>CM060849.1:25974310-27196810 GCA_030737835.1 Acorus gramineus | reverse complement strand
TGGTCTATAAAAAAAATTTAGGGTTATTTAATTTTGACCCCTCCTAAAACAGTCAAATTATTAAAACCCCTGTAAAACACAATATTATTATAAAGCCCCTTTAAATGTTAACTGAATTTGTAAAAAATCCAACTGAGTTATTTTTTAACAAAATAGATTATTAAATGATGGATTGACAATAATACCCTTACTAAAAAATCCTAACTTGATAGAAAAAAAAATGTTATTTAGTTTCTACCCCTCCTAAAATAGAAAAATTATTAAAAATAACACTTTAAAACACAATATCATTATAAATCCATTTTACATGTTAACTGGATTTGTAAAACCCAGCAGTCAACAAAACAAAAACAAATTAGTACTTTCAAAAAAAAAATTGACGGAAAGAGGTTTATGTTAATGAAAGAGTTTTTTTTTTATCAAGTTAGGATGTTTTTTAGTAAGGGTATTATTGTTAATCCATCATTTAATAATCTATTCTGTCAAAAAATAACTTATTTGGGTTTTTACAAATCCAGTTAGCATTTAAAGAGAGTTTATAATAATATTGTGTTTTGGAGGGGATTTTTAATAATTGACTTGTTTTAGGAGTGGTGAAAACTAAATAACCCAAAAATTTAAAGTTCGGCGAGTCATGTTTTGAGACCAGAGACTTTATTATAAATATTAAAATCTTAATAAGGAATCTATTTGTAACATAGAACTGGTTAGGGTCCGTTTGTTTCGACGTAAAGTCACTGAAAACTCTAGTTTTCAGGAAAAGTAGTTACATAAGGATGTTTGGTAGCTTTAGAAAAAAACGGTTATGAAAAATTATTTCTTTAACCGCTTTCAAATCTAGATTTTGACATCCGCCTTGAAAACATAAGGATTGTTTCTTACATAAGGATTGTTTCGTACGCCGTTTTCCAGGGATTCAGAACTCCATGTATCAGAACTTCTCAAAAGTTTCATTAACCTTCTTTTTATTTTTAAATTGTAAATAATAATTTTAAATTTTAGAAAATATCATCTAATTAAATGAAATGTATTTTTACATCTTTTAAATATAAAAAAATTGTTTCTAAAATATTTAAAATTTTTAGATTTAATTAAATCTTAATAGTTTTTTATTTATGATAAATATTCATATTTTAATTAGACAGATTTCAGGATATATATATAGAAAAATTTATAAAATGATTTATATCTCATAACTAAAAATAGTTTTTGTAACTAAAAATCAAATTTCAAAGAATTTTAAAATATGTTCGATGTAAATTTAATTGATCAAATTTATCTCAGAATATCCTAAAGTAACTATAGAATATCTAAATATCTCATATATTTTCTAGTTTGATCTCACTTTAAAATTTAAATTCAAAATTTAAATTTAAATTTAAAATTTGGATTTAGATGGTATTTTAACTTTTTTGTGCTAGACATTTTCCATAAGTAAGATAAACATAACATATATCTTTATTCTGAACAAAATATAATGCAATACTCTTTTTTTAATAAAATTTATCAATGATTTTGATCTGTTTATAGTTATTATATTTTTTATTCATAATTTAATATTAATGGCTATAGATGAAAAATAAGATTTCACATATTTGTAGAACCAAACACTAGAAGACTAATATTTTACATGAAAACAAACAACTGAAATCATTTTCCGTAAAATAATTTCAATACAACCAAATGCTGAAAATGAATTTCATTTTCCAGGAAAACTTTTTTCTTGTAAAAGAAAATCCTTATAAAATCAAACTACATGAAACCAAACGGACCCTAAGGGTGAAACTTCAATATCCCTAAAAAAGAGTTGTCAGTGACCTAATAATAACAATAATGATTCTCAAGCCCCAACTTTCTAGGCCCCATCACAGGCTCCATGATGTGACAATAGGACATTACCTATTATACCCTCTAATTGATAACCACCTCTAAACAAGGAAAACAGTTTGATTTATTCCTAGGATTGTAGAGATTTCATTAATTACTGTATTTCTTCTTCCTTGCACTGTGTAAAATCATTCATTCCTATTTTATGTAGGTAAGAGTAACCTAATAATTTACGATGAACATATTCGTAGCAGTTCTGAAATTTTAATCCCGAGAAGTTTGAAAAACTGATTTGTTCTTTATCGAGTTGGATCTCCAACAATATCTTACGGATCAGGTTTGTCAATTATTTTTTATCATTTTTTGATCTTATTGAATGAAAGTCATATGATTTTTTAAATTAAATTTTTGATGATCAAATATTCAATCTATGTTACATGTTTCAATTCAGAAAATGAATTTTTTTATTTATGTTTTGATCACTATTTCACACTTTTTTTTATATTTATTTCGTTATGATTTCATAAATGTAACTTTTAATATTGTTACATTTAATTGTTAATGGTTCGTGTGATGTTTATATTAGACTCCCGAACTCGGATACTCATTTACACAATTTTGTTACATTTATAAATGTAACACTCTGAAATGTAACATTATCTCATGTTGTGCATTTCTTTTAACAATGTAAATAGAAATGACGTATAAATGTAACAATGAAGTACATACTTTTGCAGAGGATTCTGATACATTTTCTTTGAAAGGCAGTGCACTAGAAATTGAAATACATGATTTCAAAGAGTAAATATAACTGTTTGACATTTAGGTAAATGTAATTGTTTGTTCCATCTATGTAAATGTATCAGTTTTTATATAAATGTAACAAATCGTTGTGAGAGATGTAAACATTTAAAAAATGTATTTGTAACTACCAATATAAAATGTAACTATTTCATATGTTAACTATACGTGTTTTTTATTTAAATTTGAATACAATAAATACCTAGAAAAAATGGGTCGTTTGAAGGATTTTGATGAAAACATTTTCGATAATTTTTTGTGTAATCTAGGTTCAATTATAATTTAGGTAATAATTTGAAAATTCAAAATTTGAAATATGTAAATGGATTTTAAGATTCATATAGAAAAGTAATAACCGAATAGAGAAAATTGTGGGATTTGGGTTAATAAGACAAATATTTAATGAATGGCAAATTTGTGTTTTACCATTTTACCATTTTTTGAAAAAATCAACAAACCAAAAAATCAATCAATCAAATGATGACACCTCATGGGGCTTGTGAGTGGGGCTTATATTGTGGGGCCTGGGTATCATGACTCTAATAATAAATAGCATGGTGTGCTATAGGCGGGGTATAAGCCTGTCAATTATCTGAAAAAATATCTGTATCCGATCCGAATCTGTATCCGAAAATGCATAAAATATCCGATATCAAAAAATCTGTATCCGTATCCGAACCAAATAATCCGATCCGAACAATATCTGTATCCAAACTGTTATTTTATTTATATATGTTAGAATTAGTTTCAACCCTTAGATGAAAATCCAATGGCTCATGATTGTCGATGTTGGATTTTGACACGGTGTGGTCATGAATCCAGGTTCCTTCCAGTTTGGTTCCGTTACGCGCACGGCGCTCCGAATCGCCACTTGATGGATCGTCCAAAGTTGCCCGATCGCTTCTAGGGACGTTGGTGTGATCGCCACTTGCTTTTCCTCAAAAGCAAGAAAAGAGGATGTTCTTTTATTACTCGCCTTCAACGGGGGATGCGGGTTCTCCTCTCAAGGATCACGGCCGGCCGTGCCTTGAGGTGTTCAAGCTCAAATTGATCCTGCAAACCCAAAGAGAGAGAGAAAGATACCTTTTTGTGCAGGATTGGCAAATGGGACAAAAAAAGGTGTTCTTTCTGGTCAATAGACTGGAGGTGAACTATAGGGCTTGATGAACCAGAAAGGGTTGTCAAGTTTAACGAACCAGAAGGGATTGTTGGTCTCGACGAACCACATGGGAGTTGTCGGGATAGACGAACTATAAATGAATTGTCGAGTTCGACGAATTAAAGGGGGTTGTCGGGTTCGACGAAATATGGGTGGATTGTCGAGTGTGACGAATTATTTGTGGATTGTCCGAGTTCGACGAATTACGGGTGGGTTGTCGGGATCGACTAACCATGGGTGGATTGTCGAGTTCGACGAACCACGGGGGTTGTCGATCTCGACGAACCAGGGGGGATTGTCGAGGGTTAACTCCAAGAAAAATTTAACAAAATTAGCGGGAGGTTTTATGTTAACAAGAAACTGAGAAAAACAAAAAAAACAGCATATAAACAGTATATAAAAGAGTAATAATAAACATATAAAGCAGTAAATGACAAATGAAGTAAACAAAATAAAACAAAAGGGGTTAGTAGTCCTTGGGAGGTACACAAACTTGCAAAGGGGAGTATTCAAATGGTCCCTAGACCAACTGACCAACGATCCAAGTTAGGGTCGTCCGCCAGCTGCGTATAGTTTCCAAAAGAACTGATAATAGTCCAATGATGTACTCCAACACTCTCAACTTTGATTAAACTTATATTTATTTAATTTAGTAAGCTTGTTACAACTTGTTTAAGGGTTTTATGAGGAGATGATATGTTATACAAGTTCTTTAAGTAAAAAAAGTAAAAAAAAGGAAAGGGAAGGGAAGTGAGGGTAGGGAGGTGTGAGCTCTTTCTTTTTCTTTGGCAAGGGAGGGTGAGGGATAGATGATAGTGATGAGAAAGAGTGGTTAACTTTGGGTGGTAGTGGATGGGTTCAGATGGGTGATTTTTTGTGGGAAAGAGAAGTACTTGAGTGGTGTATAAAGGGGGGGTTGATGGTTATTTAGTGTGGTTGCTGGTATAGGGGGGTGGTAGTGCTCAAAATGGAGAGTGGAGGCCTATCGAGGGGCTATTGGTGATGAAGAAGGATAGATGGGTTCGGATGGGTGGTTTTGGGAGAGAAAGGGTAGGTTTTGGGTGGTGAATGAAGGTGGTGGACGAGTGTTGGAGTGCTGCTGATGTAGGAGGTGGTAGTGCTTGAAAATGGAGGGTGAAGGGTGGTGAGGGGTTGTTGATCTCGAATGGGGAGGCTAGGAGAGGGTTTGGAAGGCTTTTGGAGGGTAAAAGATGGGTGTTCCCTCTCAAAAGCCTCCCATTGCTTCCCTTTTATAGCCCAAACGAGCCACCACCTTCTTGACACCTGTTTGGGGAGGTAATGAGTGCCCCACGACGCTCCCACGTTCACCCGAAGTGGCTGACGTTGGTGGAGAGGCAAAAAAAAACTCAGGCCATGCCGTCCTTTTCGAGCTGAACTTATCCCAGTATTTTCGACGATCCGTCATCCCATTGTCTAGGTCGACAACCCAGAAAAGATTGTCGACTTCGACAATCACCCGAATGATCGTCCAGTTCGACAATCCTCCCAAAGGTCATCGAAGTCGACAATCCTCAAAAAGATTGTCAAGTTCAATAATCCTCCCAAAGATTGTCGAAGTCGACAATCCTCAGAAAGATCGTTCAGTTCGACAATCCTCCCAAAGATCGTCGAAATCGACAATCCTCATATACATTGTCCACTACGACGAGTGGGTGGTCGCTTGTCTTAGTCACCGGACAGACTTTCAAATGTCTTGTACAACAACCCAAGGCTTGACCGTTCTGGGCGATGGTACTGCTTCTCTAAGCTTTTTAGAACTTGTGTGCTTATCTTTTCTTTCCTTTCTCTACTCAAGTGATTATTCTGGCTCCGGGAGGATCATCGGGGTTTAGACCTGCAAACTAAGATATCACAAATGATAAGTGTTTCACAGTTCTGACTGATCAAAATGGGGTATCTACAATGATCTAGGGCAAAACACAAACCTATTTAACCATGTTGAATACTTGTTTAACTATATTAGGATTTATGTTTTTATGTCTTTAGTAGATATCTATTTAACTATATTAGGACTTAAGATTTTATAAAAAATTTATATCTTAATCTGGTTCGGATATTTCGGATATTATCCGAATCCATATCCTAATTTTCAGATCGGATACGGATATGGGTTTTGGAATATCCGTCGGATATCGGATACGGATATTTTTTCGGATATCCAATTCGGATATGGATACGGATATGGACCTATCCGATCCGTATCCGTTCAATTGACAGGCCTATGCGACTGTCTAGGGCTCATTCTTCAAAGAGGGCCTCCAAATCCATTAATTTATTTGTATGTTAATCTTCTGACATAAAAATTAATGATAATTTTACATTCAGTCCATTTTCAGTCTCAAATTTAATCTACAAGTGTTTTGAATTTTTTAAAAAATAGTATACATCATCTAATGAGGTGTATGCTTTTATAAAAAATGAAACATATAATCTAATAAATTGCATATATGCATTTATAAAAAATGTGAAATTTTTTTTTCTATTTACGCATATGAGACTGAAAATGAGGCTATAATAAAAATTGTGTGTAACAACACTCTAAAATTAATTTAAAAAAAATAACTTGAATATGTCTTCCTATTTTAAATTTATAAGTTTTTTTTTTGAAAATGTAATCTTTGTTAATATCAGTGACCTGGTTATAAATATGAGAGATCTAGGTGTCTATGTGCAAATGCCCGGTTACACACACACACACACCCGGAAACCCTAGCCCTCTTGTTCTGGTTGGATTTCCTCCTCTCTTTCTCGTCATTCATTCGATCTCATCGCATCATCAACAACGATGTCCAGGTATTCTTCTTTTTCTTCTTCATTTGATTCGATATCTTGATCGGTAAAATCAATCACAAACAACAAACACCCAAAAAAAAAGGGAACAATTTTAAAAAGCGGATTTAAGAGGATAAACGTGAAGAGGACAACGGCGAAGAGCGTCATAGGCTCATAGCTGTGAATCAATAAGCCCTAATTCATGACATACGCATAATCTCTCTCTCTCTCTCTCTCTCTCTATAAACCCTAGATCTCTCTATCTCTCTCCGTCACTCTCTCATATACATGTTGTATGCCCCAGTTCTTAAATCTTTGCATGTAAATATGTATCTTTTCCGGTTAATTTATAAACCTGTCCATTTGATCGACCATACATTATTAATCTCCATCTCCTTTTTACATCATCATCATCGGTATCTGTTTCTATTTACGTATCTGTTAATGAAGTTATCAGTTTTTTTTTTTGTTACAAATGTTGCTTATAAATATTTATATCTGAAAGTGCAATCCTTTTTCTTTGCTTGCTTGACGCAGTCTGGCAATCTTCTCATCAAGAGTGAGAAAATCACATTATACGATCAAGAAACTTAAAAGGAAACTTAAAAGAAAAGCAAGCATGCGCAAGAAAGAGAAGGCATTGAAAGATCCTGAAATTTCTCCCAAGGAAAAGCGCGAGAAGGAGGTGGTCACTTTTCCATTTCACTGGATTGATTTTGCTTTATGGAACGGTCATGATAAGTAGAAGGATCCTAGTATGTATAGGATTTTCCAGTTAGCTGCCATCTGATGGTGATTTTTTTGTAGGCACAAGTCGCACAACTGTTGATGAGGATAATAAACAACAAGATTGAAACAGAAGGGGAAGGGTTTATTAAGGTCAGTCTGGGTCAGGATTTACCATTGAAATTGATTGTTATACACTGTGAGCAAGAACAAGCTATTGTAGTTATAGCTATTCATGATATGTCATTTAATTGCACAGACTGATAGTGATCCAAATTATATCCTTGATATACTGGACTTGAGGGAACTTACGGAGATGTATCCTGATGCACATCGAGACCATCTCATTATCGTCATTCAGGCAAGAAGTATTACCTCTTTTTACCAATTTGCATGATTTACCGCTGTATATTTTTTTTATTTTTCATTACATGCCACATCCGTGCAGAAATATATTGAAAGGGCCTATAGGTTGGAGAGATTAAAGACGGTTCTTGAGCTGTTCCATTTTTTCATGGCAAATTCTTATGAAAAGGTGAATCACAACGCCTTCCTTCCTTTTCTAATATTTTGCCCAAGCTTTCATATGATAAATCTAATATTTTTTGTGTGGCAGTATTATAAAAAACGATTCCTTTTAGGTCAGAAGTTGGAGGAACATGAGCCAATGCTGCGTGAAATTTTTTCTGGGACGGATCTTCGTTTCTTCCCCACGTACGAAGTGAGTACAGTTTTTGTTCTCCATGTTTGAATATCTCATTCGATTTTTTTTTCTTCTCACAACTGCCTTTATATTTTTTCAGTTCTATATGTGTTTTTATATCAAGGCAAGAAGAAAGGTAACCTCATTGTCGTCACACTATTTTGAGAGTCCATCGGAAATTCATCATTTCAAATTCACCAATGCAAAGTCAAAACACATGAATCTTATAATTTCAATGAAAATAGTAACATATGCTCTCCTGGCTATGGATATTGACAGAAGAAATCGATGGACCAAGAGCTGTCTGAATATGAAATTGCTCATTTAGCAGAAATTGAGCAGGTGCAGTGAGTGTTGTCCTTTTCTTTCTTTCTTATCTGCATCCTTGTGTACCTTATGCATCTCAATTTTATTGATTTCCAAGTTTCTTTTTGCCAATTTTGCTACAGATTGTAGGGTGAGCTTCGATTGATCAGGTACTTGTTGGATCTTTATCTAGATTATTTGGTGTCTCATGTGATAAGCGTGTAACCGCATATTCAAGTGGTGTAATTACTTGTTATCCTGCTATTCTTTTTATTCCTTTTTTGGTACTATTCCTACTCTACACAATGGTGCATAGCTGCCTAGGCATGCTTAGGCTACAATTAATCAATTACACATGTTCTATTTTAAGAGAGTTATTTTATTATTGTTAATTCTCTAGTTATTATTGCTGTGCTTTTTCTACATGATGTTCTTTCATCCATTTGTTGTTACTTGTTGGACACCAAAAAATGAAAAGTATTTTTAATGGACATTTTGACTTTCTTTGTCGTGTATCAATGGATAATGTATGGGAAAGTTTTCGTTTTTTGTATAGAATAACTTTCTAGTCAAACAATTAGGTTTAGTTTATAATTTATTGTTAAATTCCAACTATTTATTTATATCTTTCGATTTGAACCTTTTCTTCATAAGAAATGGGTTGGGTGCGCCTAGGCTGGCCAGGCATAACCTAGGGCTGTATATAGGTAGGCCTGTCACTGGGTTGGGTTTCGTTGTTATCAGCGTGGATCCGGACACAACTGGGCAGCGGACCGACTCGGGGTCCTGTCCAAGATCTGGCCGACGGGGTCAATGTGGCACAATAATAAACCATGGTGTAAATTGGAACCAATGCAAAGGAAGAACCCACCAATATCTATGGTGCACAAAGAGGCTAGGGACAAAAGGGTTTGGATTGTGTGATTGGGGAGGGAGAGAAGTATTGTGGATATTAACATTGGGTGTCATTATTTTGGATGAGTAGAGATTGTAGGGTGTTGGGTTGGGTTGGGCCAAGGAATATAAAATCACGAGATTTTCTTTTTGATAAATGGGTCCATAGGATTGGGTCAGGGTGGATACAATACATGACCCATTTTGATTGTCGGGTACATAGATTTTGCGTGGGGGCAAGGCCCATTTTGTTTTTGGGGGGGTCAATTCCGGATCGATAAGTGGTGATGCATTTTTTTATTCCTTGAAAGTTACCCAAGTAAGACATTTGAGTTTCATGTGATAGGCCGTCTTCTGTCAGATCTTATGCATTTTAAGGTGTTTATCACATGCTACTGGTAGACCCGTATAAATTTGATTCTTATTTCTGATTGGGGATGTCGAGATAAGTAGTTTTCTTGTTTTATTATGAATGTGGTGAATGTTGTAAATTAAGTGGGGGTTGCATCTCAATGGTTCATAATGTATTGACAAAATTTTGTGTTTGGTTTGTATTTCTATTATTGGATAAATATATTTTATTTTCAGTGCTGCTACCTGGGCCCCAGAAATTAAGCCCCATTTGTGAGCCCCAATAGGTGGCACTCTCCTATTGGTTCCCTATTTGACTTTTTCAAACCACCAAAATGTCAATGACAAAACTACCCTTCTTATAATTTTAAAAAATAACCTCCATTAATTCCTCTCCATTAAAATCGTAACCGAATCCCACAAATGGGGGCACCATTAATTCCTCTCCCCGAATTAACATATTTCAAAAAAAATTAAATGTTAGGGTTCCAATTTGGGCAAAACCATACGAATGAAAAAAAAAAGAAAAAAATTAGGCGATCAAGATTTCAATCCATCTGATTCTCTTCCCCAACAAAACAACAACAATGGCGAATAAAAAAGGATAGATTTCTTCCGCCAATCGAAACTTAATTGTTGCTTTGTATTTTTTTTTTTTTTACAAAAAAAAAATAGGTCGTTTGTATACGATAAAGAGATCGCGTTTTTTTTTTTTTTTTGCACTTCTTATTAGATGAAATCTTTTATTTTCAAAATAATATATAAAACGATTTCCTTCGATTATCTCGACTCATGTTAATCCGATTGTATCTGATATCCATTTGAAGAATCATTGTTTCAAATATTTATATCTGAAATAAAAAAAAATGATTTAATACTGTGTATCTGAAATTCACCAGTGTATCTTGATTTGGGAATCCAATCAAGAAACTGTCTCAGTTGTCAAATTTTCCCTTTCGTGCATCTGAATTTCATCCGTTAATACTGTGTATCTGAAATTCACCAGTGTATCTTGATTTGGGAATCCAATCAAGAAACTGTCTCAGTTGTCAAATTTTCCCTTCGTGCATCTGAATTTCATCCGTTAATACTGTGTGTCTGAAATTCACCAGTGTATCTTGATTGGGGAATCCAATAAAGAAACTGTCTCAGTTGTCAAATTTTCCCTTCCGTGCATCTGAATTTCATCCGTTAATACTGTGTATCTGAAATTCACCATTGTATCTTGATTTGGGAAATAACAAATTTGACATTCTACAAATGTTTTATGTTTTTTGCCTTTGGTGTATCTGAAAATAGCAAACATCTGATAGAGTAGTTTGGTGTGGGATCTAGCTGATATACATGTTTTTACAATTACACTTGCTGGTAAAGAGGTTTTTTGCCTATCTGCAGATTTGTTTTAGCAACTGCTGAATTCATGTTTAAGATACACCTGTATCTTAAAAAAAGTGTAATACTATGACAGCATATTAGGCATTTTAGAGTATATTGAATAGTGATGGATTGTTCTGCATCTAAGAAATCAGTATGTGTGTAATTCTGTAGTTCTAAAAGAACGAGTTGCTGAACCCAGAAGAAACAAAGCGTACTATCCCCAATACCGATCTACAATTCACAGAATTTTTGAAACGTTCGCTACAATGAAGTTGAGCAAAAAGCATTTGGACTTGCTACAGAGAACTCCGTTTTGGAACCTATTCAAGTCCTTCATTGACAAGTCCTATGATTACAGCAATACAAAGAAAAATAATGATGATGTATTGTTCATCATCCAGTCGTTTGACCACCAGTCTGACAGCTTCAACATTGGTGGAAAAAGAATAAAGATCACTGCCTGTTGAAAAATAGAAAAGTAGTCACATGTTATAAAATTAAAATTAAGATACAGTGCTGTATCTTAAAACCAAAACAAACCATGTGGATTTTGAATTACCAGACATGTTAATTAGCAGTACATATTTTCAACTAAAGTCATTCAAACCTTTATATATATATAAGTATATGACAATTAGCAATTAAATATTGATCAAGTACACATTAATCAATTCCATAGAAATAAAATGTCAAAAATTCATTTTAAGATACAGTGCTGTATCTTAAAACCAAACAAAAACCATGTGGATTTTGAATTACCAAACATGTTAATTAGCAGTAATATCAGATACTTGTATCTGAAAATCATGGTACTGTGCAATGTTTTATTATCACACATTAAGATTTATGTATCTTAAAAAAAATTCCCTTCCGTGCATCTGAATTTCTTTCGTTAATACTGTGTATCTGAAATTCGGTAGTGTATCTTGATTTGGGAAATCACAAATTTGACATTCGGTAGTGTATCGTCCACATTTTGCTGATCAGCCAAATCAATCACTTCCTTTGGTAAACTGGTTTCCATTTCACATGAATCGTGGATGTCTTCCAAATAATTTGATTCTTCAAATGTGTCATCCATATAATCCTCCTCACTGCCTGTTGAAAAATAGAAAAGTAGTCACATGTTATAAACTTAAAATTAAGATACAGTGCTGTATCTTAAAACCAATACAAACCATATGGATTTTGAATTACCGGACATGTTATTTAGCAGTACATATTTTCAAATAAAGTCCTTCAAACCTTTATATGTATATACGTATATGACAATTAGCAATTAAATATTAATCAAGTACACATTAATCAATTCCATAGAAATAAAATGTCAAAAATTCATTTTAAGATACAGTGCTGTATCTTAAAACCAAACAAAAACCATGTGGATTTTGAATTACCAAACATGTTAATTAGCAGTACATATACTTAAAAAAAAGTCCTTCAAGCCTTCATATACATATATATATATATATATATGACAATTAGCAATTAAATATGAATCACATAAACATTAATCAATTCCATGGAGAAATAAAATGTCAAACTTCAAATTGTGCTTGAAAATAAAATCAAGATACACGTGTATCTGGAATTTATTTTGATAGAGAAATAAAAACAAACAAAAAGGTATGTGATGAATCGAATGAGTAATAAAAAAATCAGATCGAATATGAATTGTTCAGATCGAAATAAATCTAACCTGATTGGATCGCCATTGTCTCACCACAATCGATCGCGAACAAAAAAAAAAAAAAATGAACCGTGCAATTCTAATAACCTCCACAGATCCAACTGAAAAAAAAAAATGATTTCGATGTTTGTTTTCACTTCCACCATTGAATCTAGATCTAAAATAAATGTAAATCGTGATTTTTTTTAGGGTTCGAAAGGCCTAACCTGGATGTTTGCACCACCATTAAATCGCACAAAAAAAAAGAAAAACGTTGAAATCCTCTCTTTCAACGTTGAAATTAAAATCGACTATCAAATCTGAATGAAAAATGAAAATTGATGCTTGTTTTCTTTGCAGCATATCAATCTTTATAAAACTCTGTGATTTTTTATTTTGATCGTGCAATTGAAGTATCTTCATACACCGAAAATTCTCACCCAAATCGTAACTAACTCGGCATTAATTGGACGGTTATTGAAAAAATGGGGAGATTAGTTAGGGGGGGTAATATAGGTATTTCAAGATTGCCACCTCATGGGGCTTAGGTTGGGGTCTATTAGTTGGGGCCCAGGAATCATTATTGTTTATTTATTATGTTTGAGATCTCTCACATCATAATTGACTCACACGTGAGGTGGTCACATGATAGTGCCCCAAAAAACATAACACTAACACCACCACCAACAGATATGTGACTTTAACAAAACCTACACCTAGCCCCACCTCCAATACAACTTCAACAAACACTGGACCCATCACAACCACACCAAAAACCCTCCACCACCACCAAACCCTAACCCTAGCACCACCCACCACCAATACAATCACCAAAAAAAAAAAAAAACACTACTACTACTACTACATTGAAGACAAAAAAAATGGGAAGTAAATCACTCACAAATAACAAAAAAAACATTACCTTCTTATAAATTTGTGCTCCCAACCCAGGGCATCACTTTTTTGCAACAAATCAGTCGCCTCCGGGAGAGCTCCGTTGATGGTGGAAGGAAGGGAGGCTGAAATACTCGTCGGAGATGAGGTCGGCCACGGAAAGCGTAGGGAGGCCGAACGGGAGAGAAAGGGTGCGAATGAGAGGATTTTCATAAAGAGGGTGGGATTTAGCATAGCATAGGATTTATGGGGGTGAATGGTATACGGGGATTTGGCATAGCATAGGATTTATGGGGGTGGGTTTCTAGAAGATTGGGGTAAGATAAGAATATGACTACGAACAAGATTGTCCTGTGTCCAGTCCAACAGCTCTTATGGCTATATACTAGCTCATTGAAATAAAAACTATTATAAAAAATAAATTAGATATTGAAATACACTAGTATTTTTTGAAAAGTAAATTTTAATTTCATACACTTTAAAAGACTAGTATATATTGAACTATTGTAATGTACAAATTGGGCTGTCACTCTTGAAGGGTTACAAAAATAAATTGAATGTATTAGTTATCATTTTTTAAGAGGCTACACGTAACATTATTATCTTTCTGAGGTTGGAAATATCATTTTCCAAAATCAATACTCCACGTGGGCTGCTGGAGGGACCATCTACTGATTTACAGCATGGGCCGGATTCGGATCACCAAACAGAAAAAAAAAACCGTGCCGTCCTTTCTGTCATGCATTGCTTACGTGGATCAAGTGACCGACAAGTCATCAGGCGGACTTGCGATATTACCAAACCACCCTCCACGACAGGAGGCTTACAGCCGTCGAGAGTTGAGAATAACCAAAACAGAGGGGCATTTGCGTCATCTGGTTCAAAAGCGACCGCCACGTGTCCGTCACCCCCAATTCCCCCGTTCATATACGGCTTTCCCCCTCATATGATCGGTGCCTCCCTAAAACATTTTGTTCTCTCCGTCGAAGTCTCTACGAGAGATCGAAAAATGGCGTCCGAGAAGATCAAGGTGGAGAATCCGATCGTCGAAATGGACGGTGAGATCTCTATATCCATAATCGGTCGTTCATTCACTGATCTCTTGTTCGCTCTTCTGGTTGATTCTTCTCTCGTCTCTGTTTCGCTATGGTTTTTACGGTGGATTAGATCTTCCGATTTGGATCTGTTATTTGAGAAATGTTTGAAGTAGTTCTTTCGAGGTTCATCAAGTGTTGTTTTTTTTTTTTTTTTAGCGTTTCATGTTCAAAAGGAACTTTTGTTAGGAACCGTTGTAGTTGAAAAGCTGTGACCATTTGGGCGTTTGGAGGCACGTTTGAGCTGATTCGATAAAAGTGAATTATGCAGTGTGGTGGAATTGTTTATAAAAGCATGTTGGAAGTGTGTTCTGATTTCTGAGTCACTTATTAAAAGGGTGTTGGGACACTTGGTTGTTGGAAGCTTAAGGGTCATTTGAAACCCGTTTGAAAAGTATTATTTTTTAATTCCCAGTAAGCTCATTTTCTCTGCTTTTTTTTAAAATATTTTTTGTACTAAAAACTGAATCAAACTTTTTTTTATTGAGTTTGCTTGGCAACACGTTTGTGCTTTTGCTTAGGGTGTGTTTAGGTGTGGGTTTGAGAATTAGTCTTTCATAAAAAGCTGAGTTTAAAACTGAATTTGCAGAAAATTGTCTCTATGTAGATTATAAAAAAATGAGCTTTTGGGCACTTATTTGTAAAAATGTAGATGCAACTTTTTAATAAGCTAGAGTTTTTTTTTTCCTGTTTGGAAACGGGTTTGTCAAAATCAGATTCCTGCAAACGCATAATCTTCCCAAACCCACATCCCAACACAACCTAAATTAAAAAATAAGTTCATGCTCAAACACGTTCCAAATGCTATCTTAGTTAGATTACATATTGCTTTTTTTATTTGACTTTGTTCATCCATCTTTTTATGCTTATAATTTGATGGTGTAGGTGACGAGATGACTCGTGTGTTTTGGAAATGGATCAAAGACAAGGTAACTTATTGCAGTTTTGTTCACTGCAGAATTTTGTACCCTGTCTTCATTTTTGAGTGCTTTAATTTTGATTGTTTTATGCACTACGCAGCTTATTTTTCCATTTCTAGAGTTGGATATAAAGTATTTCGACTTGGGCCTCCCTAATCGTGATGCCACGGATGATAAGGTCACAATCGAAAGCGCAGAGGCCACGCTTAAGCAAGTTCTTTTTCATTTTTCTCAATTTCGTGTTTTATTACTTCTTTGTTGTCTTGATGGACAGTCTAAAAGCTTTACTCGTGTAGAGATTGGCTATCCTGATGTAGGTTTTCTTTTTGTAATCCTATATACTTGTTATGGCATTATATGAACTACGCTGTGTGTGAGATCTAGGGATGCTGCTTTTCTTCACTGCTGGACATTTTTGGTTTTATGCTCTGGTCAATGGTACATCTTCTGTGTATATCTTCTGTTGGAACAATCAATGTATGTGATTCCATATTGTATTTCATCTGTCGCGGACTCGCGGTCAGGCTGCTTTATTCCATTCATGTGCACAATCAGTTGTTAAAACCTTCAAATTAAAGCTTTTTTAACTCATGCTATTGCATAAGGAGCTTAGCAAACTTTATTCTTTTTCATTAAAATCCCCGATGACTACTTCTTCTCATGGGTTTAGTTTAGATATTGGAAGGATAACCATTTTCGTGTCAACTTATAGCACTCTTGTTGTGCGGTTGTTACTTTGTTAGTAAAAAATGTCTCATTTTTTCTCATTGCTATATGGAATTCTTAGCTTTGGATATATAAATGAGAGCTCAGATGGATATGATTTTTTGGCTGCAGGTATAATGTTGCGATTAAATGTGCAACTATAACTCCAGGTATAGTGAGGTAGCTACAAATAGTGCTTGCATTATACATATATTTCAACAATTATCTCCATGTGGTTGGCTGTTCACTTTAAAAGAATTTAACGTAGTCTGCTGTTTGGATCCAGATGAAGCTCGTGTTAAGGAATTCAACTTGAAATCAATGTGGAAGAGTCCTAATGGAACTATAAGAAATATTTTGAATGGTCAGTTTACCAGTTAAATCTGATCCTTTTGAAACTTGGTCTATAATTGACATCTGATTCGCATGGACACGTTGTTTCTTCTAGGTACTGTGTTTCGAGAGCCAATCTTATGCAAAAATATCCCTCGGCTTGTTCCAGGTAATTGGAAAGATAGCTTGTGGTTTATCTGATTCATGTTGTTCACTGATTTGTATGGGAAGTTGGGAACAGAAGGTCAGCTTTTGGAATTCCCTTGTGATTGTATCTGTTCTGTTTTCTTAATCTGTGTTGACAGGCTGGACAAAACCCATATGCATTGGAAGGCATGCTTTTGGTGATCAGTATCGGGCAACTGATGCAGTAATCAAAGGACCTGGCAAGCTTAAGTGGGTATTCGGTGAGAACTGTTCTCCATATTTTGAAAATTATAGTCTTGTCTATCCTGTTGGATCTGGATTGAGTTTGACTTCTTGCTTTAGTCCTACTATGTTATATCATTCAATTACCTATTTGGTATATCTTCTCCTTTTGAATTTCAGAGGGAAGAGATGGAAAGACAGAGTATGAGGTTTTCAACTTCAAGGGAATGGGAGGAGTAGCTTTGGCTATGTATAACACTGAGGAGGTACAGTTCCGCCACAATTCATTAATTCAATTATGGTGTACTGCTAAATTTAAATCATCTGTATAGATTATGTCATGTTTTTTTGTACAGTCCATTCGTGCTTTTGCTGAGGCATCAATGAATACAGCTTATCAGAAAAATTGGCCCCTATATCTTAGCACAAAAAACACAATTCTGAAAAAATATGATGGGAGGTATGCAACATTTCAGTCCTTGATGTTCCTATTTCTGTGAGCCATATTCCGGAAAAAATAGACCTAATTTGTCTATTGTCTTCATCCAAATTATCCTATCAGGTGGATATGGATTTGCTCTTTCCTTGATTATTCACTTATTTGTGCTTATTTCCCTAGGTTTAAGGACATATTCCAGGAAGTTTATGAAGCTCAGTGGAAATCCAAGTATGAGGCTGCAGGGATCTGGTACATCTTTGTTTTCTTGCACTGATTAGTTTATTTGGTCTCAAACATGGGAAAATAGGGCTCTTGATTGTACGTAATGGACAGGTATGAGCACCGTCTCATTGACGACATGGTGGCATATGCTATGAAGAGTGATGGTGCTTACGTCTGGGCCTGCAAAAATTATGATGGGGACGTGCAGAGTGACTTCTTAGCTCAAGGTTTGCCTTCATTATTCAAATTTTGAAGTACTTTTTTTTTCTTCTCTTGGAGGGTCATGATTTAATTTGTAATTTTGTCTAATGCGGACTTCTTTTTACTTGGTTCTTTCAGGTTTTGGATCTCTCGGAATGATGACATCAGTGCTGGTATGTTTTGCATGTATATGGCTTGCCTTTATAATCTGGTCCGGATAATCTGTTTTCACACATTGGTATGAGAGCATAAATACTAGAACCTAATCTTCTTCTTCTTCTATTTTCTGTTGTTGTTTGGGCACATGATTTATACACTCTTTTTGTTTATTGCTTCCTTTTTTGAAAAGAAAAATCAAACAACATTCTCCATGCTTTGCTAGATTTTTGTTGGGGCAATATAGTCAAGTGAGGAGGTGCATATGTCATTTAAAAAAAGATGATTGGCCTGTCAAAACATCATTTATATAAAGTGACAAACTTTTATTTTGTTGGCCAAATCCTAATTTGTGCCTTCACTGTTGCAGGTTTGCCCAGATGGGAAAACCATTGAAGCTGAGGCGGCTCATGGCACAGTCACACGCCATTACCGAGTTCACCAGAAAGGCGGTGAAACTAGTACTAATAGCATTGCCTCAATCTTTGCCTGGTCACGAGGGCTTGCACACAGGTACACATTTTTGTACTAGTCTCTTTTATCATCCATTCAACGTTTAAAATACATGTGGTTCACAATATAGTTGCTTAATTGAAACATTTTGATTGCAGGGCAAAGCTGGACAACAATGCTAGACTGCTGGATTTCACTGAAAAGCTCGAAGAAGCTTGCGTTGGGACAGTCGAGTCTGGGAAGATGACCAAGGATCTCGCCCTCCTCATTCACGGATCCAAGTACTCTTAGATATTGTTACAATGCTCCTTGTTATTTCGTTTTATGCATTTCAATGTTGCTCATTCTATTCTTGGTTCCTGTTACCGAAAACCTAATTAAATGAACGATATGCTTGGTATTTCATGTGCAGGGTTAGTCGAGACCAATATCTGAACACTGAAGAATTCATCGATGCGGTGGCGGAGGGGCTGAGGGCGAGACTGTCGTGCACATCGAAGTTGTAAAACCCCTTCCTGTAAAGTAGGCCTAGCATTGCAATGATTGATTAAAACCATCTTCGAACCATCAATTGCTTTATAATTGAATGTGTTTTATACTTTGGTTGCAGCAGGCCCGAATAAGGTGAAGATGGTGTCTCGGTTACAGTAATTATGGGAATTAGGAGTTCCTGACAAAATAACTAAATAAAAGCATGTGTGAGGCACCCAGATATTTAGGTGAAATTGAGGTGAGAGCTGAGAATTTTTTTTGTGCCTCACATTTTTGTAAGCACTCTTTTTAAGTTATAAATTAGAAGTGTATAATTCTTGGACACACTAAAGGATGAGACTTTCTGCATTTCATTGGAATGGAAATTGGGCAAGCCTTGTGGGTAAGAGCATCTGTGCCTGTTATGCCTCATTTTAAGGTGAAAAAAGGGAATGGTTTTATTGAAATGTTGTCTGATGATACAACAGTAAATCTTTGGAGGATTAGCTTGAATTCATACCAGGCAAATATACTCTCTTTGCTCCTGTTTGGAAACCGTCATTGTGTTATTCGTCACAGAGAGTTAGGGTTACATAATAATCTGATCAATGTGAGATTTTATTTATCTTGCATAAAATAAGGTAACAGGTGATTATATTTGAATAATTGTTCATAACTTAAATCTGTCTTTATATCGGTTTTTTGTTTGAAATTGATTGTTTTGTACCTTATGGACGGGTTCGTGAGTTGGGTCTCCCTGGTACGGTATGTAGCCCATTGGTGTCTTCTTCAGGATGATAAACTGCTATGTATGAATGCATGGAAAATGCGCGGTTCATACTATTTTTTTTTGTTAATTATATTATCTCATTTAAGTATATATTATCATATTATTATATATTAGCGTATGAAATGAAGTGTTAATAGTGTATTTTTTTTTTTGAAAAAATAAAAAATTTATATTCCACAACTTCATAGAAGCGCAGTAGGCGGTAAAATGGTACACATAATGGATTGAGAATATCACTGCTCATGTATGGATGTATAATATACTTCATCTAATAAGATACATATTTTTATAAAAAAATAAAACATATATTTCAATGAATTGTATGGATGTACAGAAAATGTAAAAAATTTATATAGAACCATATATGGCGCTAATAAAACATATGAGATTGGAATTAGAGTTGGAAAAGAGCTTGTGGGTGAGAGCACTCATTTGGAAAATATAATATGGAGCCTTGTATGCAATCTCATTTTATTAATTTTTAAAACTATTTGCTCACTTAATAAAATATATATTATTATAAAAAATAAAATATATAACTACATGAGCTAACACGTGCTCTTCAAATAAAAAAAAAACATTATTAATGTTTTATGCACTAGTGAAGTATATATATTGTACGAGGACAATGTATATTATCCACTAGTGTAGTATATATGTAGTTGGAGGCATCTTTGAGTTGCAGATGAGGCTGTAGAACAAACTGATTATCTCATCCCTCATTTTGTTCAAGGGAGAAATCCAAATAACCTTTTATAAGCTGTCTGAAATTCATACAACCACCCGGCTTTTCCTAAAGTGCATATTATAACCTTCTTTAAACACTTTTGTAAATTCAAATAACCCTCTGAATTAAGCTTATGTTAATAGATGAGAAATATTACGTAAATATTCTGTTTTGTTGACTCTGACTGAAATCAAGGTAAACAAAAAACCTTATACAATTTATTAAAAATACGAAAAACTTTACATATATGATGATTTTATTCATCTGGATAGATATTAAAACTCTATTCGGAAGAGGTAAAATCATCATTTGTGGAAGATATTTCGCATTTTTAACACACTGTAGGGGTTTATTGGTATGTTATTTTTTCAACCAAGGTTAGCCAGACAAAATATTCTTAGAGTAATCCTAATCTGTAAACTAAAATTTAACTTAAGGGGTTATTTAGATTTACATAATTGTTTTCAAGGGGTTATATGACTTTAGCCAGTCAAGAAGTTATATGGATTTCAAGTAGTTTATATGGAGTTATTCAAATTTTTTCCTTTATTTAAATGAGATACGTTATTTATCTTTCTATTAATAATAAATTAAAATATATATTTTATTTTTGAGCATTGTTACATACAAAAAATTTTGAGCTTCAATTCCAGTTATATATACTCTGCTAATGTCTACACTCACATTTACTGAATATATGTATTATTAGAAATTTTTTTCATTATTTATAGATTAATGAAATTTAATAATATATTTTTTATTTCTTATAAACACATATGATGTATATATTATTTTTTTAAAAATCAAATGTAATTGAAGCCGGAAAGAGAATACTTATTTTCCTTTAATTTTTATAAAATTTTACCCGTGCAGCACGACAGTCCCTCGAAAAACATGGTGGTTGGCCCATTCGACCAACTTGGGTCATGGGCCCCACTTAATGGATAGATTAAAAAACATGGGCCACACCATTCAGAATTGCAAAATGATAATGTTACATCCAACCCTATTTCAGCCTTAATTCCTGTCTACATGTGTTTTAAATTTTTTAAAAATAAGATACCTCATCTAATAAAGTATAAATTTTTATAAAAAATAAAACATATACTCCAATGAATTGCATGGATGCATTTATATAAAATATAAAAAAATTATTTTGAAACATATGCCTTATCAACATGAAGATAAAAATCTATTTATACATGTAAGACTAGAATTGAGACTGAAAATGAACATGGGTGTAATAGCACCCAAATATACTACTCAATTCCATAGATGAAGTAAAACTCACATGTTTATATTTAAAAAAAAATAGTAAACCAAACGCTGTGCTGACGTTTTAAATTAAATTTATTATTTCATGAAATATATATGAAAATTGAATTACTGGAAAATAAAAATCAGAATTTCCAAAACCCGCGCAGAGTGATAGATACCTGGATCCTTGTGGACCGAATCCAATCCACGCGAATGGCGGCATTTTTTTCCCACACGTAAATTTATGTTGCTGATTGGCTCATTGATTTATTTATTTTAATTTTAATTTTCAATTTTGCTGCACAGTCATTCAAAATACTGTCTGAGAGTGACTCAAATTGTATTTTTATTTTTATTTTTATCAGGAGGAGAGACAGAAACAATGTTCGCAGCATCCACTCTTCCTTTCCCAACCCTCTCTGTATCCCCTTCAAAGCGACAGCAGAGGCTACACAGGCCAAACTCACCCTTCATCTGCCTTCATATTGGAGTTGAAGATGTTGTGGAGATTGCCCAAAACAAGGTCTCTCTCTCTCTCTCTCTTTCTCTTCCCCCATGAGTCCCTTATCTCTCTCTTCCCTCTCCCTCCATTGAAACAGAGACCCTTCTCAAAGGGAAAGATAAAAAGATTTGGTTTTTTATATATATATGGGTGTCCCCCCTCCCCTCTCTCTGTGCGTTTGTTCATTGAAATAGGACAAAGATTCGTTTTTTTAGTTTTCAATAAATGGGTGTCTCATCTCTCTCTCTCTCTCTATTGAAATAGTGACCCTTCTCAAAGAGAAAGATAAAAAAAGATTTGATTTTTATATATGGGTGTGCTTGTTTTCATTTGTTTGATGTGTTTTTTTGTAGGTTTTAATAGCAACTACTCTTTCTTCTGCAATTGGGCAACTCTCAAAGCCCTTCACTTCTGGCCTGAGTGGCAATGCTGTCGATTTTAAGGCGGCATTTCGGTCTGGTGGGATGCCGTCCACCCATTCGGCAGTACGTCCATTTTTTACTTATCTTAATTAGCTTCAATTCCATAGGTCCAATTCACAAACGTTCCCAATTGTAATGATTTAGTCATGAATTCAGTTTAGGCCCATCTTGAATTATTTGTATGATTTGAATATAAGTTGGCCTGAGTTGACTAAAGTCTATGGGATGCATCTTTTTTCTTCAACTCAATTACCATGTGAAAATAGCTATTTTGGAGAATTTTGTTGATTGATGTTAAAAAATAAAAAGAATATGTGCGTGTGCACATCTTGTTCGATGGATTGCATTTGTTAATTAGTTTTGATTCTGCTCTGGATTTGCAGGCTGTCGTGGCTGCTGCAACTTCTCTTGGTTTAGAAAGGTGAGTGTAAAAAAAGGAAATTTTTTTATTCTAATGTCTTTTCATGTATGTTATGTTTCCTTCATATGGGAATTTCATCGATCTTGAAAAATTTTGTGGCTTTCATGTAAGGCTGGTCTGGTTTTGTCATGATTGAATTTAGTGGTCTGTTATATTGCAGGGGATTGTCAGATTCAATATTCGGCATGTCTGTTGTTTTTGCTGCCCTTGTCATGTATGATGCACAGGTAGCTTAAGAGCTTTTATTGATTGAATGGTGAATTTTCTTTAGAATAGTTTATGTAGATATACTAGCAAGCATAGATGGTCAGTTCAATCATATATTTTCTGAACGTGCCGATACATCAAGAAGACGTATCGTTCTAGCATTTAATTTTGTTGACAACTATGGCTGAGTTTATGAAATGTCGTTCATATGAATTGGGTGACTGATTCCACAGCAATAAATTTTTCTTTCCTCGTATCTCTGTTGACAAATTTCACATTGTTGTTGGATAGCCATTCCCTAGCAAGCAATAAAATTTTAAAAACAAAAATAAAAACATTGAAACAGTAGAAAATGAGCAGAAAAGATCCATGAGGGGGGTAACTGCCTTAGAAAATATTACTTTACATTTTTGGATCTGGAAAAATCTAAGGGCACAACAAGCTGATGGCGATAATAGCATCACAAAAACTCCACATCATTTCACATCGAGAATATGAAATGCAGGAAATGGATGAAAGCAGTATGAGGGCGAGAAGTCAGTGGACTTGGTATGATCACTAATATCAGTTTCCTAATTTTATACACTGAAAAACACATACCAATTTTGTTCTTTTTGTCATCAACTTTATCAGATGATTGTTCTCACTTTCACTAGACCATAGGCCTAAACATCAAGGTTTTTTGGCTTCCTTCCATGGTTCCATTTGTCTCTAAAAGATTTCTTTCTACCTAATATATATATATTTTTAATCATTTCTAGTGATTACCCGGCTTGATAGAGGAAGCATGTTTCAGTAGAAAATCCATATGAGTAGCTCTTTTCAGTAACTTTACTGTCTCACACTTGCTTTGAGAATGGTGTTCCATTATCCTTGTGCATTCCACCATCTCATTCTTTTCACTGTTGATATCTGTGGAAATTTTGAAATATTTGATCAAGCGGGTGCTCATTTTCTTTTTCTTTTTTAAAAAGAAAATTCTCCTTGATTGAGACGTGCTGCAGCTGTTTTAATTTCTCATAAATTCAAGATGCGTTAAAACAAATTGCTATAATAACTTCATAATGTTTGCTTACAATGGTCCATTCTTACCTGTTATATCTTTCACTATGGGATGAGGATAAAGATCTACTCTTAAATATCTGACATATACATGAGTGTTGCATGCACTATCTTGAATAAGACTGAAACTTACCACATCTTTGTATTTATATGCTGGTTACATGAGAAAGTTCCTAAGTTCCTAATAGAACAGATATGGGAAAAATCTTAACTATAGATTGAAAAAAAAAAAAAAACACTCAATCATGTGAAACGGTCAAGCAAAATCAATTTATTATCATCCGGGAGAAACTCCATCCTTTCATGCGTACATATTTGCCTACTGTCTGAGTGGTGCCAAATATAAGATACTTTGGCAAATATGGAATGTCGCGGATCAAGTGAGCCCCCTTATGTCATACATTGAATTCCTGTTTAAATAAATCAGAGCATGTTCGTTGAATTTAATGAATTTCAGGTGTTCACTCATTCCTGTTTGGGAATCTGAAATGACTGTAGCTTTATCAACTCTTTTAAGACGAAATGTAAATTAATAAATGTTCATAAAATCATTTACCAACACATCAACCTGGATATGCTAACAAAATTTTTCATCACTTCAATATTTTTTCCCTCAACCCTGTGGACCCTAATCTGCTCAGCCCAGGTATAGTGAGTAGTGATATGATTTTTTTGGAACATCTATTAATTTCCAGTTGTCTTATTGTTTTTTTTTTCTGATCTTTTACCATATCAGATATATGTTTCTATATATATCATCAAATTATGCAGGATACACACTTACCTCTGAGCCAGTTAGGTTTGAGAACTGTATAATCTCTAACAAAGTGCGCAACAAATATATGGACAAAATGGTTGATATTCTGGAAAGCAAAAAATGTCTAGCAAATCAGTATTTCCGATATTCATAAAAACAATCATGCAATTGTAAATCACGTGCTCAGCATGATCATTAGGAAACTAACATGTCTAAAACAAATCAGTGAGGTTATCATCTAATTCATCACGTCACATCATATTCCAATTTTTGAAACATGATATATTTTATCATGTTGGGAATACCATTTACTGTGTCTTCTATATAGAATAGGTTACTGCTACAACTATTAAAGGACTTGTTCATCTTGTTTTGGCTGTTGCTTGTTTATATTCTTTTATGGCTGACATTGATTAAAGTTTTTCTAGTGAACTATCATATCTTTCATTCTCCGCTCCAAACTAAATTTGCGTCAACATTTCTCTACATTTCAATCATCCATCAGTCTGCCATTATTATTTCTTGGGTGTTTAAGGAGATTGATATTGGACTCTTAGTTGAACAACAATGAATTTTTTTTAAAATGTTTGAATGGTCTAAACATGTGCAGGGGGTGAGAAGAGAAGTGGGCAACCATGCAAAGGTTCTTAACAGATTGATAAAGCTCCAAGAGATTCATAAAAAGAATGAATCACTACCCTCCATAAATTCTGAATGTCTCACTCCCCTCCTCACTCTCTCTGAAAAAGCGAACTCACGTTCATCAAATCCAGAGTCCGTTCAATTTCAAAGATCACCCAATGCACTAAGTGGGCCACCTCCATCCAGCTTATCAGTTGGTGAAGAATCCTCTGAAACATCTTACAAGTATGAGTTGCTGAATGAATCCGTAGGCCACACGGAGTTGCAGGTTTTAGTTGGCGCCATCTTGGGATTTATCATAAGTATATTGATTGATATAGCAATATAGAGTGAAAATATATTGATTTGATGTATTAATAATATCAATATCAATTGTAATATTGTGTTGATTCATGAAATGTTTTGGTAGTAAAACAAGTCTTTTTTATTAACCAAATGGTAGATGATGTGGTTTAAGTTATTGTCTTGCTGTCTTGGAATCAGTTATGTATATTATATGTAACTTTGAACTGACAACTTTGTTAGTGTAGGTGTAGCACCATACATGTTGGATGATGTGATCACTGCTGATAATCCTCCCCACCAAAAGAAGAAAAAAGAAAAAAAGAGTTGTTTGTTTTGTTAAAACAAAACTCTACCTATGCCAGGATACGATAATATAAACTCTGATAATAATTTGAAGGATTGTTTAATTTCTAAGGGGGGTTATGTCCCTGTATTAAAAATTAATTTTTTATAAAATTTTTTTAAATTTCTCACTTGAAACGCACATTCTCAACAACTAGATAAAATTGTCATTTAAAAATAAAAAATTTCTTATATATTTATATTGTCTGTTTTTATCCATAGTGAGAACAATATAAAAAGATGATTGTTTTATTTTTCAATGCAAATAACTAAAAAAATCAACAAAATAATAAAACTCATTGTACACAGATTGTTCTCTGTACCAATATACTAAGATTAGCACTATAACAGCTCCCACACAGGGAGTCAAGGAATCCTTGATGATCCTTATTATATGGGAATCATGTCATCATAAGCTCCCAAACAGGGAGTCAAGGAATCCTTGATGATCCTTATTATATGGGAATCATGTTATCATAATATTATCGCTAGGATAATGTTATGTACAGTCTCAATTTTAGTGTACGTGTTTTTTTTTTAAATGATATATTTTTATAAAAAAAATGAAGCATATATAATTGGGTTTTTTTATTTTTAAGTCCCTACAAACCATCATATTTACTGATCGATCCCTCACTTCTTCATATTTGGGTTTTAGTCCCCAGATTTAAAGGATAATTTCTTTTTAGTCCCTATTAGGAATTAAAAAGAAAATTAAATAATTTATGGATAGGTCTCTCAGGGACTAAAAAGAAATTATCCTTTAAATCTGGGGACTAAAAACTAAATTCGAAGAAGTGAGGGATCGATCACTAAATATGATGGTTTGTGGGGACTTAAAAATAAAAAACCCTATATAATTACATAGATACATTTATAGAAAATATTAAAAAATTCTTTTAAAGCATAAATCTTGTTAATATGAGCATATGTTCTGTTAATTTTTCATTGACGTATGTGGGAGACTGGAAACGGATCCGGGTGTTATTGCTGGTACAAACAGTGTGAAGTTGTGTATTTGTATGGGCCGGTTGTCGGGCTTTCGGGCCGGATCTGTTTATTTTGCATCCACTGTTCCGTTAAAAAATCCGACGGTCCACAGTGAAGGATCTGGTGCTCCCTCCATCCGGAACCAAAACGATCATGGCTTTGCAGGACAATTTCGCTCGCTCGCTTTTCCACAGTTGCCTCTTCGATCGATCGAGATTCCCAAAAAAATGGAGCGATTGAGGTTCATGTTAGGAGGAGCTGATGATCCCGACGAGGTTCTATTGGATGAATCGGACCGTCTGTGTTCTCTGTCTCCTATGCAGGTCTGGTCCGTTATTGGGTTTTGTTTTTCCAATCGAATCTGTGTTGATGGATTTCGTGAAATTCTTCTTCTTCTTTTTTTTTTTTTTGATTTTGCTCTGTCGGGTTGTCTTTGGAGCAGAGAGTGTATGCATTCGCCGCGTGTTTGGGGGCTGGTTTGCTGTTCATGATTCTGGTATGTTTGTTTTGATTGATTTTGATGTCTCAATCGACTTATTGGGTTGTATTTTTTTCTTTTCTTTTCTAAATGTTGAACTTTTGTTTATGTTTATTTTCTTTGATGAATGTGGAAAGACTGTCGATGATTTGATAGACTGAGACAGTCTTTTTTTTGGTAGTTCGAAATCAAGATGTTAGCTTTGGATGTCTCTTCGTGAATATAAAGGATTGGCTTTGATTTTGTCTATCAGATTCACATTTTGAATGAAATCTTCAGTTTTGATTGCATTAGGGATCACCTGGACCAAGACTTGACCTTGTATGACCACTCATTTTATAAAGCAGTGTTCAATAGATACACAATTACACACTACTATTGCATAGGGACAGTCCTAAGTGCAGTCCCCATTTGCTTTAATTTTTTTTTTTGAAGGTGTATACTTCATGTAAGGAAGCATGTACGTTCATAAAAAATGAAGTACATAATCCAATGAATTGTATGTACCCCTTTATGACAAAATAATTCATGATCCGTCTAGTGAAACATATACCTCGTTAGTGAAATAAGACTGCATGCAATGTTGCATATAAGGACTGTGTGTAACAGGTTCCGTTTTATTATTTGTTGGTGGTAAATTTCAAACATTGCACAAAAATAGTAGTTGGTAATGCATTTTTGTTATATGGATAAATTAACCTGGTTTATGCATATATGAAAGATTCTTACCTGGTGAATTTATTTTTTAGACCCATGTTTTCACAATGCTTGAACAAATCAACAAATCTGGTCGAATTCTAATTAGCTAGTCATTCCTTGTGCAACTCAAAATGTGACTAAAGAGATGGCCTCGTGGCTATTCTGATGTAACAGAACACTTTAGTATTCAGATTCTTCTTTCTCTCTTTTTCATTTTTTTTGCTAGTGTATTGCTTTTCTTTTGATGGGATACCATTCCTTTTAGAATGTATTTATGGAGTATATACATTTGTAATTAACAATTGAAAATTAATGAACAATTTCTTCATTACAAAACAAAAAGATTAACACAATGACGTGTATTTTAGATACTGAATATGACCTGTATCTCAAATTCTTTTTCTTATATAGTAGTTTTGCATTGAGACATGGGATCCCGTCTTCACATTAATTGGTTTTACTTTGTGTTTGCAGTCACTGATTGTCTTCTACAAACCGATAAAATTTGCAGTACTATTCAGCTTTGGAAACATATTGGCCATTGGAAGGTAGGATGGTACACTAATTCATTCACAGGATTGCCAATTCGCAATTAACTGGTGTCCCATGTAACTTTAGTTATTTTTTCTACTGTTGAAATTCTGTTTTTCCTAAAAGTGAAGAAAAATTGTATTTTTCTGCCATCTGGCTTTGATTGTTTAACCAATTATATGACACACCTAATCTGATGTTCATATGGCAGCACAGCCTTTCTCATTGGACCCGTACAACAAGCTAGAATGATGTTTGATCCTGTCCGTATGTATGCGACAGTGATTTATGTTGTGTGTGTTATCCTCGCTCTTGTTTTTGCTCTTTCTGTAAGTCTTAGATGACACTATCATTCTTGTGCCCTAAATCAGATCCATCGTTGAAATTTAGTGGTACTAAATTACTAGATTGAATTGTTTTGCAGATTCATAACAAGATCTTAACACTACTTGCAATCATACTGGAGATATGCTCCTTTATTTGGTAAGAAAGCTTGGTCTTCATGATTAGCATATTCTTGGACATGAGAATAAATGTGGATTAAGCCTATACCCAAGGGGGCTTGATCTACATACATTTTCTTTTCTAAATTAATGTGTGACATAAAGAGAGCCAGATAGAAAACCACAGGATTGAAATTGAGATGTGATTATGTTCCATCATATTTTGTACCTTGGCAATTGGTACTTATTGGTATCGATGAAATTCACACAAAAGCATGCAAGGTGAGGGGAAAAGGTTTTTTTTTGTTTATCGTGTTTTTGAATGAGAATTCTTCTAGTGAAGGTCATTCTGTAGCCTTTTTTTGCTAAAATTTTTCACACACACTCCAAATTACCAGATTTTCCGAGTTTAAACTTACTTGTGGGAGACTAGATCATCAGTTTAGTGTTAACAATTACATTAGAGACTGTTTGAATATTTGGTGAGATTTTCACCTCATTTTCTACCTATACCACTCTCCATGATATGTCCAGGCATGGGGCTAGCAATGGCTTAAAAGACAAGGTATGTTGACAGAGCCTATCTTGAATCTATTACATAAAGGAGAAAATTTTTACTTGGTGTCTTGCTAACATTCAACTTTCTAAGTCATGACTTTCGTTTGAAAATTATTTTTTCTGCCAGATCGACACAGCATAGAATCTCTCAATTTTTGTGTCAGATTTATCAATCTTACCACCCCATACCTTCTTAGAAGTCATTTTTGCGGTGGTCATTCCCAATCTTCAGTAGGAGTTCAGCAAATCGTCTCACCATAAATTTGTAGGCTTCATGATCATAAACTGGGTGCCAAATTCTGGATACTAGGTTTCGGGTTTCTGGATAAAATTTTATGTAATGTTCTTCAATCTTGGACATCCTTTCATCATAATCATGTGTTATGAACATGTAGAGATTTAGGTACAGAGGGAGAGAAAGATTCTGCAGGTTCTTCAGTCATATTGGGAATGGAGATATATAGGCGTGGAATCCTTGAAATACTTTATTGTTTCTTGATATGTTTGTGAACATGATTGAGAGTGATTCACATAAATATTTACATGGTAAACAACATACTTTTCCTGGATGGATACTTAGTGGATCTGTATCATAAGGCTCTATGATAAGAAAATAAGCTCTCTACATTCAGTTTAAATTTTAGAATGTTGTCCATAGGCACAGTTTAGTTTGAGTCTTTGAGACTCGCCCGTCTTAAAGAAGCTCTGATGGTACCTCAGATAGTTTATAGTTTAATAAACTATCATTATCTTCCATGAAATTTATATATATTCAGAAATCATATGTTTGGCAACAGAGTAACTATAATGGGGTTTGGACACTTAGCTCAATGGTTGACGAGAGTGTTTACAACCATGAGGTCTAGGGTTGTTATATTGCAAAATTAAGGACTTTTTCTTTCTTTCTTTATAACTTCAGATTATTATTCACAGCTCAACCTTTTTTTTACTTTTCAGCATTTTTGCACTATTTCAGGTACAGTTTGAGTTACATCCCCTTTGCTCGTCGAATTGTTTCAGAATTATTTATAAGCTGTTGTGACACAGAGATATGAGTGGCCTTGCTTTTAGAAGATGACCCTTTGGCAACAAAGATTTGTAAGTGTGTTTAATTGCTGGTCTTCCTAGCAACATTATATGCATTTCTGATGTACCGTGCTGAGGGTATTCTTTGTTCTAGTTGACCATTTTTTTAGAATTTAGGGAGTTCATGAGAACATCTTGTTGAAACAAGCTGTATCCCCCCCACCCTAAACTCAGATTCTTCGGCTTTCTTTCATTCATTTGATGACAGTACCTTGATTTGAGTGGAGTGAATTTTCATGATCTATTCAATGAGTTTGTTTGAAATAATGTTCTCTATAATTCTAATACAACCTGTTCTTGTATTCATATAGTCCCTGTTTATGTAGCCAAAAAAAGTCTCATAGCTATGCTTAATTTAGGATAAACCTTCATAACTATTTTAAGGGGGACCAGAATTGCTTGTTGGGGTTTATTTATGTCAATAGCCATGTCATTTTAAATATTTATCTCACCTAATAATTTTTTACATTCCATAACATGTCACATCCCTCGTACACATTCTCGGAGATGAACAACTGATATAGTAATAGAATTGTCATTTGAAGTTATAAATCTTTATCCACTTTTTATCTACAATTTTTAATCTATCAAAGATGAACCAAATAACAAAATGATGAATTTTACATTTTCTAACGAGAATAATGAGAAAAGGCAATGAAATAAAGAATCATTTATTCTACATAAATTGTTATCTATCCTAGTATAGTTGTTATCAGGGGCTAAAATTGTTCCCAAAATGGTGCATAAGCTTCAGCAACATAATGAGAATTACACAACCCTTCAAACCTGCTCTGCGCGCTCTCATCTTCATGAAGTTTTACTAGTAAAAGAGGAATTGATGTAGTTGGGCATAGTTGTGTCATGTGTTGGTTTAAATTGGATTGAATTGTTCAATGCATCACAAAAAGTGCATATGTCGAACTCAATTCAGATTGGGTGTGAATTAAGAGGTCTAGTTCCCTAAAACTGATTGGATGAGTGATAAGTATAAATATTCAGGTCAAATTTGGACTATTTAATCTGTTGAATGAAACATGAATAGTGGAATTTGTTTGACCATAAAATTTCTCAGTTTTTTGTTCTCCATCCAATGTCACCAACTCACCTCTCATTTTCATCCAAGTTATCTCTACCGACAAGGTAACTATTCTTTATTGTGACTACTATTAAGTGTGAATATTTTAGAATGATACCATTTGGTTTATGTAAGACCAAATTTAAATCAAACCAGATTAGATGGGTTAGGTTCGGGTTGACACACTCGGCTTGAGGATTGAGTCAAGTTGGGTCTGGTTAGGTTTCCTTCAACTTCATATCGTGTGAGGGATGAGCTCCAACCTAACCTGACCTGTCTGAGAAGTATTCATGTTCATGATGGAAAAAGTAGCACTCACCCAAATTTCACTGATCTCCTCATCGGAAGTCTCGGAGACAACGAAAAATGCATTGAAAATGATCATTTAGATGACTAAACATGCAAGTGATTAATGAAACATTGGAAAACACTGTGATTTACAACTCCCAAACTAAATCATGTGACACTTTTATTAGTATTTAAACAAACAATGCAGTGACCTGAGATCAGCTTTGGAAGCTGCATATTTTATAAGAATCTCAAAAAGGTTTTATTTAATGGATCTCGAAAGGTTCAGTTGACTTTACTGTGTATGGGTCTTTATAAATTCTCCAATCTTGATGAATCATGATTTGCTGAATCCAAAGCTTGCTTTTTTTAATGTATGCACTTTGTTTATCTTGACCAGAAGATCTTCCAATATTTAAAAAGTGGGCAAGTCGATCACGCAAAGGCCTGCGGAAAGGTGTGAAAAGCTCTCATCATTAATAAAAGTGTGGCCGACAGGAAAGAAAGAAAGTGATCAGAAATTTCAGAGGAACCAACAGAACCATGGAACACATTCAACATTTGGAGACTAATTTTTTCTTCCTTTTTTTTTTCCCCCACAACATTGAGTCTGTCAAATTTTACTCATTGAGTGCCTATCATCAAGTATTGCTAACCCACCCATGTTAATTAATCATGTGTGGATTGACTATTATACCATTCAAAAATCAAAAGACTACATTAACCCAATAAGTAGAAGAAGATGAGGAGATTGAGGAGGGATGGAAAGGAATGTGAGAGATGAATGTTAAAAAAATATCAAAATAAATGAAAAGGAGTTCATGAACAAAATGATCATTTACAAAGCCCTATATGTTTTTTCTATTTTTAATATCACACAGATGAAAAATCCGTAGTCATCCATAAGGTTTAATTGAGGTTTTGAGAATAAACGGTAAAATTGGATGAAAATTGAATCCAGAAACTAAATTTATTATCTGTAACAGTTTAAAGAACATGTATATCTAACTAATATTATACATGTTTACAGAAATAGGTGAATGGTGCGTTAGAAAATACAGTTTGAAAAATAGTTTTTAGCTGTTTTATACACGATTTTTAAGAATGTAATTATGATGGCTGTTTTATTAAACATAGATTTCAAGGCATAGTCATTTATAAAATCTAAGAATGATAATGCATGTAAACTTATCTCTTTGGTAACAGTTTTTAACCTTTTTTGCTTAAAAAAAAAAAAACACTTACATCCCAAATTTTTTTTTTATTGTCAAACGCACCCTAAAAAATATCCCGGGATGATCTTACGAAACGGTCCATATTCATTGATAGTCTTATTACCGGTTGATAATTTTTCTCATTATTAAAAATAAATCTATTCAATTCAATACGTGATTAAGATATATACGTTTTAAATCAAATCATGAAAACACATTAAAGCATATTTATAATTTTAAATAAAAAAAAAATGTGCGGACACTGTCTTAACATTATTCTTACATAAAATCCCATCCATTTATCCTTTTTCTTTTTTTTACTTTTTATTCACTTTTCGTCCTTACCTGGCACTGACAAGGGACGAAACCTGAAGACACGTGCGTGAATGACGTCAGCAAGACAGTACAGAATGGCTTTTACGGTGGGCCCAGGGAACAAACGGTTGGGTTGGGATCTTTTATGGTTGAAACCCGGGCTTACCTACCCAAAATGTGTTTGTTATTTCTTAAGCTGCCAAACCTTTATTTATAACCACCTAACACCAATTATGCAAACCTACCACACTAGGTTTGCATAATTTTGAAAACCCTAATTTTGTTTTTTATTTTTTTATTTCCTCTCAGGAGACATCAAAGACTAATTTGGGAGATCCTCTAACCTTCCTTTTACAAGCTAAGCTACCTTACCTAACCTAATCATGTGCAACTATGTGGAGTTTTCATTTTTGAATTTTATTTTATTTTTTTATTTTACATGTGTGCCTTGGAAACAATTAACTGTAGGTGTCTAATGTGTCATTAGTAATCTAAGAGAAGAATTAAAATTATTCACTACCAAATTATTAATGGTACTATGAGGAATTTCTCCATTTTGGATGGAAAAAACTCAAAATAAGGGCATTTGGAGGTTATGTGATGTTAGAGACAGTCATGTCATTTTTACATACCTTAATATGTTTTAAAATTTAAAAAAAAAAACATATCTATTTAATGAAATATATATAAAAAATGAAATAAATATATCTATTTGTATTTTCACACATATCTTAGTAATGATCAAATGTAGATCAGGTTGGGGGGGAGTGAGGAATACAAGAATGATGATAAGAATAACGGAGTACATGAGCATTCAACACCAATAATTTAATGCCTACAATAAGTCATTTTCTTTTAAAGTTTGTTAAGTTTTGATGACCCTTAAACAACTTTTGAAAGACACACAACAAATTCAGTATGAGATCACCCACACGGAAACCTATTGAGAGCTCAACTAATTAATGCTTCCAATGAAACTTCAATGACCTCATATATATATATATATATGTGTGGGTGTGTGTGTGCGCGCGTGCGCGCGCGCGCACAAAAAAAGAAATCCTGTTTGACACCAATGCAGATGTAAGTGAGGCCCTCCCATGTGAAACTTCCCACTTTGATTTTGATAGTGTAAAGTATTCTAGTGAGGCAAATCTGATCATGGTTTCACCACCCTTAAGAGGTCCTCTTGAGACAGTCAGCCCCTCACATACACCAAGAGACATCTGAATTTGATAGAAACAAAAGCAAAGGTCTCTGCAGTTGAGCTTTGGCTGTCTCTGTTCAATGTTGATGCCTACAGACAAAAGAAGTTCACAGTTCCCATCCATGACATGAAACACTCAAAAGGGGACCTACCTGAATTCAAAGGGCCGACATCCATAATCGCTAAGAAGATTTTTCTTCTTTCCTTGCATGCGCATATCACTTCTTAAGTCATTACGGTCTTGCTTGGAATCAATTGTCAAACTAATTCCTTTTGCAAAATCAGTTTTCAGATAGTTATGAAAAGTTTATCTTTGTAAAGTGGTTTCAAAGGGGCCTTAAAAACCAAATGTTTATAGTGATTGCTCATTTGGTTCCATCTATGCAAAACAACAGGTCATGAAACCACTTGCTCCACCAAATGGCATATAGTTTAATCACCCCAATTAAAGCTAACATTGGTTAATTTGATGTCATCAACATATAATAACATGGACGAGGCAGGTCGACGATGCATCGATGTCGAATCACAATGAGAGGTTTCATAAAAACAAATGCTAAATTTGAAGCTATATGACATGATCCCCTATTATAGTAATAGGATTACAAAGCCCAATTTAACTTACACTAATATGAGACTTATTAAGACTTAATATATTATAGTTTTGATGAGAGGAAACTAAGCTGTTCCACGTTAAAGCGGACAATTCAAAGGTTTTGATTGATGTAAAAAAAGGGAGATTGGCTTATATAATATAAGGTCTTCCCATTGTAATCTTCATACCATAATTGGTATTTTAAACACTTGCTTTTTTTTTTTTTTTTTTTGGTTGGTTGGTTGGAGGGGCCATACATTGTGGTTTGGTTTGGATGGAATCCCAAGCCTGGAGGTTTGGGTGCTTTGACTGTATTGGAGGGATTAGGTGGAGATGTTAATACTCTGCCTGCATTTTCTGTATCCGTGGTAGCTAGGTTCTCTCTCTCTTTTACATTATATAAATAAATATATAAAAATATATATATATGTAAGAAGTTGATGACATGTTTTTAGCTGTCTTGTATTTAAAAATATATTTAATTTGGAATTCCTTATTAAATTATGGGCGTGGTTGCACGCTATTATTCGATAATGGGATATATGATTCATCAAATAAAATATGTAATTATTTATTTATTTACATTGTGAATATTATGGTTATAACTCGGGCGGGTTAGGTTCCGGTTGACCCCAATTCGAACGCAATCCGAATTTTAAACTACTCAACTCTAATCCGACCCGATCCGATTTTCAACCCGGATTGGACTAACCCGAACCCAATACGTAATTAAATAAACCAACCAGACCTAACCCGATTTTTTAACATAATGTGCAAATTAAATAAATCAACCCGACCCAACCCGTAAAATTAGTTAGGTTTACTTAAAATTTGGACTGTTCAGATTAGAAAAAACATAATGAACGGCAATGATTTTTTTTTTTAACTATGAATTTACGGGTTCGGGTTGAGTCGGGTTGTAAGTGAGCCAACCCGAATTTACAAACCCGAACCGATTTGACCAACCCAACAATGTAAAAATCAGGTTCAACCCGTCGGATTCAGATTCAACCCGATCCAAGTTGCAACCCTAGTGAATATATACAATATATTTTAAATTCATAAAATTTACATGGGATATTTACTTTCAGAAGAAAGAAAGAAAATATGCATGTGAGAGTTATAAGTAGAGTTAATGTGTGATTGCATTTGACATCATTCTCGAATTTTATGTCTATTTTCACACTGAAAATTTCTAATGAAACCCGTGATTAGTTTAGTTTAATAGGGGGATAAAGTACAGAATAAATGGATAAATGATTGAATAAAGTATTAAAAAACTTTATTTATTATATAAAAATTTGGACCAAAATGCTGACAATTGTTTGAATAAATTTGTTCTTGATTTTGACAAATACAAGGGCAAAATCTAAATTTTTTATCCACTAAAACAAGAATATATAAGTTTTATTCCCCAAACTAAACCTTAGAAACTAGTATTTACCAAATATTCTAAGCCAAACTATAGTCGAGGAATTACATAGTAATTTGTCGAAGGTCCTAATTAGAATTGTCTAGATAAACCGGGGGACACTAAATTAATCCAATATTGTTAATTATGGTCATGCAATCCAATTTGGCTTTATCTGTGTGTTCCAAACTGACAACTTTAAATAGTTGTCCATCATGTAAGGTTTCGAATGGCTTTCTTCAGTGATACAACTCCCCTCACACCAACCAAAAATGTAAAACAATGTTTACCACACCACATAAAATATGATGCAAATATCTAGTTTAAAAACAATTATTGGGAGCATCACTTCTTTTAATATCAAAATTTCATTCTTTATGTCTATATATTGTTTCTCTCTCTCTCTCTATCTCTATTAATTGGGCGTGCATTCGCGCATGAAGATGCTTATTTTATTAATATTATATACCAATGTTGAAGGTGGGACTTTACAAGCAATAGACACAGTAATCAAATTGGGTAAGTAAGATGTCCTTTCAATTACATTGAATCAAATCGTTTACTTTTGAGACATTGCTTTAAAAAATCAGCCATGCTTTGTCTTATTTTATTGAACACTAGTTTAACTTTTTCTAATAAGGTTTTATTTTAATAAAACCTTCAATTTGTCCTAAAGTAGAATCTCCATTGAAAAGTTGAATATTGATAATGTTGCTTCAAACATAAGATTTTGGTGATAAGCTCCTGAGCTTAAAAAATTATTTTTTTTATAATTTTTTTTTTTTTGCTTTGTCACTCTTAGGGTGCGTTTGGTTGCGCGATTGCAAAACTGATTCTGCAGGAATCTGGGTTTTAAAACTGATTTTGCAGGAAGCTCACTTTTTCAGCCTTTTGAAATCGCAGCTTTTGAGCACTATTTGTTTGAAATCTGTGTGCAGGAAGTTGCTACAGTAAAACTGTTTGGTTACACGATTGCAAACGCAGCTTCCTGCAATCGCAAACGCTGTGCAATCGCGCAACCAAACGCATCTTAGTTGGTACAAAGCCTATTTGTTTTCATTCGTAGAACAACAGAAGATTATATAATTAAAGAAATGAATTTGTTGAAACCAAAGCAACCATGCATGGATAGGCAATGTATGTGAGATCTACAGTGCAGATATGTGAGATCTACAGTGCAGATCTTGTGATCTGCTTATTGAAGCCAAGAAATTGTCATTTTGAGTAATTTTTGGCAGAAAAGTGGGTTTCTTTTTTTTCTCTAGTTTTTTTTTTTTTATTAAATCTTCTCATAACAGCTGAATTAAGACTCGAAACCAAAGTAACTGTATGTACATGTACTTTATTCTAGACAAATATACAACTTAAAAATTTAAAACATGTTGAGGACTACAAAAAAATCTTCGGATATTTTTTTTTTTTGTTTGATATACTTTGTAAATGAACCAAACAAGCTTCAAAAGTTGTTGGAGGAATAAATTAAAAGTGCGAAATTGATGCTTCACTCTCCCACCCCACTGGATTTGCCTTTTCTGAGTGGAACTCCTTTATGTGTCTATTGGATTATTGTACATTTTCTTCTTTTTTACTTATTTGCAAATTAAAGCAGATCAATGATTGAAATCAAGTATAAAGGATTACATCCTGTGGTTGTGAAAACCATGAATCCTCCATTGATTGGTATAGTAAATCTGTTATTCAGTCACCGCAGCATGGGCTAGTGCATCAGCTGCTCTCAAAATAAACACAATTTGACCATCTAAGATGCAATAAGACTTTTTTATTACGTTTCTCAACCAGATTAATATATAATATAACTAAATGAAAAATAATTTATTCCTTATATGTACTTGACTAATCATCTATCTCAAAATAGTTTATGTCACCATCTAAACGGGGTTTAAGAAAAATGTTAATTACATTTAGTCACTCTTACAGTGATGTTTGAAAATCAAACACATTCTAATTTTTATGAAGTATATATATTCTTTATGTTGAAGTCATAACAAAAATAAAATACATATATGAATGATATAACACATTTTTACGTATTTCGTAATAGGGTTATTTAGTTTACACCCCTCCTAAAACAGGCAAATCTTTAAAACCCCCTCCAAAACACAATATTATGATAAACCCCTTTAAAATGTTACTTAACTTTGTAAAATATCCAATAGTAAAAAAACTAAGAATGTTAGGGGAATATTTCATCTCAACATATGTACATTGACTATTTTACCTTCCTTATTAGTGAAAAAGGTATTTTGGGGTCAATGTGATGGAATATTGTATTTTAGGACTACTGGTTTCTTTTTCATTTTTTTATCGAATGAAACATTCTTTTTGAAACTCTGTTTATGTCAAAAATGAATATCCAACACTTTCTAAGAGATTTCAAGATGTTGAAGAAGGATATTTAAGACTTTTTTTTATTAATAGGAAAGATAAAATAGTCAATATACATATGTTGAAATGAAATATTCTCCTAATTAACATTATTAGTTTATTGACTGTTAGGTTTTTTTTACAAAGTATGACAACATTTTAAGGGGATTATAATAATATAATGTTTTGGAGGTTTTTTTTTATTTATAATTTACCCTTCCCAATAATGTATATATTTCTATTAGATAATTTCATATGCGCAGATGACATGGCATCTTCCTAGGTGAATGCAGAAGTGTCCAAATCTATCATTCATGCATCAGCCAAAGCAAACCAAATTATTGGGGCTTTTTCTCAATGGATTCATTGAATTATTGGTGATGATTCAAACATATGCAAACGAACACCACAATCTGCTATTCACTTACAGGCCACACGTACAATACAGATACAGGATTTTGAAAGTGAAACGCTTCTCGTCTTCAAACACATATTGGTGAAAAGGGGGACCCAACTATGGATATTTTCAATGTTGTCCCATAACCAACATTGACAGTGGCATGTTTTGGCTCATTCATTAAGTTTGAAGTTTCTGTTCATGGAGTTATTTGGACTTAATTTATTCAATTTCAATGGTTGATTGAAGAATTTTATATGGGATTGGGACACACTGACAAATGTAGCTTATCCAGCACGGCTAAAAAGTTAACTGCCGCAGATTCTTCTAATATAAAAAATAAAAAAAATAAAACTTTCAAATGTTTTTGATTTTGGTCATATATTGTTAAATGGGAGAATCAAAATAAAAAGGAGAAAAAATAAAATAACTCAATATAATCTACCCAAAATCACGTTTACCTTCGTAGATAAAAGAATGCAATATTTAGGTAAAACCATATATCCTCATTTTCATTTTAAACCAAGAGAACTGTATCTCGAATATTTTTAATAATAAACAAGGTAATTATTCTCTATCATTTATGTACCTATATTTTTCTTCTTTTCTTACTTTTTACTTTCACAAGAGGATAAGATTTTGAGCATAAGTTATTTCAATTTTAGGAAATAAAAGTATATGAGTTTTGCCTTTATCTAAAATCATGATAAAAAATAGTGGATATATATTATCCTAGTCTTTAGATAAAACAAATAGAGTTCTTATTTTTATTTTAAAATCATAATCAACTGTTCGTAAATTATTCAGATTTTTAATAATAAATGTATAAATTGTATTCAATTACTTATCTCCATTTATCACCTTCTCTCTCATTTATCCTCTTGCTCAACTGGCCGAGAGTTCTATTTATAACTTTATTCCAATCTTCTAAAAGGAGAATTTTCCTTTATAAGGAATTGAATTATGATAGATTACGTGAAATAAGAAATTATAATAAGGATATTCATAAATTTTCCTGAACATAGAAATGAAAGATTATAAGTTAGTAAAAAAATTTAGGTGTTTCAATAAACGAGAAAGAGTTTGAACGCCAAACTAAATCTAATTATCCAATTCAATTGAAAGAAATCAACCCATTAATCGTAAAAATCAAACAATATAATTATTCTAATCTTTAGCCCCTGTTTGGATAAAAAAATTAAGTTATTATGAGGTTTATAATCATTTTAGTATAAATAATGATAAATTGATTTTTTTGTTTAGTTGTGTTTTGAATTATTCTAATTGGGAAACATGATAATAAAATTTTTGTTGTTTGGATAAAATTTGCATATGGATAAAGATTAATTTATAAAAGGTAAAAGAAATGATGAAAATTAATTTAATAGTGAACATACATATGCTTTTGAATTGAATAACTTGTAATAACTTAATTCCAATGGTTGACTGGAATCCATATACCATTTTATATCAGTTAATTCTGGTATACATAATCTCATTTATTCCACCCTTTCAAATACCCGTTTTAAAACTATTCTGATTAATTTTCACTTATCTCGGATCTTATTCTCGAACCAAACGGGGACTAAAGACTCAACTCTATGGGGCTATTTGGGTGGAGTAATAAGAGGAGAATCAGTAAAAATAGACATGGAATAAGGAAAAAAGAGGTGTTTGGGTGAGAGGAATAAGGTGATATTTGAATGCCAGAATAACAAAGAATAAGAGATATAGTAATCCCCTGTTATCCGTAGAATTAACTTATTTTAAATCATATATTATTACTTCTTGTATATAAATGAAGTTCAACTTTATATCAAATCAAATCACCCTCTTTTTTTTTAGTTGTCAGAAGATATACATTTCACGTGCTTCAAATATATTTAACCGATGAAATTGAAAAACGAATAGCGGACAAAGGACAGCACCGATTCTTATCCTACCCAATCAATCATATGTAATATAATATAAATATATATATATATAAGTCCATCCACTTATCCGTGCTTTCTTATCCATGGATCCGAACAGAACTCCCAAAATTTTTTTCTTACTTTATTTCTATTCCTTTTGTTTTTTTTATAATGCTAAACCGTGTATCGATTTTTTTGGCACTACGAAATCAATAAACAGTGCCTCGTAACGCCACCTGATTTACGGTTTATACGGTTGGCGCGTAAACCGTTGGCCACCGACACCTCCCTCTGCAGTCCGAACCCGTTTGCGTTGGAAAGCAAAAGAGCGGGAACACAACAACCAAAGCCGTGGTCAACTAACTTACCTAACCCCCCCCCTTCCCCTCACGTTTCAACATCTTATTTGCCGTGCCATGAACCGGTTAAACCGGGCTCAGTTCAAAATTTAAACGAGTTTGAGTTGAAGTTTTAGAGTTTAAATTTAATTCTTTATTACTTTTCAATTAAAACACACAAATATATATGTATATATACACATCTTAAACTTCAGATAATTTTTTTCACATCTTGCTTACAGTATCGGAAGAAAATTAATTATTAGTTATATAAATAGTAAAGTTATAAAATCCCATTGTAATCATTTAATTTGAAAAATCAATATGAAATAATAATCAATTTGATCAGTAATGATAATTTATTATCATTATAGTTAATTTAGTTAGATTATAATGATAATAAATTATTCAATGAGGCCTGTTTCATGGGATAAAAAATAATATGTATGTATTTGAAAGGTATACAAGTAAAAAAAAAAAAAAAAAATTCTTATGACAATGACGTGAAACTAACAAACAAATTATACAAATATAAAACTTCTATTTATTCAGCTCACCTTTCAAAAGAAGTAGAATGAGCGAATAATGGCATAACGAAATTATGTGAAATCACACAAACAAGATTGATTATTCGGTTGTTACGTTAATCTCGTACTTACATTTTAAAATACTTCGATATGACGTTAATTAATATACCGTACACTGATCTGTGCTTCAAAAACGGATCAATCGAAGAAATTCACGCCTAATAATTGTGAACATCAAAAAAGTGGTCCCCCAATGCCCACAGACATTTGTCTTTGATTTTCATCGCCCAACAAACAAAGTTTTTTAGGTGGGCGTTTTGATTCGGAAAGAATCTGCATTTGAAAAAAATATATGTTTTAAAAAATGAAGAAAAACAGAGGATTGCTGATATTAATACCATGCTTATACCTATTCGCATTTGTCATTTATATATGTGTGTATAAAAAAAAAAACTGTATAATAATTGATTTGTTTTTGAAAAATCAGTGAAAGGAAACAATTTTTCAAATAATAAATAAGTAAAATTTGGAGTGACTGTTAAATAATTGGTTCCTCATGATTATTTTTAATATATAATTACAAATATATCTTGACATGAATTAATTTTCATCTGAAATGATACCTACCCATGTAAACGTAAATAGATGTGTTTATATATACCGGGGGTCTAAATATAAGGCTGCAGGTAATAAAGTTGTTGTTAATATGTTGAATATAGAAAAGTTTTTTTTTTTTTTCTTCTAAAAATGGAATTGGGAGGAAGCTGTATATATTTTTTGTTTATCTAAAAAATAACTTAGAGATTATACCTTTTTATAAAAACTTAATTCATCTGTATCCGTGACGCAACGGCGACGGCGATGAGAAAGAAGAATATCAATGTTTTTAGAAAAAGACCCCTAATTTCTAGATAAGAAGAAAATCATCTTTTCTTCGGGTATAAATCATTGACCCACAAAATAAAATAAAATAAAACAATTTTTGTCACTTTCAAATAATCTATTTTACAATGATGGTGAGACCACTATTTATAGTTTTTTAACTAAAAAAAAAAATCTAAAACAATTTCTAATAATTAAAAAGATTCTAACAAACTTATTTAAATCTAAATCTTAAACATTTAAAATAAAAAAATTCAAATCCTAGGTAAGCAAGGCATATTTTAAAAAAAGGTTCAACATATAAATCTAAATTTTAGATTATTGACATAATCTAATCGATAGTCAGATAGAATATAATACCAAAGAAATAATGGTTCAACATATAAACGAGTCAATGAATCATGTTTAGGCATATTTTAAAAAATATATACTGAACTGGGTATTCAGATACTTGACATATTCATCCATCCAATAAATAAAATTCTGAATCTGATTATAATATAAAAAGTATTAAATAATTCTAAAACTGTAGACCCCACCTCAAAGCACGAGCCGCGGAGGCTCGGCACCGAAGCTGCGGTGCGGTTCGGGGGGCACTCAATGGGCCTCACATTCAAACGGCTGTCGCGTGCCGCATAAGGTCAATCATGTCCACGTGGCCGCGTCCTTGTGGGCCCCACCCCCAGATTCCATGTCACCAATATTGGGTCCCACAACCTCACTATAAATAGAGACCACCGCCTCCCCTTCTCTTCTCTCATTTTCAAAGAGTGAGAGAGAGAGAGACAGAGAGAGAGAGAGCTTCGTCTGTAACGATTTTGTGTAAAAAAATAATCCCTTTTTTTTTAATAAATCAAAATTTTATTTTTGAATCTTCTGTTCAATCGATCTTCGAAAAATCCCAATCGGTTCATATGATCCAGATCTCCTGTTGGTCTTGGATCTGAACCGTAGAGAAGCTCTTGTAAAGGAATAACAATCCTAATAGGAAACGAAGGCACAATCGCCGCGTCTTCTACTTCTCCAATAACGAAGCGATGGCGGCCATTTCAGGTACCGCAGTTCGGTTCAGGAGCGATCCGGTCGGTCCACCTTCCGTGAGGAGGAGCTGCGCAGTTGGATCGATCCGGGCCGCGCGATGCCCCCTCCCGATGCGGCGGCCGGCGGCGGTGTCGCTGGAGAGCCGGTTCCTCTTTGGGAGGAGGATTCGGGCTTCCGCACCGGAGCGGAGGCTCCAGCTCTGGAGATCGGACGGACCTGGTCGATCGCCCAGGCTGCGCGTCGTGGGGCCTTCGATGGCTCTGTCTCAGGTGCCGGAGAAGCCGCTTGGACTTTATGACCCGTCGTTTGATAAGGATTCGTGTGGGGTCGGGTTCGTGGCGGAGCTCTCTGGAGACTGTAGTAGGAAAACTGTGAGTTTTTTTTTTTTTAAAAGCGTTATTATTGAATTATGGATGATTTTGATTTGATCGGTTTGGATTTGTTGGGGGTGTTTATTTGGGCCGTCGATTTTTGCAGGTGACGGATGCGATAGAAATGTTGAGGCGGATGGCCCACAGGGGTGCATGTGGTTGTGAGACGAACACCGGCGACGGGGCTGGCATCCTCACAGCTCTGCCTCATGATTTCTTTGCAGAGGTAAAGTTTTTTTCTTTTTTGGCTTTCCTTTGTATTATTGGTTTGGGTTTTTGTATATTGCTTTTTTTTTGGGACACATGGATGCTGACAGCTGACTGCTTATGATGATCAGGTCACCAAGGATGTGGGTATCGAGCTGCCACCGCCTGGCGAGTATGCGGTCGGCATGTTTTTCCTGCCGACGGTGGAAGGTCGCCGGGAAGAGAGCAAAACTGTGTTCACAAAGGTGAATTTTTGTGAAACGCCTGAGTTTTTCTATTAAAGATTATTCCCCCCCCCCCCTCATAAGTGGGATTAATCTTGGATTCTTTTTTTTCCTTTATATCGTTTTAAATTGTGGCTGTGTGTGATAGTTATTTGATATATAAAATATGTGCCGCTAATTGGGACACTTTTGTTGCCTTGTGAGATTGTGTTTTCTTTTTTGGATAAGTTCGCTCATCCGAGTCGAACTTGTGCAGCAATCAAGAAAAAGTTGGTTTTGCATTTGACGTGTGTTATGATATCTTATCTTGTCTCTGTCTAGTCAAATGTGACGAATATTGCTAATATGGAGACTGAGTTTTAATTCAGTTCACATGTTTCCCACCTTTATTTTTGTGGTTCTCATGGATTTGACAAGTCCATGGGAATTCAGGTTTGATTCAGTTGGACGTCCTTGTAGTTGTCTGCCATAATAATTCGTTGATACGACCGAGGTCTATAAAGATGATATGAAACGAACCATTTTATACATAAAATTTTTTCAATGAATTTAAAATGTATGGATAACATGAAGGTTCCTGCAATCCATATGCGATTCTTTTTCTTATTTCTTCCTAGTTAACTTGTCAGTGCAATCTTATTAAATTTTTGAACTTCGGTGTGTATGGACTGGCTGAGAAGTAGGCATAGAGATCTTTATACCCTGTGCAGACATGAGATATCTCTTATCTTGGTGAAGATTGTCAAATGGATGAGAGATACAGTATTTGAAACCATTTTTAGGACAAGCCAAGGAGTGGCAAAAACAGGAAGACTGAGAACCGTACTAACTCAGTTGCTAAAACCAGAAACTGGAATTGATTAGCCTCAGAGGATGGGCACCACCTCTTAGTGAAAAACTTACCTTTTTCATACATTCATTCATCACCCTGCCAACTCCTCATTCCACTCTCTCGATGTCTTGCTGTTCTTCCTCAGTACTTTCTTCTCCTCACTCAAAGTTTGGAGTCAAAGTTGACTTTCCAAAGCATCTTACATGTTGAAGCTCACAGTATAATTCCACAAACATTTTGATAAACTTCTCATCATTTCAACAGAAGGAGTCTGATATTGTTTTCAAGTGTCTAGTTACAAGTCATTTGGGGGTTGCGTATGCATATGTTAAGCCATGGTCAATGTTTTTTGTTTGTTTTTTAAATGGAAATTAATGGTTTTTTTTTTTTGTTTGTTGAGGTGTCTGATCTAACTTTACACTGTTCTATTCATTTTATTTGTACAACATTATTTTTCCTGCAACATTTTTTTGTTTAAATAATGACTCCGCCAAATTCATTTCATTCAATGTTGCATGCAGGTTGCAGAGTCACTGGGGCATATTGTTCTTGGCTGGCGCTCTGTCCCGACTGACAATACCGATTTGGGAAAATCTGCCATACAAACAGAACCTGTAATTGAGCAAGTATTTTTGGCTCCAAGTCCAAGATCAACAGCTGATTTCGAGCAGCAGGTGGGAATTCTTTTCCATCTTACTTAGTTGGCACTTTTTTATGGGAATATTATTTTAAAATAAATGTTATTATTACTAATATTCCTGCTTTTATAGATGTACATATTGAGAAGGGTTTCTATGGTGGCTATTCGAGCAGCACTGAACCTCCAGCATGGTGGAGTGAAGGACTTCTATATATGTTCTTTATCTTCAAGGTATTTTTTTTCCAGAGTCGCAATTATGAGAGATGAATGTTCTTTTGCTTTCCTGTTGACACGCATCTGATCATTTCTTTCCTTTCTTTTTGTAGAACAATTGTCTATAAGGGTCAGTTGAAGCCAGATCAATTAAAGAAATACTATTATGGAGACCTTGATAATGAAAGGTTTACGAGCTACATGGCCCTGGTAAATATTCTCCCTATTTGTGACTCTTATTTATTCTCAACCTCCGTGCTCAAACAGCGAGCAGCATGGGGAAGTCACTGATAACAGAACAATGTAAGCTTGAGCAACGAGTTTTATGGCGTCATACTGTCAGTGCTTTCTTAAGTTCTGTCTTGTTTACTGTTTGCATTTGGGTACTGGATGCCTTCGGTAAGTTGACAAGAGACCTTGATAGTTGATACACATAAACCATGTTGCAGAACTTGATGCAGTGCTTCCTATGGTCAATCACTTGAGGATGAGATTACCAATTTGGAGGTGGAAGGAAAATTGTATTTGGTCAAGGTAGCTTAGGGTTTTCATGATACTCTGTATTGGTCCTCAAGCTATGCAAAATTGATGTTTTCTGTTGCCCCAAGCTAAATACACCATGATTTCTCGGATTACATTTTAATCCCACCAGACAAAGACAGGTAAATGCAAGGAAGTTATTGAGTCATTTTATGTTAATGCAGGTCCATTCTCGGTTCTCAACAAACACATTTCCTAGCTGGGATCGTGCTCAACCTATGCGTGTTTTGGGTCACAATGGAGAGATCAACACACTTAGAGGAAATGTAAATTGGTATGTCAGAAGATCTCAAATAGTGCCTTTCAAGTTATAGTTTCCATGTGATTCTGTTTTGATAAGGATTGCAACTGATTTTCTTAATCTTTCCTGTGTATTTATATTCAGGATGAAGGCACGAGAGGGTCTTTTGAAGTGCAAAGAACTTGGCTTATCCAAAAATGAAATGAAGAAACTTCTACCAATCGTTGATACTAGCTCATCAGATTCAGGTTCGACTTGTGGTAACATGATGCTGCAATTAGACAAGGATATGGATCCACTGTTTTGCCACTTTATGTATACCAGTACATGCACACCCATGCACTTCATCAGAACCATGTTTGTCTGACCTACTCACACACATTATCAAGTGCATTAATAATATGTTCACATTATTTTTCTTGATTTTCCTCATCGGGTCTGTTCAATTTTTAGGAGCATTTGATGGTGTTCTTGAACTTCTGGTTCGAGCTGGTAGAAGTCTTCCTGAAGCAGTCATGATGATGATCCCTGAGGCATGGCAGAATGATGAAAACATGGATCCTGAGAGAAAGGCTTTGTATGAATATTTCTCAGCTCTGATGGAACCATGGGACGGACCTGCCCTTATATCATGTAAAGTTTTACTTTGGACATTGAAAGTATTATAGTTACTTTGCAGTCTGAATAAACTCTGATTATGATCTCATGTACTGGCAATATTATAGTTACGGATGGCCGCTACCTTGGAGCAACTCTGGACCGTAATGGGCTGCGTCCGGGCCGATTTTATATTACACATAGTGGACGAGTGATTATGGCCAGTGAAGTTGGTGTTGTTGACATCCCTCCTGAGGATGTTAGCAGGAAAGGAAGGCTCAACCCTGGAATGATGCTACTGGTGGATTTTGAAAAACATATAGTTGTTGATGATGAAGCTTTGAAGAAGCAGTACTCTCTTGCTAGACCTTATGGGGAGTGGCTTGATAGACAGAAGATAGAGCTCAAGGATATCGTGGACTCTGTACCTGCATCTGACAGAATCCCACCGACAGTAACTGGAGTAGTGGCAGTAAGTGCTTAATATGGATATCATATTCTAACTCAGCATTACTTCTGTGGAAGCCTGATTTTTAATTAATATTTTGTTCCTGCAGGTTGAAAGCCATGATGATAGCATGGAGAACATGGGTATTCATGGTTTGTTGGCTCCACTGAAGGCTTTTGGGTAAATAGAATATGAAATTTCCTACTCATGGTATATATTATTTGTTTGGACTGTGAATAATTGCTGAATTTCCTCACATGCAATGCAGGTACACTGTGGAAGCGTTGGAGATGCTGTTGTTGCCCATGGCTAAAGATGCTGATGAGGCACTTGGTTCCATGGGAAATGATACTCCTCTAGCTGTAATGTCAAACAGGGAGAAGCTCACCTTTGAGTATTTCAAACAAATGTTTGCTCAGGTGACAAATCCACCAATCGATCCAATCCGGGAGAAAATAGTGACCTCCATGGAATGTATGATTGGTCCTGAAGGAGACTTGACTGAGACTACTGAGGAGCAGTGTAACCGCCTTGTCCTGAAGGGTCCTCTCCTGTCTATTGAAGAAATGGAAGCTGTTAAAAAGATGAACTACAGAGGATGGAGAAGTAAGGTTCTTGATATCACCTATGATAAGAAGCATGGGAGGGAGGGTTTAGAAGAGACCCTGGATAGGATATGTTCGGAAGCACGTGCCGCTATTCGTGATGGTTATACAACTTTGGTATTATCTGACAGAGGTTAGGACTCATCAACTCATATCTGTTTAAACTCCTCCTTTTAGATGACAAATCCTCATTCTTGACTTACATTTTGCAATAAAACCCATTTTAGGCATTGTGTTGCTCATACCAGTATGCTGTAGTTATCTGTATGCATGTATAATACCGTGTGTGTGTGTCAAAGGTTAGGATTCATCAACTCATATCTGTTTAAACTCCTCATTTTAGATGACAATTCCTCATTCTTGACTTACATTTTGCAATAAAACCCATTTTAGGCATTGCGTTGCTCATACCATTATGCTGTAGTTATCTGTATGCATGTATAATACCTGTGTGTGTGTGTGTGTGTGTGTGTAATACACGGTGTTAAAAATTCTCATTGAGTCATATTAATGAGTGTGTTCCCCCACTCTGATTAACAAGGGCGATCTCTCTTATAATGTGTGCATGTGTTTTCTTGTAACTTGTTATTTTTGCTTTTATTCCTAAATTTTTTACTTGGTAATGACATAGGTTTCTCCCCGGAGCGTGTCGCTGTGAGCTCCCTTCTGGCAGTTGGTGCCGTCCATCAGCATTTGGTGTCAAAGCTTGAGCGCACACGTATTGGGTTAGTGGTTGAATCTGCTGAGCCACGCGAAGTGCATCATTTCTGCACCTTGGTTGGATTCGGGGCAGATGCTATATGCCCTTATTTAGCCATAGAAACCATATGGCGGTTGCAGGTTGATGGAAAGATCCCTCCTAAAGCTGATGGAGAGTTGTTCTCAAGGGAAGATCTTGTCAAAAGGTACTTTAAAGCAAGCAATTATGGGATGATGAAAGTTCTTGCCAAAATGGGCATATCGACCTTGGCCTCTTACAAGGGTGCCCAAATTTTTGAAGCACTTGGCCTTGCTTCTGAGGTGATCCAGAAATGTTTCAATGGTACTCCAAGCAGAGTGGAGGGTGCAACCTTTGAAATGTTAGCTGGGGATGCCCTTCGATTGCATGAGCTTGCATTTCCTAGTAGGACTTTGCCTCCTGGAAGTGCAGAGGCAGTGGCCCTGCCCAATCCCGGTGACTATCACTGGAGAAAAGGCGGTGAGGTTCATCTTAATGATCCTCTTGCAATGGCAAAGCTGCAAGAAGCAGCTAGATCCAACAGCGTCGCTGCATATAGAGAATACTCCAAACGGGTACAGGAGCTCAATCAGACCTGTAATTTGAGGGGCATTTTGAAATTTAAAGATGTCAAAGAGAAAATCCCCTTAGAGGAAGTGGAACCTGCTAGCGAGATCGTGAAGCGTTTCTGTACTGGTGCCATGAGCTATGGTTCAATATCTCTGGAGGCTCATACCACCTTGGCTATTGCAATGAACAAGATTGGGGGAAAATCTAACACAGGTATGTGGTGTTACCAACATTGCCTATGCCCCATTTCTTAGGAATTCTAACATTGGATTTTTTCCTTATAGAAGAAGCAGCTTTTTCTACTCATCATGTTAAATCTTATTCCTTTTCATTATAATAATTTGGAATACAGCTAATATTACACACATCTCATTTTTCTCTTGATTCATTTGTTTGATGTGAATTTTGTGGAACATGATCATGAATTTTTTATTGTATAAATATTTCACAATTGTTAAACAGATTTTCTGTATCATGGTTGTGCATTTAGTGAAAAGTCTCCTGCTGATTTTCTGATATCTAAAGAGGCTTCCAAATACTTTTTACATGTCCTAAAGGCTGGAAACCTCCTGCATGGTGAGGGGCTTAATCATCAATTTTTTAATCCATTTACAACACACTAGCAAAATACAGTTGCTTGAAGTTCTTGGTTGCCAAATCATAGTTTTTTTTTTTCCATATTTAATTTGTTACATAAGCACTCTGCCTAGTGTTCCAGATCTATTAGGGTGAGAAAAAATTCTGTACTTTCCATACATTATGTATATCCACTTAGACTTTTATACATGTTTATATTATTTCTGTGAATCTAGTTGTCTATTCTTCGCACCCTTTTGAATCATTTTTACATGAATCATGAAATCTTCTTATCTGCAATGATATGGTGTTGACAATAATTCCATTTAATTGTGCTTTCGTGATAAAGGCGAGGGAGGCGAGAACCCATCTAGGATGGAGCCTCTTCCTGATGGTTCAAGGAACCAAAAGAGGAGTGCAATTAAGCAGGTCGCTAGTGGGAGATTTGGAGTTTCAAGTTATTATCTCACGAACGCTGATGAGCTGCAAATTAAGATGGCTCAGGTATAGATTCAATCTTTTGGAAATCACTTACCACCTTCTTTTCAAAGTTTAGCTGGTGGGCCGCATGCATCACATTCATGTATTGTATTGCTGCTGGAACAGAAGTTCCTCTTCTTTATGAATTTATGTTCATGACAGATGTTGCTGAGTTCAAAGCACCTCTGTGCTTTGTGTCTTTAACTGATGTATACCTTTGACGTTTGGTGAGGTTATATGTTGACAGAAATTCTGTTTTTCTTTGTTATTTGGGTTCGTTAGTGATGATATCTGCTTTCTTTTACCACAGGGAGCAAAACCTGGTGAAGGAGGTGAACTACCAGGCCATAAAGTTATTGGTGATATTGCAGTCACCAGAAACTCCACTGCTGGTGTAGGGCTCATCAGTCCCCCACCACACCATGATATTTATTCCATTGAGGACCTTGCTCAACTAATTCACGACCTCAAGGTAAAATTTGTATATTCGTATGCTTTTTGTTTCCCTTTTGTCACTCTGATGGCTAGCATCTCTCAACATTATTTGCTTACCTCCTTTATATTCTTTTCACGTGAAAATATATTTGATGCATTACAATCTGCCATTGGAAGTATAGTTTATTTTGGGGTGAAAAATCAGGCCATGTAAACATTGTGGGGGTTTGAAAATGAATCAAACATCATTGAGTCGGTATTTGAAATTCTGAATTTTTTTCTTTCTCTACCTCTCCGCAGAACTCTAATCCTGGGGCTCGAATCAGTGTTAAGCTTGTATCTGAGGCTGGTGTTGGAGTCATTGCTAGTGGTGTTGTCAAAGGTCATGCTGATCATGTACTGATCTCTGGTCATGATGGAGGCACAGGAGCTTCCCGTTGGACCGGAATCAAGAATGCAGGACTTCCTTGGGAACTTGGCTTGGCCGAGACACACCAAACTTTAGTTGCAAATGATCTTCGTGGCCGAACTGTTCTCCAGACTGATGGACAGTTAAAGACTGGAAGGGATGTGGCCGTTGCTGCTCTTCTTGGTGCAGAAGAATTTGGTTTCAGCACTGCCCCCCTCATAACGCTTGGCTGCATTATGATGCGGAAGTGCCACAAAAACACCTGTCCTGTTGGCATTGCGACTCAAGATCCTGTACTTCGAGAGAAGTTTGCGGGGGAACCTGAGCATGTGATTAACTTTTTCTTTATGCTAGCTGAAGAGGTGCGTGAAATCATGTCTCAGCTTGGATTTCGAACAGTCATTGAGATGGTTGGTCGCTCTGACATGTTAGAAGTTGACAAAAATGTCGTAAAAAACAATGAAAAACTGGAGAACATTGACCTCTCATTGCTGCTCAGACCTGCAGCTGATATTCGTCCTGATGCTGCTCAATATTGCATCCAGAAACAAGATCATGGTTTGGACATGGCATTGGACCAAAAGTTAATTTCACTGTCCAAATCTGCTTTAGAAAAAAGCCTTCCTGTATATGTTGAGATGGCAGTTCGAAATGTTAATCGTGCAGTTGGAACAATGCTTAGTCATGAAGTCACAAAGCGGTACAAAATGAATGGCCTTCCTGGGGATACAATTCACATCAAACTGAATGGAAATGCCGGTCAAAGCCTTGGAGCTTTTCTATGCCCTGGAATAACCCTTGAACTTGAAGGTGATAGCAATGACTATGTTGGAAAAGGGTTATCTGGTGGCAAGATCGTTGTTTATCCTCCACGAGGTAGCCAGTTTGACCCCAAGGAAAACATTGTGATTGGTAATGTTGCTCTTTATGGGGCAACAAGTGGGGAGGCATATTTCAATGGAATGGCTGCCGAGAGATTTGCTGTGCGTAATTCAGGTGCTAAAGCGGTTGTTGAGGGTGTTGGTGATCATGGATGCGAGTATATGACAGGTGGTACTGTGGTTGTGCTTGGAAAAACTGGGAGGAATTTCGCGGCTGGTATGAGTGGTGGAATTGCATATGTTCTTGATGTTGATGACGATTTCTTCTCTCGATGCAACCACGAGTTAGTGGATCTGGACAAAGTTGAAGAGGAGGAAGATATTATGATCTTGAGGATGATGATACAACAGCATCAGCGCCACACAGGCAGTGAACTGGCCAGTGATATCCTATCAAATTTTGACAATCTCTTGCACAAATTTGTGAAAGTGTTTCCAAGGGATTATAAGCGGGTACTTGGAGAAATGAAGGCTGAGAAGGCTGCTGAAGAAGCTAAAGAGCAAGAAGAGCAGGAATTGATGAAGAAGGATGCATTTGAAGAACTCAAGAAGTTGGCAGCTGCAACTCTGAAGAACAAAGTGGATCTGGTAATTATAGTTTTGATTATTTCCATGTCTTTGTTTTCCTGTAGTAGAATATATTTTTTTATTCTGATTTCGGCTTTGATTTTTACAAAGAATAGGATCAAACAGTAAATGATTGAAACCATATGGTTTTAGAATCATAGGATATATGTTACCATGTTTTAACAAATACTGTTTGCTCTCTAGAATATCATAAATGGCCAGTTTGGTGCATCTGATTCCTATTGTAGTTTGGGCCTTGCAGAATTTATGTATACTACATTTTCTGGACATCTTAAGAATAGATTTTTACTTTATAAGAAATTTTGTCTGGCTTTCTCTTTAAGAAGCTCATGGTGGGCTTTTAATTCTCAGAAAGTTGACTCAAAACCGAAGAGGCCTACCCGAATTTCAGATGCTGTCAAGCACCGAGGTTTTATCACTTATGAGCGTGAGAGCATTTCATACAGGGATCCTAATACACGGGTGAATGATTGGGAAGAGGTTGCTGAGGAATCAAAGCCTGGACCACTGTGGAACTCCCTTCTGTCATCAGGTATAACCTCTTCAGAAATCTCTCATGGATACATGCACGCATGCACACACACGCACACACACAATGTCTCTATGGCACAAATATTGAGATATACTTCAGCTTTTAGTTGGTTAGGTAATTCTTTTCAGCAAATGTAACATTCACTAAACAAAATGAGACATTCCTTTTTTCTGCCCGGTATACACTATAAAGCCAATTGACTATGATTTTGGGATCTTAAAAAAGTTCACATGTGATGCAGCAGCAGCACTAATGCTAGAGAATAAATAATGGAATGAGAAGAAGCTGTCTTCATTTTTATAGGAAATGATCAATACACTGAAGTTTAGCAATGGAAAGTTCGAGAGAGCCATGAAAGCACAAGTGAACTAGACAACTGAATATTTTGAATTAGAGGCTTACTCTCTACTGAAATAATAGATTCTTGAAGTAGAGTAGATACAGATTTTGTATCTTTTCCAAGTCAGAAGTTCAGTTGTCTTACTCCTTGGGTCAAAATGCTTAATTCTTGATTTTGTTTTCCAGGAGAACTCTGGCTGCCCTCTTGGAAATAAAATACCAGAATTTAATGAACTGGTCCACCAAAATAGGTGGCGTGAAGCATTGGACCGGCTTCTGGAGACAAATAACTTCCCAGAATTTACTGGTCGAGTATGCCCTGCGCCTTGTGAAGGTTCCTGTGTTCTGGGCATCATCGAGAATCCGGTTTCTATCAAAAGTATTGAGTGTTCCATCATAGACAAGGCATTCGAGGAAGGGTGGATGGTGCCTCGACCTCCCTTGAAGAGAACTGGGTATGGTTTCTTCCTAATCATCAACTTCCAGATTTATGTTTACATTCATGTAAAGGAGACTGCTAAATCATATTTATGCTGGATTTTCCAAAGTATTTTGGCTTTGTTATTGTTTTCAATGCTATCAGAATTTAATGAACCACTTCTTTTCCTAATTATATGGTTCATCCTTCATACTACAAAGGCATGGGTGTCCTTTTTCCCTGACTTATGATTGAGTTCATGCAAACCATTGCATTTCAGTATAACTGCATGCATTCTTATCAGGGGAAAAAATTACATGTTTGATAGTGTTTTAACTTTCATCTCAGAAAGTCCCCAGTGGTCATAGCACAACGGTTCAGGGCTTACCTATGTTAAGGGTAGATCTTGGGTTCGAGTCTTGGCACTGACTTACCCACCTGTTTGTTGGCGATTACCGGGGCAAACAGGTGGAGGTAGCCTTCCCAGCTCGACCGTAAGGTCAGCCACGAGGGGTCTTTCCGATATCAAAAAAAAAAAAAAAACTTTCATCTCAGAAAGCATATCCATGTAGTTATGGTTTAAAAAACTAGTCATTTTAACAGGATAGGTTGCCTTGTCTGTGCAGGGCCAGTTTTTTTTTTTAAAATACCCCAGTTGACAATCAACTATTTTCCAGTGATACTATCTATTTCTTGCCTCTTAATGTAGTTCAATTTTGCCTCTTTATCATCTTCAGTTTATCAAAAATGTATTCACCTCCAATTTGTTGGTCATTTGACCTCATAGAATACTATGTTTGTGGATGCAGAAAGAGAGTTGCTATTGTGGGAAGTGGTCCGGCTGGCTTGGCTGCTGCTGATCAACTGAATAGGATGGGCCATTGGGTTACGGTTTTTGAGCGTTCTGATCGCATTGGTGGCCTGATGATGTATGGAGTTCCCAATATGAAAGCAGACAAGATCAACATTGTCCAGCGGCGCGTCAACCTCATGTCCGAAGAAGGGATCAATTTTGTGGTGAATGCTAACGTTGGGACAGATTCTTTGTACTCCATTGACAAGCTTCATGCTGAGAATGATGCCATTGTTTTGGCTTGTGGATCTACCAAACCAAGGTAATCTTAAATGCTTTTCCCTTACCTCCTAGGATGAGAGGCTTGACAAAATGCTTAATTGCTTAGTGGATAAGTAATGGCTCTTAACAATTTTGATATGGACTGAAAACTTGTGCAACTGTGATGTGTTTGAAAGATTTTTCATTCCATCAACCAAGATCCTCATTCATTCTTTGTCTAGTGTTTGGAATTTTTAATTAATTCGTGATTTTGCTATGCAGGGATCTTCCTGTTCCTGGAAGGGAGTTCGCAGGAATCCATTTTGCAATGGAATTCCTTCACGCCAATACCAAAAGCCTGCTTGACAGCCACCTGCAAGATGGAAACTACATATCCGCCAAGGGGAAGAAGGTGGTGGTCATTGGTGGTGGTGACACGGGAACTGATTGCATCGGAACATCCATCAGGCATGGCTGCACAAATATTGTAAACTTGGAGTTGCTTCCCGAGCCTCCTAAGAGTAGAGCTCCTGGCAACCCATGGCCACAGGTTTGTCTCTCTTACAAAACTTAATTCAAATTTTCCTTTCAATTTGGATATCTTGAAGTTCAATTTGTGAATTGAAACATCCAATTCTTGATTTCCAATTTTTCTCATATCATCTGACATGTGCTTTGGTGATACTAGTGGCCACGCGTATTCCGTGTGGATTATGGCCACCAAGAAGCTACAACCAAATTTGGAAAAGACCCGAGATCCTACGAGGTGTTGACCAAGCGATTCATCGGAGATGAGAATGGGGTAGTGAAGGGGCTCGAGGTGGTACGAGTCCACTGGGCTAAAGATGCCAGTGGGCGGTTCCAGTTCACAGAGGTTGAGGGATCGGAAGAGATAATCGAGGCCGATCTTGTTCTACTAGCAATGGGTTTTCTTGGTCCTGAGTCGGTGAGTACTCATTACAGTACTCATTACGTATATTTTCAATTTCAATGTGCAAGAACCGTTGAATGAAATATTTTGCACTGCTTGTTGTTTCAGACTATTGCCGACAAACTGGGTTTGGAGAAAGACAACCGGTCGAACTTCAAAGCGGAGTACGGTCGCTTCTCAACCAACGTTGAAGGCGTGTTTGCCGCCGGTGATTGCCGGCGTGGGCAATCTCTGGTTGTGTGGGCAATCAGCGAAGGGCGGCAGGCAGCTTCACAGGTAGACAAGTACCTAATGAAAGAAGAGGAGGCTATTGATGTCACTCCTAACCAGGATGAGATGTTTGAAAAGAAAGATAACAGATACACAGTTACAGCATAGAAGACTGAAGAGGGGAGGGGGACTTTTCTCTTGTTCAGCTATTTATTTATTTTTACTCACAGGGGGATGGTGGTGGTCATGTAATGCAAAGATTGGTGGGTTTTTCTTGTAATAATGTTTTTGATGAATTTGGTTCTCTTCAATAAGAGAAGGTTTTATGTTTGGTGTAGTTAGGAAATAATGTACAGTTTTGGGATGCTTTTGAGTTTTGAATGTGAGATTTACATGACATACTTGTTATAGATATATATGTTTCTGATTAATTTTTGGGTGACTTTATATGGTACTGATTTTGGAAAACCTTGACACACACCTTATGTTTCTTAAAATGGCTAAGAACATAATTGCTTGGTCATTGAAATGGGGATTAAAAAGTGCTTATCCAATGTACACGTGGCAATTCTGAAAGAAAATGACGGAAATACCCTTACGGGCTTTTCATATCTCGCTCAAAAAAATTTGAAACTCTTTTTCGACCCGCGTCTATAAATAGGCGTGGTGTTGCCTTACCTTCAACACTTCAAAACGGGAATTCCCTTTCATTTCAAAACCAGGCGGGAGAGAGAGGAGAGAAAGAGAGAGAGAAGAAGAAGAAGAAGAAGAAGATCAAAGAGATGCAGAAGTCTAGTAAGAGAGGAAGAATCGCCATCGCTTGCTGTACATCTCCTCGATCGACCTTCCTCACTCCGCACACCGTCTTCAACTGGTACTCTCTCTCTCTCTCTCTCTCTAATACACATATCACTAGCTTTAGATCTGATAATTTGATCTATATAAGTCTGAAGTCCTGCTTCAATTCACCGAAATCTGATGTCAGGGGCCGTAGAACGGTAACCAGGGAGAAACAGTGATATAGAGAATCTGTTTTACTGAATCGTTTCAGATCTGAAGGTTTTGATCGAGTTTTCATTCAGATCTTCAAAATTAAGTACGTTTTCTTTTAGTTCTCATGATCTCAAACTCGACTGATACAATTTCGCATTTGAAAGAGGCTATAATACATTTCAATTTCGTTTCACATTGATATAGAGAATCAGTTCTACTACATCGTTTCAGATCTGAAGTTTTTGATCGACTTTCACTTCAAACCTTCAAAATAATCACGTTCTTATTTTAGTTTTCCGATCTTCCAATCCCTCACGATGTCAAACTCGATTGATACATTTCAATTTCGTGCAACTGTAATGATGAATTGCTCTTCCGCTTCGAATCCAAACGAAACAATCGAGATTCCAAAAATTCCCCGCTCTTTTTTTTTAAAAAAAAAACACAAAAAACTCGCCACACACATATTGACACGTGGCTTACAGGTATGACGTGGACATATGGTCGGAGATCGCCAAGTACTTGGGAGGGAAGTGCCTGATGAGGCTCGCAATGGCGAACCGATGGTTCCACCGTCTGATCATGGAGGGCAGCATCTGGAAGTACGCCTGCCTCCGCGACCTCCACGTCCCCTCCCCCTGCCACGTGTCTTTCAGCTGGTTCAAACTCTACGTCTCCGCTTTCGGTAAACATCAACACCCCTCTCCATCCTCTTTTTTACGAAATTGCCATACCGTTTACTAACCGACACGTGTCATCTTCCGCCAGATGGCAGTCACTCCTACGCCTTCCGTCAGCAGGAGAAGCACATCGGTACGTTAATGAGGGCTTTTTCGTCATTTTATTAGTTTGAGATTTTGAATTTTTTGTTTTGGCGCGAAAAGACTGGATGCGGATCGGCGCGTTCTTCTTCGAATCGCGGTCGGCGCTGCTGTCGGAGGAGCTCTGTCTGCCGAAGAAGATCCCCAATGAGTGGGAGCTGACGGAGACCACGGTGAAAACCTCCGGCGCTTGCGTCGTCCACGACGTCAAGACCGGGATCTGGATCGCCGGTATATAACAATCTCAACCGTTCATCTATTCTCATCTGGACCGTCCGATCGATGTTTGATGTGCGGTTTCGTTTTTTTTTTCAGATCTGCAGCTCGTCCGATGCCCGGTCTGCAACCTCAACACGTGCGAAGGTCTGTGAGAGTAACCTCCACCGTCGGATCGGTGGATTAAAAAGGGGGTTCATCACACGTGTGTGTGTGTGCAGGGACGATGCAGACGCTGGACGCGAGGCACATCGAGCTGTTCATGGAGGAAGGGTACAAGGACGGCACGTGGGAGTTCGAGGATATCGGGACCCACCACATCGACAAGCACATCAACGGCGCCACAGGCGTGATCTTCGACCTCAAGCACATCCACTCCCCCAACGCCGATGGTCCCTACGATCCACCCATCCTCGTTTGATCGGGATTGAACGGTCCAGATTTTGATTTTGATTTTTTTTTTTTGTTTTTTTTTGGCGATGCAGCGATACTGGACACGAAGAAGTGGGTCGGGCAGCCGAACGACTGGCAGCCCAGGGCACGTGTGAGTCGCCACGCTGTCGCGGTCAACACCAATCTCCAGCCCAACGAAGGTAATAAGGAGATAAATTATTATTTTCAACGGTATCCTTGAAAAATTCAATTTGTGTGTAAATAATTTTTTGAAGGGTGTTCTTACAAAATATTTGTAGAAAAATAACTTTCAAAATTTTTGTAGGATATATGTGCAAAAATTTCATGAAACTAAATTCAGATGTAAATTTCAGAACATGCAAGTACTGACATGTTTTGACCACACATTTTTCAGGACTCCACGTGAAGTACCAGATCATGAGAGGGGGAGCGAACGGGCCGATAGTGGCAATAAGAATTTCTCAGCAGTTGGTTTGAAATCCTTTCACACGTGCGCAGTTCTTTTGCGGGTAACATTGACACGGTTTTGTTTTCCAGTTTCATTTTGGTTCACACAATTAGCCAATTAGGGTATCGCACGTGTAGCTTTTCCCTAACCCTGACTTGCACGGTCCCAAAAAGGATGGATGTAAAGAAGAATAGAATAAATTTTTTAAACCGTAGCTAGGTTTTCTTCTCGTTTTTAATGGGACTCTGAATAGTTCTCATACCTTGTAGCCTGATCTTTCTTAATAAAGTGGCAACTAGAACATCGAAATCACCTTTTCATCTGATTCAACGGGATTGTTTGATCATTATCATCATAATGTGTCTCATAGACTAAACAGAGAACTGCATCATTCAAGTGGTTGAAGCGTAAACAGAGTAATCTGGTGACTCGACTTGGAAATCATTTGAAATAGTTCATATGGAATTATGGATGCACAAATTATATCTAACAAATATTTAATGCTGAACATTATCCCAAAGCAGAGCTCGATTGCTGAAAGCAAGAGTAGATTGTGATCATTATCATCTCACATAAAAACATACACTAGTAAGTAAAAAAAAAAGGGATTTTACTACTCTAAGTTCAAGGATTATTCATTTTTCAAATCCACAGGATTAGCATTTCTTTTACATAACAAAATCACATGTCTACCTCTCAAACGGGGAAAAAGATCACTCACCAAATCAACCAAGGGTCATCAGAAGTTGCCTCCTAACTGCAGATAAAGTAATTCTCCAATCAGACTATGCACATGCACAACCATCAAAAAAAGAAGAAAAAAAACAGAGGAAGCACTGAGAAAAGTGATTTTGGTAAGGATTAGAACAAACATATAAACACTTGTCTACCAAGAAGCAGCTATACTAAATGTCAAAGAACTATCCTTGATCATATTGTTGCTTTCTTTATCTTTACAGAAACTAATTTCGTTAAATGCAATGAAAAATAATTGATGGTGTAGAGGGCCTTTGGACTTAATTCTTCTAAATTGTGGATCATGGCTGTTGTACTGTTACATTTATAAATAGAGACAATAGGACACCCCGTTTTTCTAAATGGTGAATTACATCATCTTGTGAGTGGATTAGTAACTGTTTGGCATGGCATAATTTGAATGTTAGGAGAGATGAATGTGTTGGAGGAAGTACTAAGAGTAGCTTCAGTGGAGGATAATATAATGAAAAGATCATTGTGGCTTGAATGATATAATAATCAGGTTATAATCGATTGCTTTGCAAAATTGCCTGTTGAAAAGAAGAATTGGATGGAAGTGAACGATGAGCACAGAATAGAATGCCAACTTTTAGGAAGCAAAGATAACTGAGATCTTTGAAAAGAAGAATGAGACAGGACATTAGGTAAACAAATGTTTAGTACTCAGTTGCTATAAATACGCTTCAAAGTTTCACTGCAATTTAGTTGATGCAAGCTTGGCCAACATCCTCACATAAAATATAAAAAATGACCTTAAAACCAACCAAATAAAGAATTAGATAACATACCATGACAGTTTCAATCTCCTTATCAGTCACTGGAGTGCGCCTTGGATGTAACGCAGCCTTCCCTTCAGCAGTAACATTTGTGGGTGGCGCTGGTTTAAAAAAAGAACTCTGAGCCTCACCAGGAGACGATGATGTCTGAGGTGGTGGCATGGAGCCTAAAGAGCAACCACAAACCAATATATCAAAAGGAAAACGATATTACTGGCGAGTCAAATTTATTCATACAGCAAGGAGAGAAATGCATATAAAAAAAGACAGCTCTCTTGTGATCAGAATAATTCCCATGGAGCCTATAAAACTTCATTGTTATTTAGGTTGCAAAAAATTAAAAAGGAAGACTTTGCGCAACTTCGCCTGAGTGAATGAATGGAAACTTTATAAATTCCACTTATCGGTATGAATATGGATAAGAGTATCTTAACTGTCGTGAGAGTAACATGTATGAAAGAGATTCAGAAAATGAAGGATTTTGAGAAGAGTCAAATCTTCTAGTGGCCTTCCAATTATGATTTCTGTTTACAAAATATGTTTTAAGTGAATTTGAAATGAATGTTGTGCAATAGAACAAGCAACATCTATGTTCTGGTAGTGCTGCTTCTCAACTAAAGTTCAAATTCTAGTTTTCACTATTCCACATTCACATAAGCCCCAGTTTGGAGTGCCAAATAATGGTCGTATAGGACAGGAATAGCCAAAAAGACAATTTTGGTTACATAGAATGAACTCGATAGCTATGCCCAGATAAGTTAATATAGACCTTGATGATAATTTTGAATGGGGTGCGGGTGCTGAAATAACCTATCCATACTTTATGATCATACTCATCCAAAATAAGGTTACACTCACAGTGTGTGTGTAACCTTAAAAAAAATCTGAGCGTAACCTGAGCTAGCTAGCTCCTTAAACCCGCAGTAGTAATGAATACACAATCACAGAACCACCAGAGAGATTATGATTATACCATTTTTTCACTCATCGATACAAAGTAAATCCTCTTATATAAGTTAATAAAAATAGGTGCATCAATCACATATCCCCTCCTCTTTTATATTATCCCACAATTACCTTATTATCACACAATTTACTTAAGGATAAAATTTGTATTTAAAATATGTATAGATTACACCAAAGATTAAGATAAAAGTGGATTATACAATAAGAGTAATATGTTAAGTTTCCAAAGATAAAATTATGGATTTCGTTTTCAATCGATTTTTTTTTTCCTTGTTCTTGGCCGCCTCTGTTATTTAAGGGGGGGAGAAGGTGCCCCACAAACGAGTGTTGTTGACACCTTTTTTTTTTTTTTTTCCTTCGGTCTACTTGCTGCCCTGTCATGTACTCATATTAAAAATGTATATATATTTCAATAAAAAAAAATTTACATTTTTTATAAATATATTTATTCAATTCATTTGAATATATAGCTTATTTTTTTATAAAAATATATGCTCATGAAATAAAGTATACTATTTATAAAAAAATATCAAAATATCTGTATATTGAAATTAGAGTTGGAAAAAGTGTTACGTAGGATAATGTTATATCCAGCCCCATTTTCAACCTCAATTCTAGTCTACATGCGTTTCGAACTTTTTAAAAATAATATATTTCATCTAATGAAGTACATGCTTTTATAAAAAATGAAGCATATACTCCAATGAATTGCATGGATGCATTTATAGAAAATGTAAAAAAAAAATTTTAAAGCATATGCCTTGTTAAAATGAGCATATACATCGATAGAAATCTATCAACGCATGTAGGACTAGAATTGGAGTTGAAAATAGATCTGAGTGTAACAACTCCCTTTTACCTAACATGATCTCCCACGAAAAGGTTCATCGGTCCAACGGGCTACAGATTCACTGTGGAATAACGGCCCATTGTAGCCGGCCCACGTAAATGAAGCCCAGCCCGTTTTTGAAGATATTGGAGACGCCTGACCCAAATTTCCCTGAACGTGCTTGGGGCCCAGGCATGAGGCATATGAAGTGTTGTTACACACAATTCTCATTATAGCCATATCTTCATTCTCATATACTTTCATAACTGTCCAACAAGGCATAAAATCTTTTTTGCGTTTTCTAAAAATATTTGTCATTGTGCCAAGTGGGGTTTAATTTTTTATATGAATTTAAATAGAGCACCGATACACTCAATCTGTTTTGCATCTCTTTCAACAGTCCATTAAATGATCATTCAACCATCTATGCACTTTGCTATTAGACTGCATATTGTGATAATGCAGTGTATATAAATTTAAATTTTTTATTTTTTTAAAAGAAAAAAATGCTAATTTATTTAATTATATACTTATTTTTTATAACATTATTTAAAAATAATGTATTTCTTTTTAAAAAAATAATAAACAGTGAGGACTCTAGACAAGACAAGATTGCACGTAGGGCTGGATGTATCATTTTTCCATTGAAATAACTTCTTCAACACCGGTACTTATCCTTGGAGTTTAACAATTTGTGTATTTAGGAGGGGTATTTGGATTTTGAAAATATCATTAATAGTACATGGTCATAATATTAATCAATTAGGCTACTTACAACTTTGCAGGGGATAATATAGATTTCTTAATTTTTGAAGAGCTATTTAAGGATATTATTAGATGGTTGGATAATTTTTCCTACACAGTCACACACAGAGCTCAGGTCAGGCCTCACAGTTTCCCATATACTTTGTATACCATTATCTGAACCTTATCTTTATCCTCATCATTCATCATTAGAATGTAAACATTAATTCTAGTCTATGGTGTCATAGATTCCTAATATAGCAAAAGAACGATATATGAAGAACTTGAATTCACTGAGACAATACACTTTAATTTCAAAAGAGATGAAACTATTAATATAATTGATAAAGATATACATATGATGTTATTCTTATATACAAGTTCCAATAAGCCAAAATACAAAATTAACTGAAAATAGAAAATATTAATCAGATATTATTATAGAAAGTATCTTGTGGCCATAGAAGGTGGTCAGATCGATGACAATTAATTCTAATTTTCATAGAGACGAAAACAATCATGCGAATTTTTTTTTTTTTAAATAGTAAATTCACTTATTCAATTATCTAAATGAAAAAAATTAGCTAAATTTGCATGGTTAGTGGCAATAACATTAATCTGCTATCTTCTCAAGAAACAGTCCTCCATGTGACCATGTGGAAGAGTACATTATTAGACTCTATAATTAGGATTTAAAATCTAGATGAGAATACACATAAGTGATGAACCCGAATATTTAAAATAATCAAAATATCATTGGATGTGGGATTCTTGAGATTAATTATTACACATAAAACCTCCTTGACCAAAAGTCTTTTGCAGACCAGTTATGCCAATCTTATTATCTTAATTACAAATGGATTTTTTTTTTTTTTTTGGGTGGATATTACAAATGGAAATTTGACCCAGCATGTATAGATGAATTCATTAATCTTATTACCTGACCCATGGCACTCCTTCCACCACTAAACAAATCATGGTACAGACTGCTAAATGTTTATTAAATTTAACAGTTCCGCCAAATTAACCATATGAATAGAATGCATGACTCAGATATGATATGCTTTGAAAGTCCATATGAATAGAAGGTCTTGTATATATATATATACCTCAAATAGTACTATAAATTAAAAAAACAGATTACAGGTCTTATAACAAAAAACAAATCAAAATTGTTATGTCCTGTTAACCTTAGTTTATGATGGTCAAACATTCCATATTTGAAGAGTTCTTACAGGGAGAATGATTTGTGGTGTCCGGCCCCCTCTTTGTGAGATGTTTTTCATGTGCTGTGTACCTCCACCACAACAGGAACTCCCTATATATATAAACCCATTTGCACATAATGACTCAATTATATGTCGTTCATAACCAAACATTAGTTGTTCTCTCTCTCTCTCTCTCTCTCTCTCTCTCTCTCTCAAACACACACACACACACACCCATTAAGAAAACCAGATACACATCATTAACCTGGGGAACTGCTTAAGAGCTGAGAAACCAAAACATCCAAAGATGAAGCAATTGATCTTTGAAGAGTCTGATGAAGGACTCCATCATCAAGAAATGAAAGAAGAGAGTGCAGTGGGTGCATGAAGGGATATGATTGCATGGGAAGCACAGCTGTAGAGGGAGGCCACGTGAGAGTGAAAATACTGCTCACCAAAAAAGAGCTGTCTCTACTTCTATCAAAATGTAGTGATGACAAACTTGATATTAATGGAGGGATGTTGGAGAGAATCGCGAGAGAGCTCAAAGTGAAGGCCGAAGATGGTCGCATCAGATTTGAATCTGTTCAACCTTTGAAGCTCTGTAGTGATTCTTGGAGACCTGCACTTGATAGCATCCCTGAGGATTGTTAATGTATTGATCAATGGGTATATATAGTTATATCTGGACTTTTTTTCTCTCTATCTTTAATTTCATTCTTGGACAAAGAAGTTGTGTGTTGTTTAAATTAATTTTTATGTAAAAGAACGTTAAGGATGACATTCGGAAAGGTCTCAGTTCTTTTGCCAACTTCTAAATTAATGTTTATAATCTTGTTTGGTGATGATGTATGTCACATGATATATTTCCTTATGAAAATGTTACATTCAATCTATTTTACATTTTAAAACCCAAACCACATATAACTTCAATTTTTTAAAAATTATATAGCCCATCATATTTTTATAAAATGTAAAATATATATTCTAATTAATTAAATGATATCATTTATAAAAAAAAATATATAAAAAAATTTCAACAATGTATATATATCTTGTTATATGAGTGAAGAATACTAATGAGGTACATGAAACTGCAGTTAAACTATAAAAAAAAAAAGACTGCCTGTAACAAAATTCATTTCCTTAATTAGTACTACGAATTGGAATACAGCCCACCCATACCACAAGGCTTAATGAGACTATTAAGGGCGATCCTTCTTCGCCAATGGATCTGCAGATCATTAGATTAAATATATAAATATAGAGGAGTGATGTGGTGCGGACATCATATCTTCTCTTAATATGCGATCACCTTTTAATCACCATATTATTGAAGTGCATTAAATTGGATGGTACAAAAATGGGCGGGGATCATGTGGAGAGAAAGAAGGATCACAATTCATGGAGATATATATATGTGATTTCATGAGGTGATTCTTTTAATCGTCTGATTAAAATCCATTCAATCGAATAGTGATGATGAGAGGGTGACTGCACCAAAAGGAAGAGGGGATGGTGACCACATCTTATCATTTTCACTATAAATATATATTTGAAATGATTAAGATGTAAACATTGTCCTCCTATACTATACTTACACGCGGACACCTTTAAAAATATGGATTTCAAATTTTCTCATTGATCAATGAATCAGAATTTTTTTTGGGATTTTTAGTTTTAAGTCTCTGTAAATATGCTTATTTAGGGATCGGTCTCTCACTTCTTCATATTTCTTTTTAAGTCCCCATATTCAATAGCCTATTTGGTTTTTAGTCCATCCGTCAAACGTCCGTTCATACACCGTTAATTTGTGAAATGTGATTTTATTTTTAAGTCCCTGTAAACTATGTTATTTAGTGTTAAGTCCCTGTAAACCATGTTATTTAGTGATCAGTCCCTGTAAAATATGAAGAAGGGATGGACTAAGGACTAATAACTAAATAACATAGTTTACAGGGACTTAAAAATAAATCACACTTCACAGATTAACAGTGTATGGACGAACGTTTAACGGATGGATTAAAAACCAAATAGGCGGTTGAATATGGTGACTTGAAAAGAAATATGAAGAATGGAGGGATCGATCCCTAAATAAGCATTTACATGGACTTAAAAATAAAAATCCTTTTTGTTTTTTACCTGATCGGATTGTGATCTCTCCTTTTACTCCCCACGAATTGAATTTCATTTCTCAGTGATCCCACTCTCCTCATCAATTTAGTCAGTTTTCATGTACCATCTCTTTTATCCAATATTTTTTTTTTTTTTGAAACTGAATGGTAAGCATTCTACGTTTTACATTATAGTCTTTTATCCAATATTTAGGAAAATCAGTTCTATCTTCAAGGGTGACTCATTTTCTAACAAAGAAATGAAAATATCCCATCTTGTAAATTTCTGACAATATATTATATATATATTTTTATTTCAACCATACAAGATTCATATATGATTTCAACCAATTATCAAATTTCTATTTTATGAGTCAATTTTTCTACGGTAAGCAAATGTTAGAGAATTCATTGCTGCTGATGATTATGATTACTCTTAAAAAAAAAAAAAATTCAATACTAATATACTATACACCAAATTATTTTCTTTAATTGGATATTAAAATGTATTGATCAGATGGTGATGAGATTGACAAACACATAAGATATGATGTTTGGCTTTGCAAATAAAGTTTTCTTTTGACATGGAGTATTTAATGTGTTGGATATATATGATCCATCCTGTGATTTCCTCACCCTCTTATCATATCAACACATCTTATAAACAGTCAACAAGTTCTCTCTCACTTTGATGTATACGAGGTGATCATATCATGTATATGACAATTGACAAGACCCTATAACGTGCACGCTTGTCCAATGACGTTACTCAGCTATTCTGTGCACTCTGAGAATTGCGTTTACGTTGACAATAATACATTTAAAAAAAAAAGAGAGAGAAGGGCATCAAATGTACCTTATCCCCCAATATTCATTTTCAAAAACAAATTGTATGATACAACTATATGGAATTAATCGCCATGCAACTCCTATAATAAACATAATAATACATATTCATCATTTTTGAAACATTAAAAAAATGAAAAAATCCAAATAATCTCATGTAAATCATTTTATTGACTTTTCTTCAAATTCATATAACCTTCTCAAAATACTTTTATAAATCTAAATAATTCATTAAATTAATTTTTTTGTTAAAAGATGAAGAATATTATGTGAATATTTAATTTTGTTGACCTTGATTAAAATCTAACAATTTTATAATCTATGCGAAAAAGTGAAATTATCATTTATACATATGATTATTTAGAATTTTCCTTTTAAACAAATGATAAAAAAGGACGTTCCTACAAACAGTTTTTATGTGCGGTTCCACATGTAATGTAATCCACTATGTTAATGAGTATATATCTTTTGGTAAATAAACATACATTTTTTTGTGAAAACATAAAATTTGTTACATAAACAATGACATTTTAAAAAATTTAAATAATAAAAAAATTAATGGATATTCAATGTATGGCATGCTTGATTGCCTATCCTAAAATAAATGGTTTTAGAGGTATTTCATCTCCCAAATCTTATCGTAAGAGATTTAAAGTATAATTAGAAATATATAAAACCATCTCCGAATTCCATATAAAAAAAGCTTTGTTTCTTGCCCACTAGTTCGTGAGGTTCGGCGCTAGTTGGGGTGCGTGATGGGTATGGTGTCCTCCTTGTCTATTGATGATATGTGGAGGGCGGGGAAACGACTTCAAGGTCGAGGTGATAGAAGTTGTCGGGGCAAAGTGTCTCAATGTTTTGTCCTGGCGGTGGTGTGGTCGATTTGAAGGGAACACAACATTATGTTATTTAGGGGATGCACGCCGGCCTTATGTAGAAAATATTTGTGAATCGTCTCTTATATGCATTCAGGACTGGGGTAAATTCTACGCAGGAGTGAGTGCGGTCTCCCTTATACAAACGATCATCTTTCTATCCTGGAGTAGTTTCTTCTTGTCTGGACCGAACCTTACTCTAGATCTCTCTTCTATCGTAAAAGTTTCTCCTTTATCTTTTGTTTGCTTATTTGTTATCATTTTGTATCTTTAGGCTAGAGCCTTTTCGTTATAAAAAGGTAACGGCCTACCATTTCATCAAAAAAAAAAAAAAAAAAAAAATTCCATATAAAAAATAATTCTAGTGGTGAAACAAAGATCTTTACCCTGTCTCATTCCATGCAAAAATAAAATATAACTACATATATATAATTTGAAATGGTCAAATTTTCAGAATTTGACCAGTCCTCACGTGGAATAATTCGGTCGAGATCAGCCGCCTTTTTTTTCACGTGATGAATTTCAAAAGAACCCACCTTTCCATCCCTATATAAACACACATACATAGACTAATATAATCATATATTGCGAACTCATCTTCCATTAATTGTTGCTTTGAATCTCTCTTTCAACAAAACCCAGACACACAAAACACTTTTGAATCCTCAACAGATATACACATATGGGGAACAGCTGCTGCAGAGTACATGAAAGAGACTGTATCATAGAAGAATCTCAGAGAATGCCCATACATCCAGAGCAGAAACAAATCTCTATAAAGTCTAATGGAGTCCTCCGGAACCAGAAGGAAGAAGAGAGTGGGTGCATGAAGGAATGCATGGAAAAAGAAGGTGGTGATGAGAGAGGGCTTGTGAGAGTGAAAATATTGGTCACAAAACAAGAGCTGGCTCTGCTGTTGTCAAACAAGAACAATGAAGAGATCTTTGAGAGCATCGCGAAAGAGATCGAAGAGAAAGCCAGACATAATCGTATCAGTGTTAAATCGGACAATATTGATCGGCGCCGCAGCTGTGATGGTTCGTGGAGGCCTTTGCTCGATAGCATCCCCGAGGATTGTTAGGGTTACTTAAAATTTTTATATGTTTATCCTATGATCAGTTAGCTAGTGGTTTCATAGAATATATGTGCATAGTTTCAAGTAGTATTTTTTTTTTTTTATGGGTACCACCCAAAATTCTGTATATAGTTTCAAGTGTAGTATTGTTTTTTATTGGCATATTCGGTTTGTGTAGAATGATCTCATTATGCATATTTCCATATACATTCGCGTGGATTTTATATTAAGCAGGATTTAATTAATCAACCAACACAATTATAAGAAAGTTAGGTGATAATTTGTCATATATATTGACATATATAAGATATATTAGTCACATAATATATGTGATAGCTATGCCAACACATAAATGCATACTATCTTCTTTCCTAGCTTAGACGATGTCAAATTAATTCATGGTGTGAGACACCCCACCCTCAGCCTATCTATTAGTCTCTTGAAACTTTTGAACCTCTTGATAGACATATTGACTATATATACTAGACTGATCAAGTTCTCGACCGAGAAATATAATGACCATATACATCCCACAGAAAATCACTATGTGCAAACACTGCACTATTACCAGCTCTAAAAACATGATTCATAGTGACATTGTGATGCAAGGATTCTCGATGGGAAATTGTGATACAAGATTTCATAATCTTGAAGAAGATCATTGCAGTTTTGGTATGTGCAGAATAAGGGTCTGATAGGGAATGAATAACCAAAAAACTTGTTCAGTTGTGTTAGATTATATATGTCTTGTATTATTGTGTTACACGTGTATTATTGTATTACACGTGTATTAGGTCTTGTATATAAAGGGTTTTACTCCTGTCTAATGAAATTAGGTCTCATTATTATTTGTCTCTCTAAATCTAACACGGTATCAAAGCTCCTTTGAGATCTAAGTTTTTATTTATTTATTTTTTTCTCTTCATTGGATCTCCTTCTTTGAGATTCGACATTCGTTAATCGACGTCTTCATCGCGCCGTTGTGTGCTGTCGTCCTCGACGCGTTGTCGATCACGCACCGTTGTCTGTGTGTGTTGTTACCGTGCACCGCTGTTTGCCGCCCCCATCCGCACCCGAGCACCACCAGTCTGTGCAGCTCATCGCGCTCGTCCGCGTGAAGATTGCCAGTCGCGATCAGCCGTACCGTGCGCCGTCTCCCCAAGGATCCCAGTCCCGCCTGAGATCCCGAGGATCACGTCCGTAGCATCCGCGTGAAGATCGCGTGAAGAACGTACGCTCGGAATCACGTGAATCAAATCGCGTTAATCAAAATCACGTGAATACATAATCAAATTCAAGCCGTGTGTCACACGCCAAGCCGACTCTCCCAGACTCGGCCGACTCGCCCCCTGTTCAATTCGTCAAGTTGAATTGGCCCAATCCGACTCAGCAGTTTGCGACGGCTTACTAACTCGCCTCGACTTTGCATTCCATCACCGGCGCCGCCTCGTTCCGCCAGTCTTCACAGCCTCGTGCCACCACCTGTCAGTCTCGTTTGGTGTTGTCTTCTTTCTTGGATTGTTACGGCTCGTTCGGATTCCGAATATTGCCGTCTTGATGATGAGGGTATATGAGGGTATTCTGGGTGCCGCCCCTCATATAGATTCCTCTCGTTCGCGAACTCTTTGCACCTACTGCAAGAAACCAGGTCATCTGATTGCCGATTGTTGGAAACTTCATCCGAAAAGGCGTCAGGTTTTCTGTGACCGTGGCAAGCGTCGTTGCACTGCTACTATCACTGCCTCCACAACACCAGATCAGCCTTCCTCGGACCAATTTGGATTGCTTATACAACGCCTTGATCAGCTTCTACTTCAGCGCCTCGATCAGTTTCTACTTCCACAGCCTCCGTCTAGTCCTTCTACTCATTTTGCCTTCTCTTCCACAACGGGTGCTTCTATCTCTTGGATTTTTTATTCTGGTGCATCTCATCATATGACGCCTGATAATTCTGTGCTTACTGCCTGCTCACCTGCCCCTTCCCATTTACCTCCGATTAACACTGTCGATGGTTCCTCATTGGTCATCACACAGTGTGGTTCTATCATCACCACCTCTGATCCCACTGGTCGTCTCTCCCTTCCCTATGTATTGCATACGCCGGATCACACAATGTGGTTCTATCACCACCATGAATCTTATTTCTATTAGTCACCTCTGTGATTCTGGTCTGACAGTTTCTTTCACTTCCTTTCGTTGTTCTGTGCAAGATCCACGTTTGGGACAAAGGGTTGGCGTTGGTGGTAGGGTTGGCAGCTTATACTTCGTAGAATATCTGCATCTTCTAGTTCCAGATCCCTCTATCTTTTGTGGTACTGTTACCTCTCACACCGACTTGTGGCATAAAAGGTTAGGTCATGTCTCTGAGTCTCGTCTTAAAAACCTCTTTGACTCTGGTGTTTTAGGTTCTTCTTTTTCTCCTTTATCTGTTTGTGAGGACTGTAAACTGGCCAAACCTGTAGCCCTTCCTTTTAGTTCTAGTAATAGTCAATCCACCAGTCCTTTTGAGTTAGTACATTTTGACATTTGGGGTCCTGCTCCTAAGCAATCTATGAGTGGATTTTCATATTATATTACCTTTGTTGATGATTATTCTCGGTTTACTTGGGTGTATTTATTACGTAATCGATCCGAGATTGCTCACATTTATGATGTCTTTACCACCATGATACACGCTCAGTTTCAGGCTCGCATCAAAACCTTTCGATCTGATTGTGCTACAGAGTATGTTTCCTCTACCATGCGTTCCCTTCTCCAATCCCATGGTACTCTCTTTCAACAGTCATGTCCTTACACTCATGAGCAGAATGGTGTTGCTGAACGCAAACATCGTCATATTCTTGAAACGACTCGTGCTCTCTTACTCTCTTCTTCTGTTCCCCAGCATTTTTGGGCTGAGGTAATTCTTCTTTCTGTTCATCTCATTAATATCACTCCATCAACCGTTCTCTCTGGCATGTCTCCTCACGAGCGCTTTTATTCCTCCCGTCCTGATTACAATCGTTTGCTCGTTTTTGGTTGTACATGCTATGTTCTTCTCCCTCCTCATGCTCGCACCAAACTTTCTGCCCGGTCAGTTTGATGTGTCTTCTTAGGGATCAGTTTCGAGCACAAGGGTTATCGTTGTTACGATCCCGTGGGTCGTCGTTTTTGGATCGCTCGACATGTGTCATTTGTCGAGGATGTTCCCTATTTTTCTTCTACATCCACTGAGTCCAGTCCTGAGTCTACTTCTATTCAACCCTCTCCTCTTGAGTCCCTACCTCTTCCTGAGATACCTTCCTTATCTTTACCCTCTCCTAGTCCTCCTCCTGTTGAGTTTTCTCTGATCGAGTGTGATCTTCCGACCTCCTCTCCCATTCCTCCTGCAGATATTTCTCTTAGTGGTGCTCCGCCTTCTGCGCCTGACGCCCCTCTTCCGGATGTGGATCCGAGTTGCGTAGCTCGCTATCCTCAGCGCGAGCGTCGTCCACCTGTCCATTTCAGTTTTGATGATGGACCCCCTGATCAGTTTGATTTTGCTTCAGTGAGTTCTTATTCTCCACAACTTCAAGCTTTTCTTACAGCTATTCATGCTCATTGGAAGCCACAGTCCTACCTAGAGGCAGTTCAACACCCTGAGTGGCAACAAGCAATGGATGAGGAGTTCCAGGCGTTTCAGGAGACCCATACATGGGATGTTGTTCCTCTTCCTGGTGGTGTAGAGCCTATCAGTTGTAAATGGATTTTTAAGGTCAAACATCAACCTGATGGATTCATTGAGCGACACAAGGCTCGTCTCGTTGCGCGTAGTTTCACACAAGAGTATGGTATTGATTATGAGGAGACCTTCGCCCCTGTTGCTCAGATGACCATTGTCCGTACTCTTCTTGCTGTTGCAGCCACTCATCATTGGCCTCTATTTCAGATGGATGTGAAGAATGCCTTCCTTAACGGGGTGTTATCAAAAGTTGTATACATGCAGCCACCTCCTAGTCTTCGTACTTCTCCTCAGCATGTTTGTCGTCTTCGACGTGCTACTTGTGGTCTTAAACAGGCACCCCATGCGTGGTTTGAACGCTTTCGCAGTGTTATTGTGGCGGCTGGTTTTGTTGAGAGTTCTCAAGATCACTCTTTGTTTGTGTGATCGTCCTCAAGGGGCCAGGTGATTCTACTTTTTATGTGGATGATATGATCATTACGGGTGATGATTCAGCTGGTATTACTCTTGTGAAGCAACATCTCAATAGTCAGTTTCAGATGAAGGATCTTGGTACTCTTCGCTACTTCCTTGGACTTGAGATTGGTCAGAGTAAGCAAGGGATTCTTATCTCACAACAGAAGTACACAGCAGACATTCTTGATCGTGCAGCTATATCCGACACTCGCACAGTTGAGACTCCCCTTGAGCTTCATGTAAAGCTCCGTCCTACTGATGGAGAGCTTCTTCCAGACCCTACACGATATAGACAGATTGTGGGTCAGCTTGTGTATCTTTGCATCACTAGACCTGATATTGCTCATGCCGTCAGTATTGTTAGTCAGTTCGTCTCTGCTCCTCGTTCGGTTCACTATGGTGCTCTCATGAGGATTCTCAGATATTTGCGTGTGACTGTTACTCGATCACTTTATATGTCATCATCTTCATCTTTTGTTCTTCGGGCTTACACTGATGCTGACTGGGCAGGAGATCCTACTACTCGTCGTTCTACTACAGGTTTTTGCATTTTCCTTGGGGACTCTCATTTCCTGGCGTAGCAAGAAACAAGATGTAGTTTCTCTTTCTAGCACAGAAGCTGAATATCAAGCGATGGCCACCACAACTAAAGAGATTGTTCATCTTAGACGTCTACTAGTTGATCTCGGAGTTGATGCTTTTGGTCCTACTTCACTTTATTGCGATAATCAGAGCGCTATTCAGATTGCTAGCAATCTGATTTTCCATGAGAGGATCAAACATATTGAGATTGACTGTCACTTCGTTCATCAGCACTTCCTTGCTCATACACTTACGCTTCCGCATATTTCTTCTGTTGAGCAGCTTGCTGACTTCTTTACGAAATCTCATCCCGTTCCACGATTTCAGTCTCTTGTCCGCAAACTCGCGTTGTTTGATCCACCTTGAGTTTGAGTGGGGGTGTTAGATTATATATGTCTTGTATTATTGTGTTACACGTGTATTAGGTCTTGTATATAAAGGGTTTTACTCCCTCTCTAATGAAATTAGGTCTCATTATTATTTGTCTCTCTAAATCTAATAAGTTGAAAATTAAACAAAAAGACTGTTAGATAAAATAGTATAAACCTGGCCTGATAATAATTTCAAGAGCGAGTAATAATACATTTCATGCAATCCAAACAACCCTAACCGCCCGTATGGGGTGTGACATTGGGTTATTCGCTCCTAATAGCTATACTAGGATAGATAACAATTCAGACTGAATAAGAAATTTTTTGTTTGGTTGCATTTTCTGTTATTCTCATTGGAAAACGTAAAAATGATTTTTTTGTTGTTTGGTTCATCTTGGATAAAGTGATGATAAATAGTTGATAAGAGATGAATAAGAGTTTATGACTTTTTAAATGATAATTATACCCCTGGGAATAGTGTGAGAAATGTATGATTGATTTGATAGATGTGACAGTTTTTGAAATCTGTGTGAGAGTGTTAGGTGAGATAAATTTTTTAAAATGACAAAGAAGGGTATTTTTATCCATTGACATAGATAAGGTCTGATAAGCAATTCTAACATTTCCTTAGAATAGTTATCAGGTTTTATCCTAACTTATCCAGACATAACTATCGAGGTTTATTCTGTCAAAAGAAATAACTTTTTTTTACTATTCTCCTGTATTCTTTCTTATTCTTGACTTATTTTTCACATCATAGGGGGGTTAATGCAAAAATAATAATAAAAGAAAAGATAATATACAATCAAATAGAAATTGATCCGATTGTTATTCATCCTGGAATATAAATTTACCCCGGATAAAGTTAATTCGCACCCAAACAAAGTCGTAGGGGTCAAATCAATTTTTTTTTACTTTGTATAAATACATGATAGTTCAGTTTAATTAGGCCTCACTTTCCCAGAAAGCTTGTACCATTATCTGAATTAAGCTCCTGATCATATCTTATCAACGATGGTCGTTAGTCCTCATCAATCAGAATACCTCCTTGACCAAACGTCTTAGGCAGACCAGCTGACCCAGCATATATATATATATAATATAATTCATTAGCATATATGTATATATATATACCTGCCCTTTGCATTCCTGACACGTCTGAACAAATCATGACACAAAATATAAGTGTCATGTATAAAATCATCAAAGCCATTTAAATAAAAATGAGGACTCAACATGATCGGCTTTGAAAGTCCATATGATTTGAACTGACAAAATAAACCATGCATCTTAATTATATATAAAAAAAAACCAAATGAAGTCGAGTCTTTGTGATTTGATAGCGGTTTTGAAACTACAGGTGGCACATATAAAACTGAAAGGTGTTGATATTTTTTTTATTGCTATAAAAAAAATTGATTCGAGTTCATATATACAAAGAAGCAAATCAAAATTCAATGGTCAAATATTTCGTATTTGACGGGTTCAATACGAGAAAGTTTTTTGTGTACCTCTCTTTCTTTTATAAGCTATTGTTTTTTCATGTGCTGGAGTACCTACCTGAACAGCCCCCACTATATAAACCCATACACATACAATGTCTAAATCACATATATGTTGTGAACCCACTCTTTCAGGAAAATCAGATACACATATAGCATTTGATTCCTCGATATATAACATGGGGAACTGCTTAAAAGTTGAGAAGACCTCTACAACACCAAACCATCCAAAGATGAATCAATTCTCTGAAGAGTCTGAGAGTGGCTACAAGAGGGTGAAAATACTGCTCACCAAACAAGAGTTGGCTCTACTGATGTCAAAGTGCGACAACAATGATAATGGAAGGATATTGTTGGAGAACATTGCAAGAGAGCTCAAAGTGAAGGCCAATTGTGGTCGAATTGGCATGCGATCCACTGAACCTTTGCGGCGCTGCAGCGATTCTTGGAGACCTGCACTTGATAGCATAATTGAGGATTGTTAGAATAACGAAATCTCAGGCTGTTGTCCTGATTGAGATTAAGGTATCCTTAATCTACTATGATTGTTGATATAAATCATTGTGTTATGCTGGCTTTATAATTAATTGTACCGAGGATGTATGTATAGTAATAGTTCTTGTTCACCTCTGGCCAGTTTTACGTTATCAGTCAACAGAAGTGTTCTTTTCATTAATTGTATTAAAAATAAATTTGAGAAGAACACCAGGTTCTAAATGTTTATCAAGTATTAACAATCTTGTTTTTTGACTATATATTTATGTCAAATGGTAGATTTTCATTTTTCTGGAATATACAGGAAGATAAACAAAACACACCAGTATAATAAATGGTGTCAAGGGCATATTAATCACTGAAATAAGTTAGACTATTTCATGTATTAAAAAAGATATATAAATATGTCTCATAAATTCAACACGTAGACAGTGACAAAGCAACCGAAATCGTTACGTTGTCCCATCCCATGCAAAAATAAAATATTTATAAAAATAAGTTCTCACAGGTCACTCCATATATATTTGCATGGTTGACCTAGTCAAATTATCCGTCTTTGACCGATTCTGACGTGGAATTTCTTGGGCCCACTTTTATTTCATTGGTGCTTTTCACGTGCTGAATCCCAAAAGAACCCCCCAAACAAATGAGTCAGAGTGATAAATCATCTCTCTCCACAACATCACAAACATAAACACAAAACACTTTGAATGATCAACAGATACATATTAACTACATGTACATGAAACTATGAAAGAAACTATATTGTTAAATAAATTAAACCCCTCAGAGAGTGCCCAAACATCCAAAGAAGAACCAATTCTCCGAAAACTCTTATGAAAAGAAGAGTGGGTGCATGAAGGAATGCATAAACAAAGATGGTGGTGATCAGAGAGGGCTCGTGACAGTGTGAATATTGTGCCATGATGAGGATTGTTAATTAGGATTAACTTGAATGTTGTAGTGTATGATTGTGGTACTATGTCTTACGCATTTCAGACCTTTATGGTCCGTTTGGATAGAGACATAAGTTATTCTGGGGTTTATACCTATTTCAGGAATTGTTGACTTTATCAATGGAATAAGAGATTTTGTGTTTGGTTGTGTTTTCAGTTATTCTCATTGGGAAACGTAATAATAAAGGTTGGAGTGTTTGGTTGATGAAGAATAAGATGTGAATAAGGTGTAAAAAGTTGATTTGACATGTGGGCCCCATTGATGTATAAGAGGTAATGACAGGTGATTTGATGTGATGACATGTGATTTGATAGGTGGGTTCCCTTATTCCAGTGGAGGAATAACACAATTCCATTGGTGGACTTGGAATACAAATACCAGCTTATTCTCTTCTAATTCCGCATAGCTATACCCCTTTATTCCCTCTACCCAAACATCTTTTTTGCCTTATTCCACCCCTACTCCACCCATATTCCTCTAGCCAAACAGCCCCTTAGTGTATGGTTTCATACAGTTTTTCATTGGATTTTATGTTAGCCATGAATCAACCAATTTACAAGTTAAAGAAAATATTAGTTAAATTTTAGTTTTAATGGTAAAAATAACCTAAATCTAACCATATTTTCAACAAAATAACAATATTTGAGCTGGTCACCGCTGATTTTTTAATAGACACGGTTGAGTTATATTTGAAAAATTGAAATATAATTCACATTTTAAATTTTATTATCTCGATCTTATTTATTAAGATTTTATTTAAATTTTGAAATCTCAAATAATTTAAATTTTAAAATTTCAATCTTATCCGTTGATATTGAGATAAAATTTAACATAATAAAATTTAAATTTATTTCAATCTTATTTTATTTTATTTGAATTTTAAATCTAATTTAACAAATAACAAATACGGAGATTCAATTAAATGCCAGTTCATTCAAAGGACTATCATTCTTGGGGTAAGGGCCATGGAGCCACAAAGAAAAAAATATATATTTTTTTGAAAGAGGGGTAGAAATATGTTTCAGTTTTAAAAATCAAAATACAAACTTTAAAATAAGAAAGCATAGATAAGAAGAACTAAAGAAAAGGGGTGAGGAAAAAAAAAAGAAAAAAGAGCAAGCCAGCAAGTGCAGGTCATTCCTAACATGAAGAGGTATCTAACACGAGAAGGAAGCGAAACAAACGTTATTATTGAGATACAAATGCGCCCTCTTTTTGAAAGATATCTCTCGTGGGGCAACCACAATGCCGTGTTTCCAATCCCGTAGAGAGAACTGGAATGTCTCCCACATGTTCTCGAGATACGCCCTTGCTCCTTAACACATCGATATGAGTGCAATCTCCATCGAACGAGGTTCAAATGCCAAGTTCCCGGAATTCGACAATTAGCTAGTTAACCACTTTTAGTTAAAAAATTTCTTGAAATTTTTTATATATTTTAAACATGTCAAGTGCTTATTGGATACCTTCTACCCATGTCTATATATTTTTTTGGAATGAATATTCATTTCTATATATTTGGAATACCAATAAGGTCATAACCAAACAAAAAATTTTGTATTTTTATTCCAATTGAGGAGGTGGACTTTTTGTTAATGCAACAGAAAATGATGAGAGGATTTGCTCGATATATGTCATGATTTTACAACACAAATCACAAAAGCAGAACAAACACTAAAAGGCTCCATTTGGTTGCACATTTATGGCAGCTTTTATTTTTTGAAAAATTAAAATCATGCAGCCAAACAGGACAACTTTATTCAGAATCGAAAGCAAGATTCTTTTTAATTTTTTCCTCGAAATCCGTGTTTTGAAAAGCCCAAAAACAACATTTTTTGTCAGAATCAATTTTTTTAATTGAAAAGTAACTTTCTCTGTCAAACATCAACTGCTTTCAAATATTGATTCCTAAATTGAAAAAAAAGCATCCCAATAAAAGTCAAGGTCTAAAATCATCTTAAAAAGCAACTTTATTCCAAAAACTACTTTTCAATTTGTGTTTCCAAACGGATTCTAAATAACATTGAATTTGCTGTGAGATTACATGTCTAAGATAATGACTCATGCAAACTCAATTAGAAACTTAGTTAAATAAAAAAAAATTACTAAAAATAAAAACATATTAAATGGGCATTATATTCAATTATTTTGAGGCATATAAATATGGTTTGAGAAACATATGTGAATAATTGCAAAATAATTATTGCCAGTTATTAACAGCCCAAAATATTTTCATATAATACTTCATGTTAAATTCTGTGAGATTCCAGGATGATCATTACTATTATTTAACACGTTAATCACTAGTTCTGCATCACTTTTTTTTTTTTTTTGGGCATGATGAGATATTTATTTGGGTCATGGCTCACGTCAGGAGCCTCAAAAAATTATCTTTAATTAAAGCATATATCTTATCAAAATAAGACCTCCACAACCAAAAATTAAATCTTTGGCAGACCAGCTGAGGGGGTCTAAGTTATGCCAATCTTATTATCTTATACAAATCAAAAACTTGACCCAGCATACATGAATTCATTAGCCATTTACCTGCTCCATTGCCCTTCTAGCGTGTCTAAACTCTAACCCCCGTATGGAGTGTGACATTAGGTTATTCGCTCCCGATAGCTATACTGGGATAGATAACAATCCAGGTTGAATAAACAACTTTTTGTTTGGTTGTCTTTTTTGTTATTCTTATTGGGAAACGTAAAAATGATTTTTTTGTTGTTTGGTTCACCTTGGATAAAGTGATGATAAATGGTTGATAAGGGATGAATAAGAGTTTATGATTTTTTAAATGACAATTATACCCCCTGAGAATAGTGTGAGAGATATATGATTGATTTGATAGATGTGACAGTTTTTGAAATCTGTGTGAGTCTGTTAGGTGAGATAAATTTTTTAAAATGACAGAAAATGGTATTTTTATCCATTGGCATAGACAAGCCTTGATAAGCAATTCCACCATTTCTTAAGAATAGTTATCAGGTCTTATTCTAGTTTATCCAGACATAACTATCGGGGTTTATTCTATCAAAACAAACAACTTTTTTTAGCTATTCTCATCTATTCTTCATTATTCTTGCCTTATGTTCCATGCCATACGAGGGATAAAACAGTGAGATGCCCAACTTGTAAAATTTTTATATATTAAACCATCAGTTCTTCCAAATACATTTGAATAGAAATTCATGACTCCATATTGATAGACTTTGAAATTCCTTATGGTTTGTTTACCCCGAATAAACTAATTTAGAAGGCCAAACCAAATGAGGTCTTTGTGAATTGATACATATATGGGGTGGTTCGTTCAAAGGAAGTCCCTGGTACACTCAATCTGTTTAGCAGCCTCGTTCGTAGTTCAAAAATAGTCTCTAACATATTACACACTATGTGAAATATATGAAAAATTAAAAATTTTATTTTTTTTCAATGTGTAATGATTATTTAAACATATAAAGTTGATTAAATGAGTATATATTTTTAAAAAATCAAAATAGTTGAACTTTAAACAGAGCTACACATGATAAGGCGCATATCATTTTCTTGATTGAAGACAATAAAATAAATGAAAAGATCAGTGGAGACCAATAATACTACCGGTATATTTAAATGAATCAATTGATGATTGAAGGTCGTCATGTATTCTTTCTTTGAAAAATTTGGTATAAAAAAAATATCAATTCGAGTTCTTATACACTGAGAAGAAAATCAAAATTGAATAGTGAAAAAAAATACACTAGTGTATCTCAGCATATACTTCATTTCATATAACAGCATGCACTTTAAAATATTAGTGTATGATTTTTTTAAAAAAAAAAGAAAAATGGAATGGACTGCAATTGAAACTGCAATGAACATCTTTTTCCTTAAAAAAAAACCTAATGGGCCAATGGATGGCACTAAAAAAAACCTAATGGGCCAATGGGCCCTTGTATGTCACCTGGAAATGCTTCTCGAGCATGCCCTCATGTAGGTTGGGCCCACAAACCCAACATCTCTCTCTCTCTCTCTCTCATCACACACACACACTTTTGATCTTTCATAACTTTCCTTTATTTTCTCTTTCTCTCTCTCATCACACACACACACTTTTGATCTTTCATAACTTTCCTTTATTTTCTCTTTGACATAAAGACACTCATTGAGAACAACGCAATGGTTTATCCAGGGAGAGCTAGCAGTCGCATAAAAACCTTGAATACGATAAACAGGAAACTCAGCCTTCCATAAATACCTTTTTCTTTGAAGCAGGTATGTACATATATACCTGTGGTTTCCTATGCCTCCACAGCCAAGCAATTCCTTTGGAAAATGTTGCAACGTGTTTTTAATTTTTTTAAATTATATATTTCATCTAATAATGTATGTATTTTTATAAAATATGGATTATATATATATTATAATTAATTGAATAATATCATTTACATATAATATACAAAAAATTTAACGAGATATATATTTTATTAGAGTAGATAGATACGAGACTAACAAGATATATAAGACTGCATCTGGGACTGTAAAAAAGATTGGGTGTAACAAAGCTAAATTACATATTCAATATTGAGCTAAATTACTTTAAAAAAAAAAAAAAAGTTTCTATATTACTCAAGATTCTTGGAGAGCTACACATAGAATCAAAATTGATGGCTTTGAGAAAAATGTAGCAAGTACGTTGTCTTGTTATTACTTTAGGGCTAGTTTGATGATGAGTTATGCAGTTTTGAAGATAAGTTGTGCTAATTTTGGAAGATAAAAAATTCATTAATTTTGTCCATATTTACATTTGTCAAAATCGAAACAAAAAATAGAGATAAATAATATTACAGCTTTTAGATAAAATAAAATATCATTATTTTCTTTTCAAAATCAGGACAACTATTAGCATTTTATTCTGATTATTTTAAATACCAAATGGGATAAATTGTCATCTGCTTCACTTATCACAACGTACAATTTTTCCTTTTCCCACTATTTATCACCTTATCAAAGAGACCGGATCCAGTCAGGACTGGATCTGGTCAGTTCAGTCAGTACCGAACTGGACGAAATGAAAATCGAACTGGACGAAATGAAAATCGAACTGCACCACCTATAAATTGAACTGCACAACCAATTGTTAGGTATATATTTCACTTTTCTATTGGATATTGATGATACTGAAGAATTCATATTTTTTTTCAATAGTTGATTGGATTCAATAAGAGAGTGAAATATATACCCAATAATTGATTGTTCAATTCGATTTATAAGTAGTACAGTTCAATTTTCACGTTGTCCAGTTCAATACTGACTGACTGGATCCGGTCCCCTTATCAAACAGCCTTAAAAGAGAAGTGACTTAGATCTAAACCTGCTTCAACGTGTCCAACAAAAGAAGAATCAACAAAGTTGTGCATGCTTTTTTTTTTCCATGAATATCATATATTTTCATATAGATGATTTTTATTGTCACTTGCGTTACATTTTATTATTGGATGAAACAGGGTTGTGTTCTTCACATGGAAGATCTAGATTCAAAACCCTATTTACAGACTTCTCGGAAACGGCACTCCAAGTACATCTCTCTCAATGGATGTCTCTATTTGTGTTTGTAAGATCTTCACATAGAAGATCTAGATTCAAAACCTACTTCTCAAAAACTGAGTGAACCAAACACAGCCTCAGTTTTCAGCGCTTATTATGCTAAACACTGGAAAATCAGCGCTTATATGATGAGTCATTGTTTGGTTGACACCTAAAATCAACTCTTAAAATATCCTCATTCAGCGAATAAACCCGTTGAAATTTTAGCAATGGCGAGGTTACTTTTTTTTCCGGTACTCGCATTACGCCCTTTTAACAACTTGCGAAAAGACCCAACTGCCCTTGCCTTGAACCAAAATTTACGAATGATACCTCTTTCCTGACCCCCTCTCTCTCCTCACCCATCCAACCAACCGAAACCCTAGCTGAGAATATTCACTACCATCGCCTAATGAAGCAACCCAAAATCATCCAAATCTCCCTCTAATGGCGGCTCCACTTCCTCTCCCTATCCACCTCCGTTTCTCCTCCTCCACCCGCCTCAACCAATGAACCCTCTCACTTGCTCCCCCTTCCTCCTCCACCCCCTCCCCAAAACCCTTCAAAGCCCCCACCTTTCATAACAAACAAACCCAAATCCCCCAGCCCCCACTTGTGACCGCCTCCTCCGTCTCATCCCCCGCGCGTCCATCGGAGAAGCTGAGACCGACGCCGAGGAGACCATCGAACCCGGAGAGCAGACGAAGGGGGAGGACTCGGAGGCGTTTGATCTCAGGCAGCAAAAGATGAAATCTTGGGTCTATTTTGGGGCGATATTGGGGTAGTTTATGCAACAGTCAACCTCTTACATATGATGTAAGGCATATTTTTGCTCTCCCTGTTGTTCAACAATGTCATTTAAAAATTTTTGTACTATTTGCAATCTCAAAAGATGCATAGAAGTTTATAATTATCAGATATCGCGACAGATTTAACACAAAATTATTTGTTTTTCACATGTAGGTATCCACGAAAATATTTCGTTGTTCTATATAAGACATTTTTTGTTGATGTATTTCATAGAAAAAAAATAATAATATTTAATATCAACGGTTTAAGTTTTTAACCAAACATCAAAATAACACTCAGTACTTATAAAATAGATCGAAATATCTTCCTAATAAGCGCATATGTTAAGCGATTAACTAAACACACTTATCTAAATAACTGCATGATATTTTCTGCTGGACCAAACACTTTTTTTTTCTGCACTCCTTAAAGATTATCAGTATAATCTCTTTCTGCACTTATTAATCGGTACTTAAAATCCGCATTCCACCATGTCAAACGCCACCTAAATGTTCATTTTAAATGACAAGTCTCATACATGCTTATTTTCCACTTTTGGTGTGCTATGTAATGTTTCAAAGTGTGCTAGTAAGTGAAAGATTATATATATAAAAACAAAAAGAAGAATGACTCCGGAAATTTCATACACCGATTGAGAGAAGACGTATATTGATAAAAATTCGTGTTTTTTGTCTTGTACATGCAAGAACGTCCTCCATGCCATGTGTCACATACACGCATCGTATCGTATAAGTTTTATATGATGTATGTGACGGGTCAAATTCATTAAATCAATTTTTCTTATTTGACGGGTTCTCACGTGGAATTCTTAGGTAATTCCGTGAGTCCTACTTTATACTTCCATTTGTGCTTATGATGTGCTATATCAACATACATAAATTAATGATGACTCAAATCATACATTTTTCTGTTAAACCCATCTTCAATTGCTGCTTTTGCACCTCTCTTTCAACATAAAAACACAAACCACTACTTTTGAATCCTCAAATATAACTAACATGGGGAACAGTTGTAGAGTGCTTGAAAGAGACTATAACATTGTAGAAGAAGCTCAGAGAGTGTCCAAACATCCAAAGCAGAGCAGGCACCAGAAGGAAGAAAAGAGTGGGTGCATGAAGGAATGCATGAACAATGAAGGTGGTGATAAGAGAGGGCTTGTGAGAGTGAAAATATTGGTCACCAAACAGGAGCTGGCTCTGCTGCTGTCAAAGTGTGACAAGAACAATGGAGGGATCTTGGAGAGCATCGCCAGAGAGATCAAAGAGAAGAAAACCATCGCCGCCGCCGACTACGCTTTAGGAAGTACTTGTACTGATTCTTGGAGGCCTGCTCTTGATAGCATCCCTGAAGATTATTAGGGTTAGGTTAATTTATTTGTATCTAGTGGTATATGTGTCTTGTATTAGTCGTATATATATCAAGGATGGTTGTTGTTTATACTATACACAGTATGGTATACATGAAAGCACAGGGCTTTCTTTGGTCATGGTACCATTTAATTTGATCAATGTGATGAACAGACAGCATTCAAACTCAAGTGAATGGTTGTTGTTTATTTGACTGAGAATGACTGATCAAATTTAATTTATATTTGAATATAAATTGACCGTAAAAGGGAAGACTGATGAAAGTGAATTGACACGCTTTCATATTAAATTTCTGTTCATCTTTGACCGATGGACTGTTGGTATGTCATACTCAACATGCAGACAAATATGTTTGGTATAAACTGGGATTGATTTAGCCCGACCCAGCCCGAACCCAACCTGAATCAGCCCGCTGAGGTTCGGGCTGAGACCCAAATCCAGCTTATTTCAGGAAAATGTTTGGGAGGCAGTAATTCTTACTGTAAAACACATTTTTGCATAATTGTTTTTTAAAAAGATATACTTATCTATTGAAATTCGAATCCATGACCTGTTTGATTGCAGATTCTTTTCTCAACAACCAGTTATGGGTATAAGTCCTAATTTAAAAATATGCATGTTTAGAGATTTTATTTTTGTATTTTTCTTAATCGAGTATATAATGTCTTAATAGTATGATTGCATAATGACAGCATGAATGACTGAGTATATCGGAGCCCCACAATATAACATATATTTTTTCACTGAAGTAGCGACTTTGCAAGAGAAGAATAAATATTATGTGTTTTTCCTGAAAAAATATACTGAACCAATAAGAAAGAAATAAAATTAAAACTAAAAAAAATTTAAATTCGGGACAGGGCTACATAGTTCCCAACAAACTAGGATTACTATGTAACTCATACGACATCAAGAAAATCTTGGATCCTGACTAGTACTCAAACTTGATCAAGTTATCCCCAACGGATTGGGCGTGTGGTAAGGGCACACTGCCTTTCAAGGGGGGATGACTCACAGTTTGTTCTGGACCTATAGATTACGTACTAATAGTAGCAGACTTGTCAATTTATGTTGGGATTGTGTGGCCCTACCTAGATCTTTTTACCCAAAAAAACAAAATATCATCGAGTTTGGCCGGTCTTCAGATTTTGCATGGCAATTGGAAAACATATGTAAGGACATAAGTGTAAGACCTAGAAATTCCATACAAGAATTCAAATGAAATCCTATCAATTGGTCAAGGGAATCAATGAAGCAAATAAACATTTCAAAAACGTTTGTTTTGTCCCATGCATTCAAATGTATATATTCTCATGAGTCAATACGTAAGATTTCCATATTTGACGGGATCTCTTGCTAGCTCGTATGGAATAATGAAGATATTTTTTACCAAAAATGTTTGAGGGCATCATAACTTTTTTGTTTTTAAGAAAAAAAATTGTTATAACTCGTAAAAACTTATGAAAATAAAAAAAAATATCTTTAAAATCAGCAAATCACATTATGTTCCTATCTTTTGTCTTAATTAATAATTTTAGTCCTTAAGTTAACATTCCATCAGTGCAAGGAGCATATTTCAGGATAATTCATTTTGTACAAAAAAAAAACAAAAAAAGTAAAAAAAAAAGGTGAGAGATGCAAATGGAATTACATTAGAAAACTGCTAGGACATGTTTTTATAATGCTTACTAACATAATGTTTTCATCTTTCTCACACCCACTCTGAAAACTAGATACCCGAACTCATTTGAATATTGAGGCATTACATTAGCCAACCCAACGTCCTTAGGAAGGTGTATAATTAATTTTTTTCCAAGTTTGCTAATTGCTACACAATTGAAATGTAACATACTCGCAAATTCTATACCCGAAAAAGAGGGAGACATGGATTTTGCTCTCTCTTCAATGTTTCAAATATTGTTAGGTAGTCAACTGAAAGGTATATATAATAAAAAAACGAAAGACATGACTCCCGAAATTCCACACACCAATTGAGACGAAGACCATATATATATATAAATGCTATATTGGTGTAAGCAACATATGTAAGCAAACCATAAATATTAAATGTCCTCATGATCAGTCACTTTCATAAGTTTTATATATGGGAAAAATCCATATAACCCCCTGTAATCTGGCCTAAATCCATATAACCCCTGCAATCTTGATAAATCCATATAACCCCCTGTAATCACCCCACTATATCCATAAAACCCCCTCCATCTACCTTCCGGCCGTCTGTTTAACGGGGCAGGGGGTTATATGGATTTTTCTCATTTTTTTTTTTAATTTTCTTTACATGTGATTTAAAAATTGGACTGTTTAACATTTACTTTTGAAATTTTTTCAAGATACCACGCACCTTTAATTTTAATAAAAAAAAAGAATTATTCAGATCATAAACACATACAAGATCACCAACCAAAGAGATAGAAGTAAAAAAGATATATATGTTTTCTTTTGGTATTTAAAAAAAAACCCAAAACTACTCCTCCACGTACAGTTTATCCCCAACAAAATTCACTCATGACACCAACACAAGAGGTGCCCCAAGATTTAATAAAAAACATAATTCGCATTTTTGAAATTTTATTGGTTGATGTTACACACTTTTTGTTATAAAATTCATTCTCTTTTACTTCTATATCTTTGGTGGGTGATTTTGTATGTGTTTATAATCTGAATAACCATTTTTCTTTTATTAAAATTAAAAAAAATTCAAAAGTAAATATTAAACAGTTCAATTTTTAAACCACATATAGAGAAAATTAAAAAAAAAACCCATATAACCTCCTGTAATATGCCATAAATCCTTATAACCCCCTGCCCTGTTAAACAGATGGACGGAAGGTAGACGGAGGGGGTTTTATGGATATAGAGAGGTGATTACATGGGGTTATATGGATTTATCAAGATTGCAGGGGGTTATATGGATTTAGGCCATATTACAGGGGGTTATATGGATTTTTTTCTTTATATATATATATATATGGTCAAATTTTCACGTATTTGACGGGTTCTCATGTGGAATTCTAAGGTTCCAAGGGCCCCACTTTTATTTCATTGGTTATTTCCAAGTGCTCCCTATGTAAACATACATAAACGATTGCTCAAATCTTACATTTTTTTGTTAAACCCATGCATCTTCAATAGCTGCTTTTGCATCTCTATTTCAACATAAATACAAACCACTTTTGAATCCACAAACCACATGGGGAACAGCTGTAGAGTGCTTGAAAGAGACTGTCATATTGTAGAAGAAACTCAAAAAGTGCCCAAACATCCAAAGCAGAAGAGATTCTCTAAAGGTTCTAAGGAAGAAAAGAGTGGGTGCATGAAGGAATACATGGACAAAGAAGGTGGTGAACAGAGAGGGCTAGTGAGAGTGAAAATATTGCTCACCAAACAAGAGCTAGCTTTGCTGCTGTCAAAGTGTGACAAGAACAATGGAGGGATTTTGGAGAGCATCGCGAGAGAGATCAAAGAGAAGAAAACAATCGCCGCCGATGATGATTTGAGAAGTACTTGTTATGATTCTTGGAGGCCTGCTCTTGATAGCATCCCTGAATGAAGATTGTTAGGGTTAGTTGGGTAGGTTAATTTATTGTATTTATATATGTCTTGTATTTCAGTCGTATATCAAGGTTGGTTGTTGTTTATACATGTACAATATGGTATACATGAAAGCACAGGAATTCTTTATACATGGCTACTTTAATTCTTTGGTCATGGTATTCCGTACCATTTGATCAATGTGATGAACAAACAGCATTCAAACTCTAGTGAATGGTTGTTTATTTGACTGTGAATGACCGATCAAATTTAATTTACTTTATATTTGAATGGAGAAAAATTCATATAACTTTTAGTAAACTGGCTGAAATCTATATAACTCTCTAATTTTTCTTAAAATCTATATAACCCTTTGAAAGCACTTAGTAAATTCAAATAACCCCTTGAATAAAATATACATTTACATATGATGAATATTTTGTGAATATTATGTTTGGTTAACCCTGATAAAAAATACAGTATACCAAAAAATCATATAATATGTTAAAAATGTAAAAAATCTTTTATAAATGACGATTTTACTCTTCTGGATATGGTTTTATAATACATTTAGATCGGATAAAATCATCATTTTCATATGACTTTTCGCATTTTTAACACATTGTAGTGGTTTTTTAGTATATTGTGTCTTCGGTGAGGGTTAATCAAACTAAATATTTGTAAAATATTCATCATCTATAAACGAAAATTTTATTCGAGGGGCTATTTGGATTTTAAGGAAAGTCATGGAATTATATGGAAAGGTAGGGGGTTATATGGATTTTAAGGAAAGTCAGGGGGTTACATGCATGTTCATTTTCTTTATTGCTAATGTGTGGTGGAAAGGCAGATGAAGGTGACTTAATTGACAGGAATTGATATAAAATTTCTGTTCATCTCTTTGACTGATCGACTGGTATATGTCATGATCTCCACATGCAAACAAACATGTTTGGTGCTAACTGCTAACCAATGGAACTGGGACAGGTTCAACCCAATCCAATCCAAACCCAACCTGACTTAGCCCACTGAGATTCGGGCTACCCGAATCCAGCTTACCATAGGAAAATGTTATGGAGAGTGGGAGACTGCAATTCTTATATTCAAACACATTTTTGTGTATTTTGTTCAGAAAAATATTTATCTAATGTATTGATATTTTAAAAAAAAATTATACATGTATATTTTGGTAGATATATTCTTGAGCTAGAATATATGACCCATTTAATTGAAAATTCTCTTGTCAACTAGTGAGTTATGAGTTCAAGCCCTAATTGAATATATGTTTAATATTGGATCAATACATTCATGTATTTAAATAATTGATATATGAATGACTGGGTATATACATATCATAGCCCCGATATAAATAACATAAGACAGTGTCACTGAAGAAGTAGCCATATTGAAGAGAAGAATACAGATCAGATCTTTTTCTTCAAAATATATATCGATCAATAGGATAGAAAATAAAAACTAAAAAACTATTTTAATTTCGTAAGAAAGAAATTACAAACTAAAGATAATTTAAATACTTGACAATGAAAGAGTAGTGGCATGCGTTTTTAGATCAAAAATATTATATACACTTTTAGTGACAGAAATATAGAACTTTTTAAAAAGAGTGATTAGTTAGAAAACAAACTAGTATTATTCTTAATTACCAAATTTCTGTCAAAATATTAATAAAAACATACTAATAAAACTTTAAATAACTAAATTTATCAAAAATAGTAAATTACTATAAATGATAAATGTTCAAAAAAGTATTTTGGACAAATTAAAAAATTAAATGAATTACAAATAGGACTTTTACCCATTCCATTGCAACTGGATCATCGAGCAATCTCAATTAAATAAAAAATGATATGTTCAGCATTGTAATGTGAAGTCTTGCCCTTATCTTACACCAGTTGGTTTTTTAAAAAAAAAAATTATATACTCCTCTATTAAAATACATATTACTATAAAATGTAAAGTACGTATATTTCAAAATACACTGCTATATTTTTTTCTTCAAAACAATATATTTTGATACACTGTGATTGTGCAGTATATACTATGATATCGTGTGCAGTATATACTATGATGTCATAGTATATATGTAGTTAAGGAGCCGCTATTCTTGGCGGGTTGTATGAGTGCTCCAATTAAATGTATAAGGTAAGGAATTTTAGATGTCGGATCATATGTTATAGTTGTTTACCATTTAATTCAGATTTTATTTTCTCATTCTATTTTATTTTTTTAAAAGAAATGTAGAAGTATTTGCTATTCTCATTCTATATATTGACTCATGCTATTCCTATGTGACTGATGGAGTTGGTCTTTAGATTTTGTTTTGCAATATGTTGAAAAATATATAAAAAGGACATGCATGACCCAGAAATTCCACACAAGAATTTGCATGAAATAATTCTATCAAGTGGTCAATTGAATATATCGATGAAGTCAATCGTACAACTAAAGGCAGCCTAAAACATATCACGTATTCTTGACCCATCTTTATTTTACTTAATTAATCTTTCGCTCAGAACATTCAGAAAACCAGATCACATGCCGAACTCATATATGAATATTAAGGCATATATAATATTAGCCAACCCAACATCCTTAAGAAGGTGTATAATTTTTTTCAAATTTGCTACACAATTGAAATGCTCGGAAATTCTATCTATGCCCGAATTGAAAGATGCATTGATTTTTTATATACTCCAATGTTTCAAATATTGCTAGCTAGGGCAAGTGAAAGTTATGATAAAAATAACAAGAACATGAGACTCCCGAAAATTCCATACACCCATATATGCACCAGTTGAGACGAAAAGCAAGTTACAGTATTGGTGAAAGCAACCTGTGTAAGCAAATCATAAAAATACATATCCTCATAAGTCAGTTTCATAAGTTATACGTATATCCATATATATATCATGGTCAAATTTACACGTGTTTGACGAGTTCTCATGTGGACTTCTTAGGTTCCCGAGGGACCCACTGTTATTTCATTGGTTCTTCTCAAGTGCTCAATCCACCACAACCCCCCCTATATAAACAAACATAAAAGACTGACTCAGATCATACATTTTTTTGTTAAACCCATCTTCAATCCCTTCTTTTGCACCTCTCTTTCAACAAAAACACAAACCACTTTTGAATCCTTAAATATAATTACTACTACATGGGGAACAGCTGTAGAGTACTTGAAAGAGACTGTACTATTGTAGAAGAAGCTCAGAGGGTGTCCAAACATCCAAAGCAGAAGAGATTCTCTAAAGGTTATAAGGAGGAAAAGAGTGGGTGCATGAAGGAATGCATGGACAAAGAAGGTGGTGATAAGAGAGGTCTTGTGAGAGTGAAAATACTGGTCACCAAACAAGAGCTGGCTCTGCTGCTGTCAAAGTGTGACAAGAACAATGGAGGGATTTTGGAGAGCATCGCCAGAGAGATCAAAGAGAAGAAAATCATCGCCGCCGCTGACGATTTGAGAAGTATTTGTACTGATTCTTGGAGGCCTGCTCTTGGTAGCATCCCAGAAGATTGTTAGGGTTAGTTGGTTAGGTTAATTTATTGTATTTGGTCGTGTGAATAATTAATTATATACATCTTGTATTAGTTATATGTCAAGGTTTGTTGATTCTTATTAGTTATTTCTTCACATCAAGCAGTCTCCAAGTTCTGAGATTTTATTGTGAGATCGGATCCTTTATGTGAAAAGTACTAATTGAGAATCTCTGTTGCACCCAATGAAATAGAGATTTTTTTTATTGGGATATTTTTTATCTTGAGTTTTTTTTTTTTTTTACCATTGGATGTCGTCGGAATTCACAAAGAGGATCAGACACATTCTTTTGTATGAAGTTGTTTTTATTTATGGTCCTATTTGATCTGCTCAATGATGAACATGACCTCGTTTGGATAGAGAATTAAGTTATTTTGAAGTTTATAACTATTCTAGTATAAATAACAATAAATTAATTGTTTGTTTGGTTGTGTTTTGAATTATTCTCTTTGAGAAACATAATAATAAAGATTTTGTTGTTTGGATAAAATGTGAATAAGGTGTGATAAGGATTTATAAAGAGTGAAAAATGATGACATGCAGTTGAATTGACATTTGATTTATAAGAGTTGATGACAGTTAATTTGATAATAGACCCATATATCCTTTTGGATTGAATAACATGAAATAACTTAATTCAAAGGGTTGGTTGGAATCCATATACCACTTTGTACCAGTTAATTCTAGCACATATATTCTCATTTATTCCAGCCTTCCAAACACCTATTTTGAGGCTATTATTCTAACTAATTCCCACTTATTCTTTACCCTATTCTTGAACCAAATAGGAGCTGAGGAATGGAATTTAAGATATCTCATTCTTTTTGTTAAACTACAATGAAGATTATTGAATATATAATCAGTTTGTGAGGAGAATAAAACGTTGCTTTATTAGTGATGGGGGAAGACTTGGTAAGCATTTATACAAAATTCTTATATATTTTGACGGATTGACTGATAGAAATCATAATTTAACGTACATAACAAATAAATTAATTAAACAAACGTATTTGGTGCAACAACTACAACAACTATGACGGGCTCAACGACCCAGCCCGAGCCCGAGCCCACCCAGCTTCAGAGGTTCGGGCTGAGGAGTTGTGTAGCCCAACTCGACCCGAATTCTTAATGACTAGTTTTATTTATTTATATCAAAATGAGGATCTTTTACATGCATACAATCATCACTTGTTTTGATTTTTCTTAAGTTATATTTTACGCATGCGTTTAGACATAAATTATTTTGGGATGGATAATTATTTAAATATAAAAAAAAAACAAGTTTATTTTTATTTTTTGTTATTCTCATTGAAAAAACGTAATAATGAAGTTTTTATTGTTTTGGTTGACTATAAAGAAGTTGTAGATAAAATTTAAATAAGATGTGGATATGGATTTATAAAATGTAAAAATTGATTTGACATGCATTGAACCCCCTGATTTATAAAAGGTGAGGACTGGTAACTTGACATGTAGACCCGGCCCATTTATACCTTAATAACACAATTGCAGAAGAGCCTAGAAGATTAATATCAGTTTATTCTTACCTATTCTGATATATTTATACATATTTATTCTTTGCAAATAATCAAATTTTTAGGTTTATTCTCTCATGCATACTCTTCTCTATTGCTCCCCAGTTCTGTTACCCAAACGGGTACATAAGCATGCAATATAAAATAAAATATAAAAATCTCTCTTCATATTGGTTTTAGGTTATATGATAATTAAGTTGACCTTCTTACCTTTAGATTGGGTTATTAGGTAAGTATTCTTCCAAAGGAGACTCTGACATCATCAAAGTAGAGCACCTTTTTTTTTCTTTTCCTAACACAGATGAATTATTTGATTAAATATAAAGATAAGGTTAAATATGGCCCGACATCTTCTCTCTTTTTGAGCCCATCGGACTGGATTTTTTATTACATCAAGCAATACATCCTATAAGTAAGAAAATGATATATCTAATCTCATGTCCAGTTGCATCCCTATTCCTCATCTATTTTTTAAAAAATAATCTATACACTGAGTTAGATGCACTGCTGTATTTTTCTTTGGAAAAAATAAAAAATAAAAAGTTATATTAGATATGTATAATCTTTTAAAAAAAATCAAAACGTTATGAAAAAATGTTATACTTAGTTTCTATTTGATAACACATTTAGATGTGATTCTGCTTCGTAATAAAATCAAAAGCACAAACTTGTTATCAAATGCCTTTTAAAAAACAAACTTAATTAAAAAGCTACTTATAGCTTTTAGTACAAAAATGTTATTTTACAGAAATCGAGTTTATTTAAATCATTTTATTCATTACCTTAGTCATTCTAATGATCATGTTTAGGTGATGCAAGTATGACGATTACAAAAGCATTCTGAGTGTAACAACGCCCTCTTTTGAATTCTTTAGATTTTATATGCTTGAAAATGCCATATAGATGACACAGATTTTAGTGATACAGAATTGACCCTCAGCTTCATTGGCACCTTTTTCTCTCATTTTCAGCACACAATTTCTGCTCGGCTTCTTAAATGAGAGAGACATATTAAGAGAGTTGATTGAGTCTCAGATGACTCACTGCATGACTAAGAGAGTGCACCTATAATCTATGACTTTCGACTAATCAACATTCAATGACTTCGTATATTTAATTAATTATGATATGAAGTGACGAACAAGGACACAAGGTTACAAGAGGGACCAAAAAAAAAAGAGTACATCTTGGCAGTCTTTTTTTTTTTTTTTTAATGGATCACAGAAAGTTCAAAATCAGGCCCCGATTTGATGGGGATCCATTTGTAGTCTATTTTTAAAAAAAAAAAATATTTACTTGACTGCTGAAAATATATTCTTATATATATAAAAAATAAAATATATACTCATTTGAATATAATACATATATTTTTATATTTTTGTAGAGCATAAACTGTGGTATGTTATTTTGTATATTGAATTAATGACTTAGACTTGTAAACATAACTCGGTGTAATGCATAGACTTTATACGAGATTTCTCAAAACTCAAAACTTATGCCTAACAATGGATTCTATTATGAGCTTTGTTGCACTTAATCATTTTCACAATGCAAATGATATCATTCAAGTCATTGGAGTATACGCTTCACATTTTATAAAATCACATTGGATTATATAATTCTTTAAAAATAATAAATGAAAATATGAGCATATTGTGTTTATATAATGGACCGTGTGTAATAATTTCCTTTTATTATTTGAGTGATGTTACACACAGTTTGTTTTTCAGTCCAAATTCCAGTCTCATATGCGTCGATAGAAAATTAACAGAGCATATGCTCACATTAATGAAGTATATGCTTCGATAGAAATTTATTAGAGTATATGTTTTATTTTTTTATAAAAACATGTATCTCATTAAAAATGATGAGATATGTTATTTTAAAAAAAATTAAAACACATGTAAATTGGAACTGAGGCTGTACGAGACGTTATCCTTATTATTTACAAGTGATCCAGCTCCGCATAGTGACTGGGCCTGGGCTTCACACATTTGTGCCTCCGCACAAGTGGGAGGGCTGTTACCTGGGCTTAGTGGATATACATGGCAAAAATATTTGAATCATATATTCCTACATTGTTATACAGTTTCATTTTCAATCATATTTTCAATTCATCAAACTTTCAATGAATTATATATCTTGTTAAATAAAACATCATGAAATTTCCTCTTTATTATTAAGTGAGTTGATACAATTAATTAAAGTATATATTTATTTTTTTTGTGAACATGCATGCTTCATTAAATGAAATATACACATTTAAAAGCAAAAATCAAGACATATGACGGAATAGAAATGGTGCTAGAAAAGAGACGTGATGGAACATTTTCTTATTATGGGAATAGAAAATGACTACATTTAAAAAAAAAAACATTTTCTAAATGTGTAGGAAAATGTTATATTAAGTCATTTTTTCAACCCCGTTTGTACCCCCACAGATTTTGATTCATCTGGCTAATGAATTAAATATTTTTATAAAAAAAAAATAAAGTGCATAATCATCTGAATTGAATGCTTATGTTTTTACATTTTCATAATACATTATATGCTTACATAGTATAGTATATATTGCAATAAGTGATTTTATGTATTTGTATTAATAGCGTGAAGACTACAAACCGATCTGCAAAAACAATTGAGTATTTCAACATCCAAATACTTAAGGTGAACATATATACTTGGTCTTTGATACAAGTATACAACCATTCATGTAGTCGTATCAAGTATATAAAAACTTCTAATAGAGTATGTACTCTAAAAAACATATAGAATTGTGCATTTAATGTATTGGATTATATGTTTCATTTTTTTAAAATATATATATATTTCCACTAGTCAATTATGTATTTAAAAAAATTAAAACATATTACGAATGCAAAATTGGTGGCAAAAATAACTACGTGTACCATTTTCATCAACTTATTTTAATTTATTTATGCTATTTATGACCAATATTAAAGGTTGTGCAGACAGCACATTTTACTAAAGTGGGGTGACATTAATAACTAACATTTTTTATTTTATTTTTTTAACAAAAGGTAGTCCATTCTCCATTAATATCTACATTATATTTTAGATTCATAGCCTCCCCAATTTAGAAAATGAGTTATCAATCCCCACTCATTTGTCCTCCTCTGCAAAAACACATCTACCACTCTATGAACCCATGTCTCTGTCCATCTCAACTCTCTCTTTTATAGAAGAAGAAAAAAAGGGCCTAATTAGTTAGATAATTGAAAGCTTTTAAAGCTAAAAAAAATATTCTACTCATGTTCTTTACAAGCTCTCCTAACCACCATGTGCACTTGGATGTGATGGGTTGATCATATCATTCAATAATAATGTTTGGTCCTCACTGTACGTAGAAGCTTTATGGAGAAATTTTTAATGCTTTGTTGAACTTTTCCCATATTTGTTGAACTTTTCCCATAGTTGAATAAAGGACTCTTGTTAGACTCCAATGAGAATAATAATAATGACCTAGTAAGAGAAACAGCACTTTTTCCAAATAAAGCTTCAGCTTTTCTCCATCTTTTGCCTTCTCTTTACCTAATAAAAAAGATTGGTTTTAGATACTCTAATTGGACGCATGTGTCATGCCAAACTGGACTTGTGAGTGTATTCAATGTTTTCAACTATACATGCATACATAAAATAAATTTGCATTATTATTTAATGTTTTAAAAAATAAAACTAATAAGCATAGAAAACATATAATCAAAGATCTAAGAATACTATTAGTTTAGGTAGTCAAGATAAACATAAAAGTTGAAGCAGCAACGACTCCTGTGATTCATTCTTAACATTTGTAGAACAATAAGAAAAAATAAATTCACTGTGGCAACTAATTGAGATACAAGATCTCTCAGCCTCTCTCTCTCTCTCTCTCATTGTCACCACTTTCAGCTTTATCTAACAACCTAATAGGTTACCTCTCAAGATCTTTATTAACCTTAAAAATAAAGAAACTAATTAAATATTCAGTGATGCAAAGATCAAAATAGGAAGAAAAAAAAATTAGGTTAGGAGCACTTGAAATAGCACGAGTGAGTTATCTTTTTTATTCTCATTCCACGGGCATTGGAACTGCATTGTGACTCCTACTAGAATGTAAGACATCTAACAAAGGATACTAAACAACCAATACACCAATTCTTTGGTCATTTTCTCTCCTAGATCTATTTATCACATATATACACATAAATACAAAACTCTAATTATATTCATGCAATGTACTACAAGCTACAAGTCCATGAATAAAACACAAAGTATTAATAAACTGATACAGAAATAAAGCTCCATATACATCAAATACTAACACCATGCTATAGCTCTTTCAACTCCAAAAACAGGAGAAGAAGCCATGATTACAAAATCCACCTCATACGTTAATGTGCTTACATAGATCAAATTCCATGACCTAGCTAGATGAAACTCCATACAACTACCCCAAAAAAAAGGGAAGAAAAGGAGATATCGAGAAGAAGAAGAAGAAGAAGGCCATATGTCAGTTGGACTCTGAATTACTTTCATGGACTCTCCATGATGCTCTGAAGTGAAGGCTTCCAACCATGAGACTTGCCCTTCTCCCTCCCCTTTTCAATCTCCTCAAGCACCTCCTCCAACCTCTTCTCTCCCTTCTCCTTCCCTTCCAACTCAAACATCAACCACTCCAACTCTGCCCTTGTCAACACTATCTTCACCTTTAGACCACCACCACTGCCACCCTTCTCATCAAAATCACTCACCTTTGATGGGTCCTCCTCCTCTTGTTGTTGTTGTTTTCCATGTTTGCATGTCTTCAAGCAGTTCCCCATGGAGAGGGAGTTTAGTTGAGTGAGAGGGAGGTGGGGGGAGAGAGATTGGGTTTCAAGATGGATATGCAAGCTAGGAAAATATATATGTGGAACATGCTATACTTTTTTTTTATTATTATAATAGCTAAAATTTGAACCCATGACCTCTTACATAGTGTTTGGTTGCGCGATTGCACAGCTTTTACGATGACAAGAAGCTGGTTCTGCAATCGTGCAATCAAACAGTTCTGCAATCGCAGCTTCCTAGAAATAATTTCAGGCAAATAATGCCCAAAAACTGTTTGAGAAAGCTAGAAAGAGACGGCTTACTGCAAAATCAGTTTTAAACTCAGCGATTGCAGAAAATCAGTTTTGCAATCGCGTTACCAAACGCTACAGTCATAAATTTTATTACATGTAATTTTTATTTTTTTTATAAAAAATATATTGTGTTAAATGACATGGCATCTACACATAAGCATGGAACAAAACCCTATAAATGTAATTTATGTGTAGGGTTTGGTTTGGTTGAGAATTGGAAGTGATGGTCACATGGGTGGATCTTGGTTTGGTGGTAGAACAATCCACTCGAGAGTAGATAGAATCTCCATGGAGTGGGAGCCGACAACATGTGATGAGTGTTAGTTGTTGTTGTTGTTATTAACATTATTTATTAAACAATTAATACTATAATTACAATGGAGAGTACAGGAAGGGATCAGATCCGATGTAATAAATTGGGGAGGAATTGATGGAGGGAGCAGCCTATTGTGAGGTTGTTAACAATGGCTTTTTTTTTCTTTCAGAGCGGCCATTAATGGGAATGCATTTAATGGCTTATCTGTTAGAGTATCTCCGGTCCTTACTCAACTTTGATATTAGTCTATTCAATTCTAATCATGCATGATTTTAATAATAAGTTTTACTCAAATCTTTTTTTTATAAAGTTGTCTTATTCCAAAATATTTCCTATAAAACTTAATACCCTTTTTACATCCTTCCTCCAACTCACTAAAAAAAAATCACAAAATTTAGGAATTGGTGTACAGAAAACATTGATAAGTTAATTGAGTTCCTCTAGAATTAATTATCTTGGGTCCCGACGTCTCGTTCTACATTTAGTTCCTTTGCTTATTTCATGAATAAAGAAATAGGTAAGAAAAGAATTAAAAAAACATGTTTATTTAACACGAATAAATTGTAATTATTATGACACTTTATTCTTAGCTTAATCCATCAAAACTAAATGTGTGTTTCGCATTCCAATTTTGAATGATTTTAGTTTTTAAAAAAATTAAAAATCCAATATTGATTATTAAACATCTCAGCTGATATGAAAAACAACTTATGAATTTTGTTAAAAGACTGTGCATCAAAATATGTATTTCATAAAACAGTCATCATCATTACATCCTAAAAATTCGTGTATAAAATAGCTAAAAATTAAAAAAATTTCAAACCATGTTTTTATAACTGCATTTCGACAAAAATAATGCTCTAAAGTCTATAATCTACATCTGGAAAAAAATTATTTAAAAAAAAAAATATTTTATGCTCTAAAGTGTAATCAGTCTCCCACAGACTGAGTAATGACATCAGGCATTGGTAACCAGGTCTTTTAAAAACAGAAAAAGCAGTGGCTTTGCCGAAATTTCGGAGAAAAACATGGGAATAATCAAATCATTGAAATTGGCCTAACCGACATGTCACGAGGGGGTCGAGATTGACATCACATAAAATTGTTGCGTGCTTCACCTGCTCTTCATATTAATTCTCATATTCTATTCCATTTTATATTATTTGTATACTAAAAAAAAAATCCTTGAATATATTAACCCTAAACTTTGCAAAACAGGGAAGTCAATTTTCATCCCACGTTCTAACAAATTATTATAGATTTACAAACATAAAATTGTTGAAAACACTCAAAAATTTATTCATTTGTTAAAAAATAATCAAATTCCATATTTTTTTTATGACAACTTTGTATTGACTCCTGTCCCTAGTTTCTTATCCATCCATCTGTAGATGTCGACTCGTATGGGGACAATATTGATCTGATCTTCAAATCCGAACCACTCATTGATCATGAGTCATCTATGAACAGGTGTATGGAAGATGAGGATTATTAATATAAAAAAAATACATACTTATATAGTACCTATATTTTGACTGATTCTATACATATCTGGTTCAAAGCCACCACGTGCATGGGTTTCTGGCCTGTCATCTTTCACGAGGTGTTAAAAAGAAAGAGAGATAAGACAATAATGTTAGGCATGAAAGTCAAAATATGCGAGTACATGTTCTAACTTTGGAAAGTGTTAATTACATTATAAATATTTTAATTTTTCTTAACATAACGAATATAACCAAAACTCTAACCCCGTTTGATGGCAGCATAAGATATTTTAAAATAACTATTTTAATAGATATAAGAATAAATTATTTTTTATTTGATTACATTTTTAATTATTCTCGTTTAAAAATATGATAATAAATTTTTGTTATTTGATTAATCATGAATAAGTTATAGATAAAAAAATGAATAAGATGTTAATAAAAATTTATAAAAAAAAAAAAAAAAAAATTTAACATAATGATACATTTACTTATAAAAGATAAGAGATGACATCAAGTGATTTAACATATAAATCCTTTATAATAATAAAATAGATTAGATAAAACAACACAATTCCATTAAAGAAATCTAAAATACAAATACCTATTTATTTTCATTTATTCTAACATAACTATATTTACATAATTTTTACAAACAAACAGTTTTTCGAGCTTATCCCAATTCTCTCTTCCCCCCTTCCACACCCCCCAATTCCTCACCCAAACAGGACAGAGAGATATTTATGTCAAACTGAATAGAAATCCTAATAAAAACCATGTAGATAACAATACAGATGTACAGACTAAACTATATGGTGGGACCATAACAAACTCACAAAACAAAATGAAAAAATTTCAAGCGGTTCAAGAGAAACAACACAAGAGTCACGGGTCTAAGAGCAAGCATTACTAGAGACCACATATTTTATATTTATTTATTTATTTGAATAAAATGTTTGTCAAAATATAAATTATATAGATTGAAACAGCTTCCATGGAATGGATGGACGATGAAGACAAAGGCAGGCAACATGTGGGTGCCTAAAAACATGGATGAAAAATTGTTTTCATAATCTCATTATTTTACATAGGGAGCATATCAGACAAATTTTGTTCTGTTTCACAAACCTCCAACAAATTATCATGGATGCAAGCATAATTTAACATATTTTTAACAAATACAATGAACATATTAGCAACAATATAACACAGGTCCCATCAAACTTTAAAGGATGCTGATAGATGTAACCCCAGTTTTAGCCCTAATTCACACCCCCTAACATCAATGTACCTTCCAAATGAAGCCGTATTACATGAGACAAAACATAGGATTAATAAAATTCAGAAACATGTTTAGATTTTCCCTAAATTTGTGCTTCAAATCATATACCCTAACTAATGAGTTCATCAAAATCACAAGGATGAGCTACCCTCATAATCACCAATCAAAACTTATAGTCATGATGCAGCCTCTACTTAATCAGCAATCAATAATAACACCAAAAATTATGCTAAGCATCAATATTTGGCAACATTCCCAGAATAACCACTTAAGGAAACATGTTATTACTGCTACATACCACATTTCATCAAAACAATCAAGAATTAACAATATTCCAAGTTCCCCCACAAAATATGGAGGATGGCACCTGTTGATTGACAAAGTAACCAATTTTCAATCCCTAATATGTGCTCATATCTCCATTGATTGAGATTGCAGTTTGTAGATTTATATAAAAGCATTTTAGTGCAAGGGGCCCAAAGCATCTCCTACCATACAAACTCAGAAGCTCAGAAAAATCTGTTATAGTATCTGAACTCTGAAGAAACTTGATTCATAAAGAGATAATAAACAGGCATAATTTAACTAGAAAACAAAAGATGGATTATTTATGAAAGCAAAGTTGGGGACACTGAAAGGTATATCTAGGGGGGGTTGTGGAGTACAGAGAAAGAAACTCGCACATGTAACCCACTTGGAGCAATACTTTCACCTAGAAGGAACTTGAACCTCTGTTTGGACTTTACTTAAAAACCTCAATGAATCAGTTTTATTTAGGTTAAAATATAAAAAATATATAAGAATGGGCTAAGTAGAAATAGATAGACTAAACAATGGCAGGGTATTAATGTGCAAGTTCACAAGACGCAGATCAATATAACTGAAATCTAAAAATCAATTTATAGTGGAAATGTTTGCAAGCAATACGCAGATGAGAAAGTTTTGTATTAATTGGGAGTACATTTTATAGTTTTGTATTAATTGGGAGTACATTTTATAGAAGTGAAATGTCAAATAATTTTTTTATGTTTAAAATTTAAAGTTCGATATTTTTTTTTATTTATTTAAAAAAGGTTTCCATTGCCGGGATTTGAACACGGGTCGTCTGGGAAAGGAGATTTGTGGGGTAAAGTTCGATATTTTTAAATGCAAGAGAAGATGTGCCATCACTACTGGTGCCACTACTGAAGAATTATACAATTCAATTTGAATAAAAAACTGAGCTCCTAAATGATCCGATTAACATAATGGATCATTTAGGATTTAGATATAAAAATGATCCAATTAGCATTACTGCTATTCAGACCATAACTATCAGGCCTCTTCACAAACAGGGGGAATATACATCTAGGAGTTTGAGTCAGCAAGAAACCACAAATTAACCATGGCCTCAACCACAAGGAATTAGATGCCTCTAACTCAGAGAAAGCTATCATACAACAGAAGCCTTAACTTCCCATTAAACATATAAAATTAATCCCAACTTGGAAGAGGCAAGATCAACTTGCCAAACATAACCCATAAGACATAATTGTCATGCATGTAAAGATATTTAGCTTAAAATCTAGTCTTTTACATACATTTTTCTTGAGCAAGAGCTGATCCAAAACTGTTAGTAGTTTGCTTACACAACCTAAGATCAGCTCAGTTGGAGAAACCAGGAGATACTTACAGAGTCCTTTGGCGCTTCTTAGCAAGGTTGTCGAAAATCTGATGCACATCAGCAGATGTTATTGGCCTAGAATTGTCAAAGGATTCCTGCATCAACCACAAGGTTATTCAACAACAGGAATGTAAAGGGCAAAAGTAATTCATTGGTGTCAACTAGCCATAAAAAAATTTAAAAAAAGGAAAAAAAAAAAAAAAAAGTGGAATCTTATGAGCTACAAGAAAATGTGTAGAAATGCTGCTACCCAATGCCACTTAAACTTCATCTACTGACACACTCGAGTATTTACAGTTAGTTAGTATCATAATGCTAAGAAGTTCCACTGAAGTGAAACCATTGATGAGTGGACTAACGCCATGAGAAGCTCAAGATAAAAGCAATTACATGGATAAGCAATGCTATCTAACACACTAACATAAATTGAAACTCAAGATTCAACTAGTTTTGATAGAGACCAAATGGAATTCTCTTTTTCTTTTAAAGGAAGTGGGAAAATAACTCAACATATAGTTCCAAAACAAAAATATATATTTTATAAATTTATCATAGACTGCAATAGCATATCAAAATTATTAATGAATCATGAAGAAAATAAAACACCCATTGCAAAGAAACATTAGCATGACAATAAAGGAATTATGCATTCTAACATTTTCCTAAATACAAGGGAGAAATGCAATTTCTATAACTTGCTTTAAATGGTTCTGCTGCAATTATTTTCAGTTGTTTTAAATGGTTTCACAGGCATTGTGGTAATCAACAAGAAGGGATTCCATGTATTGTACCCATTAAATAACACGACCAATGCCATGAATAATTTGGAAGAAAATATACTCACTGCAAAATACCAATAGATTTATATATTGCTTATAACACCCCCATTTAGGAGACATTCTATGTTGTTGACATTGAAGATGTTAAATTTTTTTCCATTTGCAATAAAGGGTCTTACCACCTATTCAACATGAGATGGTTATAATAATGGACCAGTGAACTTAATAGCTATATGCTAGAGTTGAAGTTCATGATCCTCATCACATGCGGGATTAATCATGATGAATATATAGTTATTGCATTTTCTAACCATTAGAAATATGAAAAAACTAAGCAGCAAGGTTCAATCAAACAGATGTCATATACTTGTATCAATATAACATCTGTAGAATGAAACGCACATGATTTAATGGTTGGCAGTTCTATCTGAAGTGATGAAACTTAACATGCAGACTTCCAAATGATTGAAAAACAATCATTTAATCATCCTGCCAACTGTGAGCACTTTATTGTAAAGAAGAAAAAAAGGGAACAAAAAAAGAAGCTGAAAGCCACAATAAATTTTACTGCACATATGACATACCAGGAAAGAATGCATCTCATTCTGAAAATCTGCAATGCCACTCAAAAACTCAATCTTCTGGACATGATTGAAGTTATTGAGAAGATCTCCAACCTGTTTCTGCTTACTCTCTTCCCTCTTCTGTTTTGCAATCCTTTCGTATTCCTCAATGGTATCATCCTTATCAATTAAGAATCCAACCTTTTTTTGGGTATAAAACTCTTGACAAGCTTCGCACCTGCAAAGGAGATCTCTCCATCCTTTTGAAAGAAACATGGGTTTCTTCTTATCGAGGGCATACAAAGATGAATTTAATTCAACCCCAAGTTTACATTTCTTATTGTTTTCAGAGTTTTCTAGGACTGATGAATCTTTCCCACTATGTCCAGTAACAGATTCAGAATTAACTGTTGTGGGATCTGTAAGAGCCTCAGAATTAGAGACTCCCTTTTCAATCTTCACAGGAAAACAAGTTGGGGGTCCATTCTCCAACACATTTCCTTCTTCCTTGGTGATATTTTCTGACTTGATATGTACTGGTGATACCCAAATAGAAGGAGGATACAACTTCACGAAAGGACACAGAACTGAGCATTCTTGACAGATAAAATCCTCATACACAGGTTCTCCTTCTTCATCTCTCGGTATCTGTAGAACATCAATATTTGAAAGGAGAATAAATAAACAAAGTTAAAATAGATAAAAAAAAGTTGAGATCTTAAGTTTCTGATTCTCCACTGCTAACAATAACACATAAATGAGACCTACCGATATAACAATGGAAGTTTTCTCCTTTTTATGATAAAATTAGTAAGATATTTGAAAAACCAAATTTTGCAAAGGCCTAGATAGATAAATTAGAATAATATATTTCCGATTCTAAAGATATAGGGAGCATCTAAGAGACGCCCTAGATAAAGTGAATTGAAAAGCACCTTTGCATTTAGTTATGTATCTGGCCAATACACCAAACACACCCAAGTGACAGTGGTGCAAAAGGCTAGTTATTTAGCTATTTGAATCTCAGGCCTCAAATCACACTCATCAACATCCCATACTATAAGGGACCCAATTTGCACATACTATACCACCATGCTTCTGCAGCCATGATCAGTGCCCCACTCTAGCTCTCACTCTGGCCAGGCACCCTTTCGTAGGTAGCCAATTCCTCTGTTTTCTTTTTTTCTTTCTTTCTTTATCTCTTTTTAAGGTGGCTCACTCTCTAAGTGGTTCTTACTCTGTTTCTACCAGATAGCACTATTCAACTAGTCTTTTCCTAGGTCATTTTTTTTCAGGATTAGAATTCGAGATGTGGCACTGGTTCTGAATATTGATTATTACATACATAACTGATGCACCAAAAGCACCTAGGTGTTGGTAGGGACGAAAGCTAGGTATTTAACATTTGGACCCATACCCCAAGTTGAACTCACATACATGGCATGCAATGAGGGTCCAATTGGCACATAACATATTTGTTACAATTACAAATAAATAGACAGGTTGAATTCTCATCATAGCCATATACATGAAACAAATATAACAAATGAAACAAACAGCAAGATGCCTAAGAACAACCCTATACCATATAAATTAATAATTCAAAGTGCTTTGAAAGTGCAGGACCAAGCCAACCTCCTCAGAAGTATCAAGACCAAGATGGTCCTCATGAAACCAATCTTCACAGATGCAGCATTGTATCATTTCCACCTGCTCTTCAATATCTGGGTCAGGATATGGGCGAGCACATGTGCAATAAGCACCTTTAAAATTCTGGTTGTATGAGTTCTCCAGATTTTCAGGGTCTTTATTAGCAAAAAGCTTGCAAAATGACTCCCTAAACTTTGAGTTTCCACAATCGCACTTGAAATTTCTCTTGGTCCATAATTCTACAACCTTAATGAAGCAACATCACCATCAGTTATAAGAAAATTAATAAGAAATAAGATGCAGTGTCCTTTAAGAGGAAAAAGCACAAGTTATTAAGAGATGGAAGAAGTATGCAACTATATCAGCAAATTAGAAAACGGACCCAAGTATGGCAGAACTTTCTATGCATCATATAACACAAGACTTGTAAACCTATAAGCAAATGATGGTTTTTTATCATAAAGTAATCAAACAGACAAGAATAAATAAAATAATAATCATATAAGTGAGAAAAGAACTTTAAAACAGTTACTGGCTGGCTCGATCAAGTACAATCAGTTAAGATTTTTTATTTAGGCCCAACCAACCATTATCATGGAGAAAAATATTACGCATTGCGAGAAAGCTCGTGGTTCACTGCAGCTTGATATGATTGTCATATTTCACATCAGGAAAGGGAGAGCAAAATATATCAATTTACCATCCGACGTGGTCACTTAAACCCAAACTCAAGACATTCTAGGACCAACTTTTTTTCTATAGAAGTGTGGTTACAAGAGATGCAAAGCTAAAGAGGAAATTTGCAACAAGAATATTTTTGGTCATATAATCAGGATTCTATGAAGACAAGACTTAATAGTGATAAGAATTCTTATTTGCACCAATTCTCATAAATAAAAAAAGAGCATGCATTGCTAAAACATGAAATTATGCCAACAGTTCAGAGCTTGGCCATTTAGATAACAGAGGTGTCGCTTACCAGATGTGTGCTGTGTGAAGCAGAAATAGCATCAGCCCTTTACAAAATCTAAGGTAAGATTCTTCAAGCTATTGGGAGGAACAGGGTCAAGAAGGGGAACGAAGGTATCAGCCCTCATTTGATAACTTAACAAAAAAAACCATTTTTCTGTTTTCTACTCTTTTTTTCTGGAGAAAAGAATTGGAAGATCAATGTCAATATAGTTTCTGGAGTAGCTTTTCATCATTTACATCATACATTCAAATCACTTTCCATCATGCGGCCTTAATTTGAATTTATGAGTTTTAGGTCTCTGATTTTTTTAGGAAATAAATGCTTTAACATGAAATCATGAGTTGTAGGCATCTGATTAATTGCTTCATGTGACCAAGATATGTCCTGTCACTTCATCCTGAGCTCCTCAGCAACACTGGTGAATATACTTGCACATATAAATCACATGCCGTGAGCAATTATTTGCCTCGCAAAGAAGCTAATGTGTCATGCAAGGAAGCACATGAATGACTGAATATGGACCCCAGGTCAGATATGTTTCACAATGCCAAGGTACAAGATTCATTGATTCAGATAAATCAACGAAACACAAGAATGTGTTTAAGGTTTAATCACACTACCAATTTGAAAGTAAATGGATAAGTATGGTCATCTATCTGGAGTCTGGACTACCACTTCAGTGAAATATTACATGCAATGGGTAGTCAACAACGAATACATGACATTCAAAATGCCCAACATGCCATCATGCCCACTTAAACATGTATTTATTTATTTATTTATTTGAGATACATATATGTGTAAAATCATCATGCTATATTTCCCAAAGCTACATAGTTAACATGTAAAAATTGCTCAGAGAACAAACAACAAGAAACGATAAATTGATTCCTTCATACTTCGGAAATGAAATCTTTACCAATTTCAACTGGTGAATAACAATATCAGATCCTATTTTTGAAGATTGTAATCATAGTCTGATTTCCCAAGCATTCTATTTTCAATATTCCCCAAATTGAGGTAGCTAGTTACATCGTTATAGAGATAATCGTAAGAGCGAGATCGATATATTACCTCGTGACCATCATGACAGGTCAAAGAGCAGGCAGTGCACACTCCAGCAACACCTTCAGGGACACATGTCAGGCATGAAAAGATCGCCTGCCTCTTCATGTAACCCTTCGCATATGTGCACTCCTTCCCTTCATCTCCCCCCAAAACCAAATCAGCTTCCTGAATAACCTCAAAACAATACAAAATATAATTTGAATGGGAAGAATCAACCAAAAAAAATGAACAAAAGACATATAAATGAAGTACAAGTTTCAAGCAGAAAAAAAAAAAAAGTTTCTTTCTTCTTAATGAAAGGTTTCCATGAACTTAAGTATGTGCAAGTATGCAACAAAAGGAGGTCTACAATTGTAATATCTTGGATCAGACAGATGTCAAATATGACATCACCATAGTGAGAACACAAGCGGAGAAACTAATGCGATTTAAGACTCCTGAAATACGTGAGTTAGGTGATAGAGAAATAAAGGCCATTTCTCTGAACAATGGTATAGTGTTGGCGCCAACATGATTTATACTGGCTATGATCCCTGAGTAGAATCATATCAAATCTCCTTTCTCTGAGCACCTTGTGCTATATGCGGGATCATCCTAGGTGGTGAGCTATTGTGCCACATTTTTTGTGGTATTTAATTGTTTTTCCTGGTTAAATGACTAGATTTCCTCCTATCAGGAGAAGTAAGACTCGAGCCTAGGGCCTCACGATGAAGAGGGATGCCTCTACCAACCTACCAAATGGTGGTTCGGTAATATACTATGGCCACACTATCACAATGCACCCAGTTATTCTTCAGTCATTTAATCAGTATCTAAATTTTCAGCGATGCATCCCACAAAAATTTAATCATTTGTGCCCTATGTTTCATGATCCATGGAGGTAGAATACACATAGGGTTCAATCACAAGGACCACATTAATAAGGACTCCAATTGCTTCATAAATTTTCCCCATCATTGAACAAAACCATCTTCGAACATCAAACATATTATCACCGCAACACCATATGAAGCGTTTCGGATTCCTCAAAAAAACCCACAAAAATTGAATCTTGAAGGGAAGCATTTCAGATTTCGGATGACAAAATGGTACTCGCAACATTCAGGAACAATGAAATCACCGTACATATGATGATCCACAAAAGGAAAAGCCGTGAACCCTAAAGAAAACGCATAAAAGTTAGGAGAGATGGAGAAGAGGCTACGATTACCAGCTCCTCCGCCTCGACCTTCTCGATGTACTCGTTCATCGTCATCGTCTGCTCCGTTTCGTCCTCGAAAGCATCCGCCATGTTGAGTTAGTTTCCGGTGATCGGGATGGAAGCGACTACGAAACCCTAGGTCTGATGAGCCCGAGAGAAGGAAGGAATCCGAAACCCTTGATTGGATGCCCTGAAAAAAGGGGGGGCTTTTAAGGTGAGATGTGTCTGGGTGGGACTTCGTGTGTCTTTACGAGATCTGAGAGTTTGGTTTCTCTTTTTTTTTTTTTTTTCTTTTTTTTTTTGACCTTTCCCGCCACAAATCGGCCTTCACGCGCCATCATTTGGCCTTAACTGCTCGTACATTTATATAATCATATATATTATGTAATTTATAAGATAAGATAATAATTATATAACTTTGAAAAAATTATGAAAGTAATTACTTTTATAAAACCGTTATATAATTTTAAAAAATATAAATATGTTGAGATTGTATGATCCTAAAATTCCTAACAGTCAGGTAAGAGATGAAATTTGAATAAGTTAATATGAAATGTTTTGCATATTCAAGGATCATGTGTCACATGAGGATTAGGTCAAAAGAAGGCACACTTGTTTGGCTCTGTCGAATAATGTTTATAATACAAGTTCGATTTGTCAAAATAAAATTTTTACAGATATGTCTGGAAAGAGAGAATGAACACTGATAATAATTTGAAGAGGGACTGGAATAATCTATTATGTCAATGATGAATAGATTATTCCATAGCTCAGATGCTTCTTCCTGGCTCAGGTGAATCAAATAATCCTTTAGTACATGAAATCAAGCAAATGATTCAAAGATTCTGATAAAGTGCTATTTAGTGATTCAAGCCACTCATGGTCCCATCATTTGTGAGTAGACAAAATCAAAAGCATAGTTCAAAGCATAGTTGCATACATATTGTTTTTTCAGCTCATGGGGTTCAAAGCATAGTTCTGCTGCTGCTTGCTCATGTTTGCAACACAAGATTTTAAGCAAAAGGGAAGAAATGAGTCATCATGTGAAAAGAAGAAGCTTGCTCAGCTTTTGGGCTTTGCGAGCACCTTCTTCGGCAGCAAATCAATGGGGGTCGTCTTCAGCAGGAAGAGTCTCTCAGCACGCTCATGGAGGGTGCCCCCGCATTTCAATCCTCGTGTTTGCAACTCTTTTTTTAGCCTTTCCATTCCAAGATCCTGCAAGATGTAAACAATGGGATGGGTGCCTGGCATAATAAACAAGAGTAATAAACAAACCAAGAAATGATTGCATCACTTTATGCAAGAAAATAGACTTGAATCGCAATAAATCCACATCCGAGATTGGCACCACAGCAGAATCTCCATGCAAACAACTGGCTGACTGGAAGGGCGAGGGGGGTTGCTGTGCATGCGTGTGTGTGCTCCAATGCACATCAACATATATGTATTTCACATGATTAATAACCATCTTTTCCCACTGTGGAGTCATAGACAACTATTATAAGTTACACAGGTACTGTATGACGACATAACCAATCGGGGGTTATGAACTGCAACAATCACAATTAGATATATACAAAAAGGTTCTGTCGTGCCCACCCACGATGGGGTTGTTTGCAATACTGTAAACAATCCTAACTCGACATTAAAAATTATCAATTTTAGGAAAGAAAAACTACACATGGTTCTGGATTTTATTTTACCATAGCCAAAGCTATGCAAAATGCAAATTTCTCCATGGCAAAATTTGATTAAACTGCTCATAATTCATTTATGTGCCAATGCTGGAGATGACCATTTCATAAAACTGTGCATTAGCATTTAAAGTACAGCATACCTCCAATTCAGCGGCAGAGCTGTACTCGTCAAAGTTCAATGGCTTCTCAGCATCCAGAACACTAGTGCTCTCCATGACTTGCTCATCCTGGATCTCGGGTTGAGGTGCAATGGAACAGTTTCCTGCCACATCATTTATGGTGAAATCCAATGACCTCTCTGGATCAGAGACATGGGTAATCTTCCCAACCGGGTTTTCATCATGGACACTTGATTGGGTCCCAATCAAACCATCAACCTCAAGAACAGCTCCACTGATGAAAACCTTAGTTTCTTCTGCCACTGAGCCTACACAATCATCTAGATGACTCTGTGATGAACCCTCACCCAAAGATATGCCACCCAAATTACTCCCAGAAACCAAACCTGAGCACCCCTCTCTTTCATTACTCTGGATTGTGGACTTCCAACTACAGGTTAGCACAGATTTCCCATTTCCTTCATCACTATCTTCATCTTTATTATTACCATTCTCATCCGAATTTTGCCCCCCCAGCCTACATTAAAATACGAGCATAATCAAAATCGCAAAATAATCAAAGCTGCAATTCGTATTAAACAAACAAAATGGTCAAAAAGAAAGAAAGAAAGTAACTAATCAAATGAAAGGTAGAAATCAAGCTTCAGACAACTCACCATGACTTTGGTCCATCCAGTCCGGATCCTGACGTCCCTTCTCCATCAGTCACTACAGACTTTCTATCAGCATCCTCATCTTCTTCTTCACTGTCAGTCTCCTCCAACTTTTGTTTCCCCAACCTTCAAAAATAACAAACTTATAATAAATAACCAAAAAAGAATCTAAAACTCCTATCTTGCATGAACATTAAGGGAGACGATAATAATCTTGCCCACTCCATCCCTAATTTATTCTCAATGGGAACCTATCGATCTTAAAATATAACCTACACCAATAAGAAATACCCAAAAAAAATGAAGAGATCAAATGAAAGGAAGCAACTTCAAAGAGAAAGAAGCCATGTACGACACAACAAAGTTCACTAAAACAACCAATTCGAAGAAAACTCAACAACGGATCAACCAATAACCAACCAAATTTCAATGTAAATCTAAACAGAGAAAACCACAATAGAGAGAGAGAGATAAACAAAATTTGCAATAAAAAAACAATGAAGAGAAAGAGATCATGTGAAAGGAATCAACTTGGACAGACAAAGAAGCCACATACAACCGAACAAAGTTCATCGAAGCAACCAATTGAAAGAAAACAAAGAAACTCTACCCGAATCAACATATAACCATCCAAAATTCGCATGTAAATCAGAAACAGAGAAACACCCACCATAATTTCAGCCGCTTCGATGCAGACCCTGACGCCGGGAGCGCCTTCCGCTTCTGCTCCTCGTACAGTTTGAACGACTCCCTCACCGCCTCCTCCACGCCCCCCGCGCACCTCTCCGACTCCTCCCTGAACTGCTCCACGTACCTCCCGGCGGGCCCCGCAGCAGGCCCCTTCCGCGCCGCCTCCTTCGCCCTCTTCTTCAGGTACTCCTCCGCGATCCTCTCCAGCTTCCGCTCCCCCGCCCCCGCCCGCCACTCCTCGAGCCTCTTCTCCGCGTTGACGTGGCGGATTCGCCTCCCGCTCATGTCCCTACACGCGTCGAAGTTGCTCGTCTTCTTCTGCCCCGCCTTGGTCCCCGCCCCGCGGAGGAGGGACCCGAATCCGCCCTTCCCGCCGCGGAGGCGGAGAAGGAGGTGGAAGGTCGGGGGGAATCCCGAGTCGGATATTAGGGTTTCGTCGTGGATTTCTAGGGTTCCGGAGACGAGGCGCTGGGAGGAGGAAGGGATGTGGGTGATGTCGGAGAGGCGGCGCTTTAGGGTTTCGCCGGAGATGGAAGGGGAGGGGAAGGAGACGCACCGGGTGTGGCCGTCGATTAGGCGGACGAGGACCTGAGTCGCCATTTTTTGGTTGGATTGGAGGATCTACGGTTACTTTGGGGGGGGGGGGGGGGGGGGGGGGGTGGCTCAGGTTTTTGCAAGGAGAGTGGTTTGGTCTCGAATTTTGACTCCTGTGACAATATGATTTTATAATAAAAGAATATTATTATAATTATAATAAAAAAAATAATCAAATAAATCTTTTAAAAATAAAAAATACTTAAATCAGTCAATCTTGAAAATTATACTAAAAAAAATCTAATTTTATCATTTTAGAAACTCAAAAGACTAACGTACCTCTCTATATAGTTAGATCTCTAAACATGCCTCTAACCCTTGTTAGATTATTCTATACCTTTTACGTTTGTGAAAATATTTCACACATTCTCATGCATAATTTTTTTTTGTACTCTAAATTATTCGTCATTAATAACGAATTTAAAGAAGCATCAACGTTTAAGAGAGTATCATAAAAAATTCAAATTATATTAACACATAAACATTTAAGGGAGTATCATGAAAAACTCAAATTATATTAACACATATCTTACAAAATCCATCTAATGACGAATAATTTAGAGTAAAAAAAAAAACAAAAATTATGCATAAATGTAAGACGTATGGAATAACCTAATAAGGGTTAGAGGCATGTTAGGGATCTAACTACACAAGGGGGTAGGTTAGTCTTTTGAGTTTTCAAAATGGTGAAATTAATTTTTGGTATAATTTTTAAAAGTGACTGATTTGGATATTTTTAACTTTTGAAATATTTATTTGATCATTTTCCCTAGAAAAAAAGTGAAAATATTGTTTAATAGAATTGGAGTGAGGTTGAGTGTGGTGACAGATTTGTAAAACCCATTTTTTTGGCATATGTTGGTTTATAATTGATTCGGTAAGAAGCTGTTGATAGGATGGGATAGGTACCCTCTTTTTAGTGAGAAGAATTGGATTCGAGTCTTGTTGATGGAGGAAGATTTGATCAAGAAAAAAAAAATTACCCACCAAATTTTTTTTTTGAAAATCCACCTCAGTCTTTCTTTAATCATATTGTCTTAAATCATTTTAAAATATAATAGAACACATGTCATTATCTAATTAGGACTAAAAATATTTATAGAATTCAGAATCCTATTTGAATTTAATTTGTATGGAATAATTATACAAATATATTTTATTCACTTACCTGTTGGGACATGACACGGAATTAATTGGTCCATAGATAACAATACGTGTAAAATAAAAAAATTATTAATTTTCTTGTTAATGATATTTTTATTGTTAGATCACCTTGAATAAATTGAGGATATATGATGGATAAAAGTTTATAATTTTTTAAATAGACATTCATATTTTCTATTGTTTGTATTTAGAATAAATGTGATGTTTGTGATATGTTTTTAGTATTTATGTGATAATGTTAAATATGATAATTATTTTTAAAATAACATTAATTGATGTAAATAAGCCCTCACAAATAAGTGCGACTCGTTGGAGATTTTACTATAATATATTAATATCGAGGGAAAAATCCTTATAACTCCCTGGGATCTAGCCTAAATCCATATAAACCCCCTACAATCTTCATATATCCATATAACCCCCTCTAAACACACCTATGGCTATAAATCTATATAACCCTTCGAGTTAAAAATCCTATAACAGAGTTGAAATATTCCAAGCATGTTCTGTTACATAAACTATGGTTAACAATTTGGAAATTTTAACCCCTTGTAATATGCTAATACTTCAAAAAAAATCCTTGTAAACAGCCAATGCTCCAAAAAAAAAACGTGTGAAAAAAATTACTCTCTTTTAACCCTTCTCTTTCTCCTCCATTAAAGCTCTTGTCATCTACTGACATTGTCATCTATCCCGATCGTTGCATCTCGACCGTTGCCTCCATTCACTGTGCAATAAAACATGCAGCAGCTCCTCCACTGGTTGACTGGTGGCAGCTCCTCCATTGTCTTCAACTGTAAGTTCCTCCATTGATCAAACTGAAAGCTCATCCACTGGTTAGACCAGAAGCTTCTCAACAGTGTTGTGAAGGATTCCACATTTGTCTTCAACAGCGAGGACAATGTCGGATATGGTGAGATAGTTAATATGATGTATTTCTTGTGTTTGATAGAATGCTTGAATAAGTTATTTTATTATGGAAATGCACTGAAAATCTCTAATTGTCTATGCAAACGAAACCATAGTCATCCAGCTCGTATGACAGTCATGTTAGGCCTCGCCACACATTTGTTTCTACACAGGAATGCTAATGTAAAAAGGGTGAATGTTTGATTTTCACTTCTCGTGAAGAACACAGTAAAGGTCAACAGTTTTACTATTGCCCGTTCAATAGGATACGTATCAATAATGCTTTTGATTTTTTTCAATAATTGTTGAACGCCATAAATCTGATGATTTATTTGGTTTTTACATTTTAGACTCATCAGGATTGTAAATTCTTTGAATAGATCGATGAGTCAAGCCACTCAACACTTGACCTCAAATATCAACTAATCGATTTGGAGTTATTAATAGAGAAGAAGTTTAAGATGCTGAAGAAATGTCTCATAATCGTAATATTTTTTTGTTTGTTATATATGGATTTATGTGTTTCATATGCTTCAAATCCATGTATTAAATATGAGAAAAACAATGTATAAATGTTGTGCTTCAATGGATGTCAATGTTTTCAATGTTTTAGAATGTGTTTTGGTGTGAATTTGCATGTACAGTATTATGAAATTGAAGAACACAATGTAACACTTAACACATTAATGAAAATTCAACTATTTCATTCATTATGGATGTCAAACTACAGTGCATCTTATTGATACAATGTTTATTGAACAAAAAAGCTTCAAAAAAAATATTGGCACTGTTTGATTGTGCTTTTGTATCTTGGTTGCTATAGATGTTGCCACTGAATCTGGATGGAGGTGCTACTGCTACTGAAGCTGGAAGGAGGTGCTACTGCTACTGAACCTTGTGAACTTGTCTTCCTTCAACATATTTCTCGACTACATACAATATGAATCCTTTGATTCTGCTTGAAGATCTCTAGAAGTTTTGCATCACTGGCTACCTCAACATACAATCTTAGTAGTACATTTGACATCATGTACGTGTAGGTGACTCGTGCAAGGTTGGTCGACCTGGACCAAGGACCAATTTCCTCCCATAAATCAATCATAGCAATTTTATCTGCATATAGGGTTTGTATGAACTGCCTTCCTTCAACATAATTCTGCCCATTGTTTGATTTAACTAGCTTCCACAACCCATCATGCACAAAAGTGACCTTATAAATAGTGCCTTCATCCATATATTGTCTACAAGAAGAACAATATACATGTTCACAATTCAAGTACTTAGCCAACCAAGAAATTGAAGCATGTGCAGTATCAACTATTGATAAAACGAAAAAAAAAAATTGTCCAAAAACAAATAATTCAATAAGTGACCACACTGTTTTTTTCTTTTTTTTTTGAGGAAAACAAGTGACCATACTGTTTTTGTGAAATCAAAAGGGAAATTTGTGATTCATCATACATAAAAAATTTGAAAAACAAAAAAAATGAAAAGCTACACACTATATGCTATTCTGATGCCATGAAGAGATACACTTTTTTTTTTTTGAGGAAATCAAAAGGGAAATTTGTGATTCATCATACATAAAAAAAAAAAAAAAGCTACACACTATATGCTATTCTGATGCCATGAAGAGATACTATGGATCATCAATGAAACCCTAAATGAAAGGGAGAAACAAAGTAAACCATCACAAAATGCAAGATCAAGAAAAAAAAAGTCATACCAATGGATCAGTTGTGCAAATCAACTAGAAATCGAAGGGATTACAGGGGGTTGCTCATTGACGATGGGTTGGAGGGACTCGGCTAATGCATTGGATTCACCGAAGAGAGACAAAGTGCTGTCGCGTGTTGGGTAGCCATCACCAGAGCTGGGTCATGTCCGATTGGAGAGGAAATGATGTCGGGGATGGAGAGATCAGTTGACGCAAAAAAATGAAGGAACATGTATGTGTGTGTGTGAGAGAGATGAAAATAGGGTTTATGTTTTCACGTGAGGTTAAAAGATTCCATGTGAGGTTAGGTGTGGTTAACAATCCGTTTGATTCACAGAAGGAAAGGGTTATATGGATTTATAAGTGTGTTGAGAGGGGGTTATATGGATATATGAAGATTATAGGAGGTTATATGGATTTATGTCAGATGTCAGGGGGTTATATGGATTTTTCCCTTTTCTTGGACATTCCGTTTAATATTTTTTTTCTCCCCAAATTATTTTTGTTATCCAAACAGTTCCTGTTCTTATTTTACCATATCCACTGTTTTTCAAAGTCTATTATGATATCCAAGTATATTACATGCGATCAGAATCACAGATACGGACGATCCGAGATATCTGTGTCGTAAATCAACTCAAGTTTTTTTTTTTTTTTTTCTTGGTAAATAAACTTTTTTTTTATATATATAAGCAATGTACAAATTTATATTACTTTAAAAAGAAATATTTAAACAAAAGATAACTCGAATCTTTACACTGATGCTAATACATTTGAGATATACAAAACAAATTGAAGAAAATGAGGAAAAATGTACCTCACGATTTTCTTATATGCCGGATTCTTTCTTTATCCTCCAAGATCAGGATGCTCGCCTTAGCAAGCAGGTGTGACGACTCAAAAATAGAGGTGCAACTCAAAAGGAGATGTAAATCAACTCAAGTTATTTCTTAAACCAGATTAATTTAATCCGACGGTTCTTAAATTCCAAATTTATAAACGTGCGGTGACGATTCCACAACCCTCTCGCGTGCGTCGATGCGCGCGCGCGCGTTCAAGCGAAAGACATCTCGTCCTCCCCTATAAATGCCCCCCCTTTTCGATTGAGAGAGAGAGCTGTGAAGATGAAGGAAGTCTCGTCATCGTCTCCGGCGACGGACAAGAAAACCATCCGAGACGACCCGAACCTTCCGAGATGGGTCTGCCAGCGCTGCAGGCAGTCCCTCTGCGTCGTCGGCGTCGGCGGCGGCGGCGTCGAATCCCACTCCGACAAGTTCCTCAACGACTCCTCCCGTTCAGGTTCCGTCTCTCTCAGTTATCTCCATCCGATCCTAATCTGATCGTCCTTTCATTCGATCTCGTCCACTTCTATTCGACATTTTGATTTCTAGGGTTTTGCAGGGATGCAGGGGTCGTCCTTGATGCGTTCGAGCCGTATGGACCATTCGTTCGTCGTGCTCCCCAGGCAGAGAAATCAAGGTCAAGGGGGTGTCCCTCCGCGACCTCCGAAGGCGATGGAGGAGTCGTTCGTCGTGCTGCCTCCCCCTGCCGCTTCCGTGTACAAGCCTGAGACTTCTCCCACCGAGAGTGGTAGGACCCGCTCACCGTCTCCCCGGGCGAACACTTTTGGGTTCCATTCGTGCGTGACCGTGTTGAATCGTGCATCTGAGATCTCCACTGGTCAGACACAGGTATACTGAATCATGAGATGTGATTTGATTTGGATTTGGTGGATTGAATTTGAGTGTTTTATATATATATATATTTTAAAAGGTTGATCAGCCATTGTGTTTGGAATGCATGCGGGTGTTGTGTGATGAGTTTGATAAAGAAGTTGAAGATGTGAGCAGGGACATCAGGGCGTATGAAGGTTGCCTTCGGCAGATGGAGGGGGAGCGTAGTTTAGTCCTCAGCGAGGCTGATTTCTTAAAGGAGAAAGCAAAGGTTTGAATTCCGTGCCTCGCTTTTGGTTAATTGGATCATATTAAGGGTTGATGATGATGTTAATGGTGCAAGCAAGAAATTCTACATGATGCTGTTGTGGGCAAACCAGGGTTAGAAATGCTGAATTAGAACTCTAATATTAAACTATTGTTGGGTGAGCCATGCAAAGAATAACTATTGTACAATAAGCTTATTCAGGGGTGGAGGCATGGAGCTACTCTATTGCACATGTCACGAGAATCCATTAGAATCATGATTTTTTTGTTTTTTACCTTTGAAATTGTGCTTATTTACTTCAATCCAGACACAGGATAGATAATGTCAAAATTTTATATCCCATTGGCTTCATATCTGTTAGTATTTTTTGTCAGTTGTCTGAATCATTAAATTCATTTATATGTCCCATCCATTGCCATTATAGGTTGAAGAAGAACAAAGAAGAATGGAAGCTGCTATTTCAGAAACTGAGAAACAGATTGCAAAGATTGATATTGACCTGATGGAATTGGAATCAAAATCCAAGCTCTTCAAAGATCTAGAGGAACAGTGAGTGTAAATTATTTGTTATGCCCTGTGTAAACTTGTTATTTAGTTTTTTTTTTTTTTTTTTGCACTTAATTATTGACATTTCTATTTTATTAATTGTTAGTGATCTTACTTTTTCCAACAATGTTTCATTGTGTATTACCATTGGCCATAATATTCCCAAACTAGTTGTTTTTGTGGAGTATGGCTATGTGATCTTTTCCCACAGATCAAGCAGGCCAGTATAGTTTATTTTTTTAACTACAGTGTATCATCTTTTTTTTTTATTATGGTAATAAGTCCTTTTTTTTTTGTGGAGTGGGGGGGGGGGGGGGGTTGTGAATTGTGATTGAGGAGTAGAGATATGTTTATGTGTTTTTCTGGGGGCAGGGAGTGAGGAGATACCTCTTTTACCGTGACCTAGCCCGGAGTTTCTCTTTGGGTCGTTTTTGGTTTCTTGTAGCTTGCTTTTGTATTGGGTATCCTCAAAAAAGGAAAAAAAAGAAAAGAAAGAAAGATCAAACTTGATATTTGACATTCTTCCGTCCAACTCTTATGAATGGTTACATTGATTCTTTATTCTTGTATATTCCACCATGAAGCAGTAGATTTGATCGATACTCTGAAGAGATAGAAGAATTATATAAGTCAAATCAACTTTGAGGGAATTTGTCCTGGTATATGCAGAATAGCAGCGCATAAGGATGCTAAAGTAGATGATCACCGTGTTTAGCAATGCAAAGAAGCTCTCTGGAATCTGAGGCTGAGGTCAGATCACATGGGAGATGGAGACAGGGTACTAGGGTAGCCACTTGTCTGCTGGCCCTGTGGATTGTAGAAAAGTGTGTAATGGAGCCATGAGAGAATTCATGGAGGTGGGGATGGGATAAAAGTATTCTCATTTGGTCAAGTTCTTTTTTTTTTTTTTTGATTCCTGACTGTTGAAGTTTCTCATTTTTTTCTTCTTCTTCAGAAGAGATTTCCTATGATTTTCTGGCATGGAAATTGTGGAATAAAAGGGTGCTATTTAAGGTATATCTGGTTCACCATGCTCATGCATCAATGTATTCACTCAAGAACTGCTAAAGGTTTAAAATAGGTGGCAGATGTCCCTCATGACTCTGGGCCTTGGACTCATTTGATGGTACTAGGTAACTGTCAAGTGATTGTGGACCTTACCAATCCTTATTCTTGGCTTAAAATGAAGGGTGCTAGTTTGCCACTTTGCTTGGAGAAAATGTAGAATTAGGCCAGGAAAGGGGAGGAGAGATTATAAATTTACTTTTTGTGAGAGAAAATATCGAGCTTTGCTACACCAAGCCCTATATCTAGCCTACTTTTAGCCCCACCAAAGGTATATGCATCTATATGGGCATGTGTACATTCATTAAGAGGGTACTTGTATTATCAATATGCTTTCATATGAAGGTGCATACCCCGGATGCAAAAACCAGGGCTAAAAATGGGGCTAGATGTTTTTTTTTTTTTTTGAAGAACGGTGCTCCCCAGGATTTGATCCCCTTACCGATTTCACCAAAACTCAGTTCGCCAGATGTTATTTTTGTTTAACAATTTTATATTCTTAGTCTCAGTTGATAATCTGAAAGAACTGGCAGATGAGATTTTGGAGATTATCAAAATTTGACTGGAGCCTGCAGGCGTTGGATTGTAATTCTAGATTGGGAAACCATGCGTAAATCCTAGTTGAAAAAGCATCTTATAAAGGGAAATGGGAAATATGGTTTAAGTGAGAATGAACCAGTAACGGAAATTGTGGGAAACTCAAGGAAACCAATGTAAATGCTAACCAGTTCCGTCCCACTAGGTTTTCTTTAGTCTTGAATACATAAATGGGAAGTTTTATAATGTTTTCTCCTGTCCCTAAATCAGGGGAACCAAATCAACTTGCATTTCTTAATGCATATCCCAGCCATGGCTGTTAGTATGAAAACATGTATCCTGGCAATTATGGACCGAACTAGTTTAAATTCTAGTTCTTGTTTGGGTATTCTGCTTATCTGGGTTTTGTCTGTGGGTATCACCTGGATAGATATTTATAATCTATATTATTTGACGTGGAGGATTAGACACTCTGCCCTTTCCATTTATGGAGCAATATAAATTAAGTATCAACATATCTGAAAGGACTGTTTAATACACAGCTGTTCTTCCCTCCTTTTTAGTGTAGAGTTCAGACAGCGTTTTTTTTCTTCTCCCATATACACTACCCACCCTAAGTTGCCTTCTTCTTTCTGTGGCAGTCCTTCTGGTAATGCAACCCATCTTTGATCATGCAGAAATGATATAGACACATGCCTCCCTGCATTTATTAATATTGCTCCTGTAAAAGTATTCAACAGATTTCATAATCAATATTAAGGTTACAGTTCATGTTTATAGAGATGACAGGCTAATCCATGGCTTCAAATGTATATGTGCAAATTTTAGATGTTTGGATGTTGATTAATTAAGTTTTCATTGTATTTCTTAAAGGGCTAATATATCACTTGAAAGGTGGCTCACTAATTCAACTTTTTTTTTTTCTGATATTATTCAGATATTTATACGCAACTAGCTCCTAGTAAGTTTTTACTAAGTGTTTGTCTTTGTGATGAATATTTAACAGGTATTGGCACAATTTTAACAGTTTCCAATTTCAAATTACCTCTTACCAGGTTTGCTAAAATTATTAATTTTTATGAATTTTTTTTTCTGACATCATCTATCTTCAGTACTGGTTTACCTATTGCCTACCAATTCTTGTACTCAGCTTGTTATTTGCTCCATTCACTTAAATTTTTTATTTGACAGGAAGAGAGAGATGCAATATTGGCGAAGATTGAAGTGTCACAAGCTCATTTGGAATCTCTGAAACGCACTAATGTGCTAAACGATGCCTTTTTCATTTCTAATGATGGAGAGTTTGGTACAATTAACACCTTCCAACTTGGCCGTCTTCCTAAAATACGAGTATGATTTTCAAACCCAGGCAGGACAAGATCTATATTAATTTTCTCGGTCAAGAAGCTGATCTAGTTAAATCCAAATTTGTTCTAGTGTATTATGTTGTGTAGATTGAATAATGTGAACTTAAGAAGCAGAGATTAGGGGTGAAGAAGAAATCAGGAAGACAGAGAGCAAGAGATTTAGGGGAATCAATAATCAATATTATTTTTCATCAAAAAATAAAATTTTAGCAAAAAAACCATAAACTGAAATGACAAAAATATCTCTAGATAATTAAGAATTCCTAACAGATCTAATATACATAAAAATAATTCCAAATAATAAAAATATCTGAAATAATAATGAATTTATAATCTTGATTATATCATGTTGTCACATCCATATGAATTTTTTGATACTTGCCTGACTATTTTTTATTTGAATATAGGTCGAGTGGGATGAGATAAATGCTGCTTGGGGGCAAGCATGTCTTCTCTTGCATACAATGATGCAATATCTTCATCCAAAGTTTTCGTATCCTTCTATGAAAATTACATTGTTTTGTGCTTGACACTTATTTACTGATCTTACTGGGAAACTTCCTGTAGACTTTATATATAAATATATATTAGTATAATTTATGGATCAGGAATGCAAATATATAGCATCAGAATGATGTATCAAGTTCTTCATGACTTTCTCATGTATGATACGTCTATTCAGGCTCGAATTAAGATTATTAATATCGACTGATGCCATGCTTTTTTATATCCCTTTGCTAAAATTATGAGAAGTTCAAACCGTAATCATATTGTAATAGGGTGATAAATCAAGTTAGCTTTCATGTATGTATGATGTGTCAATTTAGACACGTGTCGAATACTGATGATGTCAAACGTTGGTGATGCAAATCCCATAAATTCCATATCTTTAGTTGAAAAAACGGAATTTGTGTTATCTTTTCCAAACGCATACAACCAATTACATTACGATGTTTTAATATATTATGCAGTCCTCTATGTTAAAACCACAGCAGTCCATAGGCAGTCAGACATATCTGAAATGCCTGATTTCTAGCAGAATAGATAATCTTGGTATTATAAATATCATCTGCCCATATTTTGTGTTTTCTCGTGCTGTAAATGCAGGAAATGTACCTTCTTTTCAAAGAAAATGATGTAAATCCATTGATAATTTTTCTTTGTATCATCTAGAAAAATTCTCAAAAAGGGCCAAGGGGACTCCTAACCTTCAAGGTCCCATATGATTGCACATTTAGACTGGATTGCTGGGTGTTGCATATGGCTCTTGATATTTACTATAATGTGTGCAACTGCTTTCCTTGACAATGCAACCTTTAGATGTAAAATCAAGATTCTTCCGATGGGGAGCTACCCACGGATAATGGACAGCAACAACAACAAATATGAACTGTGAGTATCCTGCTGTTGAATTGTTTGATCTATTCTTTTGAATATCATGCAAGATGAACAGATATCTCTTTGTTCCTCGGACAATTTCTTATTCATTTACTTAACGTGGGATCTGTTATGGTCTGAAGTTTTATAATTTTTTCTTCACAGCGCACCGGTATTTTGTCTGTCCCAGTATATTTCCTTGATGAATTTGTATGACATTTATTCATACACCCCCCCCCCCCCCCCTCATGCACATATATTATGTATCTAGCTTTGTGCTGCTGTTTACATGCTCTTTAACATCTTCTTTTAGTATGTTGTACCCTTCGACACAGTTTTAAAATCCTGTGTCCATATTGATGCCTACTGTTTGGAGCTCTGCTATTCTTAACAAATTTATCAAGCATATCCTTTTTTTTTTTTTATTTGTGACAAAGGAGATAAAATCTTTATCTGTGATGCAGGCATGGTCCTGTAAATTTATTTTGGAGCACCGGCTATGATAAAGCAATGACCCTGTTCCTGACTTGTCTTAAAGAATTTGCCGTGTTTGCAAATTCCATGGATCAAGCAAATGGCATGCCACCACAAAAATGTTTCAATCTTCCTTACAAGTGAGTTTAACCCATCCTAGTTTAACTCAGTAGTATTGGAAAACTTCAACAGCTAAAGATCATACTCTTTTTTTATTTTATGCTAGTCTAAAGGTTTGTTATACCAATCCTGCTTTTACCCATTTTATTTGAGAAAAAAAATATTCATCGCTTCTGGATGCAGAAGATTAAGTAATGAAATGTTACTGTTGTTTTTATTTGATTTTCTGCACTATGATAATCATTTTAAGTGACTTATCACATGATTGGATTAAGGTATTATCAGGCTACTCTCTGCCCATACCTTTGTGCATGTTATTCTATGATACAGTGTGTAAGTGGCAGATATGGAAGATCTATTTTTTGCCTTGTAGAGTTTTGTGGCTGAAGCCTTTATCGGCACAAATATATCTTTCTGGACTTTACATATCAATGTTATATCTGTGTTAATTCAATATTTTTCTTCAAGTGACTTGATGATCCCCAATCCCTGGCAATCTATAACTTGTTGGGAAGGCGATCGCGGAAGCCAACAATAAACACGAGATCAAACATAAGAACGAAACATTACATCACACGAAGAACACAAGATATACGTGGTTCGGCCTAGGCTTACATCCACGGGGCAAAAACAGAGAATCCACTTTGATAGTTGAGATACATTAAGAGACTCACAAACTCTTTTAATGAGTTCTCCTCTCTTAGAACCCTCTCAACCTTCTCTTAGGATCTCTACATTGTATTATGTCTTGCATGTCTTGCTATGAAACCCTAGAAGATATTTATAGAGATAAATAACTTCCTCCCCAAGTAATCTCCCAATTAACAAATAAATATTGTTTCCATTAATTAAAAAATATTCACTCTCCTAATTAACAAACAAATATTGTTTCCTATTTTAGGAGAGTCACTTTAAATATTAATTAAGATCAAATCTTAAATAATATTTTATTTATTAGGTGGCCATCCGATGTGATACACCGGATCGAGACGTAATCCCAACATAACTTACATCATAACACAGTTATCTCTGTGTCTCAAAATTCCATATTGATGGGGACATCAAGTCAATAGATAGATGCATTTAAAGGTTATCAAAGGAGGAAGGGCAAGAGATTTAATCTTATTCTTCTGTGGATAGATATTAGTTAGGTTTTTTATTTTATTTTGAATAAGAATTGTAGGATTTTATCAGGACCATTGATTTTTAAGATGATCAATGGCCTAGATTAAATCATTTGATTTGTTTGTTATTTAATTTAAGTTATTGTAGGATTCAATCTAGACCATAGATCTTTAGAATGATCAATGGAATAGATTAAATCACTTTCTCAATAAATAAAGTTGTAATCTTTCTAATGAAAAGTTTCTTTTCGAGAGATCTGCGATGGGATCTTTGTGAGGGTGTGAAACCCTCATTTTCTTGGGTATGAAACCCTAACATTCTTGGGTGTGATGCCTTAGAATCTATTTTTTTAATTTTATTTTCTCAAACCACATATCCCAACCTTAACCCAAACCCTAATCATCATCACATACCCCTCCATCGTATCCCGTCCTGCATCACATATATTAAGTTCAAATAAGTTTTCGTTAACCTTCATGGTTTCATGTCTTGTAAAATGTGTAGCTAATGGTATCTCATAACTTTGAAATTTGCATAGCATAGTATGATATCTCTTACTTTTTTCTATATGACTTCCCGGTAATGTCGCTCAAGCAACATATTCTGTTTTGTAGGATTGAGAATGACAAGGTGGGGGGGAACTATAGCATCACTCATAGTTTCAACAAGCCGGAGAACTGGACGAAGGCTCTAAAGTACACGCTCTGCAATCTGAAATGGGTGATGTTCTGGTTTGTTGGGAACACCAGCTTCCATCCTCTCTCTACAATGGTTCATCCTCCCCCCAAAACCCCAAATTTGAGCTATCTATTCGAGAAATGTAGTAACGATTCCAAGACTGATCTAAAGGATTCACGATGATGTTGCAGATGTGTACAGTCTGTATAGCCATTGACATTTGAATATTAGTTTACCGCGGTTAGTCATCCACTTTAGTGTTATTGGAAAATCTTTGTTCTCCTTCTGTTGGAATACCTAGATATACCGTGTTTGGAATCTTTCATTCCTACGCATGCAAAATTACATTCATTTATTTTTCACACGATATCTATCAGAATTGGAAGAATTCTCCTTCTAAACAGTGTTACCAAATTGGTTTGCATTGGAGAGTGTATGACACCTGAATCTCTAGCATTTGTGATTCAGGTTTTTTGCAGGTTGAGTTGATGTGTAATATTATAGTATCATAGGTTTTCAAAGGGGATTTCATTTTCCATTTGAAACTCTCATATGTGGTGGTTAATTGAGAATAAAGATGGATATTAGAGTGAATTCAACTTATTATTTTGATGGTATAGATTTCATGTAACCAGATATACTTATATATTAATAAAAACATGATATATATAATCTAGTAAATTGTGTATATATAAGAAAAAAGGGAAGAAAAATCACATTTTCAATCTAACAAAATATTTACCTGGTCAAAATGTAGAAGTGGAATTCTTTGACATTCCATCCAAAGGAAGAATTGGGATTCCGACTTGCCTATCCCAAATGTATTGGAATTCTAGTCAAAACATCTGATTCAACCTATTTGACTAAATTTATAATCTTACACGTCTTGTATTATAACCTGAGTTTACAAAATAATAAATATTCATAAAGCAAGATCCCCACCAATTGCACATGGTGATTAAATTTATTCATTATAATTGATTAAAAAATTCTATTGACGGAGCCCAAACACATATTTTCTAAGAATCCTGTTATACTCCTCTCTTTTTTTTCTTTTTTTTTATAATATTAAAGCAATCTCGTATATTTCATTAGCTCTTTTCTCTGTACTGAGACATACCATGCTATTTTGTTAAATTTAAAATAAATAAATATTAGTAATCACTAAATTTATAGTAAAATGAAATTTGAATCATTTTCCTACATATAAAACCCTTCAACCCTCTCAGCAGACACAGCTTTATCCCTCAATGAATGTGAAAGGCGACTTCGATCGCTTCATTTTGTGTAATGTATATTATTGTTTTTTTTGTACACCAGCATAATATATCTTCTAAAAAATATAAATTAAAGACGTCAATGTCCCTACAAAAATGAATAATATTGTATAAGTCTTTATCAAAATTAAAACAGATGTATAAATAGTCGATTAAATATTCTATCTAAACCCACGGAATATTCCATCTTCACACACACACACACATATATATAATCACTGTAGTCTCTATAAACAATAATAAAAACATATTAATCCTTATAAAAAGATCAATTTGCCCATTGCTATTATTTTAAATTTCTATTAAAAAATGAGGGGCAGTTCTATCTTTTCATGGTTTAGATCAAGGTTAATTATAGTAAGTTGAGTGAAGATTAACATTTGTCAGTGGCAGAGATGTATTTGAGTTTTTTTAAATTTTTAGAGACTTGTCACTTAAACAGTTATACGTATACCTCAATATGTTTAGTTGATTGCTACGGAACCAAAACAAATATTTTAAATTTGCTTATAGCTAAACAGATAGGGATCCAACATGCTTACACTTTAATAAATACTAATTTGGTGTACGCGCTTTGCGTGTAGTACTGAGTTCTGTGAAAATTATGCTAATGAAATAAGTGTGAAAAACATTAAAGTTCATATAAATATGACCTCTAAGAAATTGCAAATAATCCTGCTAGTTGGATTATATAAGCTACTGTATTATAATTGAAAGATAAACAAGAGTTCATATTATTATAAACATTTTTTCTAAAACAAAAACAATGTTTGATAACTGGGGTTTTATTATGTATATTTTATATTTTTTAAATAAAAAATATATTATTGTATTTCAGAATATACTTATTTTTCATATAACAATTCCTTTTACAACTCAAAATATACCCTCATTTACCTCTTTAGTAATTTAATAGTTATCTTACGATATATATACTTCCGTAGGTGAGATATATACCTTATTAATTTTTTAGATATACGCGCACCCGCTTGTCATTGAATTATATAAGCTACTTTATGTATTATAATTGAAAGATAAACATGAGTCCATATTATTATAAGCAATTCTTCTAAAACAAAAACAATGTTTGATAACTGGGGTTCTGTTATGTATAATTTATATTTTTAAAAATAAAAATATATTATTGTAGTTTAGCAGTTTAGCATATACTTATTTTTCATATAACAGTTCTTTTTACAATTCGAAATACACCATCATATACTTCTTTAGTCATTTAACAGTCATTTTACGATGTATATACCTCCGTAGGTAAGATATATGCCTTATTAATTTTTTTAACATTTACTAAAAATGAGTATATTAAATTCGAGATGGTGCAATGTTTACTATTTTTAAAAAATTAAAAACATATAATAACTGTATTTGGAATTGTACTTATAACTGTACCTAACATTAAGTGAATGTCCACTCAAAACCAAAAAAACATTTTTTCCTTATCTTTCAAAGACAGTGATTTTTGAAAGGTTTTAGACTCAACCATTTTTATCAACCGCTACCAATTAAAAAATAGATTACCAAACCCTCCTAAAAACAATCTAATCAATAAAAAAAAAAAACTGCCCAAAAAAAAAAACTAATTTTCACATTTGAAGAAAAATTGATATATAGAGATCTAAAATCAATAAAAAAAATAGAACAAATTTTAAATTCAAAAGCAAGACATCTATAAATAATTTTATAGGCTCACATAGTCCGATTCCATTTGTAATTTTTGGATTTATTAATGTGACTAAAATACTTATATTTTATAATTTTATGAGTATTTTAATGATCTGAAAAATCATTGAATGAAGTTTCATGAAATTTGAAGTCCGAGAAGTCATGTATTAAGATTAGGAACCCGCTTATAAATCTTTAAATCTGGATGAGGGACTCGTTTGTAACATAGATAGGGTCTAGTTGTGAAACTGGTAGAACCTGGGGGTGGATCTGCAGAAAACCCAGGAAAAAGACAAAATAAGTCATTTTTGTGAGGGACCTGGTTATAAATATGAGAGACTTTTTTATAAAACATATAGGGGTCGTTTTTGTTAAACTTACATAATTTTTTAGGGACCCGTTTATAAATATGAAGGATGTGTGGGCCGATCTGCAATAGCCCAGGTCGGTCGAGGAGTACGCACCTGCTGTGCCACATTATATTATATATAGTACTAGTCAAGGGCACTCATAATACGCATAACAACAAACAAGAATAAATAATATTAACTTCTCAACATAAAAATGACAATAACTTAATAAAAATATGAGGAACATTGCCAGATCAAAAATTTGTGAGCTATTGTAAGAACATTGGATTAAAATTAAACATTCATCCAACATGATTACATGTAAAAGAGTCAATCATTTGATCAAACAACATCAAGAAAAAGAATTGAACAAATACAAATTTTTTAATAAATAAAAACAAATGGAACAAATGATCATTGTTAACAATTCAAAATAAAATATTAAATAAAATAACAATGAACAAATAAACATGATAAACTAATAAATTTTTTCCATGCACTCATTGTAATGAAGCATATAAATCATTAGAATTTTTTTTAAAAACATACTATAAATGAGTCTATACATTTTATTAGGTTATATGTCTTATTTAAAAAAAAAAAAAACTAAAAAAGAGTGTGGAATGTATCTGGGACTGAATATGAGAATGAGTCTAAACATTTTTCTTAAAAACACCTAATCCTGACACTGAAATAGCTCTCACACTATTAAAGCATATTCCATGCAACTTTTTTTTTAATCAATTTATAGACAACTTCATTCTTAATTAGATACTCTAGTTTTAGAGTCCATCTCCTCCTCTCTTATAAAGTTCGGTTCCTCCAAACAAGTTAGTCAATATGTTATAATCGCTTTGAGAAGATTTTTCATAACTTTGTTTTCATGTTTCAAATTATGTTTATGATTAACTATTTATTTAGGTACCCGCAAGTCCTGTTATTTGATAACAAATAAATATGATAAAAACTCTCTCTCATATCATGTATTCATGATTAACTATTTTTATCTCAGTATCTACTCCCTTGTAAAAATAAAAAAAAAACAAGAAAAAAATTTAGCCCAACAAAACCATTTTAAAACTTTTTAAAAAATTAACAATCTCTTCAGGGATTCCAAACCCACCTAAAAACTGGAAGAAAAAAATTTTAAATCGTCAAACCCACCTTCAATCAACACCAACTGAAGAGGAAAACCAGGCGAGACGAATCGTGAAGAACGACCAAACGAATCGTGAAGAACAGCAGAACAGTTAAAAAAACAAACAAACAGGGCACGTGTAATGGCAGCCGATGACATGAGTCCCGGGGGTCTATCTGCAAAAAGAAAGGGCACGTGTAATGGCAGCAGATTTTTTCAGAGACATAGTTATAGATACGAGGAATATAGGAGCCTATCTGCAATTATCCGATTAAACTATTTCGCACTAATTTTTTGCCTTAAAGTGTATATGTCCCCATCCGGCCAGTGGTGCATTAATTAATTAAAGTGTATGTAAGAAAGATTCCAACACCTGGGCAAACATCAGGTGCAACTGTGCAAGGATGTGCTTCCATCATATAGTAAAAAAATTAATAATAAATAGATAAATCTTTTTAGGATGTGCTTTCATCATATGGAAATAAATAAATAAATAGATAAATCCTTTTTTTTTTTTTTTTATAGAAAGCAATTATCAAATTTCCACTTATGTGTAGGGTCTCCTGTAATACTGTTACAAAAAAATCATGATCATTTATTTAATTTAACATATCTAAACCAATCAAAATACCGTCCTATCCATATTTTTATTCTCTTGAAAGGGAACTTGTGCATTAAATTATCCATCCGCCCTTATCGTTGCATATCTTTATCAGTAATTTATTAGATGTAACATATTTCACATTTAAATCCACTCGCCACCCAATCCGTGGACTGGCCTTATCCTATCATCACAACTGTCGGATCAATCACCACCCCCACAATAAAAAAAAAAAAGGAAAAAATCTAAATTACTCCTTGTAAACTGTCTAAAATCCATGTAACCTCTTAGATTTTTCTAAAGTCCATACAACCTCCTAAAAACATCTATATAAATTCAAATAGCTCATTGAATTAAATTTCTACTAACAGATGATGAATATTATGTGAATATTCAATCTGGTTAACCTTGATTGAAAATACAGTATATCAAAAATTTCATATAATTTATTAAAAATATAAAAAATTATTTATAAATGATGATTTTACCTCTTTGAATGGATTATAAAATTTTATTCTAAGAGACAAAAACATAATTTACAGAGAATTTTTTGTATTTTTATCACATTGTAAAATGTGATTGGTATACTATATTTTCAATCAAGGTTAATCAATCAGAATATTCCTCATCCGTTAATGAAAATTTAACTCAATGGGCTATTTGAATTTATATAGCTGTTTCCAGGGGGTAACATGGATTTCAAAAAAACTCGGGGAGTTATACGGATTTCGGGCAGTTTACAGGGGGTCATATGGATTTTTCCAAAAAAAAAAAAAAAGAAATTGAACGGTCCTGATCAAAGAATCCGCCCCATCAAATTACTCATTAACCAGATATACTTATATATTAATAAAAACATGATATATATAATCTAGTAAATTGTGTATATATAAGAAAAAAGGGAAGAAAAATCACATTTTCAATCTAACAAAATATTTACCTGGTCAAAATGTAGAAGTGGAATTCTTTGACATTCCATCCAAAGGAAGAATTGGGATTCCGACTTGCCTATCCCAAATGTATTGGAATTCTAGTCAAAACATCTGATTCAACCTATTTGACTAAATTTATAATCTTACACGTCTTGTATTATAACCTGAGTTTACAAAATAATAAATATTCATAAAGCAAGATCCCCACCAATTGCACATGGTGATTAAATTTATTCATTATAATTGATTAAAAAATTCTATTGACGGAGCCCAAACACATATTTTCTAAGAATCCTGTTATACTCCTCTCTTTTTTTTTCTTTTTTTTTATAATATTAAAGCAATCTCATATATTTCATTAGCTCTCTTCTCTGTACTGAGACATACCATGCTATTTTGTTAAATTTAAAATAAATAAATATTAGTAATCACTGAATTTATAGTAAAATGAAATTTGAATCATTTTCCTACATATAAAACCCTTCAACCCTCTCAGCAGACACAGCTTTATCCCTCAATGAATGTGAAAGGCAACTTCGATCGCTTCATTTTGTGTAATGTATATTATTGTTTTTTTTGTACACCAGCATAATATATCTTCTAAAAAATATAAATTAAAGACGTCAATGTCCCTACAAACATGAATAATATTGTATAAGTCTTTATCAAAATTAAAATAGATGTATAAATAGTCGATTAAATATTCTATCTAAACTCACGGAATATTCCATCTTCACACACACACACACACATATATATAATCACTGTAGTCTCTATAAACAATAATAAAAACATATTAATCCTTATAAAAAGATCAATTTGCCCATTGCTATTATTTTAAATTTCTATTAAAAAATGAGGGGCAGTTCAATCTTTTCATGGTTTAGATCAAGGTTAATTATAGTAAGTTGAGTGAAGATTAACATTTGTCAGTGGCAGAGATGTATTTGAGTTTTTTTTAATTTTTAGAGACTTGTCACTTAAACAGTTATACGTATACCTCAATATGTTTAGTTGATTGCTACGGAACCAAAACAAATATTTTAAATTTGCTTATAGCTAAACAGATAGGGATCCAACATGCTTACACTTTAATAAATACTAGTTTGGTGTACGCGCTTTGCGTGTAGTACTGAGTTCTGTGAAAATTATGCTAATGAAATAAGTGTGAAAAAACATTAAAGTTCATATAAATATGACCTCTAAGAAATTGCAAATAATCCTGCTAGTTGGATTATATAAGCTACTTTATATTATAATTGAAAGATAAACAAGAGTTCATATTATTATAAACATTTTTTCTAAAACAAAAACAATGTTTAATAACTGGGGTTTTATTATGTATATTTTATATTTTTTAAATAAAAAATATATTATTGTATTTCAGCATATACTTATTTTTCATATAACAGTTCATTTTACAACTCAAAATATACCCTCATTTACCTCTTTAGTAATTTAATAGTTATCTTACAATGTATATACTTCCGTAGGTGAGATATATACCTTATTAATTTTTTAGATATACGCGCACCCGCTTGTCATTGAATTATATAAGCTACTTTATGTATTATAATTGAAAGATAAACATGAGTCCATATTATTATAAGCAATTCTTCTAAAACAAAAACAATGTTTGATAACTGGGGTTCTGTTATGTATATTTTATATTTTTAAAAATAAAAATATATTATTGTAGTTTAGCAGTTTAGCATATACTTATTTTTCATATAACAGTTCTTTTTACAATTCGAAATACACCATCATATACTTCTTTAGTCATTTAACAGTCATCTTACGATGTATATACCTCTGTAGGTAAGATATATGCCTTATTAATTTTTTTAACATTTACTAAAAATGAGTATATTAAATTCGAGATGGTGCAATGTTTACTATTTTTAAAAAATTAAAAACATATAATAACTGCATTTGGAATTGTACTTATGACTGTACCTAACATTAAGTGAATGTCCACTCAAAACAAAAAAAAACATTTTTTCCTTATCTTTCAAAGACAGTGATTTTTGAAAGGTTTTAGACTCAACCATTTTTATCAACCGCTACCAATTAAAAAATAGATTACCAAACCCTCCTAAAAACAATCTAATCAATAAAAAAAAAAACTGCCCAAAAAAAAAAACTTATTTTCACATTTGAAGAAAAATTGATATATAGAGATCTAAAATCAATATAAAAAATAGAACAAATTTTAAATTCAAAAGCAAGACATCTATAAATAATTTTATAGGCTCACATAGTCCGATTCCATTTGTAATTTTTGGATTTATTAATGTGACTAAAATACTTATATTTTATAATTTTATGAGTATTTTAATGATCTGAAAAATCATTGGATGAAGTTTCATGAAATTTGAAGTCCGAGAAGTCATGTATTAAGATTAGGAACCCGGTTATAAATCTTTAAATCTGGATGAGGGACTCGTTTGTAACATAGATAGGGTCTAGTTGTGAAACTGGTAGAACCTGGGGATGGATATGCAGAAAACCCAGGAAAAAGACAAAATCAGTCATTTTTGTGAGGGACCTGGTTATAAATATGAGAGACTTTTTTATAAAACATATAGGGGTCGTTTTTGTTAAACTTACATAATTTTTTAGGGACCCGTTTATAAATATGAAGGATGTGTGGGCCGATCTGCAATAGCCCAGGTCGGTCGAGGAGTACGCACCTGCTGTGCCACATTATATTATATATAGTACTGGTCCATAGCACGCATAATACGCATAACAACAAACAAGAATAAATAATATTAACTTCTCAATATAAAAATGACAATAACTTAATAAAAATATGAGGAACATTGCCAGATCAAAAATTTGTGAGTTATTGTAAGAACATTGGATTAAAATTAAACATTCATCCAACATGATTACATGTAAAAGAGTCAATCATTTGATCAAACAACATCAAGAAAAAGAATTGAACAAATACAAATTTTTTAATAAATAAAAACAAATGGAACAAATGATCATTGTTAACAATTCAAAATAAAATATTAAATAAAATAACAATGAACAGATAAACATGATAAACTAATACACTTTTCCCATGCACTCGTTGTAATGAAGCATATAAATCATTGAAATTTTTTTTTAAAACATACTATAAATGAGTCTATACATTTTATTAGGTTATATGTCTTATTTAAAAAAAAATAAAAAATAAAAAAGAGTGTGGAATGTATCTGGGACTGAATATGAGAATGAGTCTAAACATTTTCCTTAAAAACACCTAATCCTGACACTGAAATAGCTCTCACACTATTAAAGCATATTCCATGCAACTTTTTTTTTAATCAATTTATAGACAACTTCATTCTTAGATACTCTAGTTTTAGAGTCCATCTCCTCCTCTCTTGTAAAGCTCGGTTCCTCCAAACAAGTTAGTCAATATGTTATAATCGCTTTGAGAAGATTTTTCATAACTTTGTTTTCATGTTTCAAATTATGTTTATGATTAACTATTTATTTAGGTACACACAAGTTCTGTTATTTGATAACAAATAAATATGATAAAAACTCTCTCTCATATCATGTATTCATGATTAACTATTTTTATCTCAGTATCTACTCCCTTGTAAAAATAAAAAAAAGGGATTTTTAGTTTTAAGTCCCCACAAACCATCATATTTAGTGATCGATCCCTCCCTTCTTCGTATTTAGATTTAGTCCCCTGAGAGGGACCTATCCATAAATTATTTAATTTACTTCTTAGTCCCTGTGAGGGACCTATCCATGAATTATCCTTTAAATCGGGAGACTAAAACCTAAATACGAAGAAGGGAGGGATCGATCACTAAATATGATGGTTTGTAGGGACTTAAAACTAAAAATCCCTTAAATAAAACAAGAAAAAAAATTTAGCCCAACAAAACCATTTAAAAACTTTTTAAAAAATTAACAATCTCTTCAGGGATTCCAAACCCACCTAAAAACTGGAAGAAAAAAATTTTAAATCGTCAAACCCACCTTCAATCAACACCAACTGAAGAGGAAAACCAGGCGAGACGAATCGTGAAGAACAGCAGAACAGTTAAAAAAACAAACAAACAGGGCACACGTGTAATGGCAGCCGATGACATGAGTCCCGGGGGTCTATCTGCAAAAAGAAAGGGCACGTGTAATGGCAGCAGATTTTTTCAGAGACCTAGTTATAGATACGAGGAATATAGGAGCCTATCTGCAATTATCCTATTAAACTATTTCGCACTAATTTTTTGCCTTAAAGTGTATATGTCCCCATCCGGCCAGTGGTGCATTAATTAATTAAAGTGTATGTGAGAAAGATTCCAACACCTGGGGCAAGCATCAGGTGCAACTGTGCAAGGATGTGCTTTCATCACATGGAAAAAAATAAATAAATAGATAAATCCTTTTTTTTTTTTTTATAGAAAGCAATTATCAAATTTCCACTTATGTGTAGGGTCTCCTGTAATCCTGTTACAAAAAAAAATCAGGGTCATTTATTTAATTTAACATATCTAAACCAATCAAAATACCATCCTATCCATATTTTTATTCTCTTGAAAGGGAACTTGTGCATTAAATTATCCATCCGCCCTTATCGTTGCATATCTTTATCAGTAATTTATTAGATGTAACATATTTCACATTTAAATCCACTTGCCACCCACTCCGTGGACTGGCCTTATCCTATCATCACAACTGTCGGATCAATCACCAGCCCCACAATAAAAAAAAAAAATCTAAATTATTCCTTACAAACTGTGAAATCCATGTAACCTCTTAGATTTTTCTAAAGTCCATACAACCTCCTAAAAACATCTATATAAATCCAAATAGCTCCTTGAATTAAATTTCTATTATCAGATGATGAATATTATGTGAATATTCAATCTAGTTAACCTTGATTGAAAATGCAGTATATCAAAAACTTCATACAATTTGTTAAAAATATAAAAAATTATTTATAAATGATGATTTTACCTTTTTGAATAGATTATAAAACTCTATTCTAAGGGGCAAAAACATAATTTACAGAGAATTTTTTGTATTTTTATCACATTGTAAAATGTCATTGGTATACTATGTTTTCAATCAAGGTTAATCAATCAGAATATTCCTCATCCGTTAATGAAAATTTAACTCAATGGGCTATTTGAATTTATATAGCTGTTTCTAAGGGGTAACATGGATTTCAAAAAAACTCGGGGAGTTATACGGATTTCGGGCAGTTTACAGGGGGTTATATGGAATGTTCCAAAAAAAAAAGAAAAAGAAATTGAACGGTCCTGATCAAAGAATCCGCCCCATCAAATCACTCATTAAAAAAAACGTTTTGGTGGGGGTTAGGTTTGAGTAAAAGCCCACAGAAAGAACATGAGGTGATGAGGGTCTCACCTAATCCAACGGTTTCGGTTTAACCTCTCTCACCATATCGTCAACCTAATTAAACCCTAATTTTTTTTTTAATTGTCAAACATCAGATTTATCGACCAGAGAAAGTCCAATCCGTTCTTTTTAAAAAAAAAATCGAAGCTTTTGTATATATTAAGGGATCTCGTCTTCTCTTCTTCTCGATTTCAAGAGGGTTTCGATGGCGACGAAGAGATACATAGTGGAAGTTGAGAAGGCCAAGCCGGAGAGGGAAGGGAAACCCTCAGCCGGTCCGGCTTACCGGAGCCTCTTCGCCAAGGACGGGTTCCCTGAGCCGGTGGAAGGCATGGAGACCTGTTGGGACGTCTTCAGGTGACCTTTTTGTTAAATAAATTTTTGGATTTTGAGTTGTTTGAAGGTTTTGTTTGGAAGTTTTTAATTGCACCACAAACAAATCGATGTGTTTGTGTGGGTTGGTTGTTACAGGATGTCCGTGGAGAGGTGTCCCGAGAATCGGATGCTTGGCCGGCGGGAGGTCGTCAATGGGAAGGTCGGGTTTTGTTGAATTGTATTGTTTTGGTTTCTCGTTTGAAACCAATTTTCAAAAATAGCTCTACATTGATTAAAATAGTCAATTCTAAAAAAGTCAAATTGATCAGCTATTTCAAAAAAAAACAAAAAAACATGTGCTTTTTTATTGACTTTTAACATGTAAAACCACAATTTGAAACCAAAAGTTGAATTCGAAGATATCTGTTTATCTGAAAAACTGATTTTGTTAAATCTGAATCAATTTGACAATTGGTTCCAAACATGGCTAGTGTTAGCGAACCGATCTTTGGTTAAGTTGGCAAGCACCTCCCACCTTTGTAAAAAAGGTCAATCAAATGGAACACCATTCTTCAAAAAAAAAAAAAAGGCTAGTGTTAGTAACTCAAAGATTGGATTTTGAAGTGTTTTTTTATTTTTATTTTTATGCAGCCGGGTGATTACGATTGGATGACTTACAAGCAAGTGTATGATGTTGTGATGAGGGTTGGGAACTCCATCCGTAGTTGTGGTGTTAGTCAGGTAAATCATGGATTTGGATGTGTGTGATGTTATCTATATGCTATATGATATCTTGGCTGGTATGAATTGGACATCATTTGTTTACTTCATTGATCAAAAGATAGGCTTTAAACATCATAGGTTATTAGAGTGATCCTGTGAAAATTAGTATGTAACTACTTTGACACCATTTGTTATTTTCTTAGGTTGAACTGAGGTTTTGCATATTGCACTTGGTGTAATTTAGCAAAAAGTCATCCACAAAGATATATATATATATTTGCTATCGGAGGTATCCCAAACCCTTCGAGACAAGGACTAATCCCTTAGGTCGATTGATTGATATATTGCATGTACAACAAGATTGAATTGTTTATTTAACTTATGAGGTATAATTTAATGTGGGAGGGATAAAAGAGTTTATGCTGCTCTTTCATCTACTTTTCAGTCCCATAAAGGCATGTGTGAGCCTTCTTTCTTTTTTGTGAGTTCGTCACTCATTTGACTAGTGTATGGCCTTGCATGTGGGTTTTGTAATTAATGGGAATGTTTAACTCTTCATAATCGTGGATGGCTAGTGGCCACAGTTAACTCTCTATATTTGTTGATGGCCTTTGATTGGTTACATTGACATTGCTTGTGGGTGTACCTTTTTATCTTTTCTTTCCTTAGAGGTTCCTGCCTATGTTTAATTGTTTATTATGTGTATTCATTTGTTAGAATTGTTTCTTTGTAGGGGGGACGATGTGGCATCTATGGTGCCAATTGCACTGAGTGGATTATGAGCATGGAGGTAAATGACTAAATTCTATATGGAAGTTGATTACTTAAAAAAATAAAAAAAGTTAGTAGGGATTCTACCACCAAATTTTATTCAAGTTGATTGCTATTTTTAAAACCATGACCGTCTAAGGTGATCCTTATTTTCTTAAATGCCTCCTCTCTCAGCTGATTGATCCCATCTCCTATAACTCACACATAGGTCTTTTATTGAGGAAGAAAAGCTTCCTAGATTAATATCGTGTTGCGGCTTGATCATTCTAAGTGTTCCTTTTCCTTTTGCTGTTACAATTTGACATTTTGTATCATTGCAATTTATGCAGGCCTGCAATGCTCACGGGATTTACTGTGTTCCCTTGTATGATACCCTAGGTATGCAGCTCGTTTTGCAAATATTTGGGCAGATATTAGTCTAGGTTATAATTATAACTGATTGCAGGGTTATGCATGACAGTGTTGTATGCGTGATCTTGAGATGTCTTCTTTGCTAACGTGATGATGATTGATTGATGGCTCAAAATGCAGTCTTTCCCCTTCATCTTTTTGTAGATATAAGTTGCTTTGAAAAAATTTCCCATCTGAAATATCTCTCTACCGTTGTTCTAGGTGCTGGTGCAGTTGAATTCATTATATGCCATGCAGAAGTTTCAATAGCTTTTGTGGAGGAGAAAAAGATTTCTGAGGTATGTGAGATGACATCCTATAATCCTATGGAATTTTCTTGTTTAATATTTGTTTAAAAATTTGTATTAATTCACTATGTTGTTAAAAATTTGGGCGCACATAATTTTTGAACACTTTATTGAGTTACAACTTACAACAATAATCTTCTATGTGTAGTTCAAACATTCAATTGGCCCCGTTTTCCATTTGTAAGCTTTTATCCATCAGAAAGATCATGTTAGACTGTGAGCATAATCATTATCAAGAGCATTTCTTTAATCATTTTATCTTTAGGTTCTGATTTTCTTTGTAGTTCACTATTCCTATAGTTAGTCATTCCAATTGTAAGCTTGCAATATTTGATATCCTGCTCTCCTCTTTGGTTTTGTTTAGTTTTGGATGCAAGTTAGAAGACGGGGTTTTTGAGGAGCATGTTAGTGATAAATAAACTCTTCTGAAAAAATATATGACAGTGTGTAGATACCTTTAAACAGGGTAGAAATGGGATGTTATTAATGTGTATCCCAATAAGAGATGACTGGCTAGCAGTTCCTCAAAAATACTTTTGCGTAGCTTATGTGTTATGAACTTTAATTGGGTCTATGCATCCAACAGTGAGCAGTTCTTTTACTTTCCCTAGTAGTTGATTTCAGCTGGTTTCAGTGCATCAGATCCTCGACATTTGGTCCTTATAAAATCAGAGATATCTCCTAACATTCAATTGTGATTGAGTAGAAATTGAGGTTTGGGAGTAAGCAGGGACTTGCATCCTCTTGAGAATGGATTCCCATGCATTTAAGCTTTGTCAAAATGGCTAGTTAATGGTACAATGAGTTATAGTTAGCAAGGGTCTGATCATGGATTTGACATTATTATTATTATAATTTCTTGCACTGTATGAATGTTCTTTTCTGCATATGGTGCACAACAGAATTTTCCGTACCAAATTCATTATTTTCTTGCATTCAGGTGCTTAAAACCTGCCCCAAGTCGACTGAATTTTTGAAAAGTAAGTGACTTGTCAATATCTTTCCCATGTGTAGCGCGCACCTTAGTGGAAGTTTTGATGTGAGCATTCTTTGTGCAGCACTTGTAAGTTTTGGCAAGGTTGCTCCGGAACAAAAGGAAGAGGCTGAGGAGTTTGGTTTGGCAATATATTCGTGGGATGAATTTTTGACATTGGTAGGCCTAGTACTTCTGATTTTTCTTTTCTTACTGTGCTTAGTCTTATGGTAACAAATTTATCAAGAACATTACTATGGAAGCTTCATAATTGTAATGGTTGGATCATACCTGTGCATATTCCTTTTTCAAGGGCTGTACCGTAACAACATAATCCTACAAACCTTGCAGCCTCCAAGTAACACCAATCTGAATTGTAATCTCCAAGTAACACAAATCTGAATAATCTTATATTCACAAATTAATAATTTTTTAAACTAGATAAACTAGTTATAATATCTTTTATCATGAGATATACACATGTTTTTATACTTGATGCATTATTTAAATATGGGAAAACAAACGAGTTCCATGATATATTGTTTTTAAAACCTTTGATGTTATACTCTTCTGTCATAATGTGTGCAGTCTATTTCTCACCTTTTGTAATCCGCATTGCCATTTTTACTTCTTTGCTTCTACGGCAATCACTAAATCAGTTCTTGATCATGGCATCATCATCAGGGTGATTACCAACAATTTGACCTTCCAGTGACAAAGAAAGATGGAATTTCCACTATAATGTATACAAGTGGAACAACTGGAGACCCCAAGGGTGTTCTGATTTCTCATGAGAGCATTATTACTCTTATTGCCGGTGTTAAACAACTGCTTAGTTCTGTAAATGAACAGGTGAATTCCTTGTGTTTTAAAGTTTTGTGGCATGTTCCAGAGTACTCAATGAGTGTAACATCATTTTTGTCATTTATTTTAGCTCGTGTTTATCTGATGTTCCATTTTGTTTATGAAAACTGTTACAGTTGGACTTTAAAGATGTTTACTTGTCATATCTTCCATTGGCACACATCTTTGACCGGGTGATTGAGGAGTTGTTCATTTCTATTGGTGCCTCAATTGGATTTTGGCGTGGGGTAAGTAATTTAAGTGCAGGGTGCCTTCCCATCAAATAAAAATTCATGTCAAATTTGATTCATTGTTGATTTTGGGTTCCCCCCTTAGGATGTTAAATTGTTGGTTGAGGACATTGGGATGTTAAAACCAACCATCTTCTGTGCTGTTCCACGGGTTCTGGATCGAATCTATGCAGGTAAAATTCTGAGTTCATTTCAGGATGTAGACCTGCAAAATATGAAATTTCTTCAAAATAAGTTATTGTAATAGATTAATAATGTGCATGGATCTGAACTATGTAATGCATCCGGTAAAATAAATTATGTACCTTAGTTTCAATGGATGTGAGCCCTCTGATCATGCCATTTATTGTTTACCATTACTCTTGTTATCTAATACTCCAAATTATTGATTAATTCACGTTTTTTTTAAATAATGAATAATTGCTTAATTCATGTATTAACTTCAAGCTCATTATTTAAATATCTAATTATGATTTTATTCAAGAATTATTGATTAATTCCCATATTAAATGCACACACTTTTCTTTAAAAGTTTAATTCCCCTTGGAAATCATGTTTCATTAAAAAAAGCATATCTTATTTAATAATTCACACATTAAAATGAATTCAACATGTATCACTGCATAATTGCGATGTTTCTTGTGCAATGGAATTAAAATTATAAAAGATAAAAAAATGCCCAACTAGACTTTGCCTTGTGAGATTTAAAGGTAGATTTTTTATGATCTTGTCTACATTCAAATATTATAATTTGAATCCAAAAGCATTTGTTATGGTTTAATGTTATAACATCATTGAAAGATCATGGATTTGATTTATTATTTATAATTTTGCATGTCATGAGTAATTTTTCTATCTTTATAATTATTATTTTCTGAACCTTTCTTGATTTTTTCCCAAATTTAACCTAAATTATACTGAATTGCGAAATTTTGTCCTTCCGAATCATTCCTGAATTTTGAACTAGTGATGAGGATCGACCATTACTAGGAAGTGTAAATTGCCTGATTATAGTAATTTACACGCTATTATTTATTCATCACGTGGAGTTTGTGTGCGTGCTTATTACAGGTCTTAAAGATAAGATCTCCGCAGGGGGCTTCTTGAAGAATACAATGTTTAACCTTGCATTCTCTTAGTAAGTTCAAACACAATTTCTAGTTTTCTGTATTTTTTTAATATTAACATTTAATATCTGCATACCTTATTTTAAACAATTTTCTCAGAGTTATTTTGCGTACTTTGGGTGGGTGAGGGGACTACTGGATATTGTTTGAAGCATCCATATATGGTCTGCGTATTTGAGTTTGGCATGAGATTTGCAGCATCCTTTTAGGGTTAAAAAATGTTGAAGGTTTTTTTTCTTTTATAGATATTATACATGCATCCTACTATGAAAATCATTCAATATAGTGTGAAATACTGTCTAACCAGCATCTTGGAGGGCACTAACATACATGTTTGAACATTTAATGGTTCTCCAGTAAACCCTTGACTCTACCTATTTTCTTCCTCTGCTTGTTCCTTTTTCTTGTTTTTTATCACCCTGGGGATGGAGTTCCATATGGGAACTTGTTGCTCAATACATTATTGTTGTTCTTCTCATCATCCAAATTTATGAGTTGGAAAACTTCCTGCAGCAAACAATATCATATGGAAAAGGGACGAAAGCATGATGAAGCATCTCCAATTTGTGATAAAGTAGTCTTCCATAAGGTGCTGAAGTATAACAGCTTGATCTTTGGTTGACTTGGGGTTCATGGGACCTCATCTGTGAAACCTGAGTTTTGGATTGTCCTGTTCTATTTCAGGTGAAGCAAGGACTAGGTGGCAATGTACGACTAATTCTATCAGGAGCTGCTCCCCTTGCCACCCATGTAGAAGCTTTTTTACGTGTTGTGGCATGTTGTCATGTTGTACAAGGCTATGGTATGCATCGGGGGAGATTCATGTCTTTCTGTTGCATTATTGAATACTTGATAGCTTTTGATTTTTTCTTTCTTTCAATTCAGGTCTGACAGAAACCTGTGCTGGGACATTTGTGTCATTGCCTAATGAACCATCGATGCTTGGTACAGTTGGCCCTCCTGTACCAAATGTTGATGTGCGCCTTGAGTCTGTCCCTGAAATGGGATATGATGCCCTTTCAAATGTACCACGTGGAGAAATCTGTGTAAAGGGAAATACCCTCTTCTCAGGCTACTACAAAAGAGAGGACCTCACAAAAGAGGTTATGGATGATGGGTGGTTTCACACAGGTCTGTCATGTGCTCCAGGCTGCATTTCATGTCAATATCTTAATTTACATATCGTGTCTGGGGCTCCTTTATCTGTGTCTAATAATTAATACAAGTTTGCATAGCTATTAGTTAATACATCACATTCTGAAGTCTTGAGAGGCTTGGTATCACTTTTATAACTGTGACGCTGTCTAATATTTCATGACTTGATATCACTGTAATATAGACTGGAAGATTTCTTACTAAACTAATTCTTTGCCACATGGCTTGGCTAATGTAGTTTTATCACCTTCACAATCATTCTGTATAGAAAAAAATAACCCGGTGATTGAACTCAGAGAGCACTTATGCACTTCTATTCAGTCAAAATGAACTTCCACACTTAGGAGTCCTAGAGTCTGGATAGTTGGCACACTTATTTGAATTTCTGTTAGGGAAATTATGTATTTGTTTTATATGAAAGTTCTCCATCAAAACGGCTGCAATGTTCTTTGTGTGCAGGGGATATCGGTGAGTGGCAACCAAATGGAAGTTTGAAAATCATTGACCGGAAGAAGAATATTTTCAAGCTCTCACAAGGAGAATACGTTGCTGTTGAGAATCTCGAGAACATTTATGGTCTTGTATCTGCCATTGATTCAGTAAGTTCTAAGCTGTTTTGCTATTCATATAATGTTGGACAAGTGTTTTACAGTGCCTTTTTTGTGTTAGATTGATGATAAAAAAATAAATCCTGCAAGCATTTTTTTCATATATATCAGTGAGTGAAAGAAATGAGAGTGAAAAAAAAAAAGAGAAGTAAAGAAATGAATGGATTGAAATTAGAGTGAAGCTCAAAATAGCCGACTTTAAGATCACTTCCTCAGAACGGGTTCTGATCCTGCCAATTTAAATGATTTATTATTATTATTGTTATTGTTATTGTTATTGTTATTGTTATTGTTATTATTATTATTATTATTATTGATGATGATCATTTTCATTTTCATTTTTTTGCAGATATGGATATATGGGAACAGTTTTGAGTCCTTCCTCGTAGCCATTGTCAATCCTAATCAAGCAGCTCTTCAGCGTTGGGCTGAAGAGAATGGGGAAAGTGGAGACTTTACCTCACTGTGTGAGAATCCGAAAGCAAAAGCATATATTCTAGGTGAACTGGCTAAGATTGCGAAAGAGAAAAAGGTAATAAGTGATCCATTCTCTAGCTCATTTAGTTGAGATGTTCTGAATTCCTGACTCAGAAATTTCTGAAATCCTGAAAGCTAATCTGGGTTATCTTATTTACTTATAATGGTTGACAGTTGAAAGGTTTCGAGGTTATTAAAGCTGTCCACCTTGATCCATTGCCATTTGACATGGAGCGTGACCTGCTAACCCCAACATATAAGAAGAAGCGGCCACAGCTTCTCAAGTATTACCAGGTTAGTAGCTATCTTTTCTTTAGAACAACACAATGTTTTCTATAGCTACCGCATTTGTGATGATGAATGTGGTTCCATGACATCTGTAAACCGGAAATGTTTTATAAATTTCACATCTACTTTTGAATTAAAATGGCCCAACTTTTTAATATAAGTTTGCAGTATATGCACAAAACAAAACATGAGGAATGATGCTTGTGACCGCATCAGTCCTCCATGATGAGAACAAAAACATATGTTTTTTTGAAACACGTTAACCTACAATATAAATGTTATGTAGCGGCTTTATATCTCAGACTCCTTTATGGTTATAATTTGTAATGTTTTGAATCAAATGATTGCAAAAATCGTGGGTGTTCTATATTTCTACAAGAATAAAGTTACATGCAGTCCCTCCACGTGCTTTGATTTTTTTTAAAGGTATATAATTCGTTGTAAGTATGTACATTTATAAATAAAATTCAAAATCAAAATATATACTCCAATTAATTAACTGTATTTCCTTACACAAAAAAAGTTATGTCATTTAATAAAATATGTACTTTGTTAGAACTACGTGTAACAATGCTCTTTCCACAAATATGGTTAAAGTTCATAAGTCCTTTCTCTCATGACAATGCTAAAATATTTTTCTACTGTAATGAAGTTACAGGTTTTGAATTCTGATTTATGAATTGCTCTTTATATTCTAAAGTTTAAAAAATCATATACTGATAGAAGAAATGTTTAATGCAGAGTATCATTGATGGCTTATACAAGAGCCCCAAGTGAGTGATGGATCTGAGATGTTCAACCAGTGGAGGTTGGCTGGGAGGACCTTCTCTCCTTTTCATATCTTATTGAAATTTATTATTGCTTTTCTATACTGTATGATTGATTGTACAGAAGATACTACTACACAAAAAATTTAATTTTACTCCTCTGCTATGCCACAAGTCCTTTCTCTCCTGACAATAATGTGAAATTGAAATTAATATGACATTGATTGATCTAATAGCTATTCAATAATAATGTCTGATGTGTCATGTAGCATGTAAACGTCTAACCATTATTATATGCTGAGGTGAATACTTGGTAGCTTTGTTAAGACAGTCTCGCGTGCTATATTATGTGAAGTTCTCAATAACTATTTTTTTTTTTAAAGTGTATACCAGTAATAAAATATGTATTTTTATGAAAATGAATATATACATTAATTAACAGTATAAGATTCGGTTATAGAGAAAATTAAAAATTACATGACCACTGACCCCAAACCAAATATGATAATCCCACCCCATACATCTAGCCCAAGTGGGGTTTAAAAACGAGATGGGAACATCGAATTATGGGGTGGGAGTATCTATCACAACATGTACTTATGTAAAAATGAAATATACAACCTAATGTTACGTGCATGCTCATTTTTCAGTTTTAATTTCAGTCTACACGTCTTTTGAATTTTTTTAATAATATTATATTTCATCTAATAAGATACATGTTTTTATAATAAAAAAAATAAAGCATATGCTCCAATGAATAGTATATGCGTAAATTCTTTTTTTTTAAAAAATCAAACATATACTAATACATTAAATTACAACTTCACGTGCTTTTATAAAATAATCACAGGTGCTCCAGTGATCATAATACAATGGTTCATAATTTACTTGTGTTAAGGGTAGGTTTTGAATTCGAGACTTGACGTTGATTTAGTCATTGTTTGTTAGTAATTATTTAAAAGAATTTTTTGTAATACCGAGACAACAACAATGAGAAATTAGTATAGCTTTCCCCCGTGAGGTCAGCGAGGGGTCACGCAAACTAAAAAGTTAAAAACGCTCTCCCAATACAAACCCCTCGGAAAAAAAATCATTTTTAAGAATCCAAAAAAGGATAGCTGCTTCTTCTTCTTCTTCTTCATAAAAAACAGTGACAGTCATCAGCTCCGACGGTTTGAATGTGGTGGTCGATGAGAGGGCGGTGGCCATGTCGTCGGTCCTGCTCAACAACCTCACAGAGGGGGACGACTGGGCCGACAAACCAATGACGTATTCGTCGACTGTCCTCATCAACGTCACCAACAAGTACCTCGACAAGGCCATGCAGTACTGCATCAAACACGCCGCCGCCGCCACAGCCGCCGACAAGAAGGCGGCGGAGGAGGAGCTGAAGAAGTGGGACGAAGAGTACATCAACGTTTCTACGGAGGATCTCTTCCACATTTTGATGGTTATCACTAATCCCGAGACTTCTTTTCTTTCTTTCTTTCATATCTTCGTTAGGGTTTTTTTTTTATATTATTATTATTATAAAAAAATCTTTTTCATTCTTTTTTTTTTAAAAAAAAAAAATCTTCATTTGGGGTTTTTCTTGTTTCTTGGAGTTTTTTTTTTTAAATGTTGGGAGTTTTTTTTTAAAAAAAAATATGTAGATTTTTTGAGATTGTATATATCTTCAGATCTTTTATTATTTTTTCTATTAATCCGCTTATTGTTTTTCATTTAATTGTATAAATAATTAAATAAAAAATTCTTGAATCTTGATAGAACAATCCGAATTTATTTACGCTACGTGAAAATCTTTAAATTTTTTTATAATTTTTTTTATCATATCTTCGTGTAGTTGCTTTTTCAATGTTTACGTGACAGGCTCTCTAAACCGAAAACATTGGTATTTTTTGTTAACTTATGTTTTGGACTAATTCATGAACAAATTAAAACTTGTGCCCTGGCAACCAGCCTAGGAGAAAAAAAAGTAAAAAATGGTCAGATAATCAACCTGTATACGCACCTAATAAAATGATGTTTTAAATTTTTAATGTGGTATATAAATACAGGTAGCAAACTATCTGGATATACAAGGTCTTCTTGAATTGGCAGCACAACAAGCTGCAAATCTGATGAAGGGAAAGAAAGTGGAAGACATACGTGACATGTTTGGCATCACCAATGACTACACTGCTGAGGAAGAGAAGAAGCTCCATGAAAAGAATGCTTGGGCATTTCTATAATGATCACCATCTTTTAAGTTTGCTTAGACTTTGTTGAGTGACTTGGTTGGTCTCTTCTGGTGTCTCTTAAGAACAATTGCTTAATTGGTTTGTGTTTTTTTGTTTGGTTTGTTGTGATAATGTTGGAACCATGCATTACTGGCATTGGATCTGTTATATATGAAGATGGAGTTGGTGGGTGGTTAATTCTGTTAATTATAATTTTGTGGATTGTTCTTGTTGATGAATATAATGAGATTTTTTTTTTTTTTTTTTTGCGAGTTGATTATGATTAGGGGTTTTTAATTGGAGCGCTTGTACACTTATTCCATTTTACAATCTATTTTACTACCCTAAACACTATGATTGTATTATATATTACGTTATCATAGTATATGTATACTATTATAGTTTATTGACTTTAACTAGAGAGTGTATAATTTTTAAAAATATATATAATGTTGTATCTTAATAAATATTTTATTTTATGTAACAGTATGTACTTTAACTGGAGAGTGTATAATTTTTTTAAAAAGAAAAATAGTGTATCGCACTGTAAACATGGTTGCAATGAGGTTGGACGTATCATTTTTCTTTTAATTGTAGTTGCTAATAAGCATGCTTCGATGGTTAGAAAAGGGTGTAAACCACTTGTTGGGCCTATTGAGCTCTTGATCTATTGGTCCAATCTAACCCCCTCATGAGACCATACATCCCCATGTGAGTTCCAAAGTTTTACCCACAATATAACGGGCATGCTCTAATGTCAATTATAATGTTGAGACTTACATGTGTGATATTATCCGTCTTGTCTGAAGTCGCACGTTTTAAGACATATGTACATGTAAGATATGTGTTCACGTATAAATTTTTCCCTTGTCACGTGATGTAACACTAAATTACGGGTCTGATCTCACACGATCCTCATCCTTCATCAGATCTATTGAGTCCGTTTTGTCTATAGTTGCACGGTTTAAGACATATCACACTTGTAAGATATGTGCTCACATATAAATGTTTCCCTTGTCATGTGATGTAACACTAAATCATGAGTCAGATCTCACACCATCCTCATTATTCACCAGACCTATTGAGACCTTGGTCTCTTGGTCCAGCAAGTGTGGGGTCTATGAGTGGGGTTGGGTTAGACCTAGAAGCCAAGAGCCCAATTGATTCTATATTTAATGGATAATTTTATACATGTACAACTCATTTTCTATCCCCAATTTTAGTCTACACGTGTTTTAAATTTTTTAAAAATAATATACCTCATTTAATGAGATATGTGTTTTTATAGAAAATGAAGTATAAGTTCTAATGGATTGCATGGACGCATTTATAAAAAATATGAAATTTATATTGATGCATATATTAGCATATACTTAGTTAACGTGATTATATGCGTTGATGATTTTCTATCGACGCGTATAAGACTTGAATTGAGGCTGAAAAAATTTTGTTTGTAACAATTCTCATTTTTAATTTGAATGTCTGATAATTTCTTTCGTTTTCTTCTCTTTCGTTTTTGTTTTTTTTTGTTTTTTTGACGTATGAACTCAAAGCATATACAAATAATTCTCGGATGATTAGCACTTAATTAATTACGAAATAGAAGTGGACCGGGTCGAGCATAAACCCGAATCCAACCATCTAAAGCCCGGCCCATTTCGAATCCCATATATGATCCAAAATCGACGGTTCGGATACATATCTGAACCAACTATAAAGAAAAACATTTTATCATTCATTAACGGATAAAATCTTAAAAAATAAAAATAAATCATGAAATCTGGTTTACATAACACGTGTAACACCAACTAACAAAAACATAAAAACTGAAAATCTTAACAACATATGCCATAACTAATCTTCTTAAGACCCCCTATAAAAAGACATTCACAAACAATTCTCTGAATAATCAAAAGCAAAAAATGGCTTCTACTTCAGAGACCAAGAAAACGGTCACCCTGAGGAGCAGTGATGGGGTGGAGATAACCGTCGGGGTGGAGGCGGCCGCCATGTGTCGCGTACTTAGCAACATCATGGAGGACGTCGGCGGCGATGAACCTGTGCCCATCATGAATGTCAATGCCAAGTATTTGAAGGTGGTCATGGACTATTGCAATAAACACGTTGCAGCGGCGGCGGCCGCCGTCAATGATGGCGACGACAAGAAGGTGGCGGAGGAGCTGAAGAAGTGGGAGAAGAAATACATTAGTGTCTCCACCAATGATCTCTTCCGCATTATAACGGTAATCTTAGCCTTTGTTTCGTCACATATACTTTATTAGCCATCAGGTCATTGAATCTTGTTATTGTTATTTTTTTTATACATTCTATAAATGAGTATACAATTAGTAAGAATATATATAATTAAATTTTTATAGAAAAACATATCTAATTAAATGATATAACGCATTTTTAAAAAAAATTGTTTATCGTATTTGGGGCTTGACTCTGAGTGAGTCTTAACTTTATTCCTTTTTTTAGCACTAAACCCAGTCAGGGATGGCCAATGTTTATGGTAAAATAATTGTATTAGTAGACAAATTCATGAAGTAATTAATAAAATTTAGAAAAATTTTAATAACCAAATAATATCAGTTGATTGGGGCCTTTCCCCTCCGCGGTCTCTCCCTTCCTCTCTCCCTTCCTCCCTCCCCACCCCAGAAAACGGGGTGGGAGAAAAGACCCTCCCATTGGCTAGAAATTAATGAAATATTAATGTGATTGACTCTAATGACAAAATGGCCATCTCAAAAACATGTAAACACCACGTGAGTTGAATTTCTTTCTTTTTATTCCAGATGCTACGAAGCATGTAATTTATTTTACTTGATTAATAAAATGACACGAAATTGGGATTTTATGCACCGGCATTTATGCATTTAGGAAAATGAAAATGTTTCAATACGAGATACAATGAGGTTTTTTTTACTATTAATATGGGTCATCAAATTTGTTAATTTTTTTTTGTCATGGGATTAGAATTCTTTTTTTTTTTTTTTTAAAGAGCCATCATCCTATTTTTCAATTAAATAATTAAATGTCATTATTTTTAATTATTTTTATTATCATTAAACATTTCCCCTTAAAACTAGTGTTCAGGTGTGTAAACAATTTAGAAAAGAAAAATAATTACAGTTACAATAAAGGAAAGTGAATCGTAAAATAATTACTCTTTAACAATTACAAAATGGTCCGATTGAGAAAATGACATTTCCAGCCTTATCTACAGGGATAATTTTAAGTGCAACCCTTTTTTTCAATCTCAATTCAAGCCTACGTATGTTTTGAATTTTTTAAAAATAATATATATCATTTAATGAATTACATATTTTTATAAAAAAAATAAAACATATATCCAATGAATTGCGTGGACATATTCATAGAAAACATAAAAAAATTTTATCAAAACATGTATCTCATTAATGTGAGTATAGCTCTGATGATTTTTATCGACGCATATGAGATTAAAATTAAGGTTGAAAAAAAAAACTAAAAAAAATTGTATAACAACACTATCTACAATCCCTAACCGTTTCAAAAAAGTTTAAAATATATACTCATATAATAAAACACATACTATTACGAAAAATAATATATATACTTAAATAAATCGCATTAGGGAAATATATATTGTACTAAGGACAATATATATTCCACTAGCGGAGTATAAACCTGGAACGGGGGACGGAGTATATATAACCTTGTGTACCAAAAACTTTTTTTTTGCATCTGATCAACTTATGTTCATTGTGGGGGTGCAGGCAGCAAACTATCTGAATATAGAAGGCCTAATGGACTTGGCTACTCAGCAGATAGCAAATCTGATGAAGGGGAAGAGAACAGAAGAAATCCGTGAATTTTTTGGCATCCAGAATGACTTCACCCCAGAAGAAGAGGCAGAGTACCGTGAGAAGAACGAATGGGCGTTCAAATAATCTTTCATGATCATCATCTTTTATTTATGTTTTTCAAAATTATGTGCCAGTTGTTTTTGTTGCTTTGTTTTGTTTTGTTTGTTTTTTCAATTGATGTTTGATCTATTTGTAGAATTGGTGGATGGTTAATTTTTTTAGTGGCTGATCATTCTGGTTGTGGTTTTATATTTTAAGCATTGATCAATCTTCATATATAAATAACTGGCATTACATATGCATTTTACAAAACAAGTTTACAAAATTTCAAGAGGCAAAAGTACTCAAATTGAGATGACAACATATAAAACACAAGGGATCAAAATATAACTAGCTTACTCTTTCAGCAGCATTTTGGGTAGAACAGCCTTGGAACTGTTAAGAGAGAGACTCGGCAGATGCGAAAACTGCAGTTCCAGTAATTCCTCTCTGTTATATTTTAGTCTCTCATCTGCTCCACAACAGTTGCGACGATGACAGGATTGGTAAGACAAGAAAACCAAATTTTCAAAAGTGATTGACAAGCAAATCCAATAATGTTTTACCTACAAAGTTCTGCCTCTGAAAAGTACGAGAAGCTTGAGATGATTTGCCCCCCTTCAGTTTAGAGGGAACCACATATTGGCCTGCCGTTGCCAAGTGAGAATGAACAAATTCGTGCCTCAGATCAATTTGAGGGTAGCTTATATGGAAAGATTGAACCACATCCTCGGTTAATAGCCAACACCCCCTTATATCCAAAACCTGCAACATTGGTGGTGGGCTAAAAAGTTGCAGTCCAGCATTGCTTAACACGGTACCACGAAACCCAATGGATGTTAACTTTGGAAGAGATGATAGAACATGCAAAGAAACGTCTGATAAAATCTCGCTCTTAAGGTATAAACACTTCAGCTCTTGTAGAACAGACAATAGATGCAATGCCTCATCTGTTACTAGTGTTTGTTCTAGGTTCAAACTTTGCAGGTGAGTGAGATTTTGTAGCAGAGACAATGTAAATCCTGGCACCCAAACAAAAATTGTATATTTTCAAGGGTGAAGGAGAATTATATATGCCATAAGAATGGACCAAAACTCTCTTGACTAAAGAAATATACCTTTGATCTTTGTGTTGCTTAGATCGATCTCCCTCAATGAAGGCATTGAATGGATATACAAAAGAGCATCATCATCAACAAAAGTGTGAGATAACAATAGAGTTTCCAGAACCAGAACATTACTAGATATAATGCACAGTCCTATCTTAGTAACCTTTGTATTGTTCAGATTTAAATATCTCAATTTCTCTCCAATTCTCGATAGTGGCCACATTAAATCATCAGACATAGCCCCAAAACTTAGATTCAAATGCTCCAGCGCTTTCATGTGACCGAGAAAATGAAAGTTGTCAACAGAAGAGCCAGATAAATCAATACAAGACAGGTCATCTGCCTCCACAGGTGCAAACTGTAAATTAATGTTGAGAAAAGTTGTTCCGGAAGCCAGGAGCTTGGACAAAGGCACTGTCACATTTAATTCCCCTCCATATATAGAATGGATGTTGCATCTGCTGATGTTCAAGCATGTGACAGAGGGAAGCATTGGCAAGTGCGTGACATCGGTCCAAGCCACGTTCAAAAAACTCAATTTAGGGAAAGTTTCAAGAAGAGCTGCTCCTCTGTTTGATATTTTACTCCCCCATAGTTCAAGGTGTTCTAGTTCCGTCAATTCCTAGAAAGAGTTGAAAACAAATGTCCATTTACCAACTTCATGTGATTGCATCTGATAAAAAATCTTTGAGTTCTAACCAAGGATTGGAAAATGAATATTGAATGATGGAAAAGGTCATACCTGAAACCAAAATAGTGCCATGTCGGTGACAGGCAATCCTCCCAAATCAAGGACACAGAGGCTTTTAAGGCAAGAGAGATTCCTGACTCCATCTGTAGTCAAACCAGTTTCTGAAAGATATAGTTTCTTCAGATTTGAGATAGACAACAGATGCCCAACACAAGCATCAGTGATCTTTGAGCATCTTGACAAGTCCAGGTCGACCAAATTTGTCATACCTACAACAAGCAGAACGAGAGTAATTGAATAAGTAACATCCTGGTCCATTAATCTGACAAAAAAATGAATTTCCTTGAGAAGTTCTACACATACATCCATCACTTTACATATGTTATGAGTTCTCGCATTCATTGTTCTGCATATGGGTTTCTTTAGAATCTCAAACTGCTTGATAAACTAGACGTGTTTAGCAGATATATTTTAAAGGTGAACAATCACAGATTGAGAAGATGCAAATATATTCTCGTGCAAGCAGAACCAGATCTTCTTCAATGTTTTTCTTTACTCATTCACAATCGCGAAATGCGAGCCAATATTCAAGAACCATGATTCCATGTTAAATTAGATTAGATGGTCATCGAGGAATGCAACAAGCTAGGAATTTCATATCTGACAATAATAAAGAAAAAGGTGCTGTTACAATTTCCCTATAGGATTGGCATTGATCTCCATTACCACCATCTTCCCCATATATAATACTGAATCAGACTTCATTGTTACAACTAACAAGGCATCAAAATTTCCACTTCACAACAAGTCCAACAATCATCAATCACGATATCACACTATCTCCCAAATAATGTAGGATATGCAATCCATGATAAGATCTTGAATTATAAATGGAGCAAAAAAAAGTGTGACACACGCGACAAAACCAATAAACACATCAGTAGAACTTCAAAGAAGGAGATACCAGTGATCGGCCAAAGAGCAGAATTAGTGATCCCCCGACAACCTGCCAGATTCAAAGCACGCAAGTGCCAGAAACCACCGATATACGACATCCACTCTGCGTCAACACAATTCTCTCCTTTCAAATCAACCTCCTCCACAGAATGCTGAAAAATCCTGCATCAGCCTCAAATAATCATATCAAAAAATAAAAAAAATAAAAAAAATTGGGTTTCCACATAATTAGACCCCAAATTGAAGCAAGAAATCCACATTGATTGGTGATAAAGCAAAGAAACAGAAAATCGGATGAAATGATCATCAAAAATTAATTTTTTTTCTTTTCCATGGCTGAATAAAATTTGAATATGAAGCACAATCAAAGCTAATCAAAGACCTATAAAAGAGCAACAAAGCAACCAACCTTCCACTTCAAGGGAAAATAGGGATCACAAATATCATCAAATGTTGAGCTGTAGACGCTCAGGATCATCTCTTTTTATCAAAATAAAATTTATACATAGAGAGAGAGAGAGAGAGAGACTGACTCGAGAAGGGAAGGAGAGAGGATGCGGCGGTGGAGGAGGCGGTGGAGGAGGGGGGAGGAGAGGTGGGAGGGCATGCGCTCGAGAGTCCGGCGCTGCCTCCGCCACTTGTCGACGCTCTCGGCGCTCTCCGTCGCCGATTCTATGCACAGACGCACCAGACTTCGCTCCTCCTCCGCCATCGACATCGCCATCGCTTCTTTTCCTCTTCAGATGTATAGAGAGAGAGAGAGAGAGTAGTTTTGCTTTTGACGTTTGGACAAGTTCGAGGAAGGACCGATCTCTCTCTCTAGGTCCGTTGGACGCGCATTTGTTCATTTTAATAGGGCCCGTTTTGTAGTCACTGATTATTAATAAAAAAAACTCACTTCACACATTATATATCACTATTTTAATATATGAAAAATAGATTTAATTACATCAGTTTTATGAAATAGTATATTTATCAACTAAGTTAATGTTTCATATAAAAATCAAAATATCGTGAACATATCATTTTTTTTATCACCAACATGCTGTATCTAGTGCACTCAATCCATTTTACAATTTCATATGTTTTGTTAATGACTTATATTCACTGTAACAAGGAATATATCTCATTAAATATTTTTTTACATGTAACTCATTAGAATATATGCTTTTTTTACATATATCATATACTTTTTTAAAAAATTTACATGTAAACACTATAACAAAGAATATATCTCATCATAAATTTTTTTTTGTGTTTTATAAATGAGTCTAATATAATTCATTAAAATATATAATTCATTTTTTAAGTATAATATCTCATTAAATAAAATATATTATTTAAAAAAATAAAATAAGTCTTTAGAGCTGAAAAAGAAGTTGAGTCTAACTTAATATCAGCAAATACAAAATCTACTGATGTTCAAAACTCTCAGTCCGCAACCATCAGAATTAACCATATATCCCACCAACTTCTTTCCAATGTCAAACAGAAACCAAAACAAAACATATGTTCTATAGATCATCTCACTCGAAATGAAAAAGATTGATACATCAAAGTTTTATTCAATCAAACGCCCATGCATTCTTTTTTCGAATCTGTCTCTTCATCTGGATCAAAGTCATTTTTTATGCCGAAAAAACTGCGAATCTCTTTTGTGTTATTCAGCCCTGATAGTTATACTGGGATAAATATTTGTGTTTGGCAGAATAGGCCTATCTGTGTTTGGTTGCAGTTTTTGTTATTCTTATTTATTCTTATTGGGAAACGTAAAATGCAGATTTTTGGTGTTTGGTTGACCTAGAATAAACTGTGGATAAATGGTTGATAAGGGATGGATAGAGAGTTATTATTTTTAAAATGTCAACTTTGCCCCTGGAATATATTTTTATGTTTGGTGTAATTGATGAATATAAATCAGTCCATCATGAGTGTAATTAAATCTGGACGGTCCATCTTATGTAATATTTTATGGTGGGCCTTTATATATTTTTTACAACTAATCTATGTATTCATTGGTGATTCCAAATGCTTTATGGTGATTCTAATTATCTTATATCAATTTAATTATATTTACTCAATGACTTGATCATAAATAGAAAAATATATATAAATCATAGGTTGTCCATAAAATTGATAGATTTTATTACACAAGTAACATTGCCAGGCGTGTTGTTGTACCAAATAACACTAGCATTCTTATATAAGCCTTCATTTAATTTAATATTGAAATATAAGTTTTTGTTTGGTTAACGTTGATAGATATATATCAAGAACATGATGAATGAAATTAAAACCGTCCATCTTATGTAATATTTTATAGTAGACCTTCAAATATGTTTTACAATTACTCTATGTATGCTTAGTGTTGATTCCATTTGCTTTGTAATGATTCTAATTATGGGTTATGAGTTAATTAAATTTACCCAATCAGTTGATCATAAATAGTAATAAATTAAAATATTATTATTATCTAATAAAATGACTTTGAATTATTAACAAATTATATTGCCAATATCAATCTTTTTTAGTGGGTACCAACTAACCCTAGGTATTTTATACATTGCTTCATTTAATTTACTTATATGTGTTATATGTCAATTTTTATATGGATTATAAAAGGTGCCCAAAAAAACATACAGTTAAAATCTTATTTCCAATGGAAACTTTGAGACAAAATCATGAACATGACTCAGAGGTCATTAAACACCTGCAGATCGAAGATCACAAAACTTAACACATTGATCTAAATTACATATGATCGAGTCTACTGTTCTCTGGTTCCTTTTTTCTTTTGAAAAAAAAAAAATTCACTGTGAGTGGTGGATCCACTTCGTCCGAATGCTTCGTCGCCTCCCCCGACTGCCGCGCAAATGCCGATCGTCGCAGGCTTGATCATCGTACAACCGGACGCCGCCCTTCACGAGACGAACATGGTGAAGATCGCTCCAAACAGTCGGTAGGGTTTTTTATTTTCAGAGGAGAAGCAGTGAAGAAGATGAAGTCGGTGGGGAAGATGAAGTCGGTGGGGAAGAAAATGAAAGTGGGTTTTGGTGTTTCATTTGATGGGACTAGGAGTACACGTGGCAGCATCTGGTTATTTTGAGTGGGGATTTAGGACGGTCCGGATGAACTGGTTATTTTTTGTTATTTTGGACGATCGTGATCTATTCTGGATGGAGTGGTCCACTGATTAGATGGTGGAAATATAAGATGGGTATATCATTGGGGTTTGTTAAAGTAAGTGAGAGAATTTTTTTGTAATGATGGTGAGGGGTATTTTTATTCTCAGGAATAGATAAGCCCTGATAAGCTATTCTCCATTTTATTAGAATTGTTATCAGGCCTTATGCTAGTTTATCCAGGCATTGCTATCGGGGTTTATCCGCTCCAAACAAACAGCGAATAAGGGCTATTCTACTGTTATTCTCCCTTATTCACTGTTTATGTCAGTTGGCAAACGGGGGGTCGACTTTCTTCCCCTCAATCAAACTCACCACCTTCGGATTGAGACTGATCCAACGAATCCTACCCTAACTTAGTTTTAATATCGAATTGAAAGAACATTTAATACAAGGATGATTGGCATTTATAATTTACAAAATCAAACATAAGACACTCCATGGCACCAGCCAACACATAATTTGTGCATGGATTTTGCATATGTGAAATTAAGGGTCAAGAAATAATTGTCTGGATATGAATCAAATGGGAAAACAAGCTGATATAACCAGCCAATATACAAGGCATCACGTCATATTATCTAGGAATCTAGACACTTATGATGATATGTATTTAATAAATAAATAACAAGCGAAGCTGATTTACGGGAGACCGCAGGTTCACCTTACATTAGGAACCTCGCCAGCTACGTGTAGATACATCTAGTTGAGTATACACAGGGGCAGACACAGGGGCCTGAAATAGACAAATGGTTCACATAAAAAACTGGATTAATTGGAACAAGATCAAATTCAATTTTGCTTGAATTTATATTCCATGCTTCCTGAGAATGTTAATTCCAAGGACCCCGAAACTGAGATTTATTACCAAAAACTATCAAAATTTTCACCTCAAATGTGAGGGATATCAACAGAAATCAGAAACATATGATAGAAAATTCCTATTTGGGAGGCCAAGTTAATGCATGGCTTATGTGAAGCAATTAAGTAATTCATCTTATTTTATATCAAATTTTTTTTACAAATAGTTGGGAAGGAAGAAGCCATTTCAGATTTTTGGTACCTTTAAGGGGGAGTCACAGTAAGCTTTCAGCTCCTTCTTTGCAAAGGATGGCAAGGCAAATGCAGCTCTATGGATCTGTCACCCAGACATAGAAGACATTTGAATTCAGCAAATAAAACTGATGAAAATAGTTAGGAACATAATAAAAAAAAAGAGATGAGTATTTTAGCATCGCATGTCCACATAGAGTAAGAAATTGATATAGACATGTTAAAACTGCTAAACTCCTGACACTGAAAAATTAAAACTACTAAATTAAATAAAAACTTTGCCCTGTTGATGATTTGCAATGAATCTGCCCATTTATATCTTGAATATATGATGGCAAGTGGTTCAAACATCATATGCCAAATATGACAGAGTAAGCCTCAATCTGGTATTTCTGTGTTATATCCAGTCTGTAAGACTCAAGTCTCAGCCTGACATAAAATTCAAGTCCAACTCTATTAAAAAAACTCATACAAACAGAGCCCTGACGAAATAAAATGAAGTGATCTGAAAAAAAGCATTTTCAATGACAAAAATAAAATTTCCGATATGGTTCATATCTATTCCAAGAAATATTGTTGTGTCAATGATTATGATCATTATTAAAGTCCTGAGCATAAAAAAAATCATCAACAACTATGCACCACAGAGATCCCAGTTCTTCATTCAAAACCACATGATCAATAAAAAATGGCATCCATTCAATTAGTCATTATGAATGGAAAGCTGTACCTCTGAGTTATAAAATCTGAGTTCCCCCCCGTGCTTAAGTGTTTCTTTCTGCTTTTCAATAGGATTTATTGGGCTCAAGAAATTAACAGGTGGACCTTTTGTTGAGCACAACAAGAACCCAATTGCACCGCTGCATGTCCAACCAAAAGCACGCTGTTATAAGAAATATAGTTGCATAAACACAATTTAAATATAGCAATTCCTCTGTTTTCCTCAAGGTACATGCTAGTGGTGATTTGGCACTCTTTAAAAAGCAGTATAGGCAGTGTGTATTCCTTGACTGGTCAGCAATAAATCTCCCCAGATAAGTATTTAAATCAATTTAGAGGCTTTTACAATGAAATAATAGCCATACACACATCAGTGTTTCTACTTTCCATACATGCATAGAAATGAGAAAAGCTTTCAAATATAGTATTTCTCAAATGCCCAGATGAGAGTTTAGCCATACTATTTTCACTGCAAGTTTCTAACAGCCTGAACTTTTTGGGAAGACGAAATGTGCAGAAATCATTTCAGTACCATCCAGCCATTAAAATATTATAAAGCATGAATAAAATGAAATTAATTAATCATGACCAATTGAGTACAAGTATTACCTATTTCATTTACCTTAGAAATCCTAATCTGTATGAGGCACTAAATATGTATAAGAGCTATTACCAATAAACAATTTTATCCAGAGTATTTTGGAATTGGAAGAGTAAATTTTCCCATACTTTTCAAAATGATCTAACAACTGTTCAAAATAAAGTCACGACATTTTTTTATGAGTACATTGGATTTCCAAAGTCCAATCAGATGGAAAGATGAATGTCAACTGCAGCTCAACTGCAGAAGTTGCCACCACTAAGAGTAGAGCCACTATAATCACTCAATAATCTAGAATTATTCCTGGCCTTCCGTGATAACAATCCTATCTTATTTTTCCTACAAATAAGACATGTTCATATGTATTGCCAATCTTGTCTTAATCAAGTGTTTGTATCTGGAAATCACCAAGAACAAATCCCCTACGAGCAAACTAGATCAATTCTTGCATGCATGCATGGTTTGGGGTTGCAATCTGATACAAGAACATCATGCAGGGATGTAGTCATCATTATTGAGCCTTTCATCAATGACCCCAATTTAATTGAAGCTTATCATAAATTTCAATGAAAGGTGATCATAATTGTACCTTGGGTATGTCGGAACACTTGTCCAGGCATAATGGACGGATCCCTTAAATGTTTCACGACAAATAGATAGCATATCCTGTATGAGGTGTGTATGGAGCCACATGCTCTCTGCCATACAAGAAAGAACACCACCAGGTCTCAATGCTTCAGAAATAGTCTCGAAAAATGGTTTTTCAACAAGTTCTTTAGCTGGACCTGCATTAAGAAAGAAGAAATATTTATATCAAAGAAAAGGAGAAAAATTTCCAACAAACCACAGCTTTAGAACATGAAATGAGATAACATCATGATCACAATCCCAGGCTTTTTCCAATTACATTTCAATTATATAATCCTCCAATGCATTTTACAGATACATTTCAATTTCTTATTTTACTTGTGTGTATTTACAGGCATGACCATGTGATAAAACAAATTCATACATGTTTGATCGGATAAAAAAGCAGATTCGCAACAAACCTATTGGGTCAGAGGAATCGACAATTATGGCATCATACATCCCCTTGGATGCATTTTGAAGAAATTCAGCTCCTGTAAATTCATGAATAACAAAGATAAAAAGGAACAAATAAATCAAATGACTGATGGCCATTAAAAAAATTGCTCGTATACCAAGAAAGTAGGATGCCACAATAAATCATTAAACAATTTAACATTTAAATACAACAAGCATAAACTCAATTTCTGGTATTTAATACCCACAGTAAAATACCAACCACAAACATACCATCACCAATATGAAGTCGGACACGAGGATCCTCAAATCCAATGGCCAAATCTGGAAAATACTCTTTACAGACCTATAAAGAAATAGGATGTTAGTGCAACTCATCAAAATACTAAATATGCACGAACAGTTGGATTTATGCAAAATGATATAAAAGTCGCCTTACATCTATGACCAGCTTATCTATCTCACATATATCAATTTTCTCCACCGATGTGTGGCGAGAAATTTCTCGAAGCACACCACCATCCCCCCCTCCTACAACCAGAACCTTCATGGAGTGACAAGCAGGTAAGTTAATATAGAAGTAAACAGTAAAAGATTTAAGGAAACTATATGCAAATCAGAATTCAGAAATGAAGAAATGAAGTCATCAGAAAAATAGCTCTTTCCGAACAGATGTGGAGCAGGAGTGCAAGTGCACATTTAATCACTGGACCATTCAAACAGATCCATACATTAATGGTGGTTCAAAAAAATTGACAATTGCAGTCTGTCATAGTTTATTATAATAGGCAGTGATCCACATCGTACTGATTATAATTTTCATTCAAGACTATTACAGAGAGAAACCATTTTCATTTTTTCACCATCCTTTATGCCTTTAAATGCCATTTCAATGTTTTTATTTAACGCTCTTGAGGTACACATAGTTCAAATGCACATCGGTCTTCTCTTTCACTTTCCCTCCCCCAGAAATATTCAGGCATGGAAATGGAGTACAGTCAAGACGGCATAAAGAAAATTAAGATGTTTAAATTAGGAAAATTACAGTTCGTGGTGATGGAATTGAACAAAGAGGAAGATGGACAAGCATCTCTTGGTAGGCACATTCATCATTCTCAGCCAGCTGGACAATTCCATCGAGTACAAGCACTTTTCCATAGCTTGCAGACTGAATAGCAAAAATGGAACGTATTAGATTAGTTGACAGAAAAATAACATGAACCGCTAATACTGACATACAAATCGTCTATGTAAATCAACCATGTATAAGCAAACATGTTTGACCTCAAAAACCAAGATCTCTTGGTATTCTGACTTCCCTTGATATAAAATCTTCTCCACCTTTATCGAATGAGCCTCCCCTGTAATTTAATAGCGTGGTTTTGATTATGGGAGCTATATAGTAAGCATAAAATAGGGGGAAAATGTTTGATGATATATATATATATAATAATAAAAGAACTAGTATAGCTTTAAAAAGTAACAAAGAGACATGATACATAATAAAATTGAAAAAAGACCAATGGCATCTAAAGAGCACCCTTGGCTAATAACAGAGATACCAGGCCACATAGGGTTGTTGTAATAGCGGAACTTGTTCGCCTTATCTGCAATAACAATATAAAATACATTAGAAAACCACATCAACCAAGCACACATCAACCAAGCAAACAATGTGTTGGAATATCATGTCAACAAACAACCCAAACATTTTGTAGCAGAATAAACCAAATTAAAACCATAATGAGATTATAGATGAGGACCAGAGCGTGATTGAGATTCAGAAAACCATCCCGAAACGACTGTTGCATGGCACTTGGCTCCAAACTCGGCCGCCGAAGATCTAGCTTTCAAACAACAAGGTGGTATAGCCTTCACAGAGCCATTATTACTGATTTTCTCCGATTTTGTCACCTCCATGGGTTTCCTTTTCTTTCGCTGTTTCTAGTTTTCAATCAACCAAGGAAGGAAACATGTAAACGTGGTCCTACATTGAACCCAAATTATATAAATGGTTAAATTATGCTTTGGGGAACATAAAATACAATCATGTCAACAAGACTATGATATCTAAATCATAAATATGTGTAAATATAAAACAATAATGAAACACACGGATGTTAATATATTTGTACCCACCATCTAGTGGTATAACTAGATACCTGCAATTCCACATATAGTAAACATGAAGAGGATCTCTAAACATGCTGACAAAACAACAGTATGAAATGTGCGAAAAGACAACAATTGGAAATGAAGAAGATACATAAACAACCGAACTACAAAAATTCAAAACTACTGTTTTGGGATCAATTGTCAATATCAATTACTTTAAAAATCACTTCAAATATATTTTTTTTAAGGGAAAAAAAAAAAAATCGATTTCAACACCTTTTCAAACACAGAAAAAATCGCGGTCGTGCGAAATCAAACGATCAAAACAATGCATCTAACCATATTAACCTAAAATCGTTCAAGACCCTCAAAAAAAAAAAAAAAAGTTGTGTTTCTCTCAAGAGAAACACAAGAAACCTAATCCAGCGGACTCCGGACACTGATTCGCCACTCCATCAGCACAAACGGACCCCCCTCCCCCCTATGCGCGCATTGAGTAGAAAAGTCGAAACGAAACGAGAGGAGGCCTCACCTGAGACAAAAAAGAATTCGAGTTTGAAAGCTCTGATTGCCAGCTTTTATTAGCCTTTCTCAAGCTGGTCAGGCGAACCGCATTTCATTTCACTTAATGAGAGAGAGACAGAGAGAGAGAGAGACTCTGTATGCTTGAGTTGCCTTTTAATGGCGGAAGAGTCTATTCCAGTCCAATATGCAAAAGGAAAAAATTCATAAAACCCCTGTAAACTGATTGAAATCCATATAAACCCTCGACTTTTTTTAAAATCCATATAACCCCTTGAAACCACCTTGTAAATTCAAATAACCCCCCGAAAAAAATTTACGTTTACAGATGATAAATATTTTATGTTTGGTTAACCCTAATAGAAAACACAATATACCAAAAAACTTACAATGTGTTACAAATGTAAAAAATCTTATATAAATAATGATTTTACTCATCTGGATGGAGTTTTATAATATATCAACAGAGGATAAAATCATTATTTTCATAGGATTTTTCACATTTTTAATCAATTGTAATAATTTTTTAGTATATTATGTTTTCAATCAAAGTTAACTAAACAAAATATACATAAAATATTCATCATCTATTAACAAAAATTTTATTCTGAGAATTATTTGGATTTACTAGATGTTTCCAAGGGGTTATATAGATTTTTAAAAAAAATCAGGGGTTATATGGATTTCAGTTAGATTTCAGAGGTTGTATAGATTTTTTTTTTATATAAAAACATATATCTTATCAAATAAGATATTAATTTTAAAAAATTCAAAGCACGAAATAAGCTATAAAATAAGACTCAACATAACATTATCCATATAATTAATGCTGGTATGAACAATATCAATTTAAAAATATTGAATGAACAAAATTCATGCAGCTGTCGTTGTTGCCGAGGTCACCTAGTTTCCAAGCTTCCAAGTTCAGAGGAAGACCCTGGACCATATTATCTTATTTTCTAGTATAATTTTTTTTTATTGGAGAATCATGTTTTAACATAAAACATAAAATATTATTTAAAAAACAGCTTTATTTTAAAAGCTATTTTTCAATCTGTGTTTTCAAACGGATCTTAGAGGTCTTCCTCTGTTTGGAAGCTTGGAACAGACCTTAGAGGATCTGTTTGAAAACACAGATTAAAAAGTAGCTTTTAGAATAAAACTGCTTTTTAAGATGATTTTAAACCTTGACTTTTTTAAGATGTTTTTTTTTAATTCAGGAATCAATATTTGAAAAGAGTTTAATGTTTGGCAGAGAAAGTTACTTTTCAATTCAAAAAATCGATTCCGACAAAAAAACATTGTTTCTGAGCTTTTTAAAACACAGATTTTGAGAAAAAAATTAAAAGGAATCCAGCTTTCGATTCTGTAAAAAACTACCTCAAACTATCTCGTTTGGCTACATAATTTTAACTTTTTAATTTTTTAAAAAGCAAACGTGCGTCTAAACGGATCACTCTCATGTGATTTTATAAAACATAATGTTAGGAAAAAGTGTCAAGTTTTAAAAGCTTATATTTTCATGTGTAAATTGTGCGGATACGGATACATAGGATGACACTGACATCATCCAGATCATCGACACGACAACACGTGCATGAATGTAATTTTAGAACATGATATTGATTGAATGAAATGGTCCCCTTCCATAAATGTAATTTTAAAAAATTTAACGTTTAATAAGGAATAGTTTTCTAAATTTAAAAGAAAAAAAATTGTTTTTACTTTCTAAAAAGTTTTAAAATACGATTTTTAAAACATTTGGAGACTTAATTAATTGAAAAGTAAATGATCTTAGGGTTTCTTTTGCATGTATATAGGCCTGTCAACGGGTCGGGTCCAGACCCGGACCCGACCAGACCCGGATCCGATTACACGTGTAATATACCAGATTCGATTTGGACCCGACCCGAGTTGGACCCGACCCGGTGGACCCGAACAAACAAACTGGTCGGGTCCGGGTCCACCCCGCCCCGACCCGTTGGACCCGTTGGACCCGACTGTTTTTTTTAATATATATTCATATATTATAAGACCATTAGTATTAGTTGATACATAATTTTATTTCTTACGTAACTTATTTTTGTATTTACAAGCTCATAAATCATAATCATAACAAGCTTATAAATCGGTTTGTTTTAGACAATTAACTTATTAGCATTTGAATTTGTATGATTAATTAGTTTGTTGCATGATTTATGTTTATTATTTAGGTTAATATGTTAGTGTTTATTGTTTTGAATGTTGTTTAGGTTAGTTATGTTTATTATTTAGATTAATATGTTTTTTATGTTAGTGATTATTGTTTTGGATGTTGTTTAATAATTCATTTACTTCTTTTGAATTGTATAAAATTATATTTAAACATAGTCTCATTAACAATAATGTTTTATTACAAAAAAATTTAAATAGAATGATAAGACAAACAAATACATGAGCTCTTCTCTCTTTTTTTTTTTCTTTTTTTTTACCCAACCATCCGGGTCGGGTCGGACCCGGACCCCACCCGGGTCCTGGGTTGGACCCGGACCCGCAGGGTCCTGTCACGGGTCGGGTCCGGGTCGTCCGGGTCCACCCCGACCCGACCCGGACCCGACCCGTTGACAGGCCTGCATGTATACCACTAAAAAAAAGTGTTATTTATTTTTATATCACTTTAAATTATTCATCTATTTATTTTTATATTATTAAAATATATAAAAATTAAGCTATTTATTTTTATTTGTTTAGCAATTGAAAACTCCAAATTAAGAATCACATTTTAACATTTTGATAATTTGATTCAGTTGATGTTCCACATTTGAAGAAAAACAATTCCATAATCATTTTATTTAAAATAATAATAAATACATTATTATTAATTTTACATTGTAATCCTCGTATAAATAAGAATAATGTTACATACAGTCTTATTTTTAACCCCAATTCTAATCTATGCGTGTTTTGAATTTTTTAAAAATAACATATCTCATTTAAGAGTCTGGGTCAAAAATTAAGTTTGGTCATAGCAGTCTCTTGTTGAGATCATTTCAAGTTGAAAGGATTTTTTTTTTTTTTGGTTGATAAATCTACATATAAAAAATGTTAAGATTTAGGATGAAAGACATCTAGGTCCTTGTAAACATAGATAATCCTCATATAAATTTCTATCAAAGTTGGCGCAGACGTACAAGTCCTTGAAAACTCACAAAAACCTGTATACATCTTAATCACAATTCAAATTATCTTACTTAACTCTAACTCGTACCGTACCATGAAATAACTAAATTATCCTTAATTTTTCAACCCTTTCAAAATGTTGAAAAAATATAAAAGTTCTATAAAGATAATTTGGTCTTTTGCATGTATTAATTTATATTTATGATTATTTATAGGAACTATAATGCCCACACAAGTACGTAAAGATGAAATATTTTGAAAATATTCTGTTAATTTGGATAAAAATTCCCCCCCACTGATGATAATTGGATTTTTATGAGTTCTTAGGGACTTGTACGTGTGTCTCAACATTGACATAGACATATATGAGATTATCAATGTTTGTGGGGATGTAAATATCTTTAATCTGAAGATTTATTTTAAATTAATTAATTTGTTTAACAAATGAGGATGGAGTAGGGGTGAAGAATTCAAAAAAGAGAAAAAAAAGAAAAGAGGTGTGATGTGGAAAGGCATCTGCCATCAGTGCCCAAAGGCAGTTTAACGGTTGGGAATTTTAAAAATCTCTAACTAGTTTATGAGTCTGTTTGAAAACACAGATTGAAAAATAACTTTTATAATAAAGCTGCTTTTTAAGATGATTTTAAACTTTGACTTTTTTAGGATGTTTTTTTTTAATTTAGAAATCAATATTTGAAAGGAATTTAATGTTTGGTAGAAAAAGTTGCTTTTCAATTCAAAAAATCGATTCCGATCAAAAAGCGTTATTTTTTAGCTTTTTAAAACACAGATTTCGAGAGAAAAATTAAAAGGAATCTAGCTTCCGATTCTGTAAAAAGCTGCCCCGTTTGACTGCACGATTTTAGCTTTTCAGCTTTTCAAAAAACAAAAGCGCGTCCAAACGCGCAATCAAACGGGGCCTAAATCATTTCAAATTAAAATCAGGACCATGTATTAAATTTTATTTTAAATAAATAATTTCTTAAATAGTCACATTTTATTCACTATGGCTCTTCTGCAGTCTCATCCCTATTTCTCATTTTTCATTTTTTTAAAAAATATGCAATCGGTTTACACTACTGTAAATTTTTTTTTAAAAAAGTGATTTTTTTAAATTTTTATATATTACGATGATGTGATACATCGGAGTATATAAAATCATAAAGGGTGGGGGAGTATATAAAATCATACATCGGATCACTTTTGAATCGCAAACAGGGCTGTATAAGTATGGTTTTTTTTTTTTATTATTATTGATGCGGACCTTATTTTTTTGATGTTAGAGGGACTTTCCGTGGCTGATCTTATGATTAAGTTGGAAAAGCTACATTCGTCTGTTTGTTCCTGGTCCTATAGAAAATTCTTTTGAATTTCGCCTAACAAACAGGAGGTATGACACAGCGCTAAGACTCAAATTCAAGACCTACCCTTAACACAGGTAAACCCTGAACTGTTGTACTATGACCACTAGAGACCTTACGTGGATCTTATGATGTGGATAGTTTCTCTCTTCATTATTAAATAAAGTTGAAAAAAAATATCACCTTATATTTGATAAGGAAAGAAATTTAAAAATTGCTATATCTCCTATAAAATAATTTTCTGGCTCCGAGGGAGTAAGACCGATAACATGATGAATTTCAAATTTTAATCTATGTTTTTATCTAATAAATAATGTGAAATTAAAATCGGAACCATTTATCGGAAGTTTTAAGTTTTAACCTTCCTGAGTACAATATACATAAAGAATTTATCTTGTAATAATTCTAAAAATCTATGTATAACAATTGCCCAATAATGGATCGAAAGGTCCAATTAATGAATTAGATCACATGTCTCTCTTCCTCTCTGGATGTATAAATTCAATGAAAATGAGAGGTGGTCTCCCCATATCCATAAATAAATTCAAATGACAAAAAAAAGAGAGGTGTTCTCTTCCTCTCCACATAAGTTCAAATGACAAATGAATTGAGAGGTGCTCTCCCTCTCCACACATACATACATACATACATACATATATATATATATATTCTCAATTACTGAAAATGAGAGGTGCTCGATTTTGTGTCGGTGCCTGCTCAGTTCTCAATAGAAATCTTTTCTACTTAGGATCCACTTTCATTGTTCCTTTTTATTTTTGAGGTTTCTGTCTTGCTTTTTTTTATTATGTGGTTTATATTTCTTTGAGCATTTTGCTTTATTAATTTAACGAGGACCATATACCATTTCATAAAAAAATTAAAAAAAAACTATTTTTCTTTGTTGAATGAGTGATGATAGACTCAGTCTATTCTGCAACACCCAGAAGTCATTATTTAATCGTCTATATATATTGTGATTTGTAATATATATTTGCACTGTTATAGTGTATGAAATTTTTTTAAAAAATGTTTTTTTTAGAAGAAAATATATTATTATATCTCAATATATATTTCACTTTATAATAATATATACTTGAGTATATATATTTAAAAAAAAAACGACGAGGGTTGCGAACAAGAGACTACACACATGGCGCTCTTTACACTCAGTTTTTTTATAATCCAAAATACAATTCTATATAACTAGTTAGAAATCCAGTGAAACATATACATCGTTAAATGATTTTATATATCTCGCTAAATTATTTATTACACTTATTAAAAATGGGTCCATTCAACTCAAAATTGAGCGATATACATTTTTTTTTTTTATCAAAACATATATATATTTCATTAAATGATGTTTACTATTTTTTAAAAACTGAAAATGTGTGTGATCTAAGTTTTGAACTGTAAAAATGACTTAACATTTTCTGTATATATGAGTGTTGTTACTCTCAGTTTTTTTTACAGTTCAAATTATAGTTCAATGTACCTCGTTACAGATTCAGTGAAGAATATACCTAATTAGACGATGTATATATCTTGCTAAATTTTTTCTTACACTTATTAATAATTAGTTCATTCAACTCTAAATGGATCAATGTACCTCGGTGATGTTTACTTTTTTTTGAAAAATGAAAACACGTGTGACATGAATTGTGGTGGGTAAAAATGACTCGTGGTTGATAAAAATAACTGAGTCTAAAATTTTCCATATATAAAACAGCTTACCCCTAGAGCCCATCCAGCCCACTTAGGCCCACCCTACCTACATTATCCATTCATAAAACCATAAGTAAACTCTTCCATGATTCAATGTTATCCATTCATTTTGCAGTCCAATCACTAACACTGTATCAAATCGATATGTTCTATTACTGAAAAATATAAGTGCTCCATTCATATGAGAATGTACTTAATTTTTTTTTAAAATTTTGTAATGCTAAGTACATAGTTAAAAATTGAAAACTGAGAGTGGACTACAGAGGGAGCCTGCAAACATTGGGCTGAACGTAAACATTCTCCAAACCGGAAGGAATTATACAATGCACAAGCTTCAAACGGGCCATTTAATGGGCCTACAGACCAGTCTCTTATGAGCCCAAAAAATTATACAATCTTCTATTAAAATTATTAAAATGATACGTATACTAAGATACAATAATATATAATAATACATTTTTTAATCTTTCAAAAAATATTTTTTCTTATTTTATGTACTATGATATAATCAGACATTATAATGACATAATGTTGCGATGCTAATGATGCTACAAAAACAAACTGAGTGTATAAGTCTCCTTAAACAAACTTACAAACAACACAAAAGCAATCCCAAAGAGGAACAAAAGAAACTTTACATTTGAGACATCATAGTCTTGTGTCCTTACATCCAGGGGGAAAAACACAAAAGTTTTTTTAAAAAACTGAACTACATCGGATAGAAGCCTAATTTTGAATCAAACAACAGTTCTCAAAGAAACAAAAGAACAACGTCAAACACAGAACAAACACCCAGTTACATTCACCCAAATCAGTGTCCCTCGCCGCCGCCGCAGATTCTCTTAAGCTCGACGACGATGACGCTTATGTTGTCCTTGCTCCCCCGGGACAGGGCGAGCTCCACCAGCACCGCGGCGGCCTCCGTGGAGGCCGCGCCATTGATGGCGGAGCGTCTTGCGAGGCATCGCTTGGTGACGGCGCAGGCGTCCTCGTTGGACACGACGTCCCACAGGCCGTCGCTAGCCAGGATGAGGAACTCGTCGTGGATGGTCCGGTCGGTCACTGTCACCTCCGGCTCGCATGTCACGTATGGCTTTAGGTAGTGATCACCTGCAAACAAGCCATCAGTATACATAGAAGAAAACCTTCAATTATTATATTTTGGTAGCTCCCGTATAGTCATTTAAAAAAATAAATTCTACAAACTTTTTTAAAAACCTACTATTATCGTATATTTATAAGAAAACATAAATTTTTCTTTTAAAATAAAACAATTTATATTAATAAAAAAAAAACAATTAAATAAAGACGATGAAAAATTTTCAATATATAAAGTTTTACGATTGTCCTCAATGATAACATCGTAACAAGTATAATTTTAAAGTTCTATATATAAAATCTGGGTCATGCATATCAACTGGTGGGCTTGTGGACTGGGTTACATGATTTGAAGTGGTTACGGTAGTAGTTTGATTTTTTTTTTTCAAATGTTATGAGGTCAATTATATGACACTACCCGTGGTGCTGTTACATATTTTTTTTTTTTTAGACCCAATTCCAGTCTCATGTGTTGATAGAACATTGAAACATATACTCACATTAACGAGATATATGCTTCACATGTATCGATAGAATTTTTTTCATATTTTTTATAAATATATTCATGAAATTCATTAAAGCATATGCTTTAACTATTAGATAACGTATACTATTTTTAAAAATATATATACTTTTTTTTAAAAAAATTTGAAATATGTGTAGACTGGAATTAAGACAGGAAAAAGAGGCCGTAGATAAAATTATCCTCATATTTTTCTAGGTCCTCCCGTCCAAATATTTTTCATATTTGCATGTTATATAACAATATACAATCATTTATTAATAACAACGTATGAGATTTAGCAACGTTACATATAACAGTTTATGAGGTTTGACTAAAAAAAAAGAAAAAAAAAGACATTGATAGATAATAATATATGAGTTAGCAATATAAAGTGCATAAAATCACGTACAACATGATATTTCACGGGATAAAAAACAGAAAGGACAAGGGGTTTTAACATTATTAAAAACATTCAGAGACAAAAAATATATTTGGAATTAAGTTCCCTTTTTTTCATGATGAACAATAATATGCTAAATAGAAACTAATAAAAGCTAAATTACTGAGTAAGATACATTTGTTAGCACACTTGAAACGATCATATTGTACCAAAGAATTGGAAAACTAAACTATTTTTTAGTACTAGATTGCAAATATTACATTTTGAAATTGTAAATGAACGGATGATTTATGGAACTACTAAAAATAATTCATTTATGCATGTATTGTATAAATGTAAAATTTGAAAATTTATGTATTTAGTACACGCATGTGTTTGCGTATCTATAGTGAACATAAATTCTAATTTATTGATCAAAAGCCATTTTAAAGGGCAACCATGACTCATAAAAAGACAAAGGAATAGTGGTGTTTGTTGCCCTTTAAATGATAATAATATATATAATCCAGAAAATCCCAAGGGATCCACATGGTGACAATTGACATGTCGGTCAAACAGATTTTATTCACATGTTGCCCCTTAAATGATCCTTATATTTACTATATATGAACTACCAAGTACCACCCAATATAGGCATGAGACATCTCCATCCTCATGGAAATATATTGAAATACTGGACTCCGTCAGGTATTATCATTCCATAAAACAAGGGACGGACTACATATGTAAAACGTGTGAAAATTTATGATATTTTTAATCACACATGAGATATAGACGACATGACATATTGATGTACCATAACGGTTTAGATCATCTGCTTGTTTTTTGTGTGCTTGGATTTCATCATGGAATATCTGTGATCAATATTTCATTTGATGAATTTAGAGTTTGAACAGTCGTTAAATATCATTATTTTTTCATCATTTAATTTAATCATATTGATGTGTCATCCATACATGATCCAAGCACAAAAAAACAAACAGAAGATCTCATCCAGTACCGCATGGTGCATCTAAATGGAACAATCATTTTCAATGGGTGACCATGGAAGCTTCAAATGCTATGCAAAACTAATAAAAGGGAACTATATAGCCTTAACATTTTTAGAGGGGCAGATGTGCATGCATACCTATGGATCTGGAAGTTGCGAGAACTCCCAAGATGCGGTAGCCGTCCCAGTTAATGACTCTCCCCCCTGCAGCTTCCACTCTCTCCAACTCATCTGGCCTGTTGGGCTGAAAAAAACATATAATTGCCCTTACAGTAGTAGATCATTTTCATTCTTCAAGTGCATAAGCTCACAATCTAAACAAAGTTAAATAAAACAACTTCATTAGTTGGAATGTATAGCAAAACCACCATGATAATTGATAAGTTATTGAAAAATGATACATATGACCCCTAATATCGCCCCCAAATTAAAAGTCATATATTCTTTGTTTAAGTTCATATGCGCTTTAATGAATAATTTTCATAATTTTTATATTCATGAAATCTCCCAATAAGTGCATATGACCTGGAGGGCGATTTTTAAGACAGGCATGACATCTTTAATTAGTGTGTTTTGAGGGTCACTTGATTTTTATTTAGAGCCTAATTTTCATTTAACACCTTCAACAATATCAAACTGGTAGTAAAGTGAACAAACTCGGTATTTATCAAAAATGCTTTATCCATCATCAATCAGTATAGTCTTTCTTCCCACGATATTTCAGTTGAATGTTACGTGTGTATATAGGTGCATGCATGTATCACACATCAATCAACATGATTATTTTATCACAGAAAAAGATTTAATTAAATCTGACCTTCATATAAATTCACCAAATATTTTTGTTTCTTCCACACATTAAAGACACATGCATCTCAATAAACCACTAAAACCCAGCACCAGCACAGACTCAATGTTCTAAAAATCTTTTCTAAACACTCATTAACCCCAACCACCACAACGCTTAACGTCTGATCACTTTTCCGATCAATCTTTCATTAATTAATATGTTATTAAATTACCTTATATCTTATATATTTATTAATTTTTTTTATATCACTATTATGTTTATATTATTAATTTTATTTTAATATTATATTATTTATTGTATAAAATTATAATAATAATATGAATATGTATATATTATATATTATATTTATTATCTAATAATTCTCTCCTCAATTCTAATGCTTTTCATATAACATTTATAAACAAATCAAATGAGATTTTATTTACACACACAACACATGCAACGTCCCCCAAAAAAGTTCCTAAAAGTGGGGGACCTCCACTAACAACAAATCACGCCGACATCAATTATTTTCCTTTTACGTACCGGTCTTAAGTTCATCACCGTTACGTGCATCAAACGTGTTACACAAATCATACATTCCAAAATTTCAAAAAACACCCTCCTCCAAACACGTGTCAAACATCCAATTGAATATATCTTTAAAAAAAAAAAAATCCAATTGAATTCCGTGCAAACCCCTTTTTGAAATTTCCAATTTCAATAAAAAAATTTCGCTCACCTTGTGATCGCGAGAGAGGGGGAACGCAACTCCGCCGCGGGAAAGCACGGCCCTCGAATCGCCGCAGTTTCCGACGACGATCCGCCTTGTCCCGACCACCGCCACCACCGCCGTCGACCCTACAGTCCCCTCCGCCTCCGCCTCCGCCCGGGACCCCTTCATCACTACCTCCTCGTCCACCTTCGCAAAACACTCCCCGATCGCCTTCCTCCACATCTCCTCCGCCGCCTCCGGCGGCGCCGCTGCCGCCAACCTCAGCCTCCTCTCCACCTCCGCCGCCAAGACCAGATGCAGCCCCTCCGCGCACGCTTTCGCCACCGCGTCCCCGCCGTGTCCGTCGTAGACGCCGAAGAAATCGTACGTCTCCGACGAGGCTCCGCCGCCGATCAGCGCCGGCGACACCGCGACCGTGTCCTCCATCTCCCTCCGCCGTCCGCAGACGGATGCCGATCCGTGCGAGAAGCAGGGGACGTCACCGCCGGCGGTGAGGGTCCCGATCGCCGCGGGGAGGTTGGCCGTCTCGAAATCGGACAGCGGGGACTGCGACGACAGGGTCGCCATCGACGATGACGACGACGACGACGGCGACGAAGATGACGTCGATAGGTCGTCGGATTCGACTTCGACGAGATCGTCGGATCTCAACCGCAGGATCTGCATACGCCTCCGCCTTCGACGGGCGGATTTCGCCTTCTTGAATTTCTCCCTCTCGATTTCTCCCGCCATTTGAGAATTTTTTTTTTTTGATGATCTATGTAGGGCTCCAGACGGAATTACATAGGACGGGTGGAGAAGGAATCATGACCGTCGGATGAACATGGACGTGGGATGGTGGACACCTGTGATGGAGAGGGTTGAGTCCCGTACAGGCAGGCCATCCCGACGTGGACGGTGGAGATCTCGTTAAAAAGCACACGTGGCTTGACGTTAGGTACGCCTTTTTTTTTTATCTCCTTTTTGAATCAATGCCTCGTCTTTAAATAGCCGAAGCGTGGATGACCGTTTGATGGGAATGGACGGTGGATGAGGGTGTTACGCCGATCGAGGGTTGTGAGAATATTTGACCTGGTTAGGATATTTAGGGTTTTTTTTTTCTTTTTGTGTGTGTGTGTGTGTGTGTTGGTGGACACGTGTCGGGCGTAGGTCTTGATACAGAAAATCCTGAAACGTTGAACTATTTGAGTTCCCAGCTGACGATAGTTGTGAGTGAGTCTAGGAGCTTCGCGGGTCCTAAGAATGACCTAATTTATTAATCCCATCCAAAATTATTTTTCAAAAAAATCCAAAATTCATATACGTAATGTGATTTTTCTCAAGTTTATCTTATCATATGAAAACTAATATCTAAATTCAAATAGCTTTTTTAATTAAATTTTGAATGTTAGATTAAAAAAATTCTTTATATATTCTGTTTGATCAATCTCGATTGAAAACATAATGTATTAAAACATTTCAAAATGTGTTAAAAATATAAAAAATCTTTTATAAATGAAGATTTAATCTTTTCAGATATGATTATGTAATCTATTCAGAAAAGTAAAATCATCATTTACATATGGTTTTTCATATTTTTAACAAATTACGGATAGTTTTTAATATATTGTGTTTTCAGTCAAAGTTAATTATTAATAGAATATTTTTCATTTTTTTAATTTATATATATCAATATAAAATATATGCTTTGGAGGATAAAAAAATGGATGATTTTTTACGTGCTAATTTTACATGCTAAAACAATGATATATCTTCTATTGTCTGTATCCGGCAAGAACATGTTCAAAAGAGTTTCCCAGAAATTGGATTAAAAGTTAACCCTCGTGAACATGGAAAACTTGGTTAGATGGTTGGGAGATGTTTAGTCTCGCATTGGTGGATTTGAAAACAGGAGCACTGTCACCATTCACCAACAAGTAGATTTGCTTGAACAAAGTATCCATATCTTCATCTGCATCGTTGTCAGAAGATTTTATTTAAATCTTATTAGATTCCTAGATTTCATTCAAACTATTCATTTATAGACAGAACTGAGACCTCTCTTGTCCAAACACGTACATTAATTAACTTTCAAAATTGTCGGGTTGAATTGTTTGGTCTGCCAAATGAGTTTGACCCAGAATTAAAGATTGAGAACCATCTTTTCACCAAATAAATTATGAAAACAACCATTCATGGCGTGCCACTTTCAATTCATGACCAAGTGAAATTTGGGGTTTCACTAATCACCATTAGATCGTGTTCTGAACTTACTATATTTACATGCTCAAAATTAAAAAAAAAAAAAAACCCCTCAAAAACATGGAAAAGTTGGTTAGATGGTTGGGAGATGTTTAATTTCGCATTGGAGGAATTTAAAAGTAGGATTTGAAAAGTTTGGTGGGTGTATATCAGTTAGGATTTGTTTATAGGTTAGGCCTTGCTCAGAATATAACATAGTTCCGTTACTTGTACTAAGTATAAGCAGTACTTATTCCAGTATAATTATTGTGCCATTAGTATCATTATGGTTTAAACAGTACTTCTTTGTTGTTTTCTTAATCACTATTTTATAACACGTATATAAAAATATCTACAAGTCGAAGAGCTCATCACGTGGTTCATTAGGACAGGAGCACTGTCACCAAAAAGTAGATTTCTTGAATAAGATATCCATATGGCCCTTGGAGTAAAAAGAAGTATATCTTCCTTTGCATTATTGTCCAAGATTTTTTTTTTTTTTTTATCTTATTAGATTCCTGGATTTCATATTTTCATTCAAACAATTTATTTATAGACAGACCTCTCTGGGCCAAGCACGTACATTAATTAACTTTCAAAAAATTGTCCAGTTTGAGTTGTTTGGTCTGCCAAATGAGTTTTGACCAGTATTAAAGATTGAGAACCATCTTTTCATCAAAGAAATTATGAAAACAATTCATGGCGTGGCACTTTCAGTTCCTTTTTTCAGATATTTAATGGCTACAAAGCACAGCCCATCTATCATATCCTTACAAAGGAGGGGTGTTCATCATAGAAAAGAATTGACAAAACAAAAAGAAGAAAAATTTAAAATAAAGATTCCTCACCCACCAAAATCCACTGACACGTGCATAATGGATGTTTTGTTTAATTTCATACGAAGACCAGAACTTCTATGTGTTACATTTCACACAAAACTCGAGTATTTGATATGTGTATATATAATATCTTTTTTAGTCACTTTCGTAGCACAAACCATATCATTTAGATATTATGAACACCTGTCTCGGGAGATTAGGTGCCACCACCATACATGATTTTTTTTCCTGAGACAGCACACCTACTGAAACAATTGGCATCACAGCTGGGGGTAATGAAAGAGACTCGGTAGGGGTATTAAATAAATAAGAGTTTGATTGAGCCTAAAAAACCACTGTGTCGTGCTCCCATTGAAGTCTACCTATCTATGCTTGTTCTCTGTATAGAAAAATCAAATCGAGCTCTCACAAGCTGACATGTGTCATGTTTAATCAATTTTGTAGCTAATGGCAAATACAAGTTGGGTCCAACTCAGATTACTGCAACGGGGTCAAAGTCAGTCTTACCTAGAACCATGTATGATGAGTTGTAACTGAAGACTGAAAACATAAGCCCCGTTTGTTTCAGTTATAAGACCCCTGATTAGCCCGGATAACCCGGATAAAAATTTTCAAGTGTTTGTTTACCCCGGATAACTCTTGATAAAGTATGCTAGAATAAACTCTAATAAAATGGTATATGGATTCCAATCAACCCCTGGAATTAAAGTTATCATAGGTTATTCCACCCAAAGAATATGTGGGTTTACTATCAAATCAATTGTCATCACTTCTTATAAATCACAAGTCAAATCAATTATCATTATTTTTTTACCTTTTATAAATCCTTATTCATACTTTATTCACATTTTACCCAAACAACGAAATATTTATTCTTACGTTTACCAACGAGAATAATTCAAAACACAACCAAACACAAAATCATTTTATCTTTAATTATACTCACTTATGCTTAGATAAATGTATACCCTAGAATAAAATCTACCTCCGTTCTAAACGGGGGGCTAAGGGTTGGCTTGATCAAACGACGTGCACTGAGTCGTGATCGACCTGATTTGAATGCACATGACTAATGAGGTTGTGTACGATCTCGTGTGTCATGTGACAACTGATGAACACATCACGTGATAGTCTGTCATTCATCTCGACAACTATAAGAAGTACCGCTTATTCTTGAACTAAACGGGGGCTTAGTGATACTTTCCTAATTTGAGCATTGAAAGTTCTTTGAGAAGCACCGCATCAGTGTCCCCCCACCGCAGACGACTAACAGGAGACTTTTCCCTCTTCTTCTCTATTCCATTCGGACACTTTCAACTGCGTAGATTTTTTTAGATTTCTTCTCTATTCCATCCTTTATTCTAATTTAATTTGTTTTGCTGAATAATTCAAAAACAATGGGAAGGTGTATAGAAGAGCCTGAGATATTCTAGTTGTCATGTGACTCATTATGTTAGATGTAGACACTGATGAGAAAGTTAGACCTCAGAATATAAACAGTGAAGAATTAAAACCACGATAAAACCACACGATATGAAATTTTTTTTTTGAATTTTTTTTTTTTCATGACTTGTGGAGAAATCTCTCAATTATAAGAAAAATATATGAGTCCAATTTTATTATCAATGTCTTGTACTGACCTTGTTGAAGAGGATGCCTGATCTAATAATCATCAATTTAATCATCAATCTTCCATAAACCAGTGCTTCCAATAATTTGAGTTTTTAGTTCTTTTTGAAAATACTTGAGTGTTTTTGGTTTGGCCATTCTTTAGTCAAAATGAGTTTGGGTTTCACTTATTTACAATCAGTGGAAACTCATTAGATTACGCTATTTTTATCGAAGAAATGAACCTAGTATATTTACATTCTTAAAATCATTTTTGAATGAATGAGAATACATAGCAAAAGTGGTTGATGGTTGGAGAAGAAAAAAATATAATTCTACATCATTTGTTGAAAAAAAGCATTGAGAATTTATAAAAGAGACTCTTTATATTTTAATCAATTGTTTTTGGTGGACATCCTATGATAAATTTTTCCATACAGGTGGTGCGCGCGGCAACTTTAGTTAGTATATTTTTGAAATGTGTGTGCGCACAACTACTCACTTAGTACGAACAAATGTGAGTGTTATTTTTTATATTTTTATATTTTTTTATGCAGGTGGTGCGGGCGGCCGCTCCCAATTTGATTTAATAATACTTTTAAATAATTTGATTTTATGGCCCACAAAACAATTGTATAATCTACGCATAGTATATACTCTGTTTTTTAACACACAGGATCCTGTCTAATTCAATAGGCATATGCCACGACAGTGAAAATGGATATTTTTATGTCACCTATATGACGTGCTGTGACTGTGAATGACTCAAGTGTCTCTTAGCACAAACACAGAGGATCCCATCACTCAGTATCCATGATTCAAATATACATCACCATCATGTTACAATGCCATCAGTTCTCCCTTTCATTTGGCTTTTGGAAAGGTGAGCAAGGAATCCAAAAATTGGGCTCAAAGAAGGAACATATCATGCCCACCTTAATGCAATACTAGTTTTATACACGTGAGTCTAAATGTTCAAGACATAACTATAATATTGATATAACTAATAATAAAATACAAACAAAATGTTTATGTTTAATATTAAAAGTAATAGATTTATAAACCATGTAACACATACTTTTCATATAATAATAAAAATTTGTAGTAAACTTTTATAGAATTTAATTGAAATAGATTTAAATATTTTAATTTTGAATTATTAGAATTTGAATATTGATGTGATTTACTTAAATCTGAATTTATGAACCTTAACTATATTTATGATTTATCTAAATCTAATTTCAATAAATATATATGAGTAATTGTTAAAGTTAAGAGAAGATAAAAAAGAAAATGAAATAATTAATAGATATATGTACTTTACAATTATAATATAGAATTTTTTTTTATTGAAAAACATAAAAATATAGAACAGTAGAAGAGAAACAGAGAACCTACCACAGTTGCAGACGCCCCCCCCCAACATTTATTTATAAAAGGTAATCATGTCTCCAATGAGTCCTTAGATGTGCCCTTCAACTCTATGTACCTCTGAGAAAAGTCTGAATACCTCTGAGAAAATATTTCATAGAATCCAAAGTTAAATAAAATCAAATCGAATTGCAATTAAGATGATACAATTCTAGCCTGCCAAGAATTCATGGAATTTTGTTATGTAAATGACATGGTGAATGAAACTAATAATAGATTTTCTGGTAGCATCACAACTTTTTCAATTCGTGGAAATATTCTATCCCAATAACAAGGTGGAAAACATGATATATCATTAGCTAAATCAATCAGGTAATCATAAACCGAATCATTGCAGCAATGTATATGATCATATACATAACAAGAGTATAATAGTTACACTATCAGACATCCAATTGATACGGGACCGCTCATAAATTTTATAATAAAGAACAAAATAAGCTGATTGGTAGGAAGAAAAAAGCTCGTATAGCATGCAATTGAACCAGAAACCAAAAGTCAAGCACTGAGAAGAAAAACAGTTCATATTATTTCACCTTTTTTGTGGAATAAAAAGTGAGATATGATTAAAATATAGCTCATGTCACACTCTTGATCTGGCGGTTGAGGAAAGACTATGAATTAATTGGTTAGGTGGGGATTAATCGATCATTTTTTAGAATAATGAATATAATATATATATAATAATTTTTTTATTACAATATAATAACATTAAAAAAAATATATATAAACATAATAGAGATATCATAAAAAACTAATTAATAGATATATAATATATAAGATAACATAATAGCTTATTAATTAACTAAGGATTAATAAAAAAACAAAGTTAGGCGTTAAGCGTTACACACTAACCCACCTAAGTCTAGATGAGGAATTAATCAGGGCTTAAATAAGATTTTTGGAACACTGTCAGTGATAAATCCAAACCTTGGTATGCTACAAAGCTAATGTGGTGGCGAAGGGGAGAAGAAAATTGAAATTTTCCTCTTAAGAGAATAACATTGAATCCACGAGGGAGAAAAAGATTTGTGTCTTCTTCTAAAATTAGTCATTGAATGAACGAGGAAAATAAAATAAAATAATTTATTAATTGTGAAGATCTTTCTGGAAATAAAGCACAAGCTAATGATATGGAAATGATGACCATCAATATGTGTAAAGACATGACAACTGCACACAATTTGTGTGTAGGGAATGTTTGATGGAAAAAACTGAAAAATAAGGCCAAAGGAATACAAATTGAATGAATAACAGATGGGTGCAATCAGTTCTTTCCTTGCGCCAAAGTCCACCAATCATTTATGAATTGAGATGTCTTACATTCTAACATGAAAAGTCTGTTCACAAAAGTCTAAAGTAGGGCTAAATTTTTATAGAGGTATTTTTGTAATTTTGTTTAATTGTACTCTATTTATTTTAGCGTCTACCTTGTTAGGGTTTAATTTGATAAACTTTTCCTTAAGAGATGGTCGTTCTAGAGTTTCCCCTCTAAGAGAAAGGGGTAGTGTAGAGGAGAGAGAGATTAAGAGTTTTATACTCCGATTACTTGATATAGTAAATCGTTTTCTGCTTTCCTCCACAGACGTAAGCATATTTTGTCAAACCACGTAAATCTTTGTGTTCTTTTGTGTGATATTTTGTTTTTTTAATCATTCTACAGGTGTTGAAATCTAACCTTACGAGCATCGCTGCATCAACGCTATACTAGTCTACCCAAGAAGAAACCCAACCTTACTACTCTGTTTATGCACAATTCCCTGATATTGTCCTTGTGGCCAATTGAACTACACTTCGCATACAAATGACTGCAGCTTAACATTTTTATTAATATATTTCCCATCGTTTTCTCTGAATCATCACAACATAAGATCTAAACCCACTAATCTGCTGGCTCTCTATAATATTTATCCAGGGTATATATATTTTGATTAATCCCAGGTTCCAAACCATAAAAAATTCTCCCAACCATATATATATGTTTTTTCACATTGGCACTGTCTCCATTTGAATACCATATTGTTACATGCCAACACACACTATACCATTCACTAGAAGACAATCTGGTTGACTAAAAAAATTCAAGCACAAGGAGATTTCAATTAAGTTAGAAGGATGAAACAAATAATAGAATCATAACAGAAATGACAAAGCAACTCATATGCATTGCCTCACACGCGCGCACACGCATCTGAAACTTTAATTAATTCTAAACAGAAGAGAGTTTAATGACGGTTAGGAAACAAGGCCAAAGAATATGATTGATATAATTAATATAACCAATATTGTATTGTATTGCACATAATACTTCTTAACTACATGAATCCAAAAAAATGGATGATTATCATCCATATCATACAAAACAATGTGATACATGTTATATTGTTATGCAACAATCGATATGTGTAACTACTAACTAGCACATCTGATGTTGACAATTGAAATATAACTGTTAGATTCCCTTTCAATCTGAAGTCTCCGATCCATCTTATAAACACATCGATTGTAAATTGAAAAACTAGGTATTCATCATGGTCCAGTGTCACGTCATACATCATAAATACTTCTGGATAGAATTAAATGAAACTTCTTTGAATCAAAGATTTATTAACCTGTCTGAAATTAACACAAACAGTTAACCAATAATTTAGGGATTTCTTTAAAAAAAAATTATATATTAAGATTGAGTTTGAATGTGAGGTAGAAACATAAAGATTCTTAGAATCTTGTATTTCAAACTCAGGTTTTAAAAAACGTTGTTTTATTAGCTTTTTAACCGCAAGATTTTTTTGCTTTAAAAAAAAGATGATGATTTGAAAAGATAAATTTTGAAAATGTGTTTGGATTCAAATTTGAGAATTTTTAACTTTTCACACATAGAATTTACTTAAACTCATATCCAAATGGTGTCTAAGAGCATCTCCAAGGAAGTGTTTTTATTTGCTTCTTCAACTAATTAGGGGAGTGAGAGAGAAAAAACAGCTCCACCGAGCTTCTCACCCTTCAACAAAATCGAGTGGGGGAGCTTGAACACTGATGTGGGGGAGACATTTGGGAGCTCCTAAATATGGGGGCCACATAAATTTTTTTTTTTAATCTTTTCTCTCATATGGTGGGTCCCACAAAAAAATTAAAAAATAAAAAGTTGCAATACATGTATATAATATATTATTGTAAGAGCCATTGAGGGAGTATGGTTGGAGTGAACACTCTAAGCAAGACTTCTTAGCTAGGTATTTGTGTCATGCTCCACCAAATAAAAGAGGCATTTGTTGAACACCCTTGGAGATGCTAAGTATCTGATTTAATCAATTTAATGAATGTGAAAACTTTAGTTTAAGATGTTCATAAATAAGATCCATGGAATGGGTTATATGAATCCACTGCTCAAAAAAATTAAAAATAATTATATTCAGTTCAAAGTTTGGGGGATCTTCTAATTTCATAATACCAGCACCTAATGACCCTAAATGAGTTCAAAATGATTTGATACAAGTGCATTGATTTCATAGAGGATGACATGGGTTTGAATCCTCTACTTATTTTTCTGTACTTGTTTTGTGCTTTGATAAATCAGACGGTCATAAATTCATCAAATAAAATGGATCCATTTATCCATTCATGATTTGATATATTTATAACCGTATGATTTTAATTGTAATAATGTGGCAATCCCACAATAAAAGTCAAATAAGATACCAACAGAAAAAAATCCAACCCTGGATGACATGGTTTTCTCCATTCTAAAAAAGGAAATTCGATATTATTAATCAGAATTAACAAATTAGGAAATATTTTAAATTAATCATAAACCATAGAGAGAGAGAGAGAGAGACTGACCATCGACGGGGTTGGCGGCTTGGGATTGGTCGCCCCAATGTGGGGTCGGGATGTGGAACCCGGAGAGATGGGGAGGAAGAGAGACGGCTAGGGTTTCTAGGGTTTTTGTTCTTTATACTGGTTTATATATTTCATTTCAGCCCTTGGATCAATTTCAAATACAAATCCAATGGTTAGTATTTTTTTTTCAAAAAAAACATTAAAATAAATAAATATTTATATTATATTAAATAATAATAATATAATATGACATATAATATGGGAGCTGATATGTTGCAGTTGCACAAAAATGGTTAAATATATACTACGTTATCGTAATGTATAGAACTGTAAAATGAACTGAGTGTGTGGCAACGCTCAAAATATTTTTGATTTTTAGATCAATGGTTAATAAAATGAAACGGATCACTTATGTGAATGAAATGGATGAGATAAACTGTAAAAAACCTTATACTATCTCCTATTAAATAGTTTATTAAAATTTTCTTTAATGAAGTTGATCACTTATGTGAGTGAAATGGATGATATAAACTGTAAAAACTTTATACCATCTCCTATTAAATAGTTTATTAAAATTTTCAAAGTGATTATTCAACATAAATCAGACAAACACAACGATTTCTCGCATGATAGATCAACCAGATTCTTTTTAAAAATATGACAAGTTATACAAGGAATAAAACCCCATCTCCAGAAGGATTTCAATTACACTTTTCAGTGCTAAAAGACACTCAAATCTTTGATTGTATTTCCATATAGCACCAAATCATCATTATGAAAAAAAGAGAAGAAGAAAAATAACATAATCCAAACACCAAGTGAAAACCTTACATAAACATGGCAAATCTTCAAACCTTAAAACACTATCACTACTAACACCACTACTAACACCCACAAAGAGTGGGTTGTAAAAACACACAAAAAATAAAATAAAAACTTAAAACATAACTCTATTAGTAAACTGGTTGGAAGCCCAAATCTTTCTTGAGCTGTCACAACTCTTGCTCTCAATTCTTCTCCATATAAAAAAGAGAGAGAACCTAATATGGATCTTTTGGAGGAGATAGAGGATGAGCACTTCCCTTTCATTTTCTTCAGAGTCTCTTCACTTCTTTCTCCTCAAATCCTTATTAACAAAACCTACTAAAACACTCCCTAAAAACATACCTACTATAAAGAAGAGACTGTATTGTGTAACTGCACATGCAACTCCTACACCACAAAGCCATCATAGAAGAGCACTTATACCAGTTTATAGCCCGAGACGCCAACATCGATAGGCAAAGCTGCATGAATGTATACGAATTCGAGGCTCTCCCCGGCCGGGAGGGACTTCAGCCACCTTGGGAAGCCATAACTCTCCCCAGACTTCGACAGTCCCCATATAGGACCATAGAGTTTTGCGAGGGAGAGCCTCAGATCGGTCACAGTTTTCCCCGAATCGTTGGTCACCGACACTGAGTACCGGTAGTAAGTCCTGCCCTTGTAGCTCCACGAAGAGGTCGCCTTTTGTTCGACGGTGATAGGAGAAAATGTCTTCTTAACTGCATTGTACAAGGAGGCGAAGAGGATTTAAAAAACTCCCATTGGGAACAACTGATTATCAGAAAGCTCATTTTACAGAAGCAGAGGCAAAATCAGTTTCACAATTGTTTTAATAGATTACCTGGAGCGGGAAGAGATGGTCCGATGCGAGGCGGGGATCTCATCCCGGTGTTGTTCACCATAGGCGCGGTTGGATTTGGAAGCACCACTATTAAAAGAATGAACCATACATGATGATTAGCATTCAAGCTCACATAGAAGAACATGTATCATTAAATCATCCAAATCATACATCTTATGTAGAAAAGCGTTGTTATACACAAAATCACAAATTAGAGATTCGATTTTCATGTCTCCAATTCAATTGATTCATGTAATACATCATGAATGCATTCATAAAAGCATATACTTATCAGATATCGTTTCTTATGTTTAAAAAATCAAAACATGTACAAACTGTTCCTAACATTATTCTATGTAGAATTACCTGGCAAGAGTTGGTTGAAACCACGGCTTCCACCGCTGAGCCTGGCCAAGATGCCTAGAATGGGCGCGTTGTTGTAGGTGGCGGGTTCCGTCTGCTCGTAATTGTCCCGCTCATCAGCGAAGTTGTCGTACGCGTCAGGCCCACCGACGAGGGCCCCCTCGAGAAGGTTCGGATCGCTGGCTTTGCGGTTGTACCACGTGTCATAGCCACCGCGACAGCTCACGAAGGAGGGGTTCACCTTGATCGAGACAATCGACGATGCCCGGTGGTGGACCTGCTGTGGGTACGTGCTCCCGTACCCGATCATGTAACTCGTCGCCCTCGGGTTGTCTCCGAGAATGTAGTCCACCTGCGTATACAGAGTTTCTCAGTTTCTTAGCTTTGTTTAAAAACTCGTGATCCAACTTGGTGTATGTTGATCGATTCTGATTGGTTGAGTCAGATCGAGTGGATTGATTGACCTTTCATCAGGATCGTCAATCCAACTCAAGTAATTCAACAAGAAAATAAAAATTCTATGTAGTTCATCTAGTTAATCATAATTAATGATTCAATTCTCAATAAAGCAATTTTAGCAATTAAAAATGTTTATATATTAGATTTCGTGTAACTAAAGTTGACTATGATTGTGATTTTATTTAGATTGTGTTAAATTGATATTGAATTAATGAGTAAGATGTTGAAAATCTACACTAATTAATTCATATTTTAATTTCAGAACACAATTTTTGCATTCAAGTTCATATGAGAATATTTTAACTGATTCCCAGCTTAAAATATTATAAATATCTTGTTATAATGATTTTCCTATTTATTATTTTTTTAAGATTCTTTATATGTGCATCGAAGTTTTTTTTTATATATATTTTCTCAGTGTAGAATCACAGAGTTTTTCGAGTTTTCAAACATTGTTTCTTAACAAAATGAACAATAAGAACTGAAGAAGCAACAGTAAAAATTGATAGGTTGGATACCTGAGACTTGGCAAAGTTGAGGAGTTCAGAGGGGGAGGCATAACCGGAGGCGCAGCGAACGGCCCTATGACTGGAGGAGGAGAGGTAATCGGAGTAGACAGTGAGGAGGAAGGATGCGCTGGTGACGAACTGCATGTTATTCCACCTCTGCCTGAATAGGAGACCACCAGGAGTCCGCCGGACATTCCTTGTGCTCTTGCCCAGGCACGAGCACATGAAGTAGTCTGCCTTCTGCTGATACCTCTCCAGCACCGCCGCGTGCCGCCCTGCCTTCCCCTGCATCAGAAACTGCAACAACAACATCAGTTGCATGAGGGAATGCATGTAAAATCAGTATTAGAATTTGAATGTGATAATTCGCATTGTTTTAAAATGCTTTTTAAAAGATGTACGATTTGATAGTCACTGATCCGAATTAGTCACCGAATCAACTGATCTTACTAGCAAGTAGCAATTAAATATGAAAACTAATAAAATATATGTCATAAACATGAAAATCTAATTACAATATGAGGATAATATATTTTAAGCTGTTAATAAATAAATTAACAACTTCATTATTACAATAATATCACCACCTAATATAAACCCCAAAATAAACTTATTACTAAATTAAAATATAAATCAAATTAAAAGAAACATACAAACAACTCATAGAACATCACTTATGTTACTTATTTCAAAAGAGACAATTTCACAAGAAAAAGAACAAATGTATAAAAATATTTCCCCTTTTCATTGCTTAACATTGAAAAATGAAAAGCTCAATCCTAAAAATGATCTTACATGCATTTATAAGTTTTTTTTTTTCTTCTGTATTACATAATTGCATATGGATTTCAGGACTGAGTGTATCAAAACTCTTTAAAATTGTGTTTTTAATTAGGTGGGTTATGTATGCTTTTTTTTCCCCCTTGTCGAGTTATTCAAATTGGATCGATTATTCTACTTGGGTGAAAAAATTACTGACATCATCAGCCTAGCAAATTAAACTATGTTTTTCTTAATTAAAATATCACTGATGATTGGACGGCGTAGATTGTAGATAAAGATTGATTGGACGGTGTAGATTATACCTTGGATGCGAGCACCTGGGCCCCGGCATACTTGACGTCCCACCCAAACTCAGTCATGGCCCACCCAGTCCCGCCCATTGAGTCACCGTTTCGGCCCATGTAGTCCAGGTAGTACTCGTTGTTCGTCGCCTGGTACAGCCATGCTGCGGACCACAGAAGCTCATCCTGCACCCCCACATACATCCACCGTTAGATCAGGCCTCCAACGATCTCAACCGTTCGATCAATGGATTTCTTTTTCACTCACCGCGTATCCGCTGTACGATCTGTAGTATTTCTGAGCGACGGTGATGCTGCTGTCGTACTTCCCCCGGTACTTGTCCGCGAAATCGAAAAGCTGTGATCGCATTTAATATTGTTAAATGACTGATGTGCCCCTCATAAATGGAGGGTATTTTTCGAGGATCGGTTGGTAAAAATCGTAGTAACTAGGTATTAATAGGGGTATTGTTTATTCGACCGACAATAACTGTCACGTGACCGCAAGATCCGGCAATGACGGTCGACAAATAATGTTTCAATAAAGATCAAATCAATGGAGGACCACGAGCGCATTTTAGCATATAAAACCACGATTCACTAACGTGTGCTGAATGGCCTTTGTTATGAAATTTGAAATAGAAGAATGGCATTTATTCCATCTTTTTTATCCTGATCCCGATAATAGTGAATAACGATTAAATATAACAGGCAGATAAAATGGTGTGATAAGAAATAATGATGAGAATAAATAAAGAAGAGGGATAACTAATCTCATTTATGACATATAAAATAATAGGAATAAAATGCTTACAATTGTTTTAATTTTGTAATGAAAATGAAGATTATCCTCATTTTTTTGTTTCAATAGATTTTTTATCTTATAAAATTATGACAACTTATCTTCAAAACCTTAATCTTTTGCCAAACTAGCATAAAGATTATTTTTCATCCACTAAATTAGAATAATTTATACTTAAAAAATTTATTCTCTTGGGAAACAAGTCAATTGTGTATTGTTATACCTGATAAGCATGGTTAAGTAGCTCTGCAGAATAAGTCGGATTATGCCTCCTGAACACCATGGAAGCGGCGGCCATGGCTGCGGCCGTCTCGGCGGCGAGGTCGGAACCGGGGTGTTGGGGGTCAATCCGATAGGCGTGGCGGTCGGTCGTCATGTCCTCCGGCCTTTGCCAGCAATAGTGATCAGTGTTACCATCTCCCACCTAAGTTAATACAGGCATAACACACAAGTTTAAACTATATCATATAACAATGAATAAATCTCTTATGTTCAACTAAACTAGGAGTGAAGCATCCTTACATGTTTTTGTTTTTTCATCCTTACTAAACATATCTAATTAGTGAAATGAGACTGTACAGGAGACTGTAACAGTGTCATTTATATTTATTAATATGTAAAGGAGGGCATTGACCAAACAGGGACAGAACAGCACACCACAATAAAAAAAATTCACAAGATGAAAGAAACATTAAAGGAAACAACATCCAAACAAGATCTGGTTGTTGATCACCTCCCCACGTGAAGTGGGGGTGATTATGTCAGAGGACAAATATGGCCCATAGTGCATAAACCAAAAGGCATTTTTGAATCTAATGTTTGCTTAAACACACATCAAAATAAAGAATTACTAATATGGTTGTCACTAATTTTTGAAAGACAAGTTGCACTAATGGACATTCAAAGACCATCTGAGGTTAAGAGAACAATTGACAAAATCCAGTTAACCACTTTTTGAGTGATTTAATGAATGTGAAAACAAACCTCTCCATAGAGGACATAAGGTTGGGGATGAGCTTTAATGAAATAATCAGTGCCCCATTTGACAGCATCAAGAGCATGACCAAGTTCACCACTCTCAGCCATTTGTTTCCCATATTCAAGAATTCCCCAAGACATCATTGTTATGGTGAAGGCCATGGGCAGCCCAAATTTCACATTGTCCCCTGCATCATAGTACCCTCCCACAAGATCAACCTGTTCAACAACAAAAAATAGTGAAAAAAAAAAATGTCAGATCTGCTTCTTATTAGATCCATATATGTGTGTAGAGGGATTTTAATTAATTATATGAAACATTTTTTCAAGGACTATTGTATCTCTCAAAACACACAATCCGATGATATTTTTGTATCAAAATTTTCAAACATGTTTCCTTAACCGAGATAAGGTTTGCACACCAGATAACAGAGAAAATGACTAGCATTACATGGTACCAGTTAATCAAAATCAATAACAAAACAACAAAAGAAGTGAAAATGACATTCTAACAACTAGACCCAAATTGAATTTTTTGCTGATTAAATGATATCAAATAGAGAGTGTGGGAGAGAGACCAAAAGCATATCATTAAAACAAAAATCACATCAAAAAAGTGTTATTTCAACACCCATTTCCCTCACCAACCAACACAACATAAAAGTAAGAGAAAGTGACAACCCAAACCGCTTAAAATCCAATGAGAGATCAACGAGTAAAACAAATAAATTAAAACAATAACCATCAAAATCACCTCTATCAAATCCATTTGAGAGAGACAGAGACTTACCCCACTAGCCTTGCCATCATGTAAACCAGAGTTGGACCTCCAGTTGATTCTCTGTGTACTGGGGAGCACACCAGATCTCTGTGCCTCAAAGAAGAGAAGGCTCTTGCTGAGTGCCTTCCCATAGTCATGCCCTCCTCCACTCACCAACAATGGCATCATCAACACCATCCCCATCAAAACCACTACACCTCCTCCCATCACAAAATCTGTACTTGAAACAACAAAAACACAAATACCCAAATGGAGAATGGAAAAAAAAAACAAAAAATGTGCAATGTGGGTCTTGGGTTTTATCAGCTAAAACTCCTGATGAACCCACAAAAACACTTGGAAAGGGTGAGAGAGCAAAAGAGAGATTGGAGGAGGCAGAGGTGGTGAAGCCCCACTATATATGGAGAAAAGGCAGGGGCAGCAGCTCTGCTTGTGTATCAGAGATTATTCAATGTTTGGGTAACTTTTTTTTTTTTTTTCTGTCCCAGTCACCTTTTTTATTATTAATTTTGAGACATTATTATTTTTTTGGGATTTGTAAATGTGGGGAGTCCTATAAAAAAAAAAAAAAAAAACGGTTGGGAAAGGCAAGAGACTTGTCATGTGAATTGGGTTTTTTCCATTAAGGGGTGGTCGGTGGAGACTTTCAATGAGTGATCCATTTATTGTATCTACTGCTCCATCTAAAACATGAGTCTATCGGGTTGATGGTTGTGATTGGTATAACAGCTTTATTAGTTTGTCTGAAATAAATGTTTTTTTTTCTTTTCTTTTTTTTTGGGAATTGATTTATGGGGTATGGTATAGGTACAATTGTAGCCGTTGATAGGGTCGTTGCGTCGGCTGCCAATAAAAGCTGCCGAGCCCCTAAAAAAAAAAGTGCTGTGAGTGAAAAAAAAAAAAAAAGATTTACATACTTCACTACATATTTAATAAAACATATATTAGTTAAATAATATATATATCTTATTAAATTTTTTTTATATTTATTAAAAATATGTTTATTTAACTCGAAATGAAACGATATACTCTTTTTATCAAATTATATGTCTCATTAAATGATATTTATTATTTTTTAAAAAATAAAAATATGTGAAGTCTAAATTTTGATTGATGAATGCAACTAGTTGTATCATTTTTCAAAAAAAAAAAAAAACTATATGAAGTGTTGGATATTAATGTGGGTTCTCTTCAACTTCTCCTCTTCCCTTTTTTTTTTTTTTTCTTAATAAAAATTACCACATAGTCCTGTCCCTTACTTATGTTACCATCCCAAAAACGATACTAGATGATCCTTAGGGCTTCTTTGCTAGATGAATCTGGGTTTTCAAATATTTTTTGAATAAAAAATCATCATTATATTTTATATATGTATATATATATGTGTCAAAATAGGGATAAAAAAAATTATTTAATTTCGTATATACATGTGTGTGTGTGTGTCAAAATCGGGATATATTAAGCATTCGAATATAAAAAAAACACATTTTTTTTGGACTATCCACATTTTATCTCTGCTCTATTTTATAATGAGCGGGATTATATAATTTTAAATTACGCAAAATATCTAAAAAAATCTTTTAAAAGTTCGAAATACCCGAATCAACAAATTTTTAAAATTATATAAAAAAAGTTTCATTTCACAAATTTAGAAACTAAAAAAACTAACATTCCCTTGAGTAATATTTAAACTCTCTATAATCATATTTAATTTTTTTAATAACTATCATCTAATTGAAAAATAATATTAATATAAGAAATTATTTTTATTTGAAAGTGATTTTATACGTTATTAAATTTTTTAAGTATGTTATAGAAAATGTTAAAATTATCAAAATTGTCATTCATAAATTTATATGATTTCTTTTTGAATTTTTCATAACTTTTTAAAGTTTTTTTTTAAAATTTTATTTATATTTTTTAAATGTCTTACATAAGGATTTTTTTGTATAATATTAAATTAAGCATATGTAAATGCCCCAAAAGATTTTAGAAAGTTTAGAATATCTAAAAAATATTTTATAATGAAAATTTTTAATTTTTTATAATATAAATTTAGATATACAGAAAATAATAACAAACTTCACGCACAAATCAAAAGAAATATTTTTTTTATTATTAATATTTATTAATTGGAGTGTTAAATAATTAAATATATATGATAATGTTTAAATAGTAGATAACATAGGGTAGTCAAGTAATTATATTTTCTAAAATTGTGAAACAAAACTTTTTTAGGTATAATTTTAAAAAATAGCTAGTTTGGGTATTTCTAACATTTAAAAGATTTTTTTGGGTATTTCATTACTTGTTATCCTGCCAAAAAAGATCTAAAAGATCTCTAACTATAAGACACATTTCTTTAGATAGATGGGTTTAGACAAATCTAATTGGAATATAATACATATTATCCATGTTTGCTTTCTATAGATGTGAAATTAGATAATTTGATACATTTATTGCTATAAATGATAACGCAATTGATCATTTTTTAAATTGAGTTTATATTATTTATTGTTGTATATATTGATTGATCAATTGAAATATGCACCATTATTAAAGAATGTGAGAACTATGTACACTCGAATTTTTCTTAATTATATTTAATTATATTTACTTGACTAAAGCCGGAATCGTGGGCCCTCATACGTTCTTTTTATGGGTGGCGATTGATCGATGGATTTTTTCTATCAACGGTGGTGATTTGTTTTGGAACAAAAAAAAAAAAAAAAAAAGGAATACCAAAGCGGGAGAGATCCGGCGCCGCAACAGTCTCCGCTTTCATCGCGCAAACCCTAAATTTGTTGATATTTAGGACTAATAAATAAATATTTATTTCACTGCTTTGTCGCAATTCGGCGGATATTTTATATTATCCCCACAAGGAATTTTGAGCCTGATTTTGGGGAAAATTATGCATGCGCCGTTAGAACCATTTTTTTTTTTTTCCAAGGACAGAAAAAATAAAAAGGAAAAATTAATCACTGGATGATCCCCTTATTATTTTTACATCCCTACCACTTATGAAGTTATTTTTAGGTCCCTCTAATCCTAATACGTATTATTTTCAAGTCCTTCTATCTTCACCCTGTTTATGGGAGCTGTTTTGTATATCAAAAATTTTCTTAATATGTAGATAATGTACATTGTTAAATGTGTTGGGTACAATATTGTTAACTATGCTGAGTACATTGTTAATTGTGGTACGCACATCATTAATTTTTAAATTGTATTAAAATTTCATAAATCATGAATATTTATATTCGATCCTGGAAAAAACTTGGGGAGGTGGATGATGGAGAGAAGGGGAGAGAGATATTCGTTGTGCTTGGAAGGGCACAAACAAAATGACAATATATATATATATATATATATATATATATATATATATATATATATATATATAGGGTACAAGGGTAAAAATGAAAAGAAAAAAAAAAGGAGAAAAGTTAATCCTAAATGGATGGAAGGATTTATAAAAAAAAATCTTAACTAACCTAGAGATCTAAAAATAACCTCAGAAGTTTCAGGGACCTAAAAATAAATAGGAGCTGGCTTGAGGGACCCATAATTATTCCCCCAAAAAAACAATTATCTGAATTTTTATTAATACTCAAATTAGTCATTTTTTAAAATATATATATATAATCTCATTTGATACATTTTATCTTCTAAAGTGACTTATCTGTCGCTAATTCATCAAAATCTATAATTATTCAAAAAAATCTCAATTTTAGAAATGTTAGTTTTTGTAAATATTGATTCTTTATAGGATATAAAAGATAAAAGATTATGTTAATGCTACTAATATTTAAAAAATAAAATAAATAAAACAATACCTTTTTTTATCTTTTTCACTTTCAAGTGAGGATAGTACCTCATTTTCAAAAAAAAAAAAAAAAAAAAAAAGTGAGGATAGCATCTCCTCTTAGCAAGGAATCCATCAACTAGTGCACTAATTTACCAGGTCTAAATCTAGTGAGTTTGGTCACTCTCAATAGTGGATTGAGCTGAGAAGAAGGGAAGAGTCACGTGTATAACATATGATCTAACACTGACTAGACTAGTGATTAATTTCATATGGGATTGGGAGCTTTGCCTGCACAAGAGTGAGCAAGGTATGTTTTCCTAGAGGTACACTACCCATTGAGGAGTAGGGGCACTTTTGTTTTGTGTCTTTTGGTAGACCCACCCCCTCATCTACTTTTTATTTATCGTTTTAGTCATGTGCTCTTAATTTTAAATAAAATTGAGAATACATGCATGCCTACCATTCTAAAAAAAAAAAGAAAAAAAGAAAACAAAACATTAACTAAATTAGGCCCCAATCGTCCCCACAAGGTCACGATCATTAAATCCCATAAACAAGGGTTCAACCCCAAAACACATTTATAACCCAAGTCACTGTATATTGTTGTTGCATGTCATCATTTGTGTTCGACGACCATTACATATTTGAAACTAGGGTTTCCATGATAAAGTTCACATTTTCCTTTTGCATGCGCAATCCGACAAACACCACTCGTCCCCCTCATACTTTGTTGGTCTCTTTATCTTTATAAATAATATATAATAATAATAATCTACATGGCCTTTATTATTTCTTCTTCTTATAATATATACAACAAATATAAACATCTCTCTTTTTTATATATATAAAAAAAGGCACCGACAATGTGTAACAAAACCTGCAAATTCAAAATGGAATCAGGTGATTGTTTGGTATTTTTTTTCAAATGTAAAGCCAGTGATTTGGCGCCTCATTTGGGGAAAATAAAATACACAGAAAAGAAAAATATAAAAAGTTTGGTCAAAAAGGGTCTCATGTCATAATTATATTTAATTTTTTATTAAAGAGAATCTAACCGTAATTAACGGTTTCCCGCGCCGAACAATTACTGGTATAATCATGCGGTGACTTTAATACGTTCATCTAGCGCGAATTACAGTCTAATCAGACCGTTGGTTCCGCTTGATTCGGTGGCGGTGCAAAACGAGTGCAATGAAATGAGGGTTATGTGATCCAAGACAAACTGATGACCGGTTAGAACCGGTTACATTAAGGTCAGATTGACCGCGAAAACCGGTAACTCTCGGTCTCTTATTCTTAGTTTATGGACCACGGTTAGGCTTTTTATTTTCGTCGTTGTAACATTTTTTTTGTTTTTTCATATGGACACTGTCTTTAACTTTGAGACCTTGTTCTTCTTCTGTGTAACTTTTAGTTTTTGCTTTATTTGGTGCTTCTTTTTGAATGGTAGGTTATCCACCCATCCACACCTTCCTCATTTTCACACTGGAGACTGTAATGGATGGCTACAAAGATTTTGAAGATTTTAGGGTTTGGTGGGTGGGGAATCATGTTGGCTTCTTTGGGATGATAGCTAGTCTTGGTACATCTTTTTTGGGTGGTGAGGCTTGTATGTATATATTCATTTTTATGTGGAACCTAGTGACTTTGGAATCTCTTTTTTTCTACATTGGGTGCTTGTGGGTTGTGACCAAGTACTAAACTTTTACATTCATTTTCCACCCAAGTGGTTCAAATTTAAGGACGACATCGAGCTTGATTTATTCTGATTTGTTTGGTCCCATGTGTAGGAATTGTTCTTTTGGATTTAGGGAAGCCATTGGATTTAATTAGAATTGTAAATGCCTGATCATAAGAGTATAATTTTTTATAAAATGCCTTTTTAACATGGATAAACTGTAATAGTTAATGCACATATATTGTATTGTAAACTCTACTCCTACATCATGCATGTATATTAATTTATATATATTTATCTAAAACTATGATGACATTTTAATAAGATCTAAGATAGAGACGAAAAATAAAGAAATGAATAATAGCAAGCAAAAAAATATGTAATTTTTCTATTTATGTATAACTTTTCTATACCTTATCAATATGTTATTTAAAATCAAATGGAATTTTTATATATATATATATATATATAAGGCCAGCAATTAAGTATAGGAGAAGGAAAAACAAAATCCAATAACAATATTTGACATGATTCGGCAAAAGATTATCTACGTTCACAATAGAAGAAGAGAGAAGTTTTCACTATTCTGAGTAATGTGATTACAGACCTGACACATTTTAAAAAAACCTTAGGTTGTCTTTCAATGTTATGAGTAATCTCAAATGCATGAAAACCATAGGCTCATCCTGTGTTTTCATTCAAAGTAACAAGCAATAGTTCCACCATAGGACAGTGCAATACTTCCTTGATATCAAGAAGCTAGGATGCAAGACATAGGTTGCTTTTGGTTTCACGATTGTAAAATTGATTTTAAGCAAAAAGTAAATTTACAACTGACTTGTAGGAAACTGTCTTTTTATTTTTTTTTAACTCAGATTTTGAGTACTTTTTCACATAAGTCTGTTTACAGTTACATTTTTTATCCCGTTTTTCTATTTAAAAATGGGTTTGAAAAAAATAACTTCATGCAAATTTAAAAGCTACTCAAACTCATTTTCAATTGGACCCATAGTATTTATCTAATGCAATTGAAAGAGTTTGGACAATCTTTATTAATCAGGCTTGCATCACTATCCCCATTATTTCATCATCCATAGGAGTTAACACAGGCAAAAGTCATAGTTGTCTATAATTAGTTGTACATATTTATGTTGGTACACATGCATGCCACCAAAACTCATGTACTCTGAAAGTGAAAATTCTGTGTAATTCAAAGTTGATAGTTGTCTGAAACAACACAGTTGCATAGATTTATAATTGAAAGTGAACTGACACTTGTGTTAGTCAATTTAGACAAACCAAACTAAAATATGTCAAAGCACCTGTCAATCTATCTGGAGGAAAACAGCTAATCAGTTGAGTTTCCATCCAATGAATTTAATTGGTCCCAAACTCATTGCATGATTTATCATAAAATTGTTAATCTCAAGTGACATCCATGATCGCTGTCGGTCGCGTGACATAGACATAATGCATGTGACATGCAATGACGATGACATATAATACAAAATGGAAGTTGAAACCAATGAAGGTTCATTTGCTTTTATCATCAGAAATCCTAATTAAAGTAATGGATGTTCAGATGCAACTCATTATGTGTCACTATTTTGTAGCATTTACACGATTTAATTTATTCCAGCTGAACAGGATTACTATGTATGAAGACAAATTTTGGGTTGGTGTAGCTACTTTTTTTTAACTCTAATATTTGAATGATTGATATACAGTTACATACAATGACAGGTGATTAACATGTGCATGGAACGTGCATTGTTTGCATATCTGCTATAGATATATATTTCTTCCCATTTGATGTCAAACTATTTCAAGAAGGAGAATAGGATTTTCTATTCGAATTGGAAATCAAATCATGTAATAGAAACAAAATATTTTAATAGCTACATTGCATAGAATGGGTATTATATGCGTAGAGAATTTAAAGAAGCATGTCCTACATGAGGTAAGCATAACTGCTCAATGCGTAGGTCCTTGTTGGAATGAAAAACCACATTGAATACAAGCTCATCAAAGATGGTTTTAATTTTAAAAAAATGCCTGCATTGATCACTCATTATGGAGGGCTAGCTAGCATGCCCATTATATTCAGTTATGTAACTGTCGTGTATTATGAATCATCAACATCAACTCATTATAAAAAAATGTATGCAACAATTGAAAGGTAGCTTCTTTTTCCTTTTACCCTTGTTATCTCATATTTTTCTTATGATAGTGCTTATTCATTTGTGCATGGATAGGGGGTGTTGTTACTCAAACATTTACGTTATGTCTCACCTAATGTAATACGTGAAATCACTTAACATATTGCATTTATGCGGTATATGTTTTAGTATTGATATCTCTTCTACTAAGAAAAAAATAATAATCTATGCATTCATTTTATTTGAGTAAATATTTTATTATATATATATATATATAATAAAATATTTATTCAAATAAAATTATTTACTGGGAATCCCATTGACTGATCAGAAGATCTACAACGTAACGCAATCTCCACATGCCCCCCCCCCCCCCCCCCCCATTTTAAAGTATTTTATTTTAAGTATGATATATACATACACAGGTGAGCTCCATTAATTTGCTTTATGACCCAACAAGAATTGAGCGAGGAGAACCAGTTCATCATAAATTCTTTCATGGGGAATAATATACTTTGCAATCGTGCAACTACTTTGCAACTACATTGAGATCAACATTTTTTTTCACAGTAACTAAAGGTCCACTTGAATTGAAACAATGTACATCTGATTTGCATGTGTGTGTGTATATATACACCTTTTAAAATCTTTTATTTTTGCATGTTTCCCTTTTTGAAAGTGTAAATATTTATTTATCATCACGAACAATATAGATACATTGGGCTTGTATATTTGTCTTAGGCTCCGTTTGGGAGTGCATCACGGGCGTCCGCAGTGCCAAGACACGAGGAGACTTGTATTGGATGAATAGTTGTTTTCACGATAGAGGCGGACGTATGAGTTGGTTGGGCCGGGCTGTAGCCCGACCCAGCTTTTGTATTTTTTTTTATTACTTTATGATATATATTATAATATTTATATTTGATATCATATGAAATTGCATTTTATACATAGAATATATTCCTACCAAACTAGATATCAACTTATAAATTAATAACAAATCAAATAGTATCCTAACAAACGGGATTTCAACCTAACAAACCAAATCGAACTCTGATCCTTTTGAGGTTTGAACAGCTTTTGGGTTTACAGATATTGTTTTTTCTAAACCGTTTTCAAATAAAAAAAACTAGGGTCAAAAGCTGTAAACATTTTTGTGAAAAAGTGCTTAAAAACTGAGTTTTCCAAAAGCTGTAGATGGACAACTTTTTGTAAAATCATATATAAACCTAGCTCTTGCGTAAAATCAATTTTGTAATTATGCAACCAAATGCAAATGTTATTATAAATTTTAACAAATCTAAATTTTAAAATTCAAATATTATTTTAAGAATTAATTTAATGTCAATTGAACAATAAAAACAAAATTCATACTCATAGAACAACTCTTTTTATTTTTCTAGCAACTCTTCCTATTTTTATGACAACATATTTGATTATTTCAATTATAAAATTTGTTAATATACCGTGTAGAATGAGTTTATATTTCATTTTTATTCCTACCAAATCAAAATATTCCATTTTAATTAAATTTCTTTTTTTTCTTGTCTTCACATATATATGTCTTTTGAATATCACATTATTTGGTATATAAATAATTATATCAACTATAAGAACATAAAACTTTCATATAAATATTTAATATAGGCTATGTAGCCCACTCCAAAATATTATCTTGGATCCACCCCTGTGCACGGAGTGGAAGAACGCGGAAAAAACCGATCAAAAATAATTTGGGACAAGGGTATTTTAGGTTATCATCGCAGCTATGAAAATTCTGTTTGTGTGTGCATTCGCGTATGCGAGCGTCCGCCAACTCAACCTCATATACAATGTACCTGGTGTCAAACACTATCTTATTTGGATGTTGTGATAATTTACATACTAGGTTAACTTTTAAAGTGAATGGTACCTAGACAAACTTGAAATTTTGATTTAATGAACCAAGGTTTCAGACTGATTATCTTTAATTTATTATTAATCCACGTTAGCTTGGGTACTATATATTTGATTAACTTGTGATTTTTAGATATATTTTTTTTCTTTTAAAAATGGGTCAATGGCTCAATGCCCATGTCGTTTAAAAACACACTATTTTTCATGATAATATAATATTCTAGCCTTTTTTTAGAGTTTTTTTTTTAAAGAGAAATCATTTTCATTTATAATAATAGATGACATGATCCAATTTTTTTGGGCATAGATACGTTAATTATAAAATTATGTGTTCGACGCTGCAAAATAAATTACGGTGGATTTTTATTATTTTTTCCTACAGTTGTCAGGATAGGGCGCCAGTACATGTAATTTTTTTTTATATAGAAAATGATATCTTAGCCCCCCGTTTGCATACATTTATAATAAGATTTATTCTTGAATACACAGTCATATAAGCATAAATGATTATACTAGTAGAATAAATGATTTTATGTTTGATTGTATTTTGAATTCTTTTTATTGAAAAACGTAAATAATAAAGTTTTTGTTGTTTGGATAAATCTATATAAAGTGTGGATAAGGATATATAAAAAGTAAAAAAATTATGATAGTTAATTTAATGGGTGAGTTATAAGGCATCTCCAATCCTATACTCAAACTTTTACTCAAACTTAAATTTGAGTAAAAATCACTCAAAACTCTCTCCAACCATTTACCCATACATATACCAAATCAAGTTTTTACTCAAGTCTTTACCCAAATCAAGGGAGACTCAAATCTTTACCCAAATTTTAACATTTTTTTTTTTTCCTTTATCTCCACATTTTCTTCTAATATAACATTTTTCCCTTCAATTCCTCATTTAGTTTAATTATATTAGATGTTTTTCCACCTCCCAAAATTTTCATCATCTCTTAAAATCCAAAAAAAAAAAAATTCTTTCTTAAATTTTCATCTTTGTTTTTTAACTTCTTATTTTTACTCCAATAAAAAAAATATTACTTTACCTTTTTAAAAAAAAAATTGGATGATAATAATTTTTAAATTTAAATATTTTGAAGGAAAGAAAAATTGAGTAGTAATTTGAGGAAAGGACTTTGAAAATGTTTATAAGAAATAATTAGAAGAAGATGTGAAATTTTTAAAAGATTTGAGTAAAACACAAAGTTATGGTTGGAGACACATCATATCAAATCAATCTTTTACTCAAATTTTGAGTGAAATTTAGATATAGGTTTGAGTAAGGGCTGGAGATAGCATAAGAGATGATGACAATTGATTTGACAGTGGGTCCACTTGAATGAAATCACCTGAAATAATTTTAATTTTCAAGGGTTAGCTAAAATTCATGTATTACTTTATGCCAGTTTATCCAAATATATATTATATGTGAGTATTCAATGCATCCAAATATTCAAATTCATCTATTCCAGCTTTATTCCATATTATCCAATCCCATATTATTCATCTATTACACATCCAAAGGAAGCATAGTCTCATCTACACAAATTTATTATTTTATAAATAGTTAAATATGAACTTTATTATTTTTATAAAAAAAATACATAATCATATAATTAATGCATATATATTTTGTAAAAATATATATATACGGATATACCAAACCAATGAAACATATATTAATCACATGGAAAGCACAAACGAGCTTAAAAAAAAAAAAGAGATTGAGTACATCTGCACCAGCATGATGTGGCTAAAAAATCCAAACACAAAAAATGTTGTCGACGAAAACATACAAATCAAGAATGAGCCCAATCATATTATTTTTGGGATCCTCTTAAAAAACATTAATATATAATATTTTTCATACACCGTGACGTCGACACGTATGGTCCATGTATCTCGACCAATAATTAGAAAGACAAAAGGCCAATAAATCCCCATAACCTGATCTCAACCGTCCAACCCAAATCCGACGGTTCAAATAAATCCAGTTTCTATTCGGACCGAAGAGACAAACCGCTCACCGCTGATGGAGATAACGCCACGTGTCCCAATCTCGTGAGACAGAGAGATGGCAAGTCACGTGCGTGGGTCCCACGGGATTGTCCGTGCTCGCACGTGCACCCACATGACCACGAATCGATGCTTCTCCTCCCCCCCCCCCCAACGTAGGCCACGTGGGTGTCATCACGGCCGTGATTTTCGGTCCTAGATGGACGGAGAAGGAACATGCCACGTGGATCACCAACGGTTTTATGGATGGCGGGAAGCAGAACGGTCGGTGGTCCTTCTGTTGGGCCCCCACCGTTATTGCCATTGTAACTAGCCCTCTCAACGGGTTTGGTCCGGACCGAATCTTGGTAGACCGGAATCTAACCCAAGACCCACCCCCCGAATCATGGTGGACCCTTGGGAATTAAAACCTCAACCCGGTGGATCCAGAACTGATAATGACTAGTATAAGAAGAACATCTTTACAAAATCATTTATAAATTAAAAATCTAGCATAATTTTTAAAACATATAACATAAAAATATATTAATTTAAATACTAAAAATACTGAAAATAAATTAACATAAACATATAATGCTAAAATGTTATGGATTAGAACTTGATAAATGAAATATAAATTTATGGGTCAATTAATAGTCTAATAACTCTACGAGCTTATATATAAAATAGTCATATCTCAAGTACATAGGATCAGGTTGAGGTGAATCTGGATTTGACCCGATTTTATGTTCGGGTCCACCGGGTCATATCCAAATGGGGTTGGATAAGTTACACGTGTAATTGGATTCAGGGTGGGTCATGTTCGGGTTTAGACCCAACCCATTGACAGGACTAATTGTCGTGTCAATAACCTATCCAATACACAATACCCTAGGTTTCAATGTTAGCGGCTAAATAAGCTATTCTGAAATAAATAATTGTTTTAATATAGAAAAAGAACAAAATCCTTTTTTAAACATTTTTTAAGTTATTTTTGTTGAAAAATGTAATGATAAAAGTTTTATTGTTTGATTGATCTTCGATAAGATGTAAATAAAAGGTCAATAAAATGTGGATATGAATTTATAAAAAGTGAAAAAAATAATTTAACATGTGGTTCCTCTATCCTAGTAAAATTAATTGGGTGGAATAATATAATTTCAAAAGGATCTAAAAAACAAATAGCAATTTATTACCACCTATTCTAGCATGGTTATACATATCTATTCTTTGCTAACAAACAGGTTTTTGGGTTTATTCCTTCTTATTCCACCAAGTTTTGGACAAATAGAAGTGCAATAAAAACAATCTATTTTGTTTGCCATAAAATGATGGATATAGCCATGCCAAATTAAAATAAATAAAATATAAGCTAATATTCGTATTCCATATTCTTTTTGAAATTGTGATTTTGCCACTTAATTTATCCATTAATATAAGAAGTTGCTTGTTAAATCGTCATCCATTAACTCTTATAGATGATGGGAGTCCACGTGTCAAAATGTTTTTTACACAAGTTATAAGTCATTATTTACATCTTATTCATATTTTATCTATAATCTATCAATACTTAAACAAACAACAAAAACTTCATTACTCCGCTTTTAACAGAAAAATGAAAAACACAACTTAACAAAAAGTGAATTATTCTATGTATATAATTAACTATCCTGAAATAGGAATCTATCCTGGATTAGCTTGTATCACTTCTTAATATATTTGTTTTTATTTTTAGATCTTTTGGTTAATGTTTTGATATAAAATTTTTCGTAATATTTGAAAGGAAAAGAAAACGTTAAAGTTGAAGTTAGAAATTGATAAAATATTTGGACACATGAAACCTCTGCATCATGGGTTATAGATGTCATAATAGGATGGAAGTAGTCTGTCACAGCACCTTTTTCAACGTTTAAATTGCTTGCGAAACTTTTTACTCCCATGTTCTTCTCACCGCCCAAAAAAAAAAATTGACATAATTTGCAAGAAAAACCACAATATATTCATATTTAGGTGATTAGTAGGATTTCGTATCAGGTTGGGTTAGTTCAAATATGGATGGTAAGCGAGGGAACGAGTCGAGTATTGATATATTCAAGCTAGGTTCATTTATAAATACGCTCGACTTTGACTCAACTCGAATTTAATATCAAACTTAATTTTGTGTTTAAATTCGACTTGTTTGTGTTATAAAAAACTTAGCTTGACTTGTTTGTAAAATCAGAACACTAATCAATACAAAATTATGTTCGTTTAAACTCGTGAGCTCGGCTTGTTCATGATCGAATTTTAAAAATTATTTAAACTCGATTCATTTGTCTAACAAGCATCAACTGAATTGAGTTTAAGCGACTCGATTCGTTGACCACTCCTGAGTTCAAATCAAATTTGTGCACTGAGTCCATGTGTACTAAAATTTTTGTTTTTTTTTTTGTGTCGAGGCCTTTGTCACAGTGTACTGAAACTTGATACACGCGATACACAGTTGCATTACATAAAATAGTGTAGTTTAAATGTGGCTGGTCTACAAAATATTACACACTAAACAACCATTTTAATATGAAAACAAACAAAGAAATTTAGTCTCCATATTGCTGTTTTCGATCAGATTGGATTTCCAGGCCAAAATTAGGTACACCATTGGAAAGGACATACGATCAGTACTGAGAAGGCCACTATCAGCACCAATAAATTGAAGAGTTGTTTCATGAGAGCTGAATCTTTTCTTTCTTTTTTTTAAAAAGAAATGTAGATGTTGTTACCATAATTTTATTAAAAAATTTAAAGCACAACTCTCAAGGAGATGAGAAGAAATAAAGTAAAACAATACATATGTGGGATGAATCATATTTGAAAACTTTAAAAACTTTTCCATACCGGATTGCATAGTGCTACTAGGTTGACTCTCAGTTATCAAACAATGGAAGAACTCTGGTATGTGGGGAAGAATCTTCAGAGACCCGCTGATAGAAGCACAGCTGCTCGCATCTCCCAATCGATTGCCTAGGCAGGCACATGGGCAATATGGCTAACGCAGAACGCAGCCTTGTTTAGAGGTGTTAAACTGTTAGAGCATATTGAGATAACATGTAGGAGGTATTCTGCGATTGTGTTCGAGATTGGGGAAGGTTTATAGGAGGTGCGAGAGAGGTGTAATTTTGAAACAGGCGCCTAATCATTGCAGAATAAGCGAGAGGTGGATTTGTAGTGGTGTTCTAAATTCTTCTTCTCTTAGGTTTTTTTACCTTTTCTGTTCTCTATTTCTTTTTACCTCTTTCAAAATTGTATTTCAAAATCACTAATAACATCGTCTTGATAACATATATCTTTCTTTCAAAAAACAAAAAAAAATTCACATAGTTATCATAGTTAAACCAGTGTTTAAAAGTCACATTTGATTCAACACATTTGCAAGGTAAGAATAAGAGTAACATAAGTTTTATATAAGAGTAAAACAGGGCTGTAAACAATGTTATGGAGAACAATTTTATTTGATTTTTATAAAAATAATATATCTCACCTAATAAATAATATAGATATTTCTAGCGAATTACATTGATCTATTTATAAAACTATTAAAAATTTGTTAAAAGATATAAATATCTTATCTAATCAAGTATATATTTTAATTGAACCATGGTCGAGACATGAGACTACAGATGAAAAAATGTATCACAACGCCAAAATCAAAATGCAAAATCAAGGGAAGGAAGAAAGACAAGAGGAAACGTAGGAGCCAGAGATGAGGACGATGGGCGACGGAGGAGGAGAGGGAGAGAATGAGAGAAACAAAGGTAAAAAAATGTGTTAAAAATCATAAACATCAAATTCAACAAGTTCTATCTATCACCTACAACCAATATCGTAATAACTTAATCAAATATGACATTCATAATACATTTCAGAAAAACCAACAAAACAGAGTCATTCCACAGCTTGCTCAAATTTGAGGTTGGATCCCTGCCACTCAAAAAATGGTCCTACCTAAATTATCAAATCAACGATAACATAAACTAAAAAAAAAACTAAACATATAACACAGTTTAAAAAGAGAACGATAACTCACAAAGGGAGGGAGGAACTCTGCATGACCAAATGTAGTAGTCTGGGAATTATAAATAATAGTAATAATAATAATAAGAGTCATGATACCCAGGCCCCTATAATATAAGTCTCACTCACAAACTTCATAAGGGGAAATGATTGGTTTGTTAATTTTTTCAAAAAATGGTAAAATGACAAAATACAAATTTGTCCTTCATTAAAAATTTGTCTCATTAACTCAAATATCCCTATTTTCTCTATTCGGTTATGACTTTTTCAAGTAAATCTTAAAATTCATTTACCTATTTCAAATTTTGAATTTTGAAATCATTACCTAAATTATAATTGAACCTAGATTACACCAAAAATTACCGAAATTGTTTTCATCAAAATCCTTCAAACGGACCATTTTCTTTAGGTATTTATTATATTCAAATTTAAATAAAAAACACATATAGTTAACATATGAAACAGTTACATTTTATATTGTTAGTTACAAATACATTTCTTACATTTACATAGATGGAATAAATAATTATATTTACCTAAATGTCAAATAGTTACATTTACTATTTAAAATTATCTATTTTAATTTCTAGTGCACTGTCTTCCAAAGAAAATGTATCAGAATCCTCTATAAAAATATGTACTTCACTGTTACATTTATACGTCATTTCTATTTGCATTGTTAAAAGAAATGCACAACATGAGATAATGTTACATTTCAGAGTGTTACATTTATGAATGTAACAAAATTGTGTAAATGAGTATCCGAGTTCAGAAGTCTAATATAAGCATCACACGAACCGGTAACAATTAAATGTAACAATATCAAAATTATTTTATGAAATTATAACGAAACAAATATAAAAACAAGTGTGAAATAGTGATCAAAACATAAAAAAAATTCATTTTTTTAATTGAAACATGTAACATAGATTGAACATTTGATCATCAAAAATTTAATTTCAAATTCAATGTGACTTTCATTCAATAAGATAAAAAAAATAAAAAAATAAAATTGACAAACCTGATCCAAAAGAAAGATCCAACTTGATAAAGAACAAATCAGTTTTTTAAACTTCTCGAGATTAAAATTTCAAGACTGCTACGAATATGTTCATGTAAATTATTAGATTATTGTTACCTACATAAATTAGGATTAATGATTTTACACAATACAAGAAAAAAAAAATACAGTAATTAATGAAATCTCCACAATCCTAAGAATAAAGCAAACCGTTTTTCTTGTTTAGAAGTAGTTATCAATTAAAAGGTATAATAGATAATGTTTTATTACCACATCATAGGGCCTGTGATGGAATCTAAAAAGTTGAGGCCCAGGAATCATTATTGTAATAATAATAACCTCAGAGCAACAGTGGAATTCATTCATACTCTCATTTTAATTGAAACATTCCTCATAAAGTTTTATTCATTCTCTTCCTCACAGAAACCAACAAAATTAGATTTCTGGGGAACGAAGGATCCTTCTATATTAGAGTTGCCAAACTAGCTAGTGATAGAAACACTCCTAAGCAGAACGAAAACAAAGCAGACTGTATTTACAAGAATCAACATCAACACTTATTTTGGAATAGACAGGAAGGTGTTGACAGTAACCCTTTGGGCGCGTAGCTGAGTTTTCATAGGACCCGAAGCTGCGTGAGGAAGGCAGCACATAGATCGAGGAAGAGAAGCTGCGGTCCTTGGACTCTCTGTAGATCAAGGAGATATTTCTCGTCCCTCTTCTTGTATAGCTGTGGTTTCATAAGCCAGTTATGGTCAGTATGAGCCTTTCAATAATTCATCTTTTAGTGATGATATCCAAATACCAGAACTACGTTCAGACATGCATTCAGCTTGTTAGACCATTATACACACAATTAAAAGGTAAAAATATTTTATTTTATTTTTCTGTGAGATTTTTTTTGCAGCTCTTCCATTGCATTGTATGAATAAATTTTTCTTAAGAGATCACCTAGTGACCCCAACACACTGGCAATGATAAAAAATATTCATCAATTTATCAACCCAGGAAAGGGTGATTCCAAATAATAGCTTGGGTGAATGGCCTAAGACTGGATGTCAACTCCTAGATTGTACAGTGATGGCCATGGATGACAATTACCAAATAAAGATTAACAAAATCCTCCTACATATTAATGAACAGTGAACAAAAAATCAGCTTGCAGATATAACCTTCTGAATTATTTTTACATAACTTGTATTCAAATAATGAATAACAAAAGCTTCATTTTGCTAATTCACTAAAGATGGCCATGCACAACATGCAGATATTGTGGAACTAGAAAGAGAGTAAAACTTATTATAATTTACTTATCAACGCAGTACTAAAAAGTTCATTTTGATCAACAATTCATTAAGCATATAAGGATAATATTCATTTTCTACAAAATATATCAATCAAGAGGGAAATTTTTCAGATCAACAATATATACTGAGAAAATTCATTCTTTTGAAAACATCTTCATAAGTAGGAAGAGCAATACCTGTAATTCAAACTTGATCGCGTTTGCAGATTTTGCACATTCATTTTCAGAAATGGAACATTCATCAGCAAAGATATGATCACCATGCAAGGTACCGTTTCCATTATCAGGATGACCAGGAAACCATCTGCATTTCATGTTATAATGTCCAATCTTTTTCCAAGCCACATTCATTTCTTGCAGAGCTCTAAGAACCTCCATCATTATCTCGCGAGGATGAGCTCGAGACTGGTAGAAAACAGAATAGAGTGCTTTAAGTAGCATTACCTAGATTTAGGGAACTTTTTAAATAATTCCAAGATCAAGTGACTACCTGAATTCCAAGGGCCCATTTTTTTTCTGCAGAAGAAATTGACCTTAAGGGATAACCCTGATGATCCATGTATCCTGCCATATGGTGCCCCATAGGTGAAGTTGCAGGTTCACATGGATGCATGCGAGGAAAGCTGCATTCCTGCAGAACACGTGTTTCAATGTTTGTCAGCCATCCATTATAATAAATGAAGCAAACATTTCATCATATCACAGGGGACAAAGTTCAATCAATTAAACTAATGAACATCAGGTCAGTTAAACATGCACACCATCGTCTCCTGGAATTCTGCTCCAAGGTAGCCACTTGAAGCGCGAAACCGATTGTCCAGTAGTAGATAATATGAAACTGTAGCCTGCATAAGCATGAAAAGTAAGTTATGACACCGAAAGATGAACTAGACTTGGTTAATAAAATAAGATTCAAGTACCTCATTCTGCACTCGGTTGCGAAGAGAGTCAATCAATTGATTCCTATCAAACCCCATTTTAATGACTTCTTGAAGAATTTCTTCATCAATCTACAAGGACAGCGGCACAAAAAAGTTGGCATTACATAAGACAGTATTTATATGAGTGATGTGGAGTTTTCCCATAAAGTAATGGAGTATTGCTATATCCTGACCTCTAATCATGCCTATACTTCAAAATAGATCAGTAATTCTGCTTAAAAACGACCATTTTCACTGATATAGTTTACCAAGTTTATTTTCACCATAAATGCAATGAATGTGCTGTTCATTTCCTCCTAAACTTCCTGCATATAGTGCTGATGTATGAACATGCTAAAGCAATGACCACCCCCCACCCCCCGAAAACAAGCCTTTTCTGACAAAATGATAGAGATGCATGGAGATGTATTAACTATTTAATATTATACCAGACCCATGACATTTACCATACCCAATGCACTGGGCAGCAAACCATAAGCAGCTTTAACTCTGGTGGTGCTTTCCTCCTAAACTAGGCAGCTCAAACTCTAGTGACTAGTCCTTTTTTTCTGAAAGAAGGTGGTGTCCACCAATATCATTTCAATTGATATACTACTTATTACAAAAAATGGTAAGAAAGAAGAGTAAATACAAGGAAGACTAATAGTGGTTCATAAGGAATGCACCACCCCAGTGAACATGAAGCGGGCTATTACTTCTCTTACTCTAGTGACTAGTCCAACCTGGTGGATGTATCCCAAAATGCCATGTCTTAAAACATTCTTGATCTGATACAACACAATGCAATGCATGATTACTGGCCCTTACAGTCCAGTAAAGCTGGAGTTCTGAACATTTAGCAATATTACAAGTAATACCATTACCAATTAAGATTCACGAGGATTCCATGCACAAGTACCGCAAAGATATCCTAGTCATTTCCTACTCAAGAAAGAGCTTATGGTTGAATTCCACTTCTCATGCTTAAAGTTCAGAATACCAACAAGGAAAAGAAAAATGATGAAGAACACAAACCTTCTTTGCTTGTTGCATTGTATCTGGTGGGGGAACAGCTAGATAGCGTGGGAGACGGGCTTGAAACCAGGGATGCTGACGGATCTCAGGAATAGTCATTCGTTTTATAGGGTCAACAACAAGCATCCTGGGGATTAAGTCCCTCGCTCCAGGTGATAAATGACTAGGTAGAGTAGATAATCCACCCTAGGACAAGTACATGAAAATTTAGTTCAGAACAATTTTAAAGAAAACATGTTTCCTGTGTTTATTAACACACACACACACAAAAGATTTTCCATACCTTTATTTTCTTAAATAAATTAGGAATATTTTCATCATCAAAAGGGAGTGTGCCACAGAGGAGAGCATAGAGGATTACACCACAACTCCAGACATCTACCTCAGGTCCAGCATAAAGTTTACCCGAGATAACCTGAGAAAGAAAAAGGAAAAAAAATGAGATAAGAATATGTTTTCTTAACTTAGAGAAAACCATCACATCACATACTATAAAAACTAATTCAATAAACTATAGTAAGAAGTGTCATCATACCTCTGGAGCAGCATAATTTGGACTACCACAACTTGTCTTCAAAAAATGGCCATCCCGCATAATGTTGCTCAAGCCAAAGTCAGCAATTTTAACATTGCGTTTTGAATCCAACAGAAGGTTCTCTGGCTTAAGATCACGATGAACTACCATATTTCTATGGCAATACTGAACACCAGAAATTATCTGTTTCCATCAAAACATAACTTTGTAATAAGATATTGAAATAGCCATCAAGCTATAGTTTATTGCAATAACTCACTTTCTGTGTGGCCTCAAAGCAGGATTACTAGAAATTACTCAACTAAACTACTTGTATCGTGGAGCAGATAATGATTTCCAAAGGAAATGAGAGGAACAATACCAAAATGGGGAATGGCATGAATACTACAGAAAATGTGAATATCTCAGAAGTAATGATAAATAATTATCTAACTTGATCTCTTATTTCAATACAATGGGCAAATAGAAACATCAGCAGAAATTATAATAAGAGATATCACATTACTTGTTGAAAGAAACCACGAGCCTCATCCTCTTGCAGTCTTCCCTTTTCAACGATGTAATCAAACAACTCGCCAGTCTTCACATATTCCATCACGACATATATGTCTGACGGTGTCTCTATGACCTCATAAAGGCGTATGATATGAGGATGCATGAACAATCTCAATATCTTGATTTCTCGTCTAACTGCAATAAAAAAGAAAAAGAAAAATTGGGAGATCCACGGGAGACCCGATACTTTCATGTGTAGATAATGACAAACTAACAATGAAAACAAAATGAAAAAAGGCATGCTTAAAACTTCCTCGTTGAATATTACAATATATATGCCCGTAGAAAATAGCCTTCTAACACCCAAAACATCAACCACCACTACCAACAAGACATTTAATGATTTAAACTGGTTTCTTTGTCCTTATAATACTCCAAAACGCATATGTAACTTATGGGAGACATTGCCTCCACTTTTTTAGATGCTTACTAAATTTAGGGAATCTGGTAACCACACATTTCCTAAACAACTGCTTCATAAAAGGGAGTGTAAAACTCCTTCAAATACCTTCAGTAAAGCATAATATTTGCATCACTTTGGTAGAACCGAAAAATAATTATTAGAGGAGTTTTAACATAACAAAGTATAGTAAATATCCCAGGGAGAAAATAAGGACAGGGTCAAAAAAAGTGCCAAAGCTAAACCCATTTAGGGAACAGGAGTTGAGGGGCCTCTTGCATCCTACAGGATTGATCATTTTTTGTTTGTACGGTGCACAGATATCATACTAGGGATTTTTCTCACTACCAAGGAGATGAGGCAAACCCTGTTGACTTCCCTCCCTCGGTGGGAGCAGTAATCCTTTATCCCACACACTTGTGCATGTAAATTTTGAGAGATACGAATACAATACACTTACTTACCAAAAAAACCCATAAAAAATTGAAAAAATGATCTCTGGGTATCTTTAATTTATGCAGCCAATTCCACAATAAACAATATACCCGCAATGAGGGATACAAAGGGAGAAAAGATATACATGACGCATCTCTAACGCTTTTTAAAAAGAGGTGAAAATCTGGTAAAAAAAATGAACAACCAAATCATAATGCACATAACTAAACTTCTGATTTTTCTATAGCTAAAAATATAATCCATTGGGGTTTTAAATTATTTTTTATGAACAACTAGCAGACTAATCAATGCCTATAGAATGGTTTTCGGATCCTGTGGAGCTAATCAGGGGTCATAGGAAGGAACCTGCCATGTCTGGCTGGTGGTGGTAGCGAACTGACCTGTTGATTACTCAGTTTCAGCTTTCATTAAGCCAAAGGCAGCTATTTGATTCATCTACATTGGACAGATGAACAATAAGGAACGAGGGTGCACTGAATATTGGATTTAAGTTCATCTTAGAGACCACCAAAAGAAAACACAAGGCCAGAAAAACAAAATAATCAAACATGTCAAAGATAAATCCAATTCCTAGTCATATTTGATTGGAAGATTGCCAACAGGGGAGCACACAACTTGTCCTTTTATAGCAGAAAAGGAAAAAATCCACATCACTCTTCGACGAGCAAAAATCTTTCATCTGGATGTTTTATTTGGGAAGTTAGTGGGAACATGAGTCCGATCTACATAAAATATATATTTAATTTGTATATGCTACATTGTCAAAGCCGGCAACAAAATAATCCACACACAAGATGAAGCAAACTTTTACAATTTAGTACTAAAAATTGTGTATACCAATTAAAGCTGTCTTCGTAATGACACCCTCAGATATATGAAAAATGCCATGATGGAAAATCTGAGTTCTTAGCTAGGGATGCTTATCGTTATGAAATTTTTATACTAACCACATATTTATTATATTCAGCGATATGATCTATCTACAAACTAGAAAAATGTGGTCCTAAGTAATGCTTCCGTACCTTTCTCCTCCATATCCATGCTCTTTATCTTTCTTCGGTTGAGGATCTTGATAGCAACCTTGTGTCCAGTCAACGCGTGCTCGGCAATTTTCACCTTACCGAATGACCCAATGCCAAGGGTCCTCCCTATCTTGTAATTAGGCAGGAACATATCCGTGCCACTTCCACCCCTGCGAATCGGTCCTTCCATTTTGCTGAGAAAAAAAAGCACAATCAAAGAAAATTAGATCAAAAGGCGTGTGCACATGGGTCAATGAAAACGTGAATTCATAGAAGCATAGATGAAAAAAATCATAGAATTTTCACCCCTCTATACTTAAGATCCAAGCAAACAAAACCCAAATATCTGTCATCATGAAACGAATGAGAAATTTTCATGTCTTACAAACTTTGACAGGCTCAAATTTTATATATCAAGAAACAGTCAACCGCCTATCAACATCCATGGTAAACAGTAGACAATAATTCAACTTAGTTCATACTTTCACAAACTAAACAGATTAACATGAAAAACTAAAAACATTCTCCATCTAGAACAACGAATATATATCACTTAACCTACAAATCACATTAAATAATTTCCCGTCCACGTACAGTCACCAATAAAAAATCAACTAACAACATTACATCCATATTTTTTCATAATTGTTTTGCATATCATTCAAAATCCGTACACTAAAGGTTAAAAACCAACAACTTTATAGTCTTATAATCTAAAATAAAACCCTAAACAAACTTTGAATTATATAAAGTTGAAAAACCCTAATTTTTCATGAATTCTCTTCCGATGACAAACGTAATCCATCAAATTAACTTAAAACGGATTCCAATCTTCATAAATCGCAAAAACTAGAACCCGAAGCGAAAGAAATAAATCAACCGCGCTTCAATTCTGAATCGAAGAAACCTAAATAAACCCTCTTCATCACCTCTAAAAGAAACGTAAAACCCTATAAAGTTCCCAATCAAAAACCAAACGAAACAGAGATCGATTAAAAACGGACACAATCAAACACAGTATAAAAGCAAACACTCACCGATTCGATTTGCAGAAGAAAAAAAAAATAACACGCGTAACGATTTTGTCCGAGAGAGAGTGATTTGTGAGAAGTCACCATCGTCGTTTATATAGGTCTCTTCGATTTCATTGCGAAAAGATAGGACCGTCGAATCATCGGTGGACCCCTCGTGGGTCCAGCGAATTAACGGTCTTGGTTTTGTGCTTTTAGAAAGGTACGTCTGATCTGGACTGGGTTTTTTTATGATCAACCCGGCCCAATAAAATATAGACCGTCTGATGGATAGACCCTTCTCATCCGACGGTCAGAAAACTCGTTAAATATGAAGAGCCAGACAAGGCATGCCAGTTAAGGATTACCAAAACTGTTAGTTTCCTCTGTCAGTGTTTCCATACAATTAAACTTTTGATAATCTTAATATCCTTAATAAAGATTTTAATAACATTAATTTCTGAATCCTATTTCATATCTTTCACACAGGGAAACAAAATTTTGAATTCGGATTTTTAGGAGTGAATATAACATATTTTCATAATATATGTGTTACATATGAAGAACATTAGGTGGATGATAAATTGACAATGTGATGTTTCTGAAAGATAGAGACAGAGAATTAAATATGAATTACATAACTTTTCATCTTTCCAAAATTTTATAAAGAAAATATAACAAATATCTAATTTTTTTAAGATGTATTAATTATACAAATTAATTGATTTTATATAACATTTATTATATATTTTATTTTATAATATGTATCATAACCATATATACACAATGTTTTCTAATTTTTTAAGATAAGGATTAGGGGTGGATATAGTTTTTGTTTTCTATTTTTTTGGACAATTGATTGATATGGGGAAAGAATGCAATTCGGTCAGTTTGGTTAATTCGGTTTTTTTCAAATAAAATCAAACGCATTTCACATGTTTTTTTTTTATATATAAAAACCATTCAAAATTTGGTAAATAATATTTTTCAAACGTCATATTTTTAACACCTGAATTTTGAAAGGAAAATGATATGTCCAATTTCTTATGTAGCTCTTATTGCGGTCCATGTCATTTTCCTTTAAAAAAATTATATACACTATCACATTAAAATACATAATGTTATACAAATTAAAGTATATATTAAAATACAATAATATATTTTATTTTTAAAAAAAATCAATTTGTTTACTCTATACACTACAATAGAATCTCATATATTATTGTGGGAGGTGGAATCAGATCTTCCTCCACTTAACCGGATTCAAAGATAATCCAGGCTTTCAATGGAGATCCAAGAAGAAGCGTTAGAAAAACATCTACGTTGATTGTCGATCCTCATTTTCATCTCACCTGTAACTTACACCAGTGTGGTATTAGCTAACGCCCCTCCGATGCTTAAGTCAGATCTCCATTAAAGTGAGAATTCAAGCTTTAGACTAAAGTTTTCGGGGAAGAAGTGTACCTCGTGTTGATGGGGATACCCTTCTATCTATAAGCAAAGGTGGCGTGTTGGTTATGCTCATCCAGAGGCGGACGTACGAGTTGGCTGGGCCGGGCTGTAGCCCGGCCCAGATTTTGCTTTTTTTTTTTTTTAATTTAGTTGATGATACATGTTATATTTATATTTTATATTATATAAATTATACTTTGTACATAAAATATATTCCTAACAAATCAAATAGTATCCTAACAAATTGGATCTCAACCTAACAAACCAAATCGAACTCCGGCCTGTTTGGAAATGGGTTTAGACAGTTTTTGAGTTTATAGGAAACTGTTTTTCCCAAACATGTTTCTAAATAAAAAAAAATGGGGCCAAAAGCTACATACATATTTTTGTGAAAAAGTACCCAAAATTTGAGTGTTCCAGAAACTGTGGATAGACACATTTTTGGAAAATCAGATTTAAACTTAGCTTTTGCCTAAAATCAATTTTGCAATCGTACAACCAAATGCTGCCAATCTTATTATAAATTTTAACGATTTTAAATTTTAAAAATAAAATATTATCTTAAGAATTAATGTCAATTGAACAATAAAAAAACATTTATATCCATAAAACAACTATTCTTATTTTTCTATCAACTTTTCCTATTTTTCTAGCAATTTTTACAAAATCAAAATACTCAACTTTAATTACATTTCTTTTTTTTTCTTTTCTTTTCTTCACATGCATATGTCTTTTGAATATCATATTATTTTGGTATATAAATAATTACATCAAATATAAGAACAAAAAACTTCTATATAAATATTTAATATAGGATATGTAGCTCACCCTAAAATATTATCCTGGATTCGCCTCTGTGCTCATCGTAACCGCTTTCTAACAGTTTATTATAGCCCTCGTGTGAGAGATTATTCCATGGGCTTTTATGTGATTTTACTAGTGTTGGTTGAATATATGTGGGAGCTTCCCATGTTGGTCAGCTCTAGTGGTCGGTCTGCTCCCGACCTAGACTAGTCAGGATCTTACCTTTGGATACTCAGTTCTTATCAGAGGTCTGACTAAAGTTGCTACTCGGTTTGACCTAAGGTGGGAACTCGTTCTCGAGGTAACGTATGAGACCGAGAACCTGTGTCTGAAGTGGGCTTCCGGGCCAAGGTGAGCATTAATTCATAATCTGACATTTATCTGAGATGGGCTTTGACAATGGTGAGCCTGTTATAGTGATATTCCTATTATATTCTGATTAATTCATGTATCTTTATTCCTTATTTAGATGAGACGGATTTTATCTCCTATAATTATGATGATGTAGTATATACTATATTATTATAGTATATGAGATTTTGAGCTATAAGGCTCGTTGAAAAACTCATATTTGGATCTGGAGAGAATCTCTAATAAGCCGTAGGACAACCCAAACATCAAAGTCCCGTAAATCGAGGGTCCTAATTTTGTGTCTCTGATTCGAATACAATTGAATCGACCAGGTCAACTTAATCATCGTTAACGATCGTGTATGAATTCATCTAACGACAAAAACACATCAACTTTGTCCAAACCAGACGAATCACACCACGTGTCAATCTGACATGTGTCGTCCACACTCCAATTATCCATGGTATCAGCTTCTGTGGTGCGTGACACACAAATATTAGGCTAAACACAAATTCTTATAATTATCCCACCAAGAATATAGACATCGAATAAATATATTAAATCATGCATATTCTAAAATATATAGTAAAAGCATGAAATAAAAGAGTTAGAGATTAGAAAATGTATCCGGAAATGTGGAAGCGAGTGAAGACACTCTGTCCTCGGTGAATAAGGCCCCCTCACGCACAGGGTTGAATGGCTCCTACCACTGAGAGATACGCACAATAGGTTTTGTCCTTCCGGGGTGCGAGCTACGGAAGAACCACGGTGAACAGACTACGATCCTTTCAGACGCCCGGATCAAAGAGAATAGCTAGAAATTAGTGGATGAATTTCAACACTGGTTTGTAGAAAATTGGAGTGCTAAGTGCTCCTCACGGGTTAGTGATGAAAAAATGTTGAATGGTGGTTTGTTGATTATGTTGATCATCATCCTCTCTACTTTATCAAAGGGTGCATGAGGCCTTTATATAGGCAACAATATTAATTAACCCAATTAAATGATACATGCAACAAATGAATATTCAGTTACACCATTTCATTCACAATGCATGCAATTATGAATTTTTAACCATTGCATACAAATGAAACCGATTTGGAATGAAACGTTGCATGAGGGAATTGCAACCGTTTCAACATCACCCAATAATATGCATTGATTTAATGATATGAATGCATTTTTGGTCACTTAATTCCAACAATCCCCCACTGACCGAAAATGAATAAAACACAAAATGAAATAGATAGTGGAATGAGACAGATTAATATGAGATGAAGCAAATTGATCTGGGTTGGAACAAATTGATGTGGGATGACTCTTATACCATGTAATAGGTGAAGGTACCTTTTGGGTTTGAACCTTCACTTAGTGTAAATCATATCCCCCGGAGAAGCCTGAATAGACTAAGTCCTTGAATTCGACCCCTTTAGCCCGGTTTCACTGATTACACACACGGTACAGGATATGAGTTCTGTTCTGCGGGATAGCACGTTACGGCCATGTGCTCGTATCCTTTCTTGAGTGCCTTAGAGATTTAGCCTAAATCCCAAAGGACGCGGCCCCACGTCCGTGCACTCATATAGGTGAGTTCTCCAGGGTGCCTGCATGGACCACACCCTGTCCGAAAAGGACTCGAACTCATTAAGAGCATTAGCTCAACCTACTTCCACTACAGTTAGCATTGTTACCATAGGGATGGGTTAGAGGAATTTTTCCTATACAATACTCACAAATTTACCAATACAGCTTCGTTAACCCCTTGAAAACCATCTTCATGGGATCTCCAATCACAATGGTAGGGAGCCCGCTGTAGGTAATTAAATAATGGGCTTAACCCATATCCCCCTCGGTCTCGATATTAAGGACGAGTCATCTCGCAAGTCCTTTAGTGAAGTTCTCTACAACCTCACAAACTCGAGTTATATTCCCTTAGATAAGGTGAATCAACTCAAGTTTCATTTATAGTTGTCTAGACATATTTATTTTCTTGTCCCAACATTTTGTAATCTATCTCTCAATATTTTTTCTTTTAATTAATGAGGTACTTGTCTCCCTCACAATTTTAGGATATATATAAATTACCACTGTAATTTTCATGATTTATTTTCTCAAATACCCCCACATTTAGAGACTACTCAAAATAATTTCCAATATGCATGCAAAATTATTCTCCACAAATAAATCACAATTTTATTTTAATTTATGCATGCAAGCAATAAAACTTGGTCATCATCACATGAGCATACAAACATATAGAGTACATAATAACTCGCATGTTAATTATAATTTTATTATAAGAGTATGCAATTGACCAAGACATTTATATAAGCATGATTAACACAAAATTATTTAATATGATCATTAATAATTAAGGTAATCAAAAGTTAAGTCTGTACTCACGTACCTCGGATAGACCAATTGTCACTGAATATTCCTCTAGAATACCATAATATAATACACAAAATATAAAGGCCACATGAAGAATATACCCAGATAGTTCTTCAAATAATACCTCAAGAAAAGCTAAATAGCATAGATCTCCCATAAAATGATAACTGGTAGGCAGAATGAGTCTTTCTCAATAAAGCGTGAAACTGGTTTATAGAGACCACTGAGAAAACCCCTATGTGCATTTTGTTAGACATCAAGAGCTCAACTGACATCTTAATCATCAAATGATATAACAGCATCATAGAGAATATCCCAGCCACATATAATATATAAATAATCTCAAGAAAACCAGAATAATGATAATCACAATAATGAAATCCGAGAGAAGAATTCCAATAGTCTCCACGGTCAAATAATTTAGAACTCCATTTATTCAATCTCGTGTCAGAATATTATTAGAATACCACTGGCCTTCAAATAAATATAATCATGCCTTCCCTTGAAATTAATATATATCTCAATAGGATATAAATGTGCCCTGCATAAATAACAACACTAACACCACAAAAATATTAAATCCCAAAGAATAAATATTTTCAAGGAACTGTAAATATTGGCAAGTTATCTCATAATAAAAGACATGTTAAATAATTCTCATATATATAAACCATACAACATAACTAAACAATATGTGTAGTCTAAAGTCCAAAAACATCTCATCAAAATATCATTTTTTTTTTCGAGTAAGAAAGGAATACAGCAGTGACCCAACTATATATTAGACACACACTAGCCATTTAATTATCATGGAATCGGTTACAACTTTCAAATTAATTTTAAATAATTTCCCATGGTCGGAGGATGAATGAATAGATGCAACAATAACACTATTGTCTGTCATTTAAACATCACAATCAATATGCCCTCTAAGGAGTCAATATAAAATTAATTTTTAATCATATCAATATAAATAATAAATCAAACTATCAATAGCACAAATTAAATTCTCTTTTCTAATACAAGAGAACAAAATACTCGAGATGCCATATTGCAAAGCAATGTAAATACACAACCAAAATTTTGATTGTCATAATTAATTTGAATAAAAAACAAGATCTATTACCCAATAACAAAAAATAGATCCAATGTAATCCAAATCCGCGCACATTTTATTTGTTAAATAAACAAATCCCGTAACATTTGATTTGCAAGTATAAAAGGATATAAGAGCTCAGAAAATTAAACTCATTTATATTAAATTTATAATATCATTTAACAACTAAAATACTCAAATCAATACGAAATAAATTGGAACAGAAATCCAAATCATTTCACTATATGTGCAAATCACACATCACAATATCTTCCATATAGCATTTGATAATAAAATTTAAACTTAACTAGTATGAGTATTTTGTTACATAAAACTATGAATTCATAAAAGTCAAGCCTACAAAATGACATATCAGTCGGATAGCAATCATAAAATTAAATAAATAAACAAATCCCTTGTCTATATTAAACTCCACTGTCCGGATTGCTAATAACATGCAACAACTAAAATTATGTTATTCACACATTCAAATTTATCACATATTCACAACAAAATAAAAATTAATTTCTTCACATATATATAAGAATTTGTGTAATCTTATTCACTGAGATTGTTGTGCGTGAATAAGGTCTCAACACATATGAATTTGATTATAAGAGGAACTAATATAACCATTGAATTCAACTATACTCATTCAATGAAAAATGCAACAATTATGACATCAGTTAAACGTTTCGGAAACCAAACATACATTTAATTGCATGCAATAATAAAATTAAAATGTCCATTAACCATTTCATGAAATGGGAAATGAAACTCCTACACATTAAATCACATACGTTGACATATTAACACAAAAACGGATACAATGTTTCATTTTGTAACTTATGTATGTGTAACTCCCAAGACGGCTTAAGAGGTTATATCAAAAAATGAATCACATGCAATTGTTTTATGCAGATTTAACTCATCATATGAAAATAAAATATTTGCATTTTAATACCAAATATTTGCATGCATGTCATTCCGAATTGAATATTCGAACATTTCTCTCATCTCTAATAAAGATTAACTTATGTAATCTATTTAAATCTAGCACATAATCTAATATAAGAATTTGTGTACTTATTCACCGAGTTGTTGTGCGTGACACACAAATATTAGGCTAAACACAAATTCTTATAATTATCCCACCAAGAATATAGACATCGAATAAATATATTAAATCATGCATATTCTAAAATATATAGAAGAGCATGAAATAAAAGAGTTAGAGATTAGAAAATGTATCCGAAATGTGGAAGCGAGTGAAGACACTCTGTCCTCGGTGAATAAGGCCCCCTCACGCACAGGGTTGAATGGCTCCTACCACTGAGAGATACGACCACAATAGGTTTTGTTCTTCCGAGGTGCGAGCTACGGAAGAACCACGGTGAACAGACTACGATCCTTTCAGACGCCCGGATCAAAGAGAATAGCTAGAAATTAGTGGATGAATTTCAACACTGGTTTGTAGAAAATTGGAGTGCTAAGTGCTCCTCACGGGTTAGTGATGAAAAAATGTTGAATGGTGGTTTGTTGATTATGTTGATCATCATCATCTCTCATTTATCAAAGGGTGCATGAGGCCTTTATATAGGCAACAATATTAATTAACCCAATTAAATGATACATGCAACAAATGAATATTCAGTTACACCATTTCATTCACAATGCATGCAATTATGAATTTTTAACCATTGCATACAAATGAAACCGATTTGGAATGAAACGTTGCATGAGGGAATTGCAACCGTTTCAACATCACCCAATAATATGCATTGATTTAATGATATGAATGCATTTTTGGTCACTTAATTCCAACAGCTCCATCCCTAACCCTTTTTGGATATATAATATGACTTATTCTTAAATATACAGTTATTCCAACATAAGTGAGTATAAATAATGAAAAAATGATTTTGTGTTTGATTGCGTTTTGAATTATTTTTGTTGGGAAACGTAATAATAAATTTTTTATTGTTTACGTAAAATTTAAATAAAGTGTGGATAAGAATTTATAAAATGTGAAAAAATAATGATAGTTGATTTGAAAAATGATTTATTAGAGATGATGATAGTTAATTTGACAGTGGACCCACATATTATTTAGGCGGAGAACTTGAAATAACTTTAATTTTAAGGGTTGATTGGAATCTATATACCATTTTATACTAGTTTATTCCGATATAATTTATCTTTGAGTATTCCCTGTATCTAAACAATAAAAAACATATATTATGTTTTATTCTCATTTATTCCCGTGGCTATTCCATATCTAAACGAGGGCTAAATTCCTGAAATCATAAGCTCAACAAAGAAAAAAAATCCAATCTTTCTTTGAATAATCCCCAATTGAATTACAGTCATTTCAATCGTTTATTGAATCGCCGTTTGATGGCGACGTGCGTGGTGATCTCATCTCGGCCGATCAATGGCCGTCGTTGGCTTTCAAACCATGTAATTGTTTAATTTCGTTTTCATCTTTCTTTTATGGCTTTGTTTTTGTGATCGAAAATATTTTGATAACCGAAGTGTTTTTCGATCATCTTGTTTGGTTAAGAATTGGTGTTGCACGTATTTCATTGCTTAGCCGCATGTCAATCGGACTCGCACAAACACAACTCATTGACTCGAATCAGCTGAAATGCATCAGTGGAATAGCTTTAGAGCGTCTCCATGGATAGGCTAACTAATGTCATGTTGTTATATAACATGTAAAAATGATTTTTAGATTTAATACTTTTTCTCAACAACCACCGATATGGGACAATAGATTTTTCTTCCCCAACCACCAATCACTTTCATTATGTTATTGGAAAAACTTTGGATTCAATTTTCTCATTCACCCAAAAATGATTTTGAGAATGTAAATATACTACGTTCATCTCCTCGACGAGAGGAACACAATCCAATGGATTTCCACTAAAAATAATTAGTGAAACACAAACTCATTTTAACAAAAAAAACAGGTCAAAACCCAAGTTTTTCTAACAAAAAGGGAGCTAAATGTGGGCTCCACGTGTCAGGTGTTATATTTCAAGCTAACTGTGGCTAGTGTTTTAGCTAGTCAAATGTGGACCCCACTAGATAGTTTTCCTTAAAAAAATTTTAAAAATACATTTTAAAGGTTAAGGGGGTGGAGAGATGAGACCCACTATTATTTTAGCTAGTCCATAGGAGCAACAACAACTACGTAATAAATGAATGTATAGTTGAGATATAAAATACTGATATGACATTTTAATATTTTATTTAACTAACATATTCATTGAAGATGCTTTTTAATAGAGTTAGAAGGGCTAACGTGAAGTTTATAAATATGAGTTGGGATAAAAATAAGAGTTTGGATAGCTTTCCCTGAACCTGGTGAATGAGTGGCCACGTGACTTGGCCAATTGGGCATTGTAAATGAATGAAGCTTGTAATGAAGGAAACCGAGTTTAAAGGAGCTTGACTGGATTTCTTTTTCACTTTTGCAGACTGAGGATATGTAATTATCACATATTCGTCAGACAAGTGCATAATGTTAAGCTTCATGTGAACAATGAGACAATTGCCCCATTTGAAACCAATATTTAAAATAGCTTGTCTTAAATTTGACTTTTGGAAAAGCTACTCTCAACCCGGTCTTTCATTAGATTTGTTTTGTCGACATTTAAAACATAAAATCTAAAATTTGAAACAAAAGAATATCAGTTTAGAATTGATTATCTAAATATTGATTTTATAAAAGGAAAACTTAATGATAATTGATTCCATGTTAAGTCTATGTAATGTTTCAAGCTGAGATTGAGTCCCAACTTACAAATGAAAAAAGGAATACAATGAAAACTTTCTAACATGATATATAACTCGTAAGAGCGAAAGCTATAAAATTGACTAAATGTAACAACGCTCCCCTTTTTTTTTTTTTGTAGTATGGCCTCCGAGAGGCAGTCATATTAAGACCCGAGTTTGAGTAGCGCATTTCCAGATGGAAAATCGATTTCTGGAAAACGTATTTTTCTAATTTTTGAAAAGATGTATTGAAATGACATTTGCATTTGCAATTTTTAACTTCCTAAAAAACACATATGCCCAAATCGTATTTCCAAACGCCCTCTATGTATACCTCAAGGAAAATCAGCCCCAATTGCATGTCATCATATAACAAATGTGAATGTCAAGTTTGCTGGGTCTGACGAGCCTCCTTTATAACTGATCATTTGAAATCTCAGATCACGTTATTTTAAAATAAACGTAACAAAACGTGTATCTTTAAAACATAAAATCAATTTACATATATACTCAAATAAATTGCGTAACCACTTACACAATAATATATAAAAAAACAATTACACTTTTTATTTAAAAAAACATATACTTTATTGACAAAGTAACTACATGTAACAACACCCAATGCAATATCAGGATCATCATATTCCAGCGTCCTAGATGACCTTAAATCCAAGTAAATACTTTATACAGAAATTCTACATTCTCAAAGAATACACAACTACTATACATCAAGACAAGCTGATATAAATATACATGTGAACAATCAAACTAAAAAGAAGAGAAAAAAAAAACTAAACATCTTAAATTACATAGATTTTTAAAAAGAAAAGAAAAAAAAGAACAATACCAACACAAAATCCTACCAAGAGACCAACTGTGAGCATCACTTCTCTTCAGCAGTGAAATCAGGCTCCGCCGGCTTCTGCAACATTATTGCGGGCAACCTATCCTGAACCCGTGCCTTGCGCGCCCCGTTCTTCCGCAACGCCTTGAGAGCATTTGCTGCAAACCGCGAAGCATATATGGTGGCTCCGAGACTCGGAGAGCCACCAGCACTGCTCCCACCACCCTTCGCGAGCGCCACCTGCAACTGCTCCTCCTCTTGCAGAGACTCCTCGAGCTTCCTTTTCGCATACCTCCTCCATGCCACCTGAATGAAACACGCAGCCCAAGTCCTCCACTGAGGCGAGTAGAGCCGGAAGGTGTGTCGGAGTTGCTTGCTGTGGAGCCTCCTGAATTGGGAGGCGACGAATTTTAGGTCATCAGCAATTAATGCGAAGGCCTCGACCTCAGAAAGGGCTTTCACGGTACGGGTCGAGCTGGGGAGGTTGGAGGAGGAGTGAGGGTCGAGGGCCCACGTGAGGAGCTCCTCGCCGCAGAAATCTCCCGGTTTGAGGTTGTCGGAGTTGAAGAATCCTGTCCGGCCACCGTTGGTGGTGAAGCTCTCCAACCTCCCACGCATTATGAAGAGCATCTCGTCCACCGGGTCTCCTTCACGGATGATGAAGCTGTCTTTGGTGTATAATGCAGGTTTCAGGCGGTCACACATGGCGTCCAGGAGCTGGTTATCCATCTTTTCGAACATTGGGACCTAGAGAAAAAGTTTATGGAAGGATTGAGGAAATTGCCTGGATTATTATTGTTATCCATCATCATAATTGCTATTGTTATTGTTGTTATGTTATTCTTATTCAAATGAATAATTATTATGTAATTGATTCTATGGTGACCATGCAATTGCCTTACTAAAGAAGTGGGTAGGCTAATGATATGGTTAATATTTAGACAAAGATGGGAGAAAGGACTCACTCTCGTGAGAAGAGCTAGACAAAGATGACGCTTTATGTCCCTCCTGAGATCCTTGGGAAGGTTTTGAAGCAGATTCTCTTCATTGACTCCTCTTGTTTCCTGCCATCTGTACTGCTCGTGTTGACGGATCCGCTCCCTCAGATAATCAGGAAGTAAACGGTGAGACATCCACTGCTCTGCATCTCGTCTTTTCACCCTCATTTCTTCTATTCTCACAGTGGTTGATTGCAGATATGTCTGTAACAGTAGCATATTTACATCATCGCAGTAGACAAAGGAAAGTACATAATCCTGAAGGTTATAACCTGATTCGTGATGATGATAAAATTTATTTCTAATTAATGGAATTATATTCAGGGTAGGCATATTCATTTGGAAATTATACAGTGTGCAACCAAGCCTGTCAGTCGAGGACAAGAAAATTGGCCTAGCCCCATCCTGCCAATTGATTTTGGTTTAACTGCAATGTGCAAGGCCCATTTCAAATAAAAAGAAAAGGAACCCTTTGTAAGAATAGCTGTACAAGGGTTTCCAAAAAATCTAGAAGCCTTGTATCATATGTTCCAATGTGGATCACATATTTGCCTGCACTACATTTTGTTTATAAAAGGTCTGAGGACAGAAAGCATGTGTGCCTAAACTGGGAGAAGCATTATTCAGTGTAAATATAACAAAGATGTGCAATGTCAGAGATGGACATGGATTATTGGACAGATGTAGGATTCTTGGACACATGCCTCCACAAAGTTATTAGTGTTGTACATGGAGTCTCTGTAAAGTGTTCAAATAAAACTGCAAGTTCCATGTATAAAGTGTTCAAATAAAACTGCAAGTTCCATTGTATATTATATGTAAGTGCTCAGGACTCCATCAAGTCTGCAACTATACCCAGATAAAGCCCAAACCTTATTTTTATGAAATACATCCAAGGGTGTTGAAAAACTCAGTCATTAATGCAGTCGTTCAGGCAATCCTAACCTAGTACACTCTTTCTCTAATCTAGGATATACTAAGTTAGGCCAATATACAATGGGTTAGGAAAAAGTAAAAAGATATGCATTTAATTCATTTGAGTATATATTTCATTTTTTGAGAAGATATGCACTTCGTTAGACTAAGTATATAGCTTCAGAAAAATTGAAAACATCTTGGGACTGTAAACTGACAGCGGGAATGACTGGGCCTAACATTTTCCTATATGTAGTCTGCGTGCAAAGAAGCCCAATGTTATAGGTAACACTAAATAGTACTGAATAACTGGGCACCATTCTTAAATCCAATCTCTTTTTGCAACATCAAAAAAATTGAGCAGTTTACTAGAACACATGATATTTTCCAGGCAGTATAACATGAATTTACAAAGCACGGACACTTCTCTCGAGCCTCCGTACCCATGTCGGGCACATGTCCAACACGGACACGCCCCCGACACGCGTCGTACACAGCCCCGGGCATGTCCTGTAAATTCCCGAGTCCTGGGCCGTGTCCAGACCAGAAAAACCCAAACAGACAACCCAATTGTCCAACCCATTTAAAATAGCCCAAGTGCAACCCATTTAAACAAAACCATAAAACTGAAAAGGGAAAAAACAAAACACAAACATAGATCACAAACAAAACACAAAACTGTATGGAGTATGGCTATTTTGTTTTTGAAACATTTTGAAAGAAATGATGGTGTATGGTGAAACATTTGACTTCAAATGGAGTCACATTGACATGAATCAATTTAGATCTATGCAATTGTATGAATATGTTATCTGTTCTGCATAAATTTGAGATAATTGATGACTTGACTACCATTTCTTATTTTCAAAATTCCATTGGATGATCATCAATTAATTTGAATGAGTAATGACAAAAGTTCAGAGAAATAGCATTGAGACTATTTGGAATATGCAAGACATTAGTGGGTTTCTAATACAACTAAGATAAGATCTTTCTAGATTGTTGAAGTCTGTTTTATTTCCTCAAATATGAACCCGGTACCAGTTGCCAATGTGATCTGGCACCATCTTATGCAATAAATGGTATTCCTACCAATGATGCCCGTGAAAGCATTTTAGAACTATGAAACATGAGGAAGAGGTAATGTCTGCCACTAACCTGCACATTTCCAATAAGAAGTGAGAATAAAACCAAGCCAGAGATTGAAACAACAACAGCAAAGGCGATCTCCCAAACATATGTACTGGTCTTTAGATTTTGGCCGAGAGAACTGCAAAGTATTAACCATGACAACCACGTGTCAGCCACGAATAAAGACACTGCAACTAACAGATACAGCTTATAATGCATCCATATATACATAAATGTGTCTGCACATACAGCTTATAATGCTTACTCTGGGAATATCATGGGGTAAGGGGGTCCTTTGTGAAGTTCACACTGGTCGACAAAATTACATAATAATTGCATTACTAGAATATGTATTAGACAGATAAAAATCCCATTACACAGTGCAGCCCGGCATATAGCAGGGTGCAGGGAGGAGAGAGATTGGATATAGTCCTAAGCTTTCACATTCTCCCGCTTCCCCTTTACATTACTCCAAACAATGACTCCTGTTTAATAGACAAATAAATAAATAAATAATGTGAATGAACCATATGAAATGTATGCACAAACCTCAGATTTCGTAGTCCCCACCAGAAACAGTAAAATAGCTTCTGAGGAAAATCTCTTGATTTCACAACGCCAGACTGAAGAGCTGACTGGTATATTCCAAAGTCGAAAATTGTACCATTTGAGCTGTCTGATTGGTTAACTGGGCAAGAAGTACTCAGAAAGCTATTTCCTGCTCTTGCGTAGTCACCACAGTATAAAGATAAAACATCGCGGTTATTACTCTTGCAGGCCTTTCTCCAGCATGTATCTTCGCGCTCAATTGAAAGCAGGTACCAAAGGGCTCCAAGCACCTGATAAGATACTCTCATAAAGTTGTGGACAGAAAAAGGTAATTCCAACAAATACAACTTTCTAGTAATAAGCAATCTCATTGAAAATATTTTAATTTCCATTACACGGTAGGCATACTGATACACTCACGCATGTGGATATCATTTTTCACAACAACAATACCACATTTTAAAAAGGTACTGCCCTGCTTAACCAAAAAAGATTGCCAGGGCCTGCAAATATAAGTAGAAACTATATAAATGAAACCTAAATAGAGTAGTCAGAGCATTTTCACAAGAGGATTGCATGCTTTAAAGTTATATGTGGTTATTTCTGTTATGATAATTTGAATGATGTGCTGCTGTCTAGAAGGATTGTATGGAAAATGTTAGAAATTTAGAATAAAGAACATTGATTACACGCTACCTCACGGTCTCAAAGCCTTTGCATTTCTTGTAAATTTTAATTTTAATAAATCTAAGAACAGATTTAGAGAACTTATAATTTACAAACCAATCTTACATTCACATGCAAGATGCATCATTCATTAAAAAATTGGAGTTACATATTACTCTTCAGAGACTAAAGGGTTAAACTGCGATGGATGCAAGATGACGTGAAATAGAGGATCCCAGATAATATGAAATCCTTATGCCACCAGAATTACCATAACCAATAAACATTGGCAAGTGCACATCCTAAACAGAGATTTAGTTCAAATAATCCTATCTTATGCAGGTTGATCTACAGAATAATCAATTTCTCATAGGGGCCCAGCTTGGGTGGGTTGAACCCGACCCAACCTAACTTGTGGGCGGGTTTGGGTTGAGGTTTTCAAATGTCAGTTTGAACCTGACCCAAACCCGAAATAATCCGAACCTAATTCGGGTCAGGTTCTAGTTGGAGGGGTTGGGTTACGCGTGCCAAACCTGAACCTGAAGATATGAAATCTATTGTGACGTCTTGTTTATGCCATTAGTAAAATAACAGTTGCAATAATGTACTTGGTGTTCTTTTCCTGATCATATTCATCTCTCCATGTGTTCTTGTTGTGAAATGATTTTTGCTTGCATCTCCATTTATTTATTTTTTTGAATTTTTTCTATGTTTGGGTATTGGAATAAATAAGGAGTGGGTATGTATAGATTGAGATTGAGGGAGATTTCCTGTGAGTCATATGGGGAGTTCAAAAGTATGTTGGGATCAAAGTGCACAAGTGGATTTTTTTTTTTTTTTTTACCTTCATCACACCCAATCCATGCAAATTCATATAATTTTTTTTTATGGGTCATCCATATAAATATTAATTATAAATACAAACAGTCACGGTGCACTTTCAAGACACAATAGAGAGTAAACCCAAGCCCGACCCAAACCCGCGGGTTAAGATCGGGTTCAGGTTGGAAACTCACAGGTTGAGGTCAGATTCGGTATTTCACTTGGCGGATTGGGCTTAAAAAAACCTCTTAACCCGACCCAACCCGCCCGAGTTGCACCCTAATTTCTTGCCATGTTAGGAAGATACAAGATAATAAAAAAAATATGCTAGCTAGACAATGTAGTATATCAAATTCCAAGCAAGACGGGAAATATACAACTGCATGAATAAGCACACCTAAAGAAAAAAGAAAATATGTAATATGAGAAGAGAAAGGACAGAGGCTAAGTATGAAATGCTAAGGTCCATAGGCTGTTACTTCCAAATTAACAGTTAAGAATTCATCAATAAATCCATTCATACTCTTCATTTCATACTCTCCATTTGGTTGTACCATTGAGCTTCTAATCAATGGTACCTGATGATACTGCTCACCTTCTCTCCAAAAAGGAAAGTCCACTCCAAGTGGAGGTATTCAATAGTTCCTACATGAGCAGATCTCAGCTTGGGATGCATACTGAGAATGTTACAAGATTCTAATGAAGAAGATGGCAGTGGTGGTCCGGTGGAAACAGGAAGGGGAATCTATTTGATATTGGGTGGACTAGTGAACAATAGCACATTTTTACGTCCCTTAACCTCAGTGCCCGCTTCCCTCTTTCTCTACTTTTCGCATGCCTTATTGAACTTTCATTCATTATTTTTTGAAAGTATCCTCACCATCTGCCTTTTGTTTTAAGGTCTTAAACCAAATGTTATTATCCACACTCCTAATAGATCTAACATGGAGAATTAGTAATATAGTAATTGAAGCTCAATTGAACTTAATCATTAGTTTGATAATTTTTGACACTGATACATGAAGAACAATAATTTAGTAACATAATCTGTAAAATTATAAATAAAAAAAAGGCTGACAATAATCCTACTTACATGACTTGCAAGCATGTAAAGAAAAAGATTTAAGGCAGCCCCAGCCCATGCCGTTTCCGCCATTATGCCAGCTGACCTTGTGACTTCCCCATATAATGGAATTACACGGACAAGCCTAGGAACATACTGTAAAAAAACAATAAACTTCAACAGGTTCTTTTCATTCCGTGCTACCGGTCTTCTCAACTTTGGTTTTATAATTACAATGGCCACCTGAACATAGGAAAAATAATTCAATAAAGCAGTTCTCAGGACAATTAAATCATGGCAGATTGACAGTTGAATCTTCATGGATTGATAAATATGAAAAGACTCTGTGAATGAAATCTGGAATATAAGGGAAAGAGAGAAAACAAAATATTGTTGAATCAGAATCTTCTGGCACTTTTCGAACTAATTATAACAGCAAACAACTATGATTAATGATATAAAAGCCAATAACATTAATCACGTACATAAACTGTAAAATATCACTTCATTATTGCCTGAAAAGAAACTAGGAAAGCCTCAGGAAAAAATAAGTAGACAGAAAATAACAAATTCAATGTTGAAAGAGAATCTCATACCTGTGGGAGAGGAAGAACAGCTAGAACATCAATAAGGAAGTAGGATGACAAATACCGCTTGGCTATAGCCATGCGATTTGTGACTAACTCGCCCCTTCCAAATACTCGAGAAGAGGGAGCAATGAAACCTGTATGGAACTGGAGATATATATGAAGTATGTAAAAGATATCAGAGAATGACCGCAGGACGCTCGCCGTGATCTCCATCCCATGATCCGTACCAAGGCACTGGTTATCTCCATCTCCTTTGACAACCGGGATATAAAAGAACAAAGGGTCCACGGACAACGCAAGCACGCATGACAGAACAAAGATCTTGTTCCATTTCTGGAGAAATGGTCCTTGAGGATCAAGTACGCTCTTCTGTGGTTCCAGTTCCAGTTCCTCCTTTGGTGATTCTTTTGAGATACGAAAGCGGGAAATACTGGTCTTGATTCGTCCAACTCCCCGTCGGAATCCTGACCAGATGGTCTCGCGCAGTGACGGTCCCTTCCTCTCGTTTCCTAATAACCCCCTATCAGAGCTGAATGATTTTTCTGAAGTCCAATCCCGGAACCTGAGAATCATGTAAAAACTATTTAAATAAAGAAACTGAGTCCACTTAGAGGGGGATACCGGATACCCATCGAAGTTGAAACTAAAGAAATCAACTGGCAGTGCTTTACAAGCGAATGCATCAATGCCTCTGGCTCAAAATAATGACTTGGATTTACTTGAGCTTATTCTTCTCTATATCTAGGAAAAACAGGTTTTTTTTTTTTTTTTTTTTTTTAACTTCTGCTTTCATGCTAGAATAAACCAGCACAAATTCCAATTCCACAATATAATTTTCATATTCTAAGAAAGGATTGATATAACCACTATAGAACCTCAGAATCCTTAAAGAAATGTCAACTCAGGTCACTCGATGATCAACCCATGAAACCTCAACAAAAGGTCAATCATTTCATCACGCCATGATCAATCCAAGTAGAGCGCCTCGTCTACAATTTTTAGGGTTTCCAAATGCAATTTTTCTTCGTCTCCAGGCTCTATAGCTGAACTCATCAAACAATAATAATAAATAAAAAAAAATCCACCAATCACCATATATTTCTCAATTTTCGACAGAGAAAGCTTACAATCGATTATCAAACGCTTAACGCCAATAAAGATGGATTCCAATCTCAGATAACAAGAGAGATAGAGAGAGAGAGAGAGACCTCACGAATTTCTCCTGATAATTCATAACGAAGGTCCGATTAGCGGAACGAGAGACCGACGTTAAACGCAGCCGGTCTTTGCACCGTCGACGAGGATAAGAAAGGCCTCTCCGCCGTCAAGAAACATCAGCTGCTGCTTCGAGTGAGCGCGATTTCCGAGCTAGGGCTTCGAAAGGGCGAGATATTAGGGCGAAACAACCAGAGAGAGAGGGACACCGAGCGAAGCTTCGTCGATGCTTCAGAGGGGCGGAGACTCTCTCCACCAGGTCTCACGAGATTTTTTGCATAATAAAATAGAGCGAGAGAGAGAGAGAGAGAGAGGACGAGTTGACCATAAATGGTCCGTGCGAGTCCGGACAAAGCCGGCCCCACCTCCGCCCCTGCGGGGCCCACTTCGGCTACTGATGCTCCGTTCGCCCTACGGAAGACGACGTTTGTTTAGGGAATATTTGTCATTTTCACCCTGTAAAATTTCGTATTTCTATGGACTCCTTTTTAAGGGAAAATTTTTATATCAGTTTGTTCTCATAGATTTCTATTGATACGTGTTTAACTCGACCATACGTGTGCATCAAATAGTCAGAAAAATATTTTATTGATTAAAAAATTATTAATAAAAATCTTATTAATGCATTTTATTGACATATATCGTCCATCAAGACATGTACTTGTGAAAAATTTATATATAAATTTTTTTTCTTTTTTCATTGTGTGTGCTCCAAATTTACAAATGAAATTAATATAGAAATAAATACAAATATTGAAGTCATGAATAATATTCATATTTGACATGATTATGTGTGTATTAGTGCGTATAAATGAGTAAATTACTTTAGTTTTCTTATCGTTAATTTAAAAAGGCCATTCCAATTTCTAATATTTATTATCATTTTTAAACATAAAATATATATGTCCAATCATCCAAAAATATCAACTTAAGGCTCCTTTTTGAACACTACTGAAAAAATTATTTTTTGAAAAAGTTGCACTGGGTTGGGCTCGCTGAAAATAGTCCTGGTTTTTTTTAAAAAAATGTGTTTTTTACCATGTATAACTATCATTGTATTTTGAGTGTTTAGACACTCAATTTTTTTCTCAGTTCAAAATATAGTCCTATATATCATTTTGAAAAGTCAGTGAAGCTTATACCTCGTTAGATGTTGTATATACTATATCCATTTGTGTCTTTTTTTAAAAAAATGTATTTTTTACCATTTATAACTACCATTGTGTTTTTCGTTTTTCTATTCTTATTGTTTGTATATGAATTTGAAGAAATAGCTTCTTATAAACTCATATTGAAATGCTACCTAAATCTCAAGAAAACCAAAAAATCTATTGCCTGCATTTAGTTCACTTGGCTCATTGATTTGAAATATATAAGTAATATTCTTAATCTAAAAAATCCATTTTTTTTTTTTTAGAATAGATCAGCCAATGCCTTCTAAATATTGATTGAGAAGCCATAGCCCAGGGAGAAGAACGACTAGGTGGGGGGCAACCCAGCCAGCAACCGTACAAACAGAACTTTTTTAAACAAAAAACAGGAAAGCCAAAGAAAAGGAAGCCCCAACAAGAGAGGATTTTGCCGGCACCAACAACAAGAGCTATAAATCCCAATTTAAATATCAATAACAAAATCATAAAATTTAATTACAGGTGCATATCCATTGACAAAGCTTGTTATTTGTTTAATTTGTTTATCCTGTTATTTGTTGACAAATTGGGGAATCACATCGCTGGTGCGAAAGACGTCTCCATTTGGAGGGAAATTTTGGCCATCGATCGCAATGCGACCCGGAATCGATGTGACCCAATGATTCTGGGTTGGTAGGGTACCCTTATGACCTCGCTTCTCGTCTTATTTTTGCTTTCGAGTTTGTATTATTTCTTTCTGCTCTTCTCACTCCATTCAAACTGTATAACTCCTATTGTGCAATACAATTTGGGATAGCAAAAGTCTACATTTCCATAAAAAAAAACTCGTTTATATTTATGTAGAGAATTAGACAAGATGATTCAAATTTATCCCTTGTTTCATTTTATGCAAGGATCTGAAGGACGTATGTGTAAATAAATTTTTTTAAAGCGATTATATATAAATATATAATATATGGAGGGCTATTTCAACAAATTTTTTACTTTGTGCTTTGTTTGAAGTTTTCACACGGTCAGGTTGACTTGGACTCCCTTTTTTATAGTTGACTGCAGGTCCATCGATTGGACGGTCAGGATGGCGCGCGTTATCTTTCTTGACGTGAATATCCGGAGGGATAAAAGTAGAATTCACGTGGCCTATTTACTGTTTTGCCACTGAATGTTTTTGTTATTTACCTTATAAATCGAACCTGAATTTGGTTAGCATCATCAGTAACGTACTGTACAGCCTATAAATCAAATTATACAACTAATAAATCGAACTACATAATCAATTGTGAATAAAAGTTTCATTCTCCTATTCAATCTAATCAAGTTTTGATTTAATCAGTATCATAAATATTCAGTAAAAGAATTGAATATATACCTAATAATATGTTATATTATAAAAAATCAGGTATGTCAATAGTGTGAAATCATTGTCGCTGGATTTTATTGTTTAATATAACAATATTCATATGTTTCACATATGAGATTAATAAGACTATGGCAGGTGACTAACCAAATCATGTCATAATTTATTGGATATATTCATTTGCATGTATATGTCCTGGGCATCCTTATGTATTTGTTCTATTATCCAAGTCTACTTCAATGTACTAAAGATTGCAAACAGATTTGCACAAAAGGAGTATAATTTAGTTCTTATATATAATAGTCAATAGACCTCGATTTGGGTCTCCATGGTGTATGAACATGTCCTAACCCCCTATTCCACGAAGTTGCAGAATAGGAATTGCGAAGAAGTTAAAAAAACATTAGTTTTCTCTTCACACATCGCCAATGCCTTTTTATTAGTCTTGTTGTTATGTTGAGGTTGGTTCAATAAATTCATGAAATTCTAGTCAAAGGGCCTAACTTAAACTTTACACACGTTATAAGCTTATTAAGAAAACAAGTCCCTTGAAAAAATGACAATGATTTCAACAACCCACTTTGACGACACGATAATATGGTTACGTGAATTTTAATTAAATATAATTTAATGTGATACATTGTGATGAGCAATTTTAATCTTGGATTATAAAATAACAAAAATTATGAAGATTACAAAGATTTTTGTCCACTTACAATCTTACATGGCACAAGCATGTTGACTTTTTTTTAAAAAAAAAAATATCTAAGCTTAGGTTATTGGGCTAAGGCAAATACCATTATCTTTGGATTCAATATATAGTTTAAGCCTATGAAATATTTGTGTGTGCTCGGAATTCATATGAAATAAAAAAAAAATCATCCGATATTCAAATATTGAAAGTATAGATACAGATATATTGATATCTTTGATCTAAAAAGACATTTGTATCATAAAATACATTGTAACAATATTTATGTTTGTATTATATAGTATTTAAATTTAATTATACCTATTGTATTCTATTGTATAAGGTAGGTCATCTAGTATTATATATACCCATTGTACCCTAGCTCGTGCCTGATGAACCAAATGATCAGAATTTGGGCCTTGTCCCTATAACGAACCTAGCCCACAAGCCTTCTCAAATGAGCCGATTAATCCCGGGCCCGGGAGATGCCCACGACATATTAAACTTATATTTTTAAAGATAATGTTACATTCAGCCTTATTCCAGCCTCAATTTTAGTTTTTATGTGTTTTGAATTTTTTAAAAATAGTATACCTCATCAAATAAGTTACATGCTTTTATAAAAAATGAAGTATATACTTCAATGAATTGCATGGATGCATTTCAAAACATATGCCTTGTTTTTTTTTGACGAAATGGTAGGCATTAGCCATGAAATATATTCAGATCAAATGCCCAAAGCATAAAAACATACAAAGAGGCTCATAGTCGAGGAGGTTTCAACCACAAGCGAGAAGGGGTATCATCCCACTATTCCTCAATTACAATTTTTCCCGCCACATAGCACATGAAGTACCCCACGCTTTAATGAGGGAAATGATCGTTTCCCAGACATTCTCAACATACACACGTGTTCCCTGAAATAGAAGGTGATTTCTTGCAAGCCATATTGCCCAAAGGACTACCGGGATGAAGGACTGTGAGATTTTAGTCTTCTTGCTTTGGTCTCCCCATTTCTGCATGACCCGATCAGCTGCCCAAAGTTCCTGTGGGGAGGAGAACCTGTCATTTAGGCTTGTGGCCTCCTTGAGCTTTGACCATATTTGTTTCGCGAAACGGCAGCGGATCATGAGATGTTCCGCCGACTCCTCGTCAGCCTCGCACATAGCACGCACCCGGTCATCATGAATGGCCCATTTAGCCCTGTATACTTTCATCAAGATGCGGTTCTGATAGAACAGCCAGAGGAACATTTTGACTTAGAGGGGAACTTTGGTGCACCAAATCTCCTGGAACTTGGATGCCGTGACCTCCATCTATGGCTTTGCACGCCTCAACCAGTCGTAACATCCACGCACGGAGAAGGATAGGCGCGGTTGAGGACTCCAAATCGGGTAGTCTGACACTCCCTGCTCAAGTCTCACTTCATTCAAATCCCGAAGAAGATCAACCAGTATAGCACGGTACTCCTCACGTAAGGTCTGATGAAGAGGTATATTCCATTGTCCCCCCGACTGGTTATCTGACCAGAATTCCCTTACTGTTCCAACTTTGTTACGAGCCGCATGGAATAGTCCAGGGAATCTGATCTTGAGAGCACTCTCACCCAACCAATGATCATGCCAAAACCTAATCGCTTTGCCATCTCCAATTCTCCATCTGATCGCCTCCATGAATCCTTCAGTAGCATCCAGGATTCCATTCCATATCTTGGAAAGATTCGGGGAGCGGCAGGGGAATCTATTCAGTTGCTCGATGCCGCATTTGTATCAGTAGCATCCAGGATTCCATTCCATATCTTGGAAAGATTCGGGGAGCGGCAGGGGAATCTATTCAGTTGCTCGATGCCGCATTTGCATCGTGCTTCCAGAAGTCTACTCCACTGTAATTCACGGTTGGACAACCACCTCCATTTCCACTTACACAGCAAAGCCTTATTCAGGTCAGCCAAGTTTAGCACACCAGCCCCCCCCCCTGTTTTTTCCTGCTGCAGACTAGGTCCCATTTCACAAGGTGGACATGTCTACCTTCCCCTCTGCTCCCCCCCAAAGAAATCTCTTTCGAATCCCATCCAGCTTTTTAAGGCTCCCCATTGGAATCTTAAAAATGGATAGGTAGAAAATTGGTAGGTTCGAAAGTACTGCTTGGAGGAGTGTCAATCTTCCGCCCATGCTCAGTGTGTTGCTCTTCCACCCCTCGAGTCTTTGCTCCAATTTCTGAATCAGCGGTTGCCATTCACTTGTCTTGAAACTACCCAGGTGCAGCGGGAGTCCAAGGTGTCTGATAGGAAAGGTTTGTACAGGACAACCAAACAATCTAGCGAAGGACCCAAGCTCTTCATCCACACGAATGCTGAGCATAGAGCTTTCGTGGAAATTGATGCAAAGCCCGGAAAGGAGCTCAAAGCATTTGCACAAAAACTTAACGTCGCGAATAGAATCAGGATCCGCCGAGCAAAGCACTATTGTATCATCCGCATATTGGGTATGAGTCACCTTCCGTCCAGACCCTCCACAGCTAAGCCCAGAGAACCAACCATCTGCTTCGGCCATCTTCATCATTCTGCTGAAGGCATCGGTGACCAAGGTGAAAAGCAACGGTGAGAGTGGATCCCCTTGACGCAGACCTTTGTTTATATGAAAGAAACCACATGGCTTTTCATTCACCAAAACAGAGGCCTTAGCAGTTGAAATACACTCCTTGATCCACCTAACCCAAGTTGGTTCAAAACCATGACATTGGAGAATATGGATTAGAAAGTTCCAATCAACATTGTCATAAGCCTTGGAGAAGTCAAGTTTGATGACCACCCCTCTCTTTCGACTTTGGTGAGAGGCAGAGATACACTCTTGGGTCACCATAAAACCATCTTGAAGAAGCCGACCTAAAATTAACGCTGTTTGGTTTGCATCCACCAAATTCCCCATGACCATCTTCAGCCTGTTTGCCAAGACTTTTGCAACTATCTATATGCCCCATTGACAAGGCTTATCGGTCTGAACTCAGACACTTCTGATGCACCCGCACACTTTGGAATCAGCACTAAGAATGTTGAATTCAAGCACCCTAGCCGCATGGACCCAGAATAGAATTCAACAAACATATTCATGATATCCTCCTGCATCACAGGCCAAAATTCCTGGTAAAACCACAGACCGAAACCGTCAGGCCCCTGGGCCTTGTCCGCATCCGATCCGAATATAGCCTTCTTCACTTCCTCGATAGAGAAAGGAGATTCCAGCATAGGCCATGAACTGTCTAGCACTTTAGGAAGGTCTTCGTTCAACCATGAAGGTGTCCAGCCTCTGCGTTTTCTAAAACACACAGAAAAGTGATTTACCAGGTGCCGTTCAATCTCCCTTAGGTCCTTCAGTGTCCGCTCTCCATCATGGAGAGTATGAATTCCATTGATTCGACGACACAAGTTGGCTGCCTTGTGAAAGAACTTGGTATTATTGTCGCCCTCTTTCAGCCACGTCTCACACGAGCGTTGCCTCCACTCCGCCTCTTCCATCGACAATAACCTTTGCCAACTTTCTTTTAGAGAGGCCCTTCTGGCCAGCTCCGCAGCAAACAGGGGGGATGATTCCTCAAGAACTTCCAAGCGCCTGAGCTCTTGTTCAATATCGGCTTTACTAGCTCTCCTTTCATCTCTTAAGCTTGAAAGATATTTTTTTTGCGTCACTTAAACACAAGACGGGAATGGCCTAAGAATGGTGAACTACCTCACAGAAGTCGTCGCAAAGTAGCCACCAGTTCTCAAACTTGAAGTGGTGAATCGGTGATAATTCTCCCCCGTTGTAGATGAGAGGGGAATGATCAGAACAAATACGAGGTATAGAGCTACTAAAGTACTCATTGGGAAGGCCACATCCCACCTCTCATCCACCAGCACTCTATCCAACCTAGCATAAGATGGAGATTCTTTGAGGTTGGACCAAGTGAACTTCTGGTTAGACAAAGGGATATCAACCAGCCCCTCTTCCGCAATCCATTCAAAAAAGCAAGTCATCGCCAGAGAAACCCGTCCCTCCCGGTTTTGGTCTTCCTCAAATCTAGTAACGTTGAAATCTCCCATAATACACCAGGGGAGATTCCACAAAGAGCTCATGTAGCTCAGCTCCTCCCACAGGGTGGAACGAGCCGCATCATCATTTGGAGCATAGACTCCCGACCACAACCATCTTCAGTGAGAGTTCACATCTTCTAACACCACAGACACAAAATACCGGGCCACCATCACATCGATCTTTGACCATCTTTTGTCATTCCATGCCACGACTATCCCACCCGACGCCCCCGAAGAAGGTTTCGTGGCGAAATCAGTAAGCCTACCATTGCCAATTAGTCGAAGATCCGTAGATGAGAACTCCTCCATCTTGGATTCCTGAATATAGGCCAGGTGTACTCCATTTGCCATAATCGCCTCCTTGACCGCCGCCTTCTGGCATGGGTCATTAAGGCCCCTAACATTCCAACAGAAGAACTTAAATATGAAGACAAGTGAAACCCTTTGTCGACAAGCGTAGCCTGACGCATCAGGAGTCCTCGCCTTCCCCTCCCCCGTCAATGGGAGAGGACAGCAAAGAACCTTCAGGGAAAGCCTCCTTAATGAAGACTTTGAACTGTGCCTTGTCTAAGCTCGAATGAAGAGGGACTCCTAGCTTTTTGGCTTTCACACAAGCCGGAGACCCCTTATAAGCGTTGAAATTTGAATATGGTACTCCCACTCCTTAGTCCCCCACCTCCGAGACATTCGCCGAATCAGGTGCCTCCATAGAAACCTCTCTTTCTAACAACTTGGGGGAACAAGAGATCTCCAGGTGGTCCGACTCTTCATCTGTAAGCACTAGATCCTCATCCAACGACCAGCAGGCCCCTACAGACTCAAGATCATCCTTGTCCAGCTCCGCAAAATTATCATCCCCATGGGATTAAGGCTTCCAACTATGATAGATTTCAGCCGTTTAGGAATAACCCGGCAAGACTGTGTCTTGTTAATTTCGCAGGGTCTAGACTACTCAAATGATTTATTGGCGTCCTTTGATCCCACAGGAGATCCGGCCCACGGGCTAGCATGGCCCGTCATTGAAATAGATCCACAAGGCTTGGAGAATGGATTGGGCCTCAAGTTATTACCCAAATTCCCCGAGATGTAGTGGAGGCCCACTCCCTTTGGCGACATGCAACCAACCACGTGGGAAGAAGAGGTTGCCCCATGTGCTTTCCTTCTTTTGAGAGGTCTGTGTCTTTCCTTTCCTGTGTAAAGCAATTTTAGGTGTTGAAAACAAGAGCCGTTGAACCGTCCCACTGAGGAAGGAGAGGTCCCATCCGAAATGGCTGGGCGAGTCGGCATCTCCTCACCACGTTGACATTTTGCTTGGTCAGGAACGCAACGGCAAGGTACGGGTTCCACTCTGTCGTCTGACACAACCTTCTAGGGAATCGTGGCAGGGACAACTCGTCAAAAGATGGACCCCTCCTGAATGGTCGCCTCTGTCGGACGGGATAAGCCGCCGCTTGTCCGACAATCCATTCTATCGAAAGTACAACCCGGTAATGGACCTCGGCGTGAAAGGCCTGCCGCCTCTAGTGTAGAAGGAGGGGACGCAGAGGACGGACTACGCACAATCTCTATAAAAGATCTCCTTCTCTTCACACCTTCCGCCTCAATATTGATCGAGATCTCCCACCCCCCCAAACTCACCCTCATTGCAGGTGGAGGGACCACCCCCTGTTTTGCCCACACAGAGGCTCTAATCGGGGGGAATGCTTCAACGCTATCCAGGACTTCCGTGTAATCCAACAGGAAAGCGAAAGGTCCCACCACCTTTCTAATGACTCCTTCCATTCTCCACCCCAAAGGCAAGCCTCTGATGGATATGGCAATCCTCCTTCCTTCTTCAGCAAGCGATTCAGTGGAGAAGTTGCATGGGTGGAGAAATACCCAACCTTCTCCCACCTGGAGACGGACCGCATCGAGAACCCGGTCCCGAGCCACCCAGGAGGGGACCCTTACGATCATCTTGTTTCAGCATATACCCCAAGCATGTTTGAAGTCTATTCCTTTCCACCTGCCTTTCAGCTGGTCTAAGCAGGCTGATGTTGACAAAACTCCTGTCCCCTCCCAGACTACCATAATACTTTTTCCAAGATAACGCATCCTATTCGCCACCTCTGGAGACCACTCGACCTCCACCTGAGTGAGAGGGGGTGGAGGTAAAGCATAGGTTGCCGGAAGAATATGAGACATTGCCTTTTTAACAACCTTACAACAATAGCTGCGATGACTCAGCTTTCATTAGTGCTAGCAGCGGGGTGGTTCACGGCAGTCTTTGGCTAGGTGCCCAGTGCCTAAGCAGCGGAAACACTTTTGGCCTCTACTGTTACCAGCACCCTGCTGCCCCTGACCACCCCTGTTCCAATGACGGGAAACAAGTCTTCGTTCTGCCTCCTGAACCTTCCTCCTCTCCCTTAGCTTGCCTTTCATGCGCCTTCGCACCAATGTCCACCTAGGTTCTTGGTTTGGTCCGCTTCCACCTTCCCCGTCGTTCACGCCATGCCCGCTTCCCACTCCAATCTCGCGCTCCTTCAGCTCCGCCATATGTTGTTGTGTAATTCTCAGAACACCGATGTTCCGCTCCACGCCCTTCAGCTTCCGCTCCACTCCCTTCAACTGCCGCTCCACTCAACTCCATTTGTTTAATAACATATGTCTTGTTAACGTGAGCATATGCGTCGATAGAAATCTATCGATGCATGTAGGGCTGAAATTGGGGCTAGAAATGGATCTGGGTGTAACAACGCCCTATTTTTAAGGGTGTGTTTGTGCATAAATTCAAATTAAAAAAACAGAGAGAGAATTTAGGTTAAACTTTGACCAAATTAACAGTGTCCGCACATGTGGTGAAAATTAATAAAATAATTTTCCATTAATTTTTCTAAAATTCTCAACTATAGAAAAAGAAGAAGAAAATCATTACTTGTCCTAATGAGACAAAATAAGGGATAAAAATATGAATTTTTTTTTTGTTTGACACAGATCCTAATGAGACAAAATAAGGGATAAAAATATGAATTTTTTTTTTGTTTGACACAGATCCTAGATTTTTGAATGGTGAAATAATTTTTTTTTACTCTTCATTAATTTCCTTCACTTATACTGTGGCACAAATAAAACCTTAAGCCCATGTTTGGTTAGAGAATAAGCCCGGTATAAATTGGAATTAGTCGGAATAACTTCATTATGGTTGTTTGAATAACTGAAATAAATGAGAATCTGTATGTCAGAATTAACTAGTATAAAGTGGTATATGGATTCCATCCACCCATTAGAATTAAGTTATTTCAAGTTATTCATACCAAAAGAATATGTAGGCCCACTATCAAATCAACTGTCATCACATCTTATAAATCAACTGTCATCTCCTCTTATAAATCAACTGTCATCATTTTTTTTTATCTTTTATAAATTTTTATCCACACTTTATTTATATTTTATCCAAACAACAAAAACTTTATTATTACGTTTCCCAATGGGAATAATTCAAAACACAACCAAACACAAAATCATTTTATCCTTATTTATACTAGAATAGTCATAAATCTCAGAATAATTATATTCTTGAACCAAACATGGGCAAGTTCCCATTTGGAACGGGAATAACCCCTCGGATAAAGGGGAATAAGGGATAAAGGGTGTTTGGAAACATAGATAACTAGAGATAAAGTATGCCAGAATAAACTGGTATAAAGTGGTATATGGATTCCAATCAACCCCTGGAATTAAAGTTATCCTAGGTTATTCCATCCAAAGAATATGTGGGTCCACTGTCAAATCAACTGTTATCACCTCTTATAAATCACCTGTTAAATCAACTATCATTATTTTTTCATCTTCTATAAATCCTTATCGTACTTTATTCACATTTTATCCAAACAACAAAACATTTATTCTTATGTTTACCAACGAGAATAATTCAAAACACAACCAAACACAAAATTACTTTATCCCCACTTATGCCAGAATAAATGTATACCCAAGATTAAATCATATTCTTGTTCCAAAAGGGGACCAGGAGTCATTTTTATGCTTGTATGATAAACACCATAAGACAAATAAATGAGCTTGATAACAACCAAATTATTTTACATAATAATGTATTTCTTCTTTTAAAAAACACTACATATATGTCTATCTTAAATTACTATTTTTATTTTTTTTAGAAACGATGCACTGTAAATTATGCAATTAAGCCGGCTCGAAGTACAACTCCGTTCGAACCCAAAGTCCTTCAGGCCTAGGTGCGGATTCAGGCTTTGAAATTTTTCTTGGATCCTGTCCAAATCAAACAGTCGGCTCAGCCCATGGCCACCTCTATCTTTATATGATTTCTGAATGAGATGAGAAAATATACGGTCTCTATTTTAATTCAAGTATCGTTCTAATATATCATTTGGTCACTCAAATTAATGTAAATGGTGGGGACAAAATAGGTGAACCTGAATCCGTGTTGCGAGATCCATCTGTTCCTCTTTCTTCCAACTGTTTAGTACTGATTACCACTACTGATCCAAGAATTCGAAAATACATACCGGGAGAGGATGACCTACAAAATACCCTCCGACACCCAAATTAGTCAAAGAAAAAAAAAGTTTTTCACATACCTCAATAGAAAGAACTAGAACTCGATTCCCTATTTAAAGAGTTAGCTGATGGTGTTCTAGAATCGATTGTCGATCTCTCCTCGATTGAATGATGAGGAGAGATCCCTTGATCTAGGGGGATTTTGACTTTAGTATTTTAGGGATCTGTATTAATTGTCCTAGATGGTATATATTTGTTAGAAATTTGGGATTTGATCCCAATAATGACTTAGAATGGTCTGGTCGTCGGATGAAAGTGGATCGGCAGATCAAACTCGCGGATGATAGATTATTCAGGTCGTGAACTTTCGTTAATCAAATCGTGTACTGTGAACACAGGACTAATAGGGGAGTAGTCAATTAGGATTTTCATGAACAAAATGTCTATGTTCATGGATTTGTAAATCTGGTGTTTTTCAATCAGGACTTTGGTTCATGGACAAAAAGTCCAGCGTTATTCAATTAAAATATTATTTCGTAGACAAAAAGTCCAGCGTTATTCGATTGAGACATTATTTCATAGACAAAAAGTCCAGCGTTATTTGATTGAGACATTATTTCATGGACAAAAAGTCTAGCGTTATTCGATTGAGACATTATTTCATAGACAAAAAGTCTAGCGTTATTCGATTGAGACATTATTTTGTAGACATAAGTCTAGTGTTATTCAATTGAGACATTATTTCGTGGACATAAAGTCCAGTGTTATTCAATTGAGACATTATTTCGTGGACAAAAAGTCAAGCGTTATTCGATTGAGACTTCTCATGGTAGACATTTTGTCATGTGTTATTCAATTTAAACAGGATTTGTGAAGACTTTCATAAGTGATGGATTCTTGTGGACCTTTGTAGACTTTTGAGAGAGAAATATAAAGGAAAAAATCATTTCAAAATCCCACCCAAATGGGTGGGATTCTCATGGACTTTTATTTCAACATTGTGAATATTTCTTCTTTTTTTCTTTTAACAAATCTCCTTTATGATTTTTATCCATGCCTTTCATATTTTTATTCACATTTTTTTCTTTATTTATCATCTTTTTTTTATGAATGTCCATATGTATGAAATATTCCTATCACCTCATATGTTTGATGAATATATGAGAATGGTAGACTTTTTTACATAATATATACCTAGATTATCCACAATTATTTTCTAAAATATAGATTTATCATATATTTGATTATACGTATAATGTTTGATTTGATTTTTCTTGAAGATGTTTCTAATATTGTACAATATAGATGCATATATTTTTTTTTTAAAATGTTCTAACTGAGGAGCAACAACGAGAGGACAATGAAGACCCTCCAGAAGTTTAAACTCAAGAGCAACAACGTCGAGATGCCAATAATTGACGATTAAATATAGCTAAACGTATGTGGGATGACCATGACATCAATATTCATGGTGAACTAATGTAATATTATCTAGTTAAAAATGATATCTATATCATGGCATTCTAGCAATATGCATTTCAGATATGTGAATATTGATATTTATAATATTAAATTACATTTTATGTTGGGTATCAATAATTCATGTTAAATTTGAATATTTAAATTCTTTATTTGTTATTTTAAAATTTCAAAAACATTATTGTGTTTATTAATAGAAATCCACATGTGAAAAGAGTCAATCTCTGAAAGTCTGTAAAAGTCTGCAAAAGTCTATGAGAGTCCATGAGAGTGATTTGTGAAAGTCTACAAATATCTATGAAAGTCTGTGAAATTCTGTGAAAGTCCATGAGAGTCAATATGTGAAAGTATGTAAAAATCTGTGAAAGTCTATGAGAATCAATTTGTGAAAGTCTACAAAAGTATGTGAAAGTCTAAAAAGTCTACAAAAATCCATCACTTAAATAATGTCCACATAAATCCTTTAAAATTGACACGTCATTCATTAAAAAAAAAAAAAAAATTTCATGAGCTACATGATATAAGAACAAATGAATATAAATATTGATATTTGTATGCAAGAGATTCAGAAAAAGATATGGATTTGAAGATTTCCGATCAGTATCTTCTGCGCACCCTCCAAAAGTCAAGCCACAGAGACAGACAGTCGATGAGTCACGGGAGGCAGAAACTTATCGAAAGTAAAAGAAAAGAAGAACAGAGAGAGAGAGAGAGAGAGGTACAACAATAATAGAGGGAGCAAATCGTGATCCACCAATGGGTAGTGTTTTTAGTGGTTGTTGGCTTCTCCTTTTCCAGACATTCTGAGGAAAATTTTTCATCTCCCTCGACCAAACTCAACCTCTCCCAAAAAGGTTCCTTCGTCTGAATCACACCTTCATTTGACTCTTTCAAGTCTTAAGTGCCTTTTGTGTCCTTACCTGAACATGCCAGTGTTCTTAGCCCCCGTTTGGATGCGGTATAACTTCATATAGATTCTGAAATACCTTAAATAAGTTGTTTGGATACTCAGAATATCTAGACCTCTGTTTATTTTGAGAATAAACCCCAGAATAAAGTGGCATTGACTGAAATAGGGGTTTTGATCCGTTTGTTTGTCAGATATATCTTGGAATATCTTATAAAGAATAAGCTGATATAAAATGGTATATGTATTTCAACCAATCTTTGGAATTAAAGTTATTCCAGGTTATTTCATCCAAATAATATGTGAGTTCATTGTCAAATCAACTGTCATCACTTTTTACAAATCACTTGTCAAATCAAATGTCATCATTTTTTTACATTTTATAATCCTTATCCACACTTTATTCACATTTTATCTAAACAACAAAAACTTTATTATTACGTTTCCCAATGAGAATAAGTCAAAACACAACTAAACACAAAATTATTTTATTCTTATTTTTACTCACTTATGTTAGAATAATTGTATACTCAAGAATAAATCATATTCTGTATCCAAACGGGGGCTTAGAGATTGACTTAAAACCCAAATTGAGACAACTCAATTTTTAGCCTCAGCGGTTCACTTTGGTAACTCTGGCCTCTTGTTTGTGGTGATGGAGAATTAACATAGAATAAATGTGAATAGTAGAGAATAATTTTTATTCGCTCATTTTTCCTAAATAAGCCTTGAGATTCCGTTTGCTTCGTGTAATTTTTTTGTGGAATTACTTTACTAAGATTAATTTTATCAGTAATCCAAATTCCATCAGAATGTTTGATTCAGCAGTGAATTTCTCCAAAAAAATCACTTTTCAATATTTGGTTAACACATGGAAAATGATAAGAAATTTGTTTTAAATGTCTAAAATACCCTTATTATTATACATATACTTACAAATTTTATTTCCTTACATTCCCAGTGGTCATATCACAACGATTCACAGATTACTTGTGTTAAAAGTATGTCTTGGATTCGAGTCTTAGTGCTGACTTACCCACATGTTTATTGACGATTATTCAAAAGAATTTTCAATGGGACCGGGGTAACCAAACACTAGATTTGAATCAAACGGGGCCTAATAGCTATGTCTGAATAAACTAAGATAAGACATGATAATTATTCTAAGGAAATACTAGAATTACTTATCATGGCTTATTTATGCCTAGGAATTAAAATATCATTCTTTGGTATTTTAAAAAAAATATCTCACTTAAATAGTCTCACACACATTCAAAAAATTGTCACATTTATTAAATCAATTATACATTTCTCACACTTATTCAAGGATATAGTTGTTATTTAAAAAGTCATAAACTTTTATTCATCCCTTATCCACCACTTATCATTGCTTTATCCAAGATAAACTAAATAACAAAAAGGTCACTTTTTACATTTCTCATGAGAATAACAGAAAGACAACCAAATAAAAATTTACTTATTTAATATGGATTGTTATCTATCCCGTTATAGCTATCAGAGACAAATAAACCTGTGTCACACTCTATACGGGTCCTAAGAAAAAATAAAATAAAATGCAGACACACATGAATTTAATACATATAGTTTTACTTTAATGTATCATTTGGATATAGATATAAGCTATTTTGTGGTTTATGACCATCCTAATAATAGATTATTTACTAACCCCCCCTTTGGGTAATGGGTTAAGCTCGGATAAAGGTGGTATAAGAATAGATAGGGAAAATAGCTATTTGTTTGCAGAGTATAACTTGATATTACTAAGCCAGTTTAAACGAGTATAAGAGAGTATAACAATTCTAAGTAACCCCTAGGATAAGCTATACTCAGTTTATCTATTCCCATGGGCCCACATGTCAAATCAACTTTTTGCACCTTATCACATCAAATCACCTATCAACACCTTTCATATATCAAATGGTCCACATGTCAAATCAATTTTTTTACACTTTATTTATATTTTATTCTTTATCAACCAAACAACTCAACATTTATTCTTACGTTTTCCAATGAGAATAATAAAAAACACAACCAAATAAAAAATCTCTTATTCTAGAATTGTTATCTATGCTGGTATAGTTATCTATCCAGAATAACTCAATTCCTCAATCCAAACGGGTGGTAATAGAATAAATAAATGATATTTTGTTTAATTGTGTTTTTAGTTTTTCTCATTAAGAAACATAATAATAAAGTTTTTATTGTTTGATTGACCATTAGAATAAAATGAGAAAAAATGTGAATAAGATGAAAAAATGATTTAACTTGTGGTCCCTTGATTTATAAAATGTGATGATAATTGATTTAATAGTGGAGTTCATTTATCTCAATGAAATGAATTGCGTGAAATAACACAATTAGATAAGGGACCTAGAATAAAACACTAGCTTATTCACATCAATTTTGGCATAGTCATATCAATCTATTTTGACATAGTTGTCAGTTATATCAATCTATTTTGACCGTTAGTTCAACCGATGGGTTAATGGAGCTCTACCGGTTTTTATATCATTGGATCATAAGGGTAAACTGAACTGGAATTCAAAGAGGGTGAATGTTTAACTGGTTCAACCAAGCAGGTCGGGTTGGGTTTTAAAACACTGTATAATTGACGACTTCACAAAGTCAAATGGGTCACAGAGAGAGCCTTAGGTTTCTGTGACATGTTCGACTCTATGATGTCGAACGTATTATATAACTGATGACTGCACAAATTGAATGAGTCACAGAAAGAGTCTTAGGTTTCTGTAATCTGTTTGACTATTTAATATTGATCTGTGTGATATAATTGATGATTTTTTAAAATTGAATGGATCACGAGAGATTCACCATTCTTATTTTTTTAAAAAGGATACGTTGAATAACTATGTGGGTGTGGGTGGAAAGAATAATAATACTACTACGTAGAATCATTTTTTCAAAATGGAAAAAGTTTTATAATAAAGTGTTATTATATACATGTTGAGTAAGGATGTCCAAAGATAAAGTAAGAGCAGCTTTACAGAAAAAAAGAAAAAACAAGAAGAAAAGGTCGGATGCATGCGAGGGACTACTGCCTGTGCCACGTTCTCTCTCTCGCTCTCGTGCCTGCCCCAGGTGCCCCCTTATAAACTCTCTCTCTCTCTCTCTCTCACTCACTTCGAGAGACGTCGATCGCCGGAGCTCAACCGTTCAATCGCGCTTCACGATCCGAGTTCATCCTCTTCGATCTGTCGCGGTACAACTCGGGCGAGGTTTTTTGAGGTTCGATTTTAGAGAGATCTGTAGATGTTTATGCGACTCGTTGGCCTGCGGAGGTGGAGAGAGCGGGATCCGAATCTGAGATCGCTGTGACAGTCCGAATCGCAGGTTCGGGGGCTTTTTCGTTGCGAGGATGATGGTTGATGCGGGTGGGACGGCGGCGGCCGTCGTGGATGTTTTGCCGGAGAAGGAGCGCCACCACAATGATGGTGGTTATTCGAGTGGAGGTTGGAAGAGGTGAGATTTAGAGCTGAATGTGTGTTCGAATTATCCCAATTTTTTTTTTTTTTTTATATATTCTTAAATTGATGTCTGAAACCTGAATTTTGATTGGTTGGTGTTTCTTGGCATTTGTTGGCTTCATTGCCTGTGAGTTCTATATGTAAATTTGGAAACTTGGATTGAATCTGTGGTTGTAGATTTGGAAATGCTATGGTAGAAAAGGTAAGTTTTGATTGTTTTGGTGTGCCAAATCCACTGAGCAGATTGTCCTGACTTGTTCTTTTCGTCGGTTGTTGAGCTTTGATGAAGGATCTGGTTGTTGCTTGGCATTTGTGATCCTCTCGCTTGTCTGTTTCCTGGGGTATTGTTTGAAATGTGGATTCTTTCTGTCTGTCTTCGTTGAAAAATACCGGAAATGTATGATGGGCTTGGGATTGGTGGATCAAATTTAGAATCTCCACAACTGACAAGTGGTCAGCACAAGTCTGGGTGCTATATGCAGTCTGTATGGAGTGTATATGCTATTTCTAGTTTGCCATCCTCTTTTGCTGCCTTTTGTAGAAAAAAGATGTAGATTGATAGCGTTTTTCTTTTCTTGATCAATATTTTGACGCGTGCAACCCAATGTGACAGATTTGCATATGTCAAATTTGCAAGTTCAAATTTGCAACCCATCACGTGTTAAAATGCATGCAGATATTGACAATACAATGAAAAAGGGAAGAGAACAGTAGATCAGTCGCCAAACTTCCTGGCTGAATATAATATAAGGTTCATAAGCACATATTTGGGAATATAAATGAGAGAACATAAAATTAGAGAGTTCATTAGTGTGAAAAGGAATGAAAATAGCATGCAAGTCTTTTTTATAAAGCCAAGCGATCTTTTTTATAAAGAAGTTGTCTCATAGACTAATATGCCAATAATAGAAGCTTGTTTTACTCTCTTTACAAGTTTAGTATACTGTATGCGATGATGTACATTATGCGATGGAGCGGAACATTATGGGAAGGAAAAGTTTGATTGAAAGGGAGAGGAATAAATTGGAATAAAAATATCATTCAGTTCGTCAATCTTCAAAAAATAAAAAAGAAATAATAAATTTTCCATCAATGAGTGCTGCTTTACTTTGAGGTTATCAGAGTCACGAGCCCATGTAGGACATAGCAAGTTTCGCTGGTTGCTTGGAAAAAAGAAAGCTAACAGCTGTTCCTTTTTCACATTGACAATGCTTTTGTTTTCCCCTTCCTATTATGTTATAATGCTTTATTTGGAGGGCCATATTACATCACTCTCATGGATTTGTTTAACTGATTGTCAGTGAAGATGGAAGATTGAGCTGTGGTTTTTCAAGTTTTAGAGGAAAGAGGGTGACTATGGAGGATTTCTTTGATGTTAAACTGTCGAAGGTTGATGGGCAAACAGTTTGCATGTTTGGGATATTTGATGGTATGCTTCTATTCTTCTCTTTTCACGTGATTTTGCATAATTTAAGGAATGTTATTTTGTTAGCCAATCAATAATGATTTCTCATTGCAGGCCATGGAGGGTCACGAGCAGCTGAATATTTGAAAGAACACTTGTTTGAGAATCTAATCAAACATCCTCTGTTCATGACCGATACTAAAATAGCGATAAGTGCGTTCAAGTTCTTGACAACACATTGCTAAGTGCGTTATTTGCTTGTTCAAGATATTTATTTCTCAATAACATGTTTATCATGGAGCTTTTGCTTTTGTTTCATTTTGTTCAAGCTGCAGGTGAGACGTATCAGAAGACTGATTCAGAGTTCTTGGATTCTGAAAGTAATAGTTTAAGAGATGATGGTTCCACAGCTTCAACAGCTGTATTAGTTGGTCGCCATCTATATGTTGCAAATGTTGGAGATTCACGAGCTGTGATATCAAAGGCTGGGAAAGGTACCATGTCCTTGGATGTATGGAGGATCTGTTTTGCAGATAAATTGCATAGTGGCACAAAACTAAAAAAAAAATTTCTCTGTCGCCACATATAGGTTGTACATTATTGCACACTGACTGCTGATGCTTAAAATGTATGACCTTGTTTCCTGTAGGTTCAGGTTTTCCTTCCTGAGTTGCATCAGGACTTAACTATTGATTTACAACTGGATAGGTACATGGAGTAATACATTTTGGTTAAAAAAATGCATATAAAAACATCACGAAACAGGTATTAAATTGGAGCTACATTTTAAAGCTAAAGTGGTATGTGATCAAGAACACATATTATTGTCATATTTACCTTTTGTCTGTCAGAGCTTTGCTTTTAATGTGCTGAAACTTAGCATATTTTTCTTAAGCTTTCACAGGCATTGAGCCGAGGCATGCTAAACCTATGGATGTGTTTGAAACTGTTCACACAATGCATAACATTCTGAAGTATCTACCATTATCACTAGTTTGTCATCCATGTAAAGAAGAATCTGCACAAAGCAATCATCTAAAAGTTGACTATTTTGTAGTTAGACAAGGAAACCACCCAGTTATTATTCAGCTATCTTATATCCTGTGTGATAACTGATTCATTCAAAATCTCTCATCAAAAGCATGGAGAGATACGAGTGTAAAGTAGATTGAAGCATTGAAAATACTTTGGGAAACGTCTTCAGGAATGATAATGTATCTTGCACATGTTTGTTACTCCTGCCACTTTCTTTTTTCCCCTAGGTACCACGTGGAATTTATCATCTGAGGTTCGTAGAAAGTACATAAATTGAACCTAGATGTACTGTTTCTAATAAAATTTTTAAAAAATAAATCTGCATTCCATTTCTTGCTTTGTCCTTTAAAATAAATCTGTATTGGAATTTCTCCCTTAATTATTCAATTTCTGCTGCTGGATAGCCATTGCTCTCTCAGATGACCACAAACCTAATAGAAGTGATGAGCGCCAAAGAATAGAAAAAGCTGGAGGAATCATTATGTGGGCTGGTAATTCTCCTTTTATTGAACATAATGTTGTCCATTTTCTTTAAACATCATTTTGAGGTAGTTCTATTTTGCAGTCATTTCAAATATCAAGGTTTTAAAATAAATTATATTTATGAATGAAGAAAAGTGATATCAGAACCTTGTTTGAATGTGTTAGTAAAAAAAAAGAAAAAAAGGAAGGAGAAGCACGGGAAACCATGGATTACAACTTGTTGCTCATGAGCTTTAGATGATTGACAGGGACTCTACACTTACAAAAAACAGAAATCAAGCTTCTAAACCATATCTGTTGGATCCTATACATCTAACAATGCTGAGTTTCTCATAACTAGCTGTTGGAGACATTTTCTGCTGGTTAACAGTATCTCATTTTGAATACAGAAAATGAGACAAATGAGTCCGCCATTTACTGTCAAAGCTATTTGTTGACTTTTGCATTGCGGTGCCACAGGTACATGGAGGGTTGGGGGTGTATTAGCGATGTCACGTGCATTTGGTAACCGATTACTGAAACAGTTTGTTGTGGCGGAGCCTGAGATACAGGTACTTGTGGAATTTTCGAAAATGACTTTTTTTGTTTTTGTTTTAGTTCAAGGTATCAAATTAACTAATTACAGTGTTCTGTTTCAGTCCTTGCAATTCATATTCACATGAAGTAGGAACTATTTTTTTGTAACTGATGCAAGATAATTACATGATTTTCCTGATCGGTCACATTTGACAATTTTGGTGTGCAATAAATCCTACCTTTAGCATTTAGCATCTCTCCTGTGCTCAAGGAATTATGCAATATGATTTTTGATGCATGATAGAAATTTCAATCAAGTTGATTCTTGTTCATCTTTGTGTATGTTTGATTACATTGCCTCGTAAGTAATATATGATCGAAAGATTGAGTTGAACGCATCACGCCTCACTAATTTCATAAATGCACAAATCTCCAACAGTTAAAATAGGCAATCCATCCATGCCTATTTTGTACTTGTTAATTAGAGCGTTAGGGACTTGGATGACTTAAACCACATTTCAGAAGTAATACCGCTCTTGCCAAACAACAATCTAAATATTTTAACCATGTTGAGGGCCCCTGTTAACTGTAGTCGTCAATCTAGATACACTAACACTAGTTGATAACGAACCTCTTGGATCTGTCCAATGTTTCTTAAATTTTTTTGGTGGAGGCAGTCACGAGCTACTCATATATATATATTACAAATTCTATCCATCCATGATTATATAATAATTGTACATTCTGTTTTCATGCTTGTACAGGAAGATGAGGTTGACGAAGAATTGGAGTTCATGGTTCTGGCTAGCGATGGACTCTGGGATGTTGTGCCTAATGAGGTCAGCATTATTTCACTTTCTAAAGTACATGAGCCAGATTTTCTTGTCTCCCCCTCATGCATGTGAAACAACAGTCCCAAGGAAGACTTCAATGAGGAGTCTGCACTTGTATTCCACGCCTACGTGCTCCAATTCGCGTGCCACGAATTGACGACTACAAGTCTGTCGTGATGTCATTTTCTGGGATCATCAATAAATTTTTATATAGGAAAAGAGGGGATTGAAGTCTGCCAGAAATGATTTCTGTGGTACCGACATAAAAACGAAGGGTGCTTATACACTCAGTCATTCCCACAGTTCACACCTTCCCCTAACCTAGTAATGTACTAAGCTATATGAAATAGGTAAAAAAAAATTTGCAAAAAATGTGTGCATTCAGTTTATTCGAGTACATACTTCATTTTTTTTTTTCTCCTATAAAGGTATGTGTTTCATCAAACAAATATATACCTAAAAAAAAACATGGTGGGGAACAAGTGTCCCTAACCTAGTATGTAGTAGGCTAGGATAGTATTTTCAATTCTTTTTTTTTTATTTATTTATGTACTTCAATAGAAAAATATATACATTAAAAAAAAAAATGTTGGGAAGGGTAAAAAGGGACTGCAGGAATGAATGATTGTCCCTAACATTTTCCAAAAGTAAAATAAATCTTTGGTGCTGCTGCTTTGCAAGGATGCTGTGATGCTGGCCGGTTCAGAAGATGAATCCGAGGCCGCGGCCCGGAAGCTGACAGAGGCTGCCTACACCCGTGGCAGCGCAGATAACATCACATGCATTGTGGTGAGATTTCACCACGACAAAATGGGCGGCGGCGACGACTATTCTCCACCCACCCTGGATAGCAGTGAGCAACCCAGCCCAGAATAGCTAAATTTCATTCATCCTTTTCTTTTTTTCCTTTTTAAATTTGGAGAATGTGTGGACCCATAAGCAGATATGCCTGCTCGTTTGTGTTCTTTATTTGTATGTTATTGTTTTTTTGTTGTTGTCCAGAGAACTATAGACCTCTATAATTTTGAATGTTTTATTCTTATATTTAGGTTATCTTTCTTTTGTGTGTAAGATAAGATGGATGAATGATGATAATGGTTGTTGAGTGATGATCATGTCTCTTTAGGCGCTTGTGGGTTTCTATTTTATGTCACAAATACCCCATTAAGAACCCAATATATATCCCCAAAATTAAAACCTCACTAAAGCATTATTAATATATATAAGAAAAACTCAAAAATCCTCCGTATAAGTCGGTTTGGTTTGATTCGATTTGTGTCAAATTAAATTGGGTAATTTGCAAAAATAACCTCCTAAAGATGAATGCTAATAAAATTAGTACTGGAGATCGAATATTAACAAAAAATAACATTAAGTGTTTTTTTTATTTATTATTGAAGGCAGTCGTATATGCATAACGTTTCTTTTGTTTTTATCAAAATAAAAGGAGACACTGTATATATATGGCGTCTACTTTTATATACATGGAAGACGGTCAACACTTATCAATACTAGTTTTTGTTAATATTCGATTTTCAGTGTTAATTTTGCTAATATTAATTTTCAAAGAGCTATTTTTGCAAATTGTTAAATCAAAGCATCATTAAAACCAATTGGCCAATTCAAATTGAACCAAAATTTAACAAATTACTGAACCTGTAGATCAAATCAAATTCATGTAGTTTATATTAATCTTAGGGGCCGTTTAGATATGAATTTAAATAGATTCTGCGTTTAAAAAGTTAAAAAGTTAAAACTCATATCCAAACACATTTTTAACGTTTAGCTTTTCAAACTACAATCTTACTTTTTAGGCCAAAAAATCATGCGGTTGAAAATCTAATAAAACACAGCTTTTCAAAAGCTGAGTTTGGAACATAAGATTTTAAGAATATCAGATTTTCAACATCACATCCAAACACACCCTTAATCTATGGAGGATCAGCTTCTTCAAGCCATTTATATGCAATATAATATATCAGATACATAAATAATATAATAAATTTTTAATAATTATTAAATAAATCATTTATAAAATTTATTATGAAGTTATAAAAAAAAAAAATGTTACAACTAAAAATAGGCTATTTTGCATTCAAACCTCTCAACCAACCTTATATTATCAAAATCCATCTTTTACAACTTTAAAATCATCAATTTCTATCCGAGATAAAAAAAAAAAAAAGGCATTCATACACAATTTAAATGTTTCTAAAGCATATTGTTAGAAATAAGAAAACCATTAAAGATATTTTGTTCCAATATGACATTATCTAATATATATATATATATATATATATATATATATATATATATATACACACAGACGATGGAGTGCGACCGTGCGCACGATGCATCCCATCGTGCGCCCCTGACGTGGGCCGTGCGATCGCTGGTAGTGCGATCACACGGTCCACGTTTTTTTAAAATAAAAAAACAAAAAAAAAAAATCGACCGTCTCTCGTCTCTCTCGCTCTCTCTCTCTCTCAACCCCTCTCTCTCTCGTCGACGACGACGAAATCGACCCCCGTCGACGACGACCGCGACTCTCGTCGACGACGAAATCGACCCCCGTCGACGACGACCACGCCCCCGTCGACGTTACGGACCGACCCCCATCGACGACCCCGTCACCCCCGTCGATGTCGCCCCCGTCGACCCCCGTCACCCCCATCGACCCCCGTCGACCCCCGTCACCCCCGTCGACGGCGACCGCGTTTTTTTTTTTGATTTGTTTTTTTTTTTCGAATTCGAGAGAGGGAGACAGCGAGCGAGAGAGGTCGTGCAAATTTTTTTTTTTTTCATTTTTGTTTTTTTTTAAAAAAAACGAGGACCGTGCGATCACACGACCAGCGATCGCACGGCCCTCGGACAAGACGCACGAGGGGCGCACTGTGCGCACAACCGCACCCCAACGTTACCTATATATTTTGTTTCCTCATTATCTTGAAATAAGATAAAAACAAGTAATAATATGACATGATTAATACTATTCATTCTATACATCTTTCAAAATTTATTATTTTATTTAGTGTGACGAAAGAAGGAACAAATAAAGTTAAAACCATTTTTAGTTAGTACTATAAATAGATGAATTTAACCAAATTTATAAATTAGGTCATTTTATCCCATTGAAGTATATAAATTCACGCACCTCTGGTTCTTAAAAAATAAGTTTGGTACAAGCAAGATTAGGTTTATTTGGTTTTTTTTTTAAATAAAGGATTTAAATTTAAAATAAAGATACCTTTGATATATGCAAATAAATTGTGGGATGGGAATTAACCTAAAGGGAAAACGATAATAGATGATAAAATAAAATATAGGGGGTTACATGCAAATAGTCCCTAAACTAATACACATTCTGCAAGAGAACTCAGTGGTAAGAGAAATATCTAATTCAGAAAGATCACACAGAGCAGTCCTAAACTCCACTGGTAACTATAATTAATAGTTCACCAGTGACTGATATAACTATGGCCTTGCTGCATTTACATCAATAAATGCATGAAAATTTTAAGTATCTGCTTCTCCAGGAAAAAAAGAGAGAAAACCCATGATAGGCATCAGCTTTACTAATCAGTTTATATGCACCATCAGCTTTACCTAGATTAAAATGCCTATAATAATCATTATGGCTCTCCTGCAATGAATATAATCAGAGCCTTTCTTCCACTCAGTCAAATTTTTCATGACTTTTCTTCATCTGATGCAGGGCATGGTGTCGTAATGGAATCTGCGAAGAATTCATCGACTGGAACATGGGATGGATGATATCAGAAACAGAAATGGAGAAAAAAAAAATAACTTACAAAAAATGGGGATTGTGTTTTTTTTTTCCTAAAGTTGGAATCACTTTAGAGGTTCTGAAAACTATAACCCAGATTTGCAGAATATGCATTGTATTGGAAAAAATGGAGTGGAAGAATGAAAACCTTGGAAATTACAGCCTGCTAGAAATGGAGGTTTGAGTTTTTCTGAAAGTGGGGTTCATGTTTATATAAAGTAGTTGGAATGATTAACAAGGTCAGGTTTAAAAATAGTTCATATATCTATATGAGAGTTCTTAATGATTTGGGCAGCTTTTAGAGATTTTACTTTTATAGGAACAATAGTCGATCCAAACTTTTGAAGAAAGTGGAAACAAGAAACAACTTTTAGTTGCTTTTAAGTGAAAAGCTTTTGAAGAAAGTGAAAACAACTTTTAGTTATAAAAAACTTCCTTGGGCTTAATTTCCAAACGTCTTTAGTGGTTCCAGCTTTTGAAGAAAGTGGAAACAACTTTTAGATATAAAAAACAACTTTTCAGGAATCTCACAAAAGTACGCTTTCTAAAAAGCTATTTTCTTAAGTTGCTTTAAGTGAAAAGCTGTTATTCAAACTTATTTCCAAACGCTACTGGGTGTTTGCCCTGATAAATATGGAAACTTGTTCTTAATGTATAGCAATGTAGCATGTGATGCTGTCATTGCAATAAAAGGAATATCATGAGAAGCATACTCTTTTTCAAATTACTTTAAGTGCATGCTGCAGGGGAAAAAAACAAAGAGTAAAGGTGAGAATTTACATACCCATACTATCATCCTTTCCTGGGGATTCAAGCAACATTTCTGAGTCAGGTGGTATGAAAGGTGAGCCCGTGTAATTGCCTAAGTCACCAAGATCTGCAAGAGATGGTTTGAAAGCACAATGCAGATGAAATACCTATGGATATAATAACAACTTTAATCTTCATAGTGCAACTGTCACAGGCAATTCATATACGAAAAATAATCCAAGCTCGTAGAAAAAGTAGTATAACAGTGACATAATAGAACAACATTTTGACAATTGTAAGTACAATTGTATCCACAATGTGGTTTCTTATTTGGCAAGACAAACACAATGGAGAGAAAAAAAATTCAATATCAAGAAAATATTCAAAATACTTGCACTATTTATTGATGAATAGTCTACCTATCTAAAGCCTAGTCACAATTTGGGAATAGTCCGACAAGGATAAAGAAATAATTCATGTTGAGGTCGGGAAAAAAATCAGGAAAAGTTTGGAAAAATTAAAAATTATAAAAATAAAAAATTACTTATGAAATGCAAAATCACCAATATCAAATCACAAACTTTTAATATTTGAAATTAGGCAAAATCATAAAAAACTGACAGTAGAATCTAATAGAGCACAAGCCTAGTAGAGCATTTTTCCATTTCGGATTTATTTTTGTTCCACATGTAAAAGTAAAATATGTATTACGTACTTAATATAAATTCAATTTGTTTACTACATGAATTATTTTGAATAAGACTTATTGGGAATGAGGATATGTTTAAACGGGAATTAAACTTCTAACGAAAAGTGTGCATTTAATACATGAATTAATAAATAATTCAACGTATTATGAAACAAGGATGATTCTAAAGAAAGAAAGAGAATGTCAAGATTACCGTCCAAATCTCCTGCCAGATCAGAGAGGCTGAAATTCCAGGGGATCGGTGGTAATGACCTAATGGAGTCCCTTGAAAATCCGGGTCCAACATCGAGTCCAAGCTGCAATGGATCTGAACTCACCACATCAGAAGTAAATCCTGCATCAAGTGCTGAAGTGTCTACACCTATTTCTGATATCTCTGCTGGCGTGAAGGGGAAATGGCCACTGGATGCCACTGATGTGGGACTTACAGCCATCTCTGACATGGATGACATGCCATTGCATGGAGGGGCAGCTGGTGCGATATTATCACGACCATTATCCATCACCGTACTTCAAAGCAAGGACAAAGGAAATGGCATCAGTGATGCTGGTTGAAAGCACAAGACGCAATGCAAATATGAAAAGAATTAAAGGCAGACTTCAAAGGAAAGTGACAGTGAGCAGATATGAACAAGAATTACCAAACCCTGGCTGGTTTCATATGGTGAATTTTATATGAAGACTGATTGTGCAAGCAACACAAAGCTTTCTCATAACTAGATCTTGGCATACTTTATCAACCTCAAAAGTTTCTTTGGCAAAATACAAATTTCCTGACAATTTGTGGTCAAGCTCATGTTCATGATACTATGATATTAGATTATTGTTTATTTCCACTAAAGACACTTTTAGCCGGAGGTCACATGTATAATTCTTCATCAAATGCCCTTCTCAGCATTTTGTAGTTGGTGTTTATTCAAATACATTGTCTTCTATAAGGGAATTCAAGGACAATGAGTAAATGAAACTAACTAGCAATTCAATGGATGCAAACAAATGCAATGTAACACAGTAAACTCCAATCTGTAGTTTAAGTGGGACATCTTCAATTAGAAATAACTCATCTTGCATTGATTTACAAACTTCAAATGCAATAGTCAGACAGTTCATATATAATTATCCATATAGTGTACTCTGGCTATCATTCTGATGTTACTGGACTATGGATGTTAAATTAAGGTGGTAGCTATAGTATAGCATAATCATCAATTCTATAGATTTCATTGAACCCATAAAAAGTTAGGACCAGGTTTTGATGATGCTGTCATCATGAAGAGAAGGAAACACTATATATTAATCGATGGGGAAAAATTAAAAGGCATTGCAATATCATCAAGTTTTTAACTAGGCAACATGCTACTGAAGAAACCAGGTAAACCTGAAATCTAACCAATAAAAGCATTTCAGAATCTCTTTCAAAAAAGCATTTCAGAATCAAGTTGGACTGTCTATAGTTTCCTCATCCAGTCAACACTGATTATGCCCTTCTAGAGTGGATGGCCAAATGCCTTGAATAAACGCTAAATTAAGTGTATTTGTATAAGGCTGCCAAGCCCCTATGAATAGTGTCCCCCTCATTATAGTGTGTATAAGCACATAACAACTGATGTAAGACAGAATCCCATTTAATTCTGGATACAGATATTTAGTTTCTATTTTTCTAAAGCATTTAATAAAAGGAATAATTGGGCAGCCATGATGATGAAAAGGAAAATAATAAAAGATTCTTACTCATTCCCAGAATCCATTCGGATGGGATGGAAATTCCCAGGAGCAGGGACACCATTCACCACGTGACAACTGGACAATCCACCTCCTATCGGGTCAAGGTGAGGCTGACCTGTGGCTGGCATTGGAGGTTGCTGCAGTACCGGGTATCCCAATGGTAAATTGTTGACTGCACTGCACATAAATTGACATTGAATAAGCATGATAATAGTTTTTTGTTTTTTTTTTTAAAAAAAAATTGCACCTGCCAAAGTTGGTCAATTAAATGTTAAATTGATCCTGAGCATTCATATAGATTGAAAGAAAATGAAAATTCTTGCTACTAGCATGAAGCTTCTTCAATGCATCGATCAGCTTTGGTTATTAACATGAAACAAACAAAACTTAGACAGAAAAGAAGCAAGCTGATTATATTTTATGGCAATGCCCCTCACAATCAAAGGCAACAGCAAGGTCCCTGATACTAGATGGGTCTTGCAAATTTGAATCATTGATATCTTCAGAAGACAAACGAAAACAGATGGTGAAATTGCCAAAGAACAGGAAATCAGTGGTTTGAGGAAGAAAGGTACTAAATAAGTTGGATAAAATACAATAATCATTAAACCTCATGATTTGGTAAAATCCAATTCTTATAGCTTGAAGGAATCACAGATCACTTTGCGCTTAATAATTCAGAAAAAGAAATTCTTCAGATTCATGAATTTGCTCAAGTTAAATCAGTAGTTTCTTTTTTCTTTTTCTTTTTTCTTTTTTTGATGGACCATGTTTCAAGAAAACAGAAGTGGGAAAACTACACGAAAACTCCAGATATAATATACCTTCTCATCCACTAATAGCAAAGATGCACGTTCATGCTTTAAAACACCAAAACTTAATAAAAGGCCATGGAGAGAGAATTTACCAGGCAAGGGATGAATCCCATTCTGTATGGAAACCAATGGAACCTTTTGTGGAACGGGATACTTCATTATATGATACTGGTGCTCAAGCAGCTGATTAAATGTATTGATATGTTTCTTCAGCTTCAATCTTGTATAATATGCCCTGAAAAAATCGGAATTCTCTTCTTCCAGTTTCTGCCATACTGATTTTATAATAAAAAAGAGATAATATTAGGCAAGAGCATTCACATTTGGAGGTCTCAAGGTTACTAGGTATAAGTTGATTTTATAAATTAGTCCATTATTTTGGTTATCTAATCCCACAAAAATATAATTAGAATAGACAATATCCGGTCTTCATAACCTATGGTGGTATATTTGGAATAATTGTATATAACATAATAGATATCATAATTTTCACATTATATATAACAAATAATCTATTGTATATGATCAAATAATTAGAAAGGATAACTACTTGGTATAGAGTCTAACCCAGAGAGGTAAATCCAGGCTCAATTCTTGCTCGAGTAAGGAGGGTCCTCACTACATCCCCTTTATCCATATATAGTTGTAAACATCGTTCTATCAGATTCTGAACCTGCAAAAGATACTGCACATGAGAGATCATAAAGTAAAAGTAAATGGTTATGGAAAGATATTATAACAATTTCTCATTTCATACTTGAAAAGAATTTTCAATTTTCTGAAGAGGTAACAATCTTACAAGCTCAATATCCTCATGAGAAACCTTCCTGCTATCATTGTTTGACGTGGAAACAGCCCCTGACTCTACAGAGGGAGCATCTGTACCTTGAATGTTTTGCTTGTTATCATGTGATTCCTGGGACACTTGTGGGGAGGCTTGTGCTTCAGCTGCACCCTGAGTTTCCTGTGGAATTATATCCGGTGAAGCGATAAGTAATAATGGAACATAAAGCAATTCAGGTAAAGTTAATGCAGTGATGTCATTATTAGTAATGGTCTAATGGAACATAAAGTAGTTCAGTAACCAACAAGAAAAGCCATGTTTAAATAGAATATACAAAAAAAGGCCATCATCTAGAGCAGTAGTGATGGAACATAAAGCTCTCAAGACTTGGAGCCTTTTATCATTGCTCCAGGCAATGGCCCCTGTTAAAATAATAACCATAATTATTGCCAAACTTTTATGTATCATATGATTGAATTGTATCCAAATCTCGGGTGTGGGTCCAATGTTCAGAACCAAAAAAATCCAGGATTAAAACACAACATATTACATGAAGTATTAATTCTTTCTACAATAACTTAAAGTACATTTGGAGGTTTCTATATTACCTAACAATCAATTTAATTAATGTCAATATAAATTAGAAACCCAGATATATAACAAAATATTTTGGTTCTCTATTACTTCTTCGTCATAGCAACTTTTCCTACACCCAGTTCCACATGGTTGCTGCAATAAATTGACATAACACATGCATATCTATTAAAGGGGTTGCTTGAAACCTTCCTATTTCTATTTCCTTCATTGTTACAAAAAGTCTAATATTTTTTTCCTAACTTATTTTATTTCAATTAAGATGAACTTTTCATGACGTAGAACTATTAAATCCCACAGAACTATAAAAGGAAAGAAACTCTATCAGAAATCTTCCATGCTTAGTTTGAAAGCATGGTATCAAGGTACCATCAACTCCTACGAGTAAGATATTCATGACTTTCGAAAACATAAAGATCCCTAGAGTTCTTCCAAAGAGGGGGTTTTATAGAAGTATTTACAAACTAACAGCATCCAAATAAACCTCTAAATCAAAATAAATTCCCAAGAACAGAAGTAAACATAACAAGGCTATGCTTATGATTTTAAAATGTAGGTAAATATCCAAAAAAAAATGGAAAAACAGAGATATTTACTCTTAGGTAAGTGATTCAGATGCAAGTGCAACATTCAATCCAAGGAAGCGAGGAGAAACACCAACTATTAAATTTAAATTTTTTATAATATAAATAACAAAATCATTTGGACTGGAATAATCACCTGAGACGTCATCATTTCATTGCCACACATACTGATAGCATCCACATCGCTCTAGCAGAGTGACCTGCTAAAAATAAACACAAAAGTGAGTAATCAGTTGCAAGAAATGAACCTAGTATACACAAGCACCCTGCTCTTTTTTTTTTTTTTCCTCCCTTTTTTGGGGTATCCCAATATTAGTTTGGAAAAACCTCGGATGCACAAAATCACTCACAAACCCTGTACATCGGTTTTGTGCATCAGGTAAACCCAAGAGGATTCGAACTTGAGATTCATAGGGAGCCACCCCGTGTGATTCTCTTGGAATAAAAATATGAAAGATGAACCAAGTTTTTTTATGATACTACTGATCATTGAACATTTTTCAAAAAAAAGTCATGACAACCTAAAACAGCATCAAAAGACCACTTGCCGGTTCCTCTGCTACCAAAAATGTATATTAAGATTAAAAAAACAACATAAATTTTAAGGAAACCCTAAAGTATAATGAGTGTAATCAGCTTTTCCTTAAAAAAAATTCACATTCTTCAATAACCTGGAAACCCAGTTTAAGAATACCCATCAACACAACACATCAGGAAAAGGAAAGGGAATCGTTGAAAGAGCGACTCACTCGCAACTACTTCATGATTTAAAAAAAAAAATTATGACCATTGATAAGATAAAGAGCATAAACAGATCCATCTCAATAAATCAACCCATTCAAAAAGCGACCCACATCACTAAATCAAAAGAAAAACAAAAACGAAAGCTTGTGTTCATTGAAATCTATCGAACTGGTTTTCTCTCAAACGAATCCGCAAATAATGGCTCTAGCTTCAAAAGGGTACTGATTTCAAAGAAGAAAATCAACAAACATAAATCAAGTCGAAATCTTTTTTTTATTATTTATGATTAAATAAGCCCCCAACAATTGAAGTCACACTCCAAAAATAGAAACTTCAAATCTCGTCACGTCGTCAAAAAACAAAAGAAAAAAAAATCCAAAACATACTCGATAAAAAAAAAAATACTTTCAATCATCAAATCATAAAAAAAACATGAACAGGTTCTGATTCAACAAACACAACCACTGCATTACGGATTCCGAAAAAAAACCTCAGTCGATTCAAAGATCTCAACATACACAGAAACTTCAAAGGATTTCCAGAGACTCATCGAAGTAGATCCAGAGACTTTAAAGAGAATAATCGAAGAACAGCTTCACTGAAAAATCGAAGGCGGCGACGAACAGAAGAAGAAGAAGAAAAAAATCACTCAAAACATCGCCGCAGCTTTCCTTTATATACCGCTTCGGTTCCCTAATTTGGGTAGATTTTATTATTAATTAATGTAAGTATGAAATCTTACTTAAAATAATCAGTGAAGGTTTTGACGTTTTGTTTCATTTAATCCGTTTTGTTTACAAAAAAACTTTGACGTTCGTGTTTAAGAGGGAGGATCTCGAGACGGCTTGGCTTGAAGTAGTCGGCTCGGCTCGGCTCAGTCACGGGGCTCTCGCTCTGAGTCACTGTCTCTTGCACGGGCAAGTGTCACCGTGTCACGTAAAGTGTCCATATATTTAGTTTTTATTTTTATTCATAATTGTTTGATTACAGCGTCTGTTTGTTGTGATACTCTCCCCCCGGAGTGTGATGTCTCACCCACCTGATAGAGACTTTTTAGTTACCTGTTGTTTTAAAAATTTCTAGAGAATCTCTGGATTTGGGGAGTGATTTATTTGAATATTTTATTAAATTTAAAATTTTGGATTTCGGCCTTCACTCTTGAAAAACGGTTTAAATAAAAAACTTTTAATTTTTTATGTTTTATATATAAGAGTGTAATAATGATGGATGTTTTATAAAACAAAGATTTTAAGATACAATTTAAAAATAAAATCTTGTAATGACAAAATCTTATAATGATGAAATTTTATTATGATAAAAATCAATCTAACAAATTTAATTATGATAAAAATCAATAAACTGAATTTTTTTAAAATACCAACAATACCCTTAATAAAATCACCACATTTTTTTTTCTTCCCTCCTATATCCAATTTTTTTCTTCCATAACTAAATTTTTTCCTTTTATCCTAAAAAAGTTTCATTCGAAAATATAAAAATGTACATCACCTTTTATTTTTATTCTTATCTCATATGATTATGATACTTGATTTAGTGTTGCTTATGTGAAAATATTTTTTGTGCGGTATATAAAATTTTTAATTTTTATTCTTTGTTTGATTTAATATTTTATATGCACCTCCATTCTTTATTGTTTTTTTTATCATTTGAATTTATTTCAATATATTACAAATAAATGGTCTTGCATACTTTTGGCTCTAACCGATACTTCATATCAAATCGGTGTAGACAGATTCGTGATAATGAAAAAAGAGATGTGCTTTGTAATTTTATTTATAAAACAAATGCTGAAATTTTATGACTTTAATTATAGAAAAAATGATCAAATAAATCTCTCAAAAGTTAGAAATACCCAAATCAACAACTTTTAAAAATTATACCAAAAAAAGTTTAATTTCACCATTTTGAAAACTCAAAAGACTATGTAGTTAGATCCCTAACATGCCTCTAACCCTTGTTAGGTTATTCCATATCTCTTACATTTATGCATAATTTTTTTTTTTTACTCTAAATTATTCGTCATTAGATGGATTTTGTAAGATATGTGTTAATATAATTTGAGTTTTTCATGATACTCCCTTAAGTTAATATAATTTGAGTTTTTCATGATACTCCTTTAAACGTTGATGCTTCTTTAAATCCATCTAATGACGAATAATTTAGAGTACAAAAAAAAATTATGCATGAGAATGTGTGAAATATTTTTACAAATGTAAGAGGTATAGAATAACCTAACAAGGGTTAGAGACATGCTAGGGATCTAACTACATAGAAGGGTACGTTAGTCTTTTGAGTTTCTAAAATGGTGAAATTAGACTTTTTTTGGTATAATTTTTAAAAGTGGTTGATTTTGGTATTTCTAACTTTTGAAAGATTTATTTGATCATTTTCCCTTAATTATAGTGGGTTGATATTGTAAATAAAAATTAAATTATAAGAAATACCTGTAAAACAAATGTTGATTTAACAAAAAAAATTGGATATGAAAGGAAAATTTGGGTACGAGAGGAAAGAAAAGAGTTGGTGAATTTATTAGGGGTATTGTTAGTATTTTAAAAAATATTTTAACTTATTAATTCATATCATGATTAGATTTGTTGGGTTGTCTAAAAAAGTAACAATAAATGCGGGTTAACAAATGTCCTCATGTCACTTATTAACAAAACCCTCCCCTGTATGGGGTGTGACATTGGGTTATTCGCTCATGATAGTTATACTATAAAAAATAACAATTCAGACTGAATAAGCAATTTTTTGTTTGATTGCATTTTCTATTATTCTCATTGGAAAACGTAAAAATGATTTTTTTTTTGTTTGATTCATCTTGGATAAAATAATGATAAATGGTTGACAATGGATGAATAAGAGTTTATGACTTTTTAAATGATAGCTATACCTCTGGGAATAGTGTGAGAAATGTATGATTGATTTGATAGATATGACAGTTTTTGAAATCTGTGTGAGACCCTGTTAGGTGAGATAATTTTTTTAAAATGACAAAGAAGGATATTTTTATCCATTGACATAGATAAAACCTGATAATCAATTCCAACATTTCCTTATAATAGTTATCAGATCTTATCATAACTTATCTAGACATAACTATCAGGGTTTATCTGTCAAAACAAACAACTTTTTTTTACTATTTTTCTGTATTCTTCCTTATTCTGAGCTTATTTCTCAAGCCATATAGGGAGTTATTTTTTATCCTATCATAATACTAAGAGATATCCAAATTACTTCTATTTTAATATATTCCTCGAATAAATTATTCCTGATCTTTGTAGTTCGAAATTAACTTGCGTTAGAATGAAATTTTTCCGAATTCAACGAGAGTAATAAGCACCTACATTTATTCAGACATAAAATTATTCTTTATTGATTTTTATTTTTATACACAAAAGAAGTTCGATCAGAAGGTGATTGATGTAAAACCTTAGATTATTGTATTTTGAAATGACTTGGTATATATCCACCATCGTGATAGCGAAAAGCTTGAACAAAATAATCTTGAAATTTGACTAAGCAATATTCAAATTTTTGTTTGTTTGTTATTTGATTTTTATTATGGGATTATCACATCATCACATTTAAAATTAAACAGTTATAAATATATTAAATCATGAACGGATAAATAGATCCATTTTATTTGATAAATTTATAATCGTCTGATTAATCAAAACATAAAACAAATATAAAAAAACAAATAGAAGATCCAAACTCATATTTAAATCCATGTTTGGCCAAATGTGTCTTTAAATCTGACCAAGTGTGTGGCATGATATCCTTAATTATTGAAGTTACATGTGTTTCGCTGTTTCAATGAAAATGAGATTCAATCATGAGTGATAACAATTGTCATATGTGATAACTTCAAATAAAACCCAAAATTAATTATATAAACTAATTATTTAAATGAAAATAATAATAATAATTATAACAACCTTGTTTTCAATTTGCATAAAAAAAAAATTCAATACGTCAGTTTTCAATATTTTTCATCCCAAATCAGGGAGGCTGGTGCTACAGAGTCCTAATGGGAACTTTGTCTTAATCATGAGTTCATCCTCACGTTCAACCCTTTTATTGAAATAAAAATGCTTTCATTGATAGATTTTAGTAATAATGAGTGTTAATAACTTTATAAGATATATAAATTATGCTTTATTTTTATTCATTGTGTATGAGTTTTTGGATATATAAAATTGAAAATGATATATTCAGTTCTATGTATAGTTTCATCTGCAACCCTCATTGCTTTTTTTTTTAATATACATTTATCTATTGAAATACATATTACTATAAAAGTGAAAAATACGTTAACATACACTAATATATATTTTTTTTTAAAAATAATAATAATAATAAAAATTCATACACTGCATAGTGCAGTATACATACGCACATGCGTGTGTATACTACACTAGTGTATATTGCATATCACATTAATATCACAGTGTATAAACAGATGGAGAATTGATTCCAAACTATATAAAGGGTTGCAAAACAATTGATTCCAAACTATATACAGGGTTGCAAAACAAAACCGGGCGTATCAATAACTTTTAGTTATCAACCCACGGAATTTTTTTTTATTTGAAGGTTGATGAGGATGTAATACAAGAGAATTTCCTATCACTTTGTGTGATAACACAGACAATGCATTTTTATTTTCTGTCATTTTTCATCATTAACACAAACAACAGTTTTTATTATCCGTTATATTTTATCACAAGCATAAACAACAGTTTTTTAGTTTCTCTAACTTTCAATTACAGACACAAACATCACATAAATTAATAATAAAAAAAAATAATTTTTTTTCTGTCAGTTTCTCAAATTCCTTATTATTATTAAGAATACGGGGGTCATCACAAACCCACGAATCACGGAATATAAACCTATAAACCCAACCTAGAGGGCGTTGCACACAATTTTTATTAGTCCTATAATTTTTATTAGTCCTATAAATGGCAAACTAAAATATGGGTCCCTTACCATTGGAAGGTGTTCTGGGCCACTGGGCCAATGGATTAATTAAAGAGAATTATGGGCCACTCACCAACCAATGTTAGTTGTTCAAGTTGAGGAGATATACAAAGATGGGAGCAATAAATGATGTTTTGTCTTCCTCGGCCAATTTGCATGATCATGTTGGACATATGGGAATTAATAACAAGATACTTAGCTGTGTGTGTATAGTTATGAGATTATCTAAATGGATAATTGGATACTGAATGTATTAATGTATAGTTCGATAAATATAAATGTCTTTAGTTGATAAATACTAGAAATATATAATGTATTTAGTTGATGTGAGGTATCAAGTGCTTTTGTGTGTGGCATGATATAAACTAATTCATCTAAACAAAGATATAAACTAATCAAAAGCACACAAGGAAAGAAGGAAGAGCAGCCAAAACAAACCAATCTATGCATGTCTAATTTGTTGGCCTTTTGTGCATAAACAGATGTTGATGGAAGAAAAAGAAATCTTCATATTCAAGCCACACAGTTTTTGTGTGGTGTGAGATTAATAGAACTGCATAAAGAGATTAATATTTCTGGTTCAGACTTTCGGTCTCTTCATTGAAAGCAATGCATGAAAAAAAAAAAAAAGACAAATGAAAACCATAGTTTTTGGCAGCCCATTGTGTTGTATGACTTTTTGATCTCCACGAGATCTTTCTGGACAAATGAAAAACAAAAGCAAAAACAAAAGACAAAACAAACACAATCTGAGAGTCTGTTGAAATTTGGGAAACCCTTTGGGGCATTGTTAGAGGCAATCCCCATAGAAATGTTTATTTGATTGTTATTCAAGAAGGGTGTCTTCCAATTGTTTGAGGAGTCACTCCGAGGTGGACCCAAATTTTTTGGACTTTTATTGGGAAGAATTCGTGAGTTCAGGAGAGGTGATCATGTGTGAAAGGAAATTATTAATGTTTATGCAGATATTCTGTCAATGTTGGATGCCAATAATTCTGTATGGGATAAATATATATGTGGGTGTCACATCTAGAAGAATTAATTGATCAAAGGACGCGCTGGTAATCATTTCTCCCGTCCTCCTCACTTGCTATGTGAAAACTAAATAAGTAGAATAAGTAAAAAAAATTTATATATATTATGTTTATAGTTACTGTAGATGGAAGATATGATTAATAATAAATTTTGATTGTTTAATTGGACAAACATAAATTATTTCTATGTTTTATTAGTGCTAGAAAGGTAGCTATGCGTTTGGGTGTGCGGCATAGAACTCGGCGTTCGGAGAAGCAGGTGTGGTAGAGAAACAGTGTTTTTATAGCTTTTCAAACGTGAAAAAAATTACCTTACAATACAACGCCTTTTTTTTTATATATAAAACATAGGTGTCATATTTTTATTTGGATATGCGGTAGGTGGTAGGCGGTGTTTTCCACCGCATAATCCGTCTTATCACAAATCCAAATGGGGTTTTAGTAATCTGTTTTTGAAAAATGATATTTTCAATCTTATGTACAATTTTGTCAGCCGTTTGCAGTCTCCAATCATTTTTGTTTTTCTAAAAAATTATATACTCGCTCACTGAAATATATTATGTTATACGAAATATATAATGTATAGACTTCGATAGAATAATGTATTTTTTTTATAAAAAAATTAATTTTTTATATATTACGATAGTATAGTATACACTACAATAACACAGTATATATTGCATTATCGTAGTGTACAGATGAATGAATTATCGCTTTTGTATTATAGACAAGGTTATAAAACGGAATTGAGTATATGCCCACTTTTGTCTGTTGACTCATCTTTGCACGCTATTTCACAATTTGCATCTATAATGTTAGTAACTCTTTTGTTTCTTTGAAAATTCATTTATTGGAGATGCTCGCACATATACATTTTTTTTTTTTTTAATGAAAATTTAGTATAAGCCTTAGATATAATCAGGTAAATGTTGATGTAGATAGTACAAACTAGTCAAGATGAACAATAAAAAAGGAAAATCTCACTCCCAGACACTTGGGAAAATGATAAAAACAATCGTCCACGAATTATGAAGCATGAAAAGATGAACTTGATATTGTGGAGAGTGAATATAACATCCCATTAAAAAAAGCTAACCCCGTATGGAAACACTTTGCTGTCCAGGGGAGGTCCACCAACTATATATCTATACATTCTATTGATACAATGTGTATTTTAAAATTTAGAGTTAAATTTTTTAAAAGATTTAAAAGAACATGTTGGAATAGGAGATAGAGAAGAAATAATGTATATATTTTAATTAATAGAATATATATTATTCTATTATAATATATATTTTACTAGTATAATGTATAAAAATTAAAAAAATTATTTTTATTGAATAAATATGTATTGATTTTTCTTAATGTATATTTTACTTTTTTTTAATATTTAATTTATTAGATGGATATTGTTAGAATGAGAGAATAAAATAATGAGGATCCTTAAATTGCACTTTAGGGTTTAATCTCTTATATACAAGTACACATAGGATTACACGTGTAATACACTATGACATAACACATATAATTTAATAGCCCCCCTCAAACTCACGGTGGATCATACAAGGTGAGTTTGCGAATGAGGAACTGAAATCGAGGAACTGGATGTGACTTCGTAAAGAAATCAGCAAGCTGCTCTGCAGAGGAAATATGCAGAAGCGATACTGTCTTTGCAAGGTAGTGCTGACGAACGAAGTGATAGTCGATCTCAATGTGTTTGGTCCTTTCGTGAAAGACCGGATTGCTGGCTATCTGAATAACAGACCGGTTGTCACAATAAAAAGTAGTAGGATCAGTCATAGTGACTCCTAAGTCCACCAAGAGACGTCTAAGATGAACAATCTCCTTGGTGGTAATAGCCATGGCGCGATACTCAGCCTCAGTGCTGGACAGGGAAACAACTTCCTGTTTCTTGCTGCCCAAGAGATGATGGAATCTCCAAAAAATATGCAAAACCTAGTGGTAGAGCGTCTCGTGGTTGGATCTCCAGCCCAATCAGCATTAGTGTAAGCTCTAAGAACCAAAGTGGAAGTGGATGACAGATACAACGATCTAGTGATAGTACCACGTAAATATCTGAGAATACGCATAAGAGCACCATAATGCACTTATCGAGGGGTCGAGACAAACTGATTAACAATGCTAACAGCATGAGCAATGTCAGGTCTAGTGATACAGAGATACACAAGCTGACCCACAATCTGTCTGCATCTAGTAGGATCTGGGAGAAGCTCACCATCTGGAGGACGAAGCTTCACATGAAGCTCGAGAGGAGTATCCGCACTGCGGGTATCAAAGAGGGCAGCACGCTCTAAAATGTCAGCTGTATACTTCTGTTAAGAAAGTAGAATCCCACGATCACTCTGTGCAATCTTGAGACCAAGGAAGTAGCAAAGAGTACCAAGATCCTTCATCTGAAACTGTCGACTGAGGTGGTTCTTGACCAGAGTAATACCAGCGGAGTCATTGCCAGTTATAATCATGTCGTCAACATACAGAAGAAGGATTACCCGCCCTTGCGATGAGGATCGCACAAACATAGAGTAGTCCTGGTGGCTCTCAACAAAATCAGTTGTTAGAATAACACTGCGAAAACGCTCAAACCAGGCACGAGGGGCCTGTTTCAATCCGTATATAGCCCGCCGAAGACGACAGACATGCTAAAGAGGAGTGCTCTAACCTGGAGGTGGCTGCATGTAGAGAACCTCAGATAGGTCACCGTGAAGAAATGCATTTTTCACATCCATCTAAAAGAGAGGTCAGTGACGAACAACAAAAACAGCAAGGAAAGTACGAACAATGGCCATCTGAGAGACAGGTGCAAAAGTCTCCTCATAGTCAATACCATACTCCTGGGTGAAACCTCGAGCAACAAGACGAGCTTTATACTGTTCAATGGACCCATCAGGACGATGCTTGATCTTGAAGATCCATTTGCAGCTAATAGGTGTAACACCATCTGGAAGGGGAACAACACCCCAAGTCTGTGTCTGCTCAAATGCCTGAAATTCCTTTGTCATGGCCTGCTTCAACTCAGGGTACTTGACTGCCTCGCGGTAAGAACAGGGCTCACGGTGGGCATGTATAGCTGTGAGATCGGCCTGAAACTATGGAGAGTAGGTACTGACAGATGCAAAACCAAACTGGTTAGGTGGTTCTGAGTCGTAATTGAATCGGAAAGGGGGGTGACGTGCACGCTGAGGATAACGAGGCAAAAGATGAGGATCCACGGCAGGAGGAGACGCGTCAGGCGTGGGAGTCAGAAGACCAGCGAAAATATCTTCAGTAGGGGCAATAGGAGACACACTGGGAGAAGAGGGTGGGTTATCTGCAGGAGTGTCAGGTTGAGACACAGGGGTAGGAACAGACTCTAGTGCAACAGGTAGGTCAAGAAAAGGAAGAGACATAATAGTAGAGACCTGAACAGGAGAATGCACAGGAGAGACCTGAACAGGAGAATGAACAGGAGGAGAGGATGGAGTGGGTGAAAAAGAAAAATAGGGAACATCCTCGACAAAGGACACATGATGAGCGATCCAAATTCGATCTCCAACAGGATCATAGCAACGATAACCCTTGTGTTCGAAGCTAATCCCCAAGAATACACACTTTACTGACCGAGCGGCCAACTTAGTGCGTTGATGAGGAGGGAGAAGCACAAAACAAGTACATCCAAATGTGCGAAGTCTGCTATAATCAGATTTGGAGGAGGAAATACGCTCATGAGGAGTCATACCAGAGAGGACAGAAGAGGGAGTGATATTGATAAGATGAACAGATAGAAGAGCAGCCTCAACCCAGAATGTGCTGGGGACTGAAGAAGAAACTAAAAAGGAACGAGCGGTCTCAAGAATATGGCAATGTTTTCTTTCAGCAATACCATTCTGCTCATGAGTATAAGGACATGATTGCTGAAAGAGAGTGCCATGAGATTGAAGAAGAGAACGCATCGTGGAATAAATATATTCTCGAGCACAATCAGGCCTAAAGATTTTGATACGAGTCTGAAACTGGGTGTGAATCATAGTGGTAAAAACATCATATATCTTTGGGACCTCAGATCGATAAAGCAATAAATAAATCTAAGTAAAGCGAGAATAGTTATCAATAAAACTGATATAATATGCAAAATCACTCTTTGACGTGATATGAGAAGGACCCCAGATATCAGAATGAACAAGCTCAAATGGACTAGAGAACTGATGATTACTAGAATGGAATGCAGTAGCAACAGGTTTGACCAATTTACAACCCTCACAAACAGAAAGAAGATAAAAAGAAACATGACCTAAATCACCAGACTGAATAAGGTCTTTAAGACGAGACTCAGAAACATGACCTAACCTCTTATGCCACAAGTCAGTATCAAAAGTAACAGTGCCACAGAAAACTGAGGGATTAGGTACAGGAAGATGAAGATACTCCACATAATACAGTCCGCCAATCCGACGACCAACTCCAATCATCTGCCCTGAACGTGGATCCTGCACAGAACACTTAGAAGAGGTAAAGGTAACAGTGAATCCAGAATCACACAATCGACTAATAGATACAAGATTCATGCAAAGGTCAGGAGCATGCTAAACAAAGGGTAATGAAAGGCGGCCAGTGGGATGAGATGTGGTGGTGATCGATCCACACTGCGTGATGACTAAAGGAGAGCCATTAGCAGTATGAATCGAAGGTAGGTGTGAGGGTGTAGGTGAGCATGCAATGAGGACAGAACTATCAGGCGTCATGTAATGTGAAGCACCCGAATCAAATATCCAATAAGCAGGATTACCCGTAGTAGAAGACAAGGCAAATGGAGAAGAAGAACCAGAGAGAGACTGTTATAGAATCAGATGGTCGATGCACTGACTGATCTGGATAAGCTTATCAGAGTGTGACTGAATGGAGGCAATCGAAGTAGCAGTCGTAGCGGCAACAGGAGGAAGATGATGTCCTCGGTCTTTCGGTTGATAACGCTGTTTAGAAAATCGTCGTCTTTTTGTAACAGTAGCGGCCCCCAAGATGCCCTCATAAATAAATGATGAAGTAGACTGACGAGACACCTTCGAAGCTGGTGTCGAAAGAGTAGGGTTGCCGTTGGTTTCTGACATTGTGCAGAACCACTCGGATGAGGATCAGAAGCAGACGAGGACGTAGAGCATGAAAAATCGAGCAAAATGGACTCCTGGATCACCTTAATCGGACTTTCGAAGAGGAAGTTATGACCGATTTAGTGATTCGAAGTCTCAAAAAGGTGTCGGAGGCGGCGGAGAGCGGCCGGTGGCGGCAGAGGGCGGCCGGAGGAGCCGGAGGGCGGCCGGAGGTGACCTGAGGGCGGACTCGGGTCAGGTGCCTGGCCGGGTAGCGGATCCGGGTCGCTGGGCAGGGTTCGGGTCGGATGCTGGGCGAACTCGAGTCAGGTGCTAGGTCAGGCGCGCGAGACGATCTGGAACGCTCGAGATATGTTGGCACAAGCTGTCCCAGCAGATCCCGGGAAATCCGGGCAGGATCAGCGGATTGGTGCCCGGGCAGATTTGTCGGGCGTGACAGATCCCGGGTAATCCGGGTAGGTTCAGACGCGCGGCAGGGCACAGTGCGACAGGGTGCCCGACAGGGCAAGACGCGGCAAGGCGCGCGGCAAGGCGCAACGCGGCAGGGCACGACGCGGTAGGGCAGGGCGCTCGGCACGGTAGAACTGGGCGTTGCAGGGCAGGGCAGGGCGCGGCAGGGAACCTGACAGGGTAGGGCAGGGCTGGGCGCGGCAGGGCTGGGCGCGGCAGGGAACCTGACAGGGCAGGGCAGGGCGCTCAGCAAGGCTGACCGCGGCAGGGAACCTGGCAGGGCAGGGCTGGGCGCGGCAGGGCACCTGGCAGGACAGGACAGGGCAGGGCACGCGGCAGGGCAGGGCTGCGTGAGCAGTGGCAGGGGCGGCGACAACGACGGCGACGGCGACGGCGACGGCGAAGGATTAAAAAAAAAATAATTAGGGTTTTTTAGGTTGTGGCTTTGATACCATGTTAGAATGAGAGAATGAAATAATGGGAATCCTTGGATTGCATTTTAGGGTTTAATCCCTTATATACAAGTACACATAGGATTACACGTGTAAACATAACACATATAATTTAACAAATATATATAAAAAAAAAATCAAAGCTAACTGTTGGGGTTTGCGGACTGCGCTGCACATGGAGTTAGATGTATTATTTATTTTCATGGAACGCTTGAAAATGTTTGTCGAGATCAACATCATCTGGTGAGGAAAAAGTAAAACAATATTAATAATTATATTTACACTGCTTAAACTCATGCATGTCTAGCATTCCACTATTCCATTATATATCATGACTTGCAAGAATTGCATATGATCAGTTAAGAAGAGATTTGATATAGGGACTATTATATTCATCTTAAAACAAACTATTAAGGGGTAGACTGAAGCAGAAGCCAATGGACCCAAAATTAATTGTATCTTTCAAATTGGCTAACTCCATCATACAAAATTACAAATGTAGCAATAGACCTGTGGTCCACAAAATCAGAACCCAAAAATGAGATGGATCCAGTGGTCCTCACATATTTCAGAATTGGGTTCTCCATACACAGAAATGAGAACATGCTATCCAAGCATTGGATTATAATTTATATAACTGGGGTTTGTCTAATTTGGTTAGTTAATGGCTTAATGAGCATTGAACAACCCCCACTTTTTAGAATGCAACTACAACAACCTCATTTCTTAATTGTATGTCACTTGTATCTTACTACTAGCATATCCTAACATTTTGTTCCAGGGCATTCAATTTGAGATTAGGATTAATAACATATTTGCATCTCAAATGGATTGGCCGAGTTAGGAGCTCAAACTCAGCCCAAGCTAAAGTTGGAGGATGCGAGCCCAAACCTGACCCGAATCTCAAATCTAGGAGGCCAATGCATTTTGGTTTTAATTTGCATTTGGCCGGCTTGAAATCAAGTTGAGGAGGATTTGAATTAGACTTGAGGGTTTGATCAACTGAATTCTTGATTTTAATTTTCTCATTTATCTAGTATGTTAGCTGAACATCCAACCAATGTTTATATTTTAGGTGTGTCAATTATACAAAAATAATATTTGTATCCATTCTAAATTTGAATATTAATATAAATATTCAATAGATTTCGAAATTGATACTATTTTATATCTGGTACTAATATATTTTTTGGATATGTAGACACTAATTGAGATGATCAAATACATGTTAGGAATGAAAAACCATAAAATTGGAAAACATAAAAGTTAAAATCAACGCATTAGGGGTTTCCCTCTTTTAATAAATCATATACAAAAATACAAGGGTAAATTAAATTTAAAAAATTATGATTATCGTAATGATAATTAAATTAAAATAATTTATAATACACAAATAAAGTTGTAATATTATGTTGTATTCAGATATTTTTTGAAACATTCAGATATTGAACTATCAAATAATCTATGATTTTCATATTCGAATTTTTCACTTTCTAGAGAAAACAATGCAAACAAACGTGTTAGACCCACGCTGATCGAGTATGGCTCGGATCGAGCCACATGTCAAGAAAAGACAGCCTCAGCGTGGCACGCCGAGGACCGTCGATCCGCTGTTTGACTATCGAGTGGGGTCCACTTCTAGGCCCCGAAAATATAAAAATATCATTATATGTCGGTCGATCATTTTCTCGACTTCGACACCGTCGTTTGCAGCACGATTTTGTTAACGGTGGGCCCCACCATTAACCCTTTGAATAAATCCAAATAACCCCCCTGAAATCTGATTAAAATTCATATACCCCTGTTCACTTTTCTTAAAATTCATATAACCTTCCCAAAACATCTAATAAATCCAAATAACCCTTTGAATAAAATTACCATTAACAGATGATGAATATTTTACGAATATCTTGTTTGGTTAACCCTGACTGAAAACACAATATACTAAAAAACCCTACAATATGTTAAGAATGTGAAAAATCTTATAAAAAATAATGATTTTACCTTTATAGATATATTATAAAACTCCATCCGGGAGACTAAAATCATCATTTACAAAAGATTTTTCACATTTTTAACACATTATAAATTTTTTTGGTATACTGTATTTTCTATCAGGGTTAACCAAACATAATATTCATAAAATATTCATCATCTATAATGGTAAATTTTATTCAGGATGTTATTTATATTTATTAAGTATTTTTAAAGGTTATATAGATTTTAAGAAAAGTCACTTAATTATATGGATTTGAGTAAGTTTACTTTACTGGGGTTATATGGATTTTTCCCTTTTCAAAAATGATCTTATTAACTGTTTTTGACCGTTGTCGAGTTTGCACGGATTTTTTTCCCGCCCTTTTTTGAGGGTAAATGTTGACGGCTCGGCTTATGAAAGTGGAAGACAGCCGTTCATATGCATCACTTGGCCGATTAGTTCCTAACTTCTTTGGGGGGTTTACTGCCAACACATTCTTTTTATTTTTTTTATTTTTTGTTTTTTAGGAAAGAATAATCATAAATATTATCTCAATTTTATAAAATAAGAATAAAAAATTAAAACAAAATCTATTCCACCTTTTACCTAAAACAAACTATTCCTATTTTTTATTTTAAAATGTGGATAATTATCCATACCTTATCCCCCTTTTTTTTATGCCATATGAGACAACAAGTGATTTAATCCAATTTTTTTTTTCTTATCCCAATCTCTTATCCCCATGTCAAACTAGACCTAAGAGATTATGATAGTTCCAGTCTTACTATTACGGGCCTGTTTGGATAGGAGTATTGGGTGCTTGGATTGAGATTCTCAATCCCAATCCAGGTCAATAAATTGTTTGAATAAATTTTAAAAGGGGAATTGGAATTGAGAGAGTGGAATTGAAAATCCTTGATTAGGGGAATCGGGAATCCCTCTCAAAAGTTAGTATTCTTCCAATCCCAGTCCAGGTGAATTGAAAAAAAAATATTTTTACCCAAGCTCTTTATCTCCTTTAACACATAATATATATATATATATATATATATATATATAATATAATATAATATATATTTAAATAAAGAATATATATATATTTAAAAATATACATATATGCACATATATATATTCAAGCATTAATTGTGATGCACACGTTCATAACTACTCTTGATTCATTTTATTTATATAATATATGAATAAGGAAGCTTTCATAACCTATTGATTGGATGATATGAGATTCATGTAATTTATCATAACTAATTTACTATGATATATATATATATATTGATTGAATATTTTTATAAATATATATTTTTTTTATTATAATCCATACATTACCAAACACATGATTAAGATTGAGAATCTCAATCCTGTTTTTTGAATCATGTTCTTTACCAAACAGGTTGACATGATTCACAATCCACGTGGATTTAAAATCCCAAGATTCACAGAATCCCAATCCCACTTGTCAATCAAACATGCCATACTAATATTGTCCCATTGTAGGACTTTGCATTCCGATGAGGTCCTTGTAGTTTTACTTTTTTAATAGCTGGAGTAAAATTTTACAGACAGGTATCTCACAAAACTCATTAAAAGATGATTATATTTTTATGACTACAACCATTGTACATGCAGAACACTAGTTAGTCCATTTAAAAATTCCATTATTACAAAAACCAAATTAATTTTTTTAAAGAAGATATAAATATGACCGGCTCAAATTACCACAGGAAGCTCAGTGGATTGCAAGCTAGACTAATAAGTTTTGCATCTGCTACTCAACAAGGTATGGCTTATTCAACTCTTGACACTAAAGTAAGCACATACTCATCACCTCATCTATTGTTCAGTGCCTGCTGGAGACTGCATATAAGTGTTTTGTAGAGACTAGTGCTTCAAAGGTCACATAAATTTAAAAAAAAAAAAGTGTTCATACCTTCTCCTGGTTGACCAGTGGTTGTTCCCCATCCACAAAATGTCGATCCTTCACCTATAAATCGTATGGTTATGTAGTATCTGTCAATCTCCACTACAAAATATCTGGTGTCTAATACAATTTTTTGGTCTTCAATGTCATTCCCAGCATCAAAATCGAATAGATCGGAGATTCTGAAATCGCAACTTCCTCTTTTTGTATCTCATTCTTTTGTATCAATCATGGACTGATTTCTTCTGCAATCTGAAACGACACCAAACATTCTCATTCAACTATGCCAGCCATCTTTGTTGGACCGCCTTGATGCGAGGCCTTTGGAGGATAGGTTTGCGACTGGTTTCGAAGGTGTCATTGGTGCCTCCTCATCGTCCCAACCATCACCCCAATTGTCATCCCAACCATCACTTTCAGACTTGGCTTTCCATCCAACTGAAACTGGAAGCTCATTCTCGAGCTTTTGATATCCGAATCCACTGCCATGCCGATGCTTTTGCCGGAACCAGGCATACGCCCAAGCTACACCCGCCACTAAAATAACAATTGAGAACACATATATGATGGTCGAGCGAGTTAAGAAGGTAGTCCCTTTTGATTGTGTAGAATCTATGATCACTTTCTTGGCATCTGAGATCATATCTTTAAAATTAAAGTCACAATGGCCATGTTTGGTTGTCAAGGTTATGACCGTGTCATTGATGCCATCTTTAAGGGAAACTGTGACCTGCATTGGTGAGATCAAGTTTCACTATAAGAATCAAATGGATATGATCCCAAATACACTTATAAATGATAATACTGCAATAGTTCACAGTGAAACAAAATATCAAAGACTGATTTGTGATGTAGTTGGGCACTGTACCAAAAAGACACTCAAAGGTTGACCACTCTCAACCAAAGGAAGGTGGAACATACCAGGATTGATAGCACTGCCACAAATAACCTGTCAAACCGTGCTAAGTGTTCGATCTATTGACCTATGCCCTCGCAAAAGTTCTTCTGATAATTTTAGATGTAGTCCTACCCATGTATTTCCAGATTTCAAACCCAAATGAGTGGTATAAAACGATTGATACATGATATATTATTTAGATGGGCAGGCTTGGATAATGGTTTATGATAAGGATAGAATAGAGGATGGCCAGATTTAAGATTAGTCGGTATAAGGTGCAGGCTCTGTATTATATCAAAAAAAGGAAATCAATAATCCTCACTAAGGATGTACTCACCTCATGGGAATGTAGGGACTGTTAATTTTCAGAGGGACTAGTCAGGGAGATCTATATTATTCTCATGTACATTGGAAGCCAGGTCTCACCCATAGGTCTTGGGAACCCCTTGTCCACATTAATGTGAATATGCATTTTCAGAACATCTCATAACATCCACCTCATATTCACCAAGGCCCATTGCATTATACTGTGATGAGACTCTGAATCAGCCCATCCACCCATGTGCTACATTGTGATAAGATGCTAATGTATTTAGAAAAGACAAAGCAGCATTAAAATCTATGAGACAACATACATAAACATGTCAGATGCTGAAAGAAGATGAGAACATGACAACAATATTTGATGAATTAATGTTAGAAGGCCGATAGAAAGACTTGGTTGCAAGGGTTCCCGCCAACACCCACTGGTCATTATCAAGGTGTCAATATGTTATTAGACCTGAATGGTTGGCAAAGATCGGATAAAATGATTATACAATTCTGTGTGAGTTATGAGGCCTTGAAACATTAGATTGAAGTCACTTAAAAATTTCACAGCCAAATAAATCAAGCAGTAATTCCTCTTATGCAGACACCCGTGTTTTGATGGGTGATGCTATCTAGATCAAGGAACATGCATGTAACACAGATTTACTATGGAAACACAGTACAGCTTCTATTGCCAGTAATTTTGCTTGTATATTCCCCATCAGCCTTAAATTTAAAAAAAAAAACGAACACATCATTTGACCTCTAAAAATGCATGTGAAATCAAACCATCTGAGATTACATTATTACCAGCAGTAAATATTGGTACATCAAGAACACTGAACACATGAAAATAATAAATATTTGCCCCTCAAGATCACATGAAACAATTTCACGTGGTATGTTAGTGCTCCTGATATTGACTACATATGGAATCATGAGCACTAATCAAATTAATTGTTTTATCACTGAATGCTGGATTAAGGGTCAGCGCAGGGTAGAAAGTCACATTAATGGTATGTCAAATAATTTTAAATTTTTTTTGCTAACACATAAATTGAGAAACTTGGGACAGCAGATGGTGATATGCACCTTCCATATTTGAGTTTCCACTTTCTAATATTATTTTTAATGCAAAATAGTGTGCTATAGAGTACCTTTTTGTCTTCTTCCTTTGGGATGTCGACTATACCTTTCTCTAGCACAATGGAATCAGGAGCACTAATATTTACTGATATTGAGTCCTTTCCCTTGTTCTGAATCAACAGTGAAAGCTCTGAAAGTTCTGGAAACCAAGATCAGAACCCAATTTGAGAAACATAATATAAAACGATATTGCATTGGTTTAAGTAGTATTGCACGAATATCTGGATATCACTAGGCAGGAATGAAACATTATAGAACCAGAACTTAGTAATACAATGTACTAAAGTACATCATTTTATCTTCCCAAAATTGCTGTTACATAACTGAGTAAAGCATGTTTAGTGAAGTTCTCTAAAGCTAGAAATACACCTTATGAAAGGATAATAAACTTATTATTCTCACAGAATTAGCCAGCAAAAGAACAAATCTCAATCTACCTTCAGACTAAGAAGTACATCTTTTTACTTTCACTTCTAGTTTGAATAGCATACCACAATCCCATAATCCAAATGCTAACAGAAGAGCTTTACACAGGTTATCATTGTAGTGAACACCATATTGTAGTGCACACCAAAAAAAAAAGAGTCAAGTCCAGATACCTCCCTATGGATGAGAATCTAATTCTCTATCTCAACAAATCCATATCCAATCATACAAGCATATTCTCTGACCCACAAACACAACTTCTCAGACAAATCTTTCAATAGTTTATGCTATTCTCCTTTCCTTTATACTACACAAAATATAAATTGAGTTGAAACAAATCCCTAAACCTTAAGCTCACTGGTCAACATGTTGACATTTTACTGTGCGTGACCAACATGGCCCACAAACATTTAGCTCACTGGTCAACATGTTTGACAAATTCACATCATTCTCCAACTCATTTGTCATACAATAGGCAAGTGACATACACTATATAGGAATAAAACATTCTCTATGTGGTTTCTTACTCCACAAATATGAATTCATGCAATACAATAGTTATTGAGCAGAAGGTCAGGCTACTTGTATGGACACCCAATATTCCCATATGAAAAATTCACTGTAAGACCTCTAAAGATCCTTCAATCCAAGATCCTTTGATTTAAGCACATTTTCCACTTAAGAACCACGGAATAATTAACATGCTCTTATTCATTTCCATATCATCCAAAGGAGAGGAGCACAAAAATGAAATGGGACAGTGAAACCTCATACCAAAGTGGACAGATCCAATGCTCAAATAATTTTTTTTTATAAAACTAACACATCAATTGTTTCACATTCGCGACGAGTAGAACACATTATTTCACTCTACATCGCAAGTCTCATCGTGATCACATTATCTCCCATTCCAATCTCATCCAACTATGCCTCTCTAACACAAGGCAGGGTTTTCAATGCCACTCATTTAAAAAAATTCTATTTTTCGCATAAATAACACAAACTATGGAACTCAAAATCTCCAAAAAGCGCCCCGATCAAATCGAAAACAACACACCAACTGATCTACGCATAAGCAATGATAATCCACAACAGAACAGGATAAATTACCATCTCCAGTGGCTCTTAAACACGCGACGAGCCCGCTCTTCTCTACCGAGCACCCGCTCAACCCTTCACACTCTTCCCTCTTCTTCACCGGATCCGACCCCTTAATCTCCGAATCCGATCCATCTCCACCGTCGGATCTTCCCTCCAAACCCTCCTTCCCCGTCTTTGGAACCTCGATTTTGGATCCATCGCCGCCGACCTTCGCCACCACGTCCTTAACTCCGTTGTCTTCTTTCGGATCCACCGCGACGGGACTCTTCGGGATCTCCTGAGCCCGTCATCCAAATCATCACATAAACATCAATCGAAACCATTCGTTTCAACAAAAGAAGAAGAAGTTCACCTGCGTTTCAGTGCAGTTGGAGTTCAGAAAGAAGAGGCAGAGCAAAAACGCGGCGAAACGGACTCCATTTGTGCTCATGATTCGAGCTCGGAAGACCTAAAAGGGCTTCAAAACCGTGAATCGGATAGTGAAAAAAGTAAGATCTGTAAAGAATCTTCGAAGAGTTGATCGATATCTTCTTCTTCTTCTTCTTCTGCTTGGAGTGAAATCCGAAGCGCGTGTGATTGTTTTTTTTTTTTGGATTTTGTTTTTTTGTTTTTGGAAAAAAATTCAAGTCACCCCTCGGTAAACGGCTTGCCTGAAATCCATATGAACCCTGGCTTTTCCTCGAGCCCATGCAACTCTCTGAAAACAATTATATAAATTCTAATAAATCTTTAAATTAAATATTTGTTGAAAATATTATGTGAATATTTTATTTTATTAATTCTGATTAAAAATAGAGTATAACAAAAATTTTATATAATTTGTTAAAAATATAAAAAAATCTTTTAAAAATAATAATTTTATCATTTCAAAAAAATTATAATATCTTATCTGAAAAAACAAAATCAACATTTATAGAAGATTTTTTATATTTTTAATACATTATACAGGTTTTAAAATATACTATATTTTCAATCATTATTAACTAAACAAAATATTCGTGAAATAATTATAATCTGACAATGATAATTTAATTTAATGGGCTGTTTGAATTTATATACGTGTTTTCAGGGAGTTATATGGACTTTAAAAAATTGGGTATATGAATTTCATGCAGTTTGAGGGGGGCGGGGGGTGTGTTAGTTGGATTTTCCTTTTTTTTTTTTTTCTTTTGAAATATTTGATAAGTCCGTATTTGACTTCGGAGAGCCGGCCAGAGTCCACCCATTAGAGATTTTAATATTTTATTCGTTTTGTGATGACGAAATGGTGCTTATAGTTTTGATGGAATGACGAGACTGTCCCCAGGTTGACTAGGCCCATTGATTGGGCTTATAGTGTTACAATGTCCTGGGCTGAAGTAGTAGGAGAGCGGTCTTTGGGCTTTCAGTTTAGTTGGGCTGAACCAGATTGAATGTGGTTTTTTTCGAGTATATGGTACAAACTTTTTTGTTATTATTTCAACATGAAAAAAAATACATTAATGTATCTTAGTATATATTTTATTTCATATAACTGCATATTCATTAATGGGAAAGTGCATGATTTTTTTAAAAAAAGAAAACCGGTATGGATTGCAATTGGAGCTGCACAGAGGGCTGGACATATCATTTTCCGGTTGAATAACATAACGGGTGTTGTTATACTCAATTTTTTTACAGTTCAAAATGCAATCTTATATACATCGTTAGAAAACCGGTAAGGCATATACATTATCAAATACCTCATAAATTTTTTTTCTTACACCTATTAAAAATGGGTTCACTCAACTCGAAATGAAACGATATATATTTTTATCAAAATATATATCTCATTAGATGATGTTTACTATTTAAAAATAAAACAAAAACATGTATAGTATGAGATTTGGACTATAAAAGTAACTAGCATTTTCCATAACAATTTCATTAACTGGGTTGGTCCGAGTACGTTCATGATAGTGTAATCTAACCCAAAGATTCAAACGGGCTTCCTCTTCTCAAACATTGTTTCTCCTATTTGCAACCGCACTGTATGAAATTGATTATGCATCAACTTAGTATATTACTTAATTACAAAATTATAAATAAAAATATATGTATTTCAGTTCATATGAGTATGTACTATAAATATATTTAAAAAATTAAAATATGTGCAGACTACAAGTGATGCTGTGATGCTGCAATCGAGGTTGAACATATCAATTTCCAAAGATGGAAACATTTTTTAAAAAGCGATGATATAATAAATCAATTTTGTAAGCTCATTTACAGTCACCACGTCACTAATACTGAATACGAAATCGATTAACACGTCATATACAACAATATGTCAGTATGTGTTTTGTTACAAAAAAAAAAAATATAATATACATTCAATTCTATACATATAAGTATTTACTTTAAATTTTATAAGAGAATATTTTTCATTAGCCAACATATACTTCAATAAAATAAAAACATGTGTGGAATGCAAAAGAGTTGCAAGTACCAAGTTTTTAGCTTAGGATAGAATTGGATTGAGAGTGTTTTTTTTTTTTGGAAATGCCTCAGAGGATCAAATGAAAAATGATTATTAAAAGACTCTCTGGTCATCACTCAACTGGGGTGATCTCTCGTCCACCAGGTTTGAACTTGCACTCCCCGAATGAGAATTTGCATGTTTTATTTTCGTTGCTTGCCTTTTTATTTATTGGATTTTTTTTCTTCTATTCCTCTCATCTTCCTTTTGGGGGGGGGGGGGGGGGGAGCCACAGAGGGGTGTTCAGGGCGCCGTTGATTTGCCTCGGTGGAGGAGGTGCTGTTGCCAGCTCGACAACTAGGGTGGGGGAGACGATGAAAGCCACCGAGAGAGGATCTCAGACAAGAGGTTGGAGAAGAAGAGAGGATTAAGAGAGAGGATGACGGCCACCGAGGGAGGATCTCAGACAAGAGGTTGGAGAAGAAGAGAGGATTAAGAGAGAGGAAGGGGGGTTTAAAAATGATAGGGGTGGGTTTGAAATGTGTCATGCCATCTTTTTACATGTCGGGGTGGATCAGCAGTTTTGAAAAAGTAAGCTGAATGGATGGGTAACATAAGGGGGTGGGTTAGATAACAAAAGAGTGTAAATAATGGCGTGAGTATTGACATCATATGCATAATATAATAATATATAAATTGAGAGCCTATGATATCCAGTGATCAATATTTTTTTAGAAAAAAATAGATTTTGTTACCAACACTTATATTAAAAATGGATTACAAATCCAAAAAGTGGTGAGAAGAAATGAGAGAAGTAATTAAAAAAATAAGAAAAAATAAAATACAAAGATAAAGATAAAGATACCCAGTGATCATAGGGTAATTTTTAATTTTTTTTTAAAATACACCAGTGTTCATAGAGTAAATTTTTTTAAAATACAAAAGGAAGTAAACAAGTTATTTAAAATAAGTATTCTAGGTTTCTAAATAGTTTTATTGCACGGTTCCCACTCCGGTATTTAATAATTGTTTAATTTAAGATAAAACTACGGAATCATATCATGTGTGTGGTTTGAATAATACAGGTTGTACACAGTACACTTGTACACTGATTAGCAAAAAAATAAAAGTACTTTTAACTCACTCCCTCCACTCTTCCGGAACTTTTATATAAAAAGCATGCATACATTTATTGAATCGCACCTCTATCGCTCCTTCCTTTTTATTCTGTGTGAAAAAAATTGTGAAATTTTTGAAAATGGCAGGTGTACTATTTGCAGATAGCGGCATTTTGAGGAGTTACCCAGGGAAAATAACGTAGTTCGTCTTCCTCACCTGCCTCGTAGCCGCCGCTATTGTGTGAATACCTCATTTTAATCGATTATATCTAATTTATTTATCTCCAGTGATATCCAAATTTGTTCAACACTTATCCCAAATATATTAATCACACCCTAACTACATCAAAAATCATTTATATACATACATGTCTTATCATACATGTGGCATTCAACTCTTGTAGTACCATGAATGTCCCCTTCTTAGGTATACATCACCTCCCATGCATCACTTCTTCCACACACTCTCAAAGTCAAAGCAAAAAAAGAGGGCATTAAACGTTATTGAGATGGGGGGGGGGGGGGGGAGTTCCTCCAGCCGGGCCTCAGACTTCTTTTTCAGCTCTCTCCCTCCCTCTGATTCCACCCTCTCTCTGGCCCTGTCTCTCTCTCTCACGCTTTTCCACTCCGAAGGACACAAAGGACACACCATTTAATCAGAACTGTTTTAGGGTGTGACACCTGTCTTCTTCTTCTTTTTCTTTTTGATTTGAAATGAGAAAAAAAGAACAGTTGAGAAGAAGCTGTGGCTGTTGAAAAAAAAAAGCAGCCCACCTCATCAACTATGTCACATCTAAGATCAAGTTCGGTGTGGCGCATCAACCTTGATCTCGCTGCCGTCCTGGACCTCATCATCACCCTTAGTTCGCTCTTCCTCCCCGACACCCCCAACTCCATTATCGACCGTGGCCGCGATGTTGGGCCAAGAACATGCTCCGTTGCATCCGCGGCACCTCGGACCTCAACCAAGAGTATACTGATTTGGTCGCTGCGTTTGAGGCTTCTAAAGCGGTTGAGAAGCCATGGAGCAACATACTGATCGAAGAGGAAGTACAGAGCCCAGCTGGTGATGGTTGTGATGATCCCCTTCTTTCAACAGCTCAATGGGATCAATGTGATCATGTTCTATGTGCCGGTGCTATTCAAGACGATCGGTTTCGGGGACCAGGCGTCCCTCTTATTATCGGTCATCACCGGACTCGTTAACCTCATCGCCACATTCCTCTCATCTTCACCGTTAACAGATTGGGTTGTCATTTCCTCTTCCTTTTCTAGGAAGAGGAAGCGATGACCCAATCTGTCAACTGTGAAAACAAAGAGAAATGTGGCAATGAGGTTAACGAGTCTAGTGATGATTGACGATAAAAGGGACGCGCAGTCTCCTAAACCAATCGTCTTGAGCAGCATCGTCAAATAAAACATGTTCACATTGATCCCAGTGAGCTGTTGAAAGAAGGGAATCATCACGACCATCATCAGCGGGGATTTGTACTTTCTCTTCAGTATGTTTCTCCACAGCTTCTCAACCGCTTTGGAAGCCTCCATCACAACGACCAAGTTAGTGTACTCTTGATCGATGTCCAAGGTGCCGCAGATGCTGCAGAGCATGTCCTTGGTTGCGTCATCGCAACCGCGGTCGATAAGGGGGTTGGGGGTGTCGGGGAGGAAAAGCAAGCCGAGGGTGATGATGAGGTTTGGGATGACAGTGAGTCGAAGGCTGATGTGCCACCTCTAATCGGACTTGATCTTCGATGTGGCGTAGTTGATGAAGTTGTCAAACCCCAAAGTTATTAATAGGAGTATAAGACATAAGATAAAATATTATAAAAGACTTACAATATCGGGTTTGAGAAGGATCTCTTCCTCTTCTTCCCTTATCCTAGATATTACATAAGATAACTTAGGGATTTTTTTTTAGATAACAGTTTTCGGATGCCCCTTCACTTATGTCATGATTCCCTTTTTATAGCCTTTCTTCTCCTTCGGATTTCAGAGGCCTTGAGATCAAATGTCATTATACTCTACTTGAAGTTTTGTCCTTTTTTTAGTGGACATATCACTTCCTGTTTTTCACTTTATTCCCCTAGGGATTGTTTATTTGTTCTTTTTCTTTAGTGGAATGAGTGGAGGTGTCACTTCTTGTCTTTTGCTTTATTCCCTTGGAGATTGTTGCTTTATTTTTTTTCTTTAGTGGATTGAGTGGAGGAGACACTTCATGTCTTTTACTTTAATTTATTCCTCTCGGGAGCGTTGCTTTGTTCTTATTCTTTAGTGGATTGAGTGGAGGTGTCACTTCCTGTCTTTTACTTTATTCTTCTAAAGAGATCTTTTTTATTCTTTTTCTTTAGTAGAGTGTTGTGTTTTTTATATAGAGTCCATGTGTTGTCTTGCTTTTGATGGAACATATCCGTGAGTGAACAAATCATGTCAATGAGTGGACATAGTTGCTTTGTGAGTGAGTTTGGTGGGTAATTTTATCCAGATTTTTTTAATAAGAGTTTATGCTCAACCTTCTACTAAATCAAATTCATCTTCTTAAAAATTTGTAGGCATGTCATAATTTCAAGAATTTCCATTTTTAATCCCCTGGGAGCTAATTGCTATTATTCTCTACTAAATTTTTTTAATTTGTTTAGTCTATTCTTCAGTAAGGGATGCTTTAACTTTCTCATAACTATCTTATCTTACTATTTCATAAATTGGTCATTTATAACCGGATAATTTTATCAAGATCTATAAATTTTTTTATGGAAGATATTATGCTCAATTCTTTTTCCAACTCTATTTCCAGTTTATACATTTGATTTTTTTTTAATAATATAACTCATCTAATGAATTGGTTTTATAAATGATAAATCATATACTCCAATGAAATGTGTTGATCCATTTACAAAAAATGTGAAAAAGAATTAACGAGGTATGTACTTCATTAACGTGAGCATAACGTGCTACTTTACTTAATTAATGACAATGCCTACTATTATCAAATAAAAAAAGAGGCTCTCCGGTTATTATGTTTCTCTCCCTCTCTTCATCATCTCTGTAGATATTATATATATTGGATGCCATTTATATAACCAAATTGTAACGTCCAGCTTTATACGTGTGATATTTTTCTTTCTTTTTTTTTAAAAAACAAGATTTTAAAATGTGTCAGATATGTAAAACCTGAGATCACTAGGTGTATAAATATGTGGCGATAAACTTTATACTTCATGCATTATTAGATTATGTGATCCACACTGATTGTTAAAGCATCACTGATTATTAAAGCAATGAATTTATTCTCTGTAGATCTCGAGTTTGAATTCCCCAGAGCTAACATGGGGGATCTCTTCACCAAAAACCCCACTATCAAGACTTTCATGCGATGTTGGGAAAAATATTGTAAAGTTTCCAAATCAATGTAAATAGTCGGCTTAAAACACTCCACCTGCTCTCGCATTACATTGAAAACATCTCTATAAAAAAACACCACGATTCGTTTCATTATAAACTATGCACGTGCACTTAGCACACACGTTGACTAATAAATGAGATTTCATGCAAGTTCGTTTTTGTCGATCCAATGGACAACAAACAAGGCCAACCCGAGGGGTCATTTTCTAAGTCAATGACATTACACCACGTGTTCACGATCCATGATCTGATTTAATGAGGGCCCATGACCCAAATAGCATGCCATCCGTGAAGTCTGACTCATTGGCCCACATGCATTTTGTTAATAAAATCACGAATAAGCAGTACGGAGTTATTTCTACAAAACAGGGAAGAAAACAACGCATACTGATTTGGAGAATCTGTTCTGATGAAGAGGAGGACCGATGATAGAGTTGGACTCTATGTCTTTAAGACGTTGTTCGCCCCGCATTGGTGCTTACGCATAGCGGCGAATGTCTCCCAGGATACAACGATCGAACATCATTTGGTAGTAGCACTGCAAACCAGAGGACCAACGAACCAACTCTGTATGCAACACTCTCTCTATTATGAGACTCTGAAAATCTGAACTGTATGTGAAATTGAATGCAAGAAGACTCGAGTACAGGATTACTTATTTTTACGCAGAGTTTGAGTGCTACATATATTGGGAGAATTGGTTGTAAAGGCTGTTGAAGGACATTTTTAAGGTCACCCCTCCCCATGTTTTAAAACGCTCGAGATCTTGAATCGCCAACAGTGCAAAACACTCGGATGAGAGCAGAGCGGATGGATCGCAACCCAGATCTGGTTCACCAATTTACGTCCCCTCCAACCTTTAATCACAACTGATTCAATTTATAGTTTGTTAATTAACGCTTATTAATTATTTAACATACTCAACACTAATATGTCAACTCTGTTTGCAGTCTCGTGTATGAATTTTTCAAGTGAATTTCATTTAAAAAATGACCATTTTGATTGATTTTTTCAAAATTCATATAATTTTTTTTTTAAAAAAAACAGAGAACCTGAACTTTGTTTCAGAGGCTGTCCACATGAGATCCTTCCTCCAAAAAAAAAAAAAAAAACAGTTGCTTTTATGTTTCTAGGATTCTCAGTTTGACCCGTCACTCACCCATGCTTATAATTAGTGATTTATAACTAGATTCATTTATATTATAAGTTTGCGTGGCTTTCATTTGCCTCTCTCTATCAACATATATTTGCAGATGGTGATGGAGATTTTTATTTTGAGTGCACACAAAGAAAAGATGGGGGACCCCATGTGGTTTGTGATCCTTACGTGCTATTGTGCCAAGACTTTCTTCTTCTACTTCTTCAATTGAATCCATCCAAAAAGGTGCTTTTTGGAGCAGCTGAAAACTTGGCATTTGTTTGATTTTTTTTTAAATACTACAATTAGTCTAATTTTAGTGTTACTATTAGTTTCAGATCATACGTATTGGTTGATTTATATATATAAAAAATTCTTTTTATTGTATGATCTCCTAATAAAAGTATGTCTCGATATTAAAAGTGAGATTATTCTTAAGATAGGGTGTATTAAAGTTTATTTTTAAAGTTGGATAGGATGTATTGTATGATTTTTTATTTCTACGTCTAAACTACCTTACACCACTAAATAACAAGCGCTGCGCCTAATTTTTTTGTGCTTACAGACGCTTGTAAAACAATGTTTTTTCATTGCGGGATTTAGATATCTGGATTTTTATATCACGGACGCAGAGGCGGAGCCAAAAAATAATTTTAGGGTGGACTAAATTAAATTTTAGTAAAAAGAAAATTTATACCTAATAAGAAACACTGAGTAAACTTTTATATAAATAAATCAAATTTATAAACAAAATCTACTAAAAAAGTCACATAGATATATAAAAAGTTATATAAATAAGCATTATTGATGTTGAGTGTTGCTTATCAAGAAATTAGATTATATGATAACAGTGTTATTTCATTCTATAGTTTAAATAATTCCAACATAATCTAACTCTACAAAAATCAATCACTCAAAAAAAATCAATAAAAACTGCTGCCTTTATTTTATAAAAAAAAAAAATTGATAATGAGACATTAAAAATAAATAAAAAAATACATATAAAAATAGAATTGCACCCATTGTTTCAATGAAAGAATCCCATGATTTTTGATAATTAATAGTCTTCTTTCTTTTGCTTTACATGATCTGTCTGTCTGATCATCTACGGCTTCTTTTTTCTTTTCCACCTAAAATAAAATTTGTATTTAGGTTACATTCCTTGTTTTGCATTTGTTACAATTTTTTATTATTGAATTTGATGCTACATGTTAATTTTGATAACTCTTTTACAACATTTTTTTAAGAACACATAGAACCATATCAAAATGTTGTTTTGAAGGTTTTTCAAGCATTGATTTGTTTTTTGGAGGATTGAAAGTTTTTCAAGCATTAATTTTTTTTCCGGAGGACTCGAGATTTTTCAAGCATTGATTTATTTTTGGAGGACATTTCAGCCTCCGATCGGATCGGAAATCATAATTGAACGATTCAATGTCGTTTCCAATGTTTGTCGATTCAGGCTTTTTATTTTTGTTTGTTTTGCATTTGTTACTATTTTTTATTAAATTTGGTGCTAGATGTTAAATTTGACAGCCTTTAATATGGGGCGTTTGATCTTTAAATTATTTAACAATTATTTATGGAATTCAGTTATATTGTAGAATTTAACGAACTTTTAATTGCTTTATATAAACGAAGTCAGTTGCATTTACAAATGTAACTGACTTTTAATACAATCTATTGTTAAAATTAAGTTACATTTTATAAATGTAACTGAATTTTATTCTGAACTCTAATTTTATAATGTAATTTGTGTTTCATTTCTGCATTTATTGAAAAGAATTGCATTCATCACAAATATTTATTTTGATAATTGGAATCCAATAATTACAAATTAACAATAGTGTTTAAAAAAAAATATTGATTATTCCTTATCGCCAACGTTTTCTGATTGAATGAGAGGCCGCAAACAAAAATTTGATCTTTTTTTGTGTTTTTTATAAAATGAGTTTTTGAATGATTTCGTTTTTCAGTTTCTTTTTAAGAAACCCTAAATGATTTGAATTTTGATTCTGTTTTCATAAATGTAATTAATGGTTTCTTTTTTTTATTGGTTTTGAAAAAAATATGTTTTTTTGAAGTGAATTGAATATGTTGATATGTTTTTTGAAAAAGGTGAAAATGGACTTAGTGAGGGAGGAAATTGTGGGTTTTAAATGAGGGTAATATTGTATTTTACCTTCTTAACATTTTTTAAAAGTCAAACAAACAACTAATGAGGGATTGACACCTCATGGGGCTTGTGAATGGGGCCTAAATAGTGGGGCGCAGGACTCTTAACTTAATTAGGATATGGTTTTAAGGGGTATTTATGAATTTTCTTAAAAAATCTGGGCCAGGCTATAGCCCGACCTAGTCTACCTATGGATCCGCCCTTGCACGGATGTCCTTACAGCGGATCCAAACGGACCCTAAAGCACTATTTGTATGTGTGGTGATTAAGCATGCGTTCCGACAATCTGGGTGTTAGGTTCAACGCGTGTTCAATAATTTAATTGTTCAACGCGATCGTGATCGTCTGATTTTATCACTTTGAGATAGGTAATTTAATTGAATTATAAAAAAAAATGTTATATTTAATTGATCCTAAAATTTTAATTTTCTAACCTAACAGAGTATCTCAATTATAATAATGTTTCTATAAGATTAGACGGCCACGATCACATTGGACTATCAAATTATCCAACATGTGTTGGACATAAACCCATCCCGCATGGGAGAATAATTGTTTTGAAAGCTTTTTCAACATAATAATTTTTTTAATATAATAAATACATGAAATGTGTCTTCAATGTCAAATACCGAAAACCATATGGATTCATAGTAATGTTTTTCTGGCTTTGTAATGCAAAACGGGTTGCCAATGCATTCCTGGAGCGATAAACCCGAAAAGGTCCACCAAAATATTTTCAATTATTTACAGAAAAACCAACAGATAGAAATCAAGCATCCTGAACTCGGAACCACATGAGATTTTTACTGGAGCTAGATATCGAAAAGATCTTCAAGCGTATTCGCTACCCCACTTTGTGCACTTATTTTTTTTTCTTCTATTTTTAGTAATATTTTAGATTTAAGATATCTTTATTATAGCAACTCATATTTGATCTTTATCAATTTCAAAGATCTATTAGGATCTCATATATTAACATAAAAGAAGATAATTGTTTGTTTAAGAATGTCAACGTGTGTTAGATCTTTTCTATAATTTTTCACTGTGTTACTTTTGGGTTTGCCTTTTGACTTGATGAAGACGCGTTTCACGCGTTCACACGTCCTAAAGAAAGACTTATAACATATGATTATATGAACCACTCGCTTTGGCGTTTGGACTTCGGGTGTGTTTGGTTGCGCGATTGCAAAACTGATTATGTAAGAATTTGGGTTTTAAAACTGATTTTGCAGGAAGCTCACTTTATCAGTTTTTTGAAATCGCAGTTTTTGGGTACTATTTACCTGAAATTTGTGTGTAGGAAGTTACTATAATAAAATTATTTGATTACACGATTGTAAACACAGTTTTCTACCTTCATAAACTCTGCACAATCACGCAACCAAACACAACTTTCAACCAAGTTGCATGAATGAGTCCTCAAAAGCTTTATACATTTATGGCCGAGAGAGACTTCCCATTTCAATAATGTCACCTTTTATATTTATTGGTGGTTGACCCCGTGCAAGTTGTTTCTATGCGCGTTACGTGTCTGCGTTTGTGTGGATTGGATCGATCAGATGTGGACTACACTTTTTTTGCTTCTGTGCTCCAAATTCAAACCGTGCATGGAGAATGTAATTGCTGTGGAAAAATTAAGATTTGTAATGGTAGAGTCGTAGAGAATGTGACATGATGCGTACTTGTGCATGTGTCATTGAGATACTGACCTCTACATCATTTAGGATGTGTTGTGTTAAAAGTAAAGTGAGAAAAAGTGATAGAAAGCGAAATTTTTTCTTTTAATCATTTAAAAATATAATTTAGTTGTTTGTGTCAAACAATGAAAAGAAAAAAAATTTTATTATTTTCTCTATCTTATTTTGTCTTATTAAAAAATGTGAGAAATATTTTTCTATTCCTATAAGTGAGAATCTGATAGAAAGTGATAAAATTGAAATGTTTTTCACTATATTCACAAACACCATGAAAGTTGATCAAAAGAAAAATATTTACTTCCACCACTTTCTCTTTTGTCCAAATTCTCACTTTCCTTTAATTCCTTTTAAATTTGTGCACAAACATAAAGAATAGACGAGTACAGTTTTGTCTCCAATGACCATAGAATAACGGTTCAGGTTTATGTGTTAAGGATAAGAATTGAGTTTGAGTTTTAGCACTGACTTGCTCACTTGAAAGAATTTTTTGTAGGACCAATGCAAAGAGATAAAGGCAGTAAGGTCAGCCACGGGAGGTCCCTCCGATATAAAAAAAAGAGTAAGTATTGTTTATGTTAGAATATACGAGAATAAACTGGTATTAATATCCCACACCTCTCTGTAATTATATTATTCCACCAAATCTATTCCATTGATATAAAAAATCTCACATATCAAATCATTTGCCATCATTTTTATAAATCAGATATACACATGTTAAATAATTTTTTTTCACATTTTATAATTCTTTATCCACATCTTACTCACTTTTTATTTACAATTTATCAATGGTTAAACAATAAAAACTTCTTTATTATATTTTCCCACAATCCCTTAATTATCTATATTTGAGTAGATATCTATCCTTGAATAATCTTGTGTTTTTGTTTCCATTAAATTTTGTTTCCTGCCAACCTGTCATAAATTAGTTTCCGATTAGCCCACATTGGTGAAATAAATATTGCCCCCTTTTTCTCTTATCCAATATTATTAGTAGTTATTCTAAATGTCATTGGTTTTTTTTCTTTATTTTCATCCATTTTTATTTTATTACTATTCACTTTATTTTTTTATGAATATAAAATAACAAATTCCAGACCATATAGTGGTGCTTCAGAAAATTCACTCCAAAATGATGTTGTAATTAAGAAAAACTGAACTTGAATTGATGGCAAAGATGCATGCTAAGAGGGTTGGATCTAGGTGGAACCTAAACACCTTGAGCCCATGTTTGATTTAAGAATAAGCACAGAATAAATTGGAATTAGTCAAAATAACCTCGTTATGGATGTTTGGATGACTAGAATAAGTAAAAATCTGTATGCCGAAATTCACTAGTATAAAGTGGTATATGAGTTTCATCAAACTATTAGAATTACGTTATTCTATGTTATTTAAATCAAAAGAATATGTGGACTCACTATCAAATTAACTGCCATCACCTCTTATAAATCAACTGCCATCATTTTTTTTTACTTTTTATAAATCTTTATCCATACTTTATTCACATTTTATTCAAACAACAAAAACTTTATTATTACGTTTCCCAATGAGAATGATTCAAAACGCAACCAAACACAAAATTATTTTATCTTTATTTATAGTAAAACAATTATAAATATCAGAATAATTTAATTCTCGAACTAAACATGGGCAAAAGGGGTAAGCACTCTAACTCACCCAAGATAAAAATTATCATTATCAACATTTAGTATATAAATCAAATCCACAAATTAATAAAAAAAAAACAAAAACAAAAAAAAATGTTTGCATCAATGCTTCTGCAAGATATAACCGAAAGGTATACCTCTGTTTTATTTGATCGGATTTTAATTAACTGTTTGGACAGGCTGAAGGTGCACTAAAGAGATGATATAGATAGCTTCCATAAGTCCAGGCTCCCAAAGAAAAGCCACCCACATAACTAACTACACAAGTACTGACTGAGATTTTCGTCTCACTTTGTATTTTTCATAAAGTTAGTATATTGAGAGTGTCATTTCTGCTACCACGTGAATCTTATTGCTTGAATTCTTTTCAGTTTTCAAAGCACTTTTGCATGCATCAATTCAGAGCCTTGTAGCCCAATGGGCTATTTACCCCAAAAAGAAAAAAAAATAAAAAAAATCAGAGCCTTGTAACATCTTGGACATCAAGTACTACTACTACTAATACCCCTAAAATGGCAAACTTTCTTCCCATTTTTTTTCAAGTAGTTCTCCAAGCACACAAAACCCACCATTTTTTTCATTCTTTTCTATGGTGGAAAGCTATCCAACCATACGACTCTTTGCACATTTAAAGCCATCACTCTTGCCCATCCTCAACACAAAAGTCTTCAAATGAAAGTGTCCCATAAATGAGAAAAAAACCCACTTTTAAATAAAAAATTATAAAAAAATAATGAAGCTTATATATTGCTCTTCTCTCGTAAACAAATAAAAGAAAACTACATGTTTCATCTAACAGAGTACATCTCTGTTAATCCACACATAGTTGAATCTTTGCCCAGAGCATTGAGTTTGCTATTTATAGATCTCGTGTTCAAAAATTTATACGTTTATCTGATGCACATGATCCATTTATAGATAATTTTATTCATCCAAAAAGAATTTCAACTAATTTTTGAATTTTCAATCATTAAATGAGTACACGTCTAGTTTTTTTATTTGAGATTGCACCACAAATTGAAAATAAGGAATGTTTATATCAACATTCTACATTTATTTAAGGTGGAAGCTAAGTAAGATTCCATTTGGATAATAATACCTTCAATCATTCTTGTTATCACTCGCACAAATACAAGACTTGAAACATATAAAAATGTACACATTCAATTCATTCATTTGAATATATACTTTTACCCTTCACTGAATTAACTCTTTTACCTTTTTTTGTTTTTTTTACAAAAATTAATACGAAGTGTAAAAATATTTAATGAGATAAGCTAAAACAGCGTTTGGTAGCATGATTGGACATTTTTTGCGTTTATAGGAAACTGCTTCTACAATCATGCAACCAAACAGTTTTACTGTAGCAGCTTCTTACAGACAGATTTCAGACAAATAACATTAAAAAACTACGATTTTTAAAGATGTGAGAATTAAACTTCCTATAGAATCAATTTTAAAACTCAGATTTTTACAGAATCAATTTTGCAAAACACAATCACCAAAAGCACCCTAAACGTGGATAATTTTATTCAAACATTTCTCTCAAACAACCAATTGGAAACAAAGGGGGTTCAAGGGCATTTTGGGAAACTCCCCCCGTCCCTCGCCTATAAATAGCGCCCAAACAGAACCTCTTTTTCAAATAAACCCCAAAAATTCGAAAATTCAACCTCTGTTTTTCCCCAAATTTTCAAAACCAATGCAAACCCCAATCGAATCCCAATCGGACCTCCGCACATCCCTATCGGAGCTCCTCCTCTCCGGCCCGACCAACTCCCTCGACTCCATCTTCTCCCACCTCCCCCCACCGTCCCATCTTCCGGACCCCCTCGCCTCCTCCTCCTCCGTCTACCACCGCCACTCCGAGCTCCTCCTCCGCCGGATCCTCCCCGATCCGCCCCCTCCGACGCCGCCGAAGAAGCTCTACCGGGGGGTCCGGCAGAGGCACTGGGGGAAGTGGGTGGCGGAGATCCGGCTCCCGCAGAACCGGAAGCGGATCTGGCTCGGCACGTACGGATCCGCCGAGGCGGCGGCGCACGCGTACGACGGCGCCGCGTACAGGCTCCGCGGCGAGTACGCGCGCCTCAACTTCCCCGATGGCCCGGCCCGACCCGACCCGGCCCACGCGGCCCGACTCGACGCCAAGCTCAGGGACATCTGTCAGAGGCTTAAGCGGCAGAAGTCGAAGCGGAGCAAAAATGGCGGTACCGAGAAGAGACGTGACACGTCAGCGTCATCGTCGTCGTCTGACGTGAAGTCTGTGGTGGAGGATCGGACGGGTGAGGGGGATGCTGACGTGGACGGTGGATGTTGGTCGCTGGCGAGGTTGCCTTCGTACGATCCGGAGCTGATTTGGGCAGTGCTCGCCAGTTAGAGAGAGTTGGGTACTTTGGGTGGGATAGGCTTAGCCGTTGTTGTTGTTTGGATGACTATCTGGAATAGTATATGCATTTCGGGTGGTTTCTATATGTTAAAATTTAGGAAAAAATCCATATTACCCGCATGTAAACTGAATGAAATCTATGTAATCATTTGAAAATATCTAGTAAATCTAAACAACACTTTAAATAAAATTTATGTTTACATATGATAAATATTTTTATGTTTAGTTAACCGTGGTAGAAAACATAATATATAAAAAAAAACCTATAATGTGTAAAAAATGCAAAAAAATCTTCTATAAATGATGATTTTACGCACCCTTCCAGATAGGGTTTTATAATATATCTAGAAAGATAAAATTGTTATTTTTATAAGATTTTTTGCATTTTTAATACATTGTAGTAGTTTTTTAGTATATTGTGTTTTCAGTCAAAGTTAACCAAATGAAATATTCGCAAAATATTCATCATATATTAATAGAAATTTTATTCAATGGATTATTTTGATTTACTAGGTGTTTTCAGGGGGATTATATGGATTTTAAGAAAAGTCAAGTGGTTATATGATATTTCAGTCAGATTATATTTCAAGGGATTGTATGGATTTTTCCCTAAAATATATATGTTGGAAAATGTTAAAATGGGTCATTTTTACAGTCCAAAACTCAGACTATATGTTTTTTTTTTAAATAGTAAGCATCATCTAATAAGATATATGTTTTGATAAAAAGTGTAAATAGCTTCATTTGAGTTGAATGAACTCATTTTTTGTAAGTGTAAGAAAATATTTAACGAGATATATACATCGTCTAACTAACGATGTATATGTTTCATTAGATTTTTAACTAAAAGTGTGTTTGGTTGCGCGATTACAAAACTGATTCTGCAGGAAGCTTACTTTCTCAGCTTTTTGAAATCGCAGCTTTTGGATACTATTTGCTTGAAATCTCTGTCCAGGAAGCTGCTACAGTAAAACTGTTTGGTTGCACGATTGTAAACGCAACTTCTTGCAATCGCAATTGCAGCGCAATCGCGCAACCAAATGCACCTTAAATATATAAGACTCTATTTTAGATTGTAAAAAAAAATTGAAGAATGAGAGATGATGAATAGTTTTAGTCATTTTTAACATCATTTCTAGAGAATAAACTCAGTTTCAATTTTATTTTGAATTTTTAAGTATACATTTAGCACATGAAGTATAAGTTTTTCACATGTTTTTAGATGAGATATGTTATTGAGTTAGCTATCACCATGAGTTTGCTCCCATTGGCGCATATTGAATTTCCACCCTCGACTGATCTATATGTCTTTAGGGAAACTTTCAAATGGGTTTGCATGAACACCTTGAGGATTAGTCTTGACTCAAAAGATTTGGATACCTAAAAAACAAAAAAAATTCAATGCCGAATTGATATTTCTTAAAAAAAGAAGAAGTTATTTTAGAATTCCATGAAAATTATCAAATTATCTAGTGAACTTTTCCAAATACATTTAGTATCCGTTTTTCTTGGTTATATCTACTTAGTATTTTTCAATGATATTTTTTTTAAATGATATTTTTTCTATTGATGATATATGGCGACAGAGTCTCATAGTTTTATACAAGTTTATCTGGTACAGACCATAGAATATGTGGTTTTCTAGTAGACATCGAACTGATCCATGGAAAGTAATTTTCTTTCCAAGTCATGTGGATTCCGGCCAAAAATCCGACATTGTTTGATTGTTATGGTTGACTGATGAAAATTAGGGTGTAAACTTATCGTGCGTTTAGAAACACAGTTTTCAAAATAATTTTAAGTTTTATACACATTTTTATGATGTAATGCGAGTTTTTAATTAATTAATCAAATAATCACGTTTGTTGCTGATAACAGAAACTGTTTTTGTTAGAATAAACAGTTTTGAAAGCAACCTTTTTGATGTAATGATGAATGCATCTTTTTAATTTAATAGACTTGTTTAGAACTTTTAACTTTTAAAGAAGTTAAAAACAATCTCAATCGAGTTGCCAAACGCACCCTTATACGGCTTGAGCCCCATCCAAATTCTTGAACGGATTCTAATCAAATTTTTTGATATTAGACTCAACCCAAAATAAATTTGAGTCAACACATGAACCCTAATTCAGTGATGATGTTGTACTAGAGAACGCATGGACATGGTGATATGTGCGAAGAAAGATTGGAGAGTTCATTGTGCGAAGGCGGCAGGTCAACTTTGCATTTGAATGACAAATTCGATTTAATTTGTATTTTGATTCTAGTAAATCAAAATACAAGTATGTCTCTCTTCTACTTTAGTCTAAATTTTTAATTCTCATTTTGAGCTCTTCTTGATTAATTTGAGTAGGCCGTCTACCGTATTCTCAAGAGAAAAAAAAAAATCAAGTTGGGTTCGGTCCAACTCGTATCTAAATGTCTCTCTTTTGTAAATACAAGAAAGCGAATATAGTTACACAGTTATGCATTTAACACATATTTTTCATATCTCATTCATTGATTGTGGGAGATTAAATTAAGATCATCCACTCATTTTGTACTTAATTACGCAGTAATGCATTTAACACATACTTTCATATCTCATTCATTGATTGTAGGAGATTAAATTAAGATCATCCACTCATTTTATACTTACACAGTAATGCATTTAACACATTCTTCATATCTCATTCATTGATTGTGGGAGATTAAACTAAGATCATCCACTCATTTTATACTTATTAGATGCACAGTAATGCATTTAACACATACTTTCATATCTTCCCAAAAAAAAAAAAAAAAAACACATGCTTTCATATTTCATTCATTGATCGTGGGAGATTAAATCAAGGTCATCCACTCATTTTCTAACCCCATGGACCCTCCCCTCTCAAATCGCTTTTGTGTAGTCTCCCACCATCTCATATGTCTAGCACTGCCTTCTCTTATTGGGTTCAATTCTCTCTCGAATCTCCATCTTCACCATCCATTTTTCACTCTCTATCTTTCATGCATACTTTTTTTAGTATTTCTTATTAGAAAAAGTATAGAAATAATAATAATAAAAAAAAGTTTGTTTGTTGAACAAATATAAATTGTGTATAAAAAGTGAATAAATAATTATAAAATTTAAAAATAATTTGATATATGAGTCCCTAAATTAGTTCTAAGAGGTTATAATAAGTGATTTGACATGTAAATCTTCGAACAACACAATTCTAGAATACCTGAAATATCAATATTAACTTATTTTAAGGTATTCTAATATAACTCTATAAGTTTATTCCTTATAAACAAGTAAGTTTTTAAACTTATTCATCCTTTTTTTTTCTATTCCCCATCTATTGTGCTCCTTAATTAAATAAGGGCTTAAACTGTTAAAGAAAAATGATACATTTCCGACCATAAAAATCATTAAAAATTGTCAAAGATTCTTTATTTAGAAACATATGTAATTGGATGAATTTTCATATTACCTCCACCAAAAACTATATTTGAGACCGGGGGTATCAAAACTCAATTGTTATATATCGAAATGTACCCAGCAGTAAAAGCATTGATACAATTATATAGACAAAAATACCTCCTGTAACGCAAATAAAGATCAACAAACAGAATCATTTGAGGACAACATACGCTTTGGTTTTCAATTTGAAATCATTTGCCAGATAGTTCTCCCTTTTTACATCTGTCACAGGTACATGTGGAAAAAAAAAAAACAAAAGAGGACAACATGAACAAAACCTACTTTACCTAAACTATCCCTTCTTTATGGGCCGAGTGGGCGAGTGGCGATGCCGCATGAGGGGTAAATACGTAAACTTCCGACTCACGTAGTGGGTGAACCGCCAGCTGGATCGAACGTCGACACATGACACGTGCATAGATTCTCTCCTTTATTGATTCCAAATTTCCCACAAACACACACATATTTATGAATAGAATTTCTGTCAGAGACTGTTTTTCCAATAAATAAAAGTCCCCAAAAAATAGAGTGTATTAAAGATATTCCGATTTGGATGATTAACGTCAAAACCTATACATCAGTCTCTCATTCTTCTTTTCTGTTTATTAATTACAGTGTTTCAAACCCGAGTTAAGTATTTATCCGTGTTAATAATTTCTTTTATTCTCAAAAGTGAATGATATTGAAAAAAAATCAGTAAATGCCAACTAATTCAAAAAAAAATTTGATCAATTATTTATTAAAATATTAAATCTAATATTTACCGCAATAGTTTATAAAATATTTTATATTTTTTATAAATTTATTTATTCAATAGTAATGTTTAATTAAAATTAAAACACATATCATATAAAGATAATTGAGTGATAATAAACCGTCCATGCAATCCACTTATATACGTACTTTAAAAGGATATATGAATCAGTAAAGAAAACATATATTTCATTGAATATGCTTTCATTTCAATTAGATATGTAATGTTTTCTTTACCAACGCATAAACCCTTTAAAGAACGTAAAAATATCTTTAATGAGATATATATACATTCTTAATTCACACTTACCGTGCCATATCATTGCAATTTAAACCCTAGTTAATGTGTAGATGAACCAATGACTTTTAATCTATTGTTTTTTTCCGTTCAATTAACTATTAATGTTCCTCAAACATTGATTAATCCCACCATTTTTGTGTGTTGTTTGGGTCATGTGGGGTTCATTTTTTCAAGGAATCCCTGGATATTCTAATTGGTCACGGTGATCCCACCAACACTTCATAAAAACCGTCTCTCTCTCTCTCTTACAAATTTAGGTAAGCGACAAGCTTTAACCCTCGTTGTTTTCGGCGTCGGTTGAATCTCCTGTCCATGCACGCGATACCACCGATGCACTGCCCTTCCCTTCCGAAGACCACCTTCCCAACCGTCCGATTCAATCTGGACGGCCTTCTGTTAATGTCCTTTTAGTGGTTAAACAAAAAAAGAAGGGCCTTTTTACGATTTGGGTTGTCCTTTTATAAGGTCCGATACGTTACCATTTCCTCTGTTTTTCAGACAGAGATCGTCGATGATGTGACGTTCGGGCTCTCTCTCTCTCTCGACCTCGACCAATGGCGTGTTCTCCGATGAACATCTCCGGCGTCTCACAACCACCGTCGGCGGCGGCTTCCGGAATCCGGAGGTCCCGATCCTCGCCGCAGCTCCGGTGCTCCCTCAAGAAGACCCACTCGTCGGATTCGATCTCCGCCTCCCCCGTTCGGTCACTCCTCGCCGAGAAAGATGTGGGTCTGATCGATCACTCGTGTTCCTCCAATGAATTCGTCAGAGAGACCGATAAGAGGTCGAACTGGGTGGAGATGATCGTCAGACTCAGAGAGCAATGGAGGGAACGACAGAGACAGAGAGAGGAGGGGGAGGAGGAGGAGGAGCATGAGATGGACGGTGGGGATGAGTCCTGCGACGTTGACTACGAAACCGACGATGATGGGTTCGTCTTCGATAGGAAGAGCTTTTCGAGGTTCCTCTTCCGGGTCCCTTGGTCGGAGACCAAGCTCTTCTCCAAGCTCGCCTTCCTCTGCAACATGGCTTACGTCATCCCCGAAATGAAGGTATCTCAACCGTCCATCCGATGATCCCCCCGAGGGTATTTTCGGTAAAATTTCTTGTTTGTTTTTTGGTGCGGTGTTTTAAAACCATTCCCATACCCGACGAGACCGATTGAACCTATTAAATCATCTTCATTTGTTTTGAATTCTGATACAGTTTATTTTTAAAATCAACAAAATTCAATCAACCTATCGGTTGAATGAATGATGGTTTTGAAGAATCGGCTACTTAATTAATTGTTTCCGAAAGTATAAAAATCTAATAAAAAATTATATTTTATATAATAAAATCATAATGTCTAAGTAGAAAAATAAAAATACTAAAATTAAGATTTGATAATTATATAAATTTTTTAAAAATATTTTTACATATAAATTTATTTATTTAGTAATAATAATTAATATTTTATTATGTTATACTAGTATTCGAATCTGATTGACTCCGCGATTGTATCAAACAATGTTCGGTTTTTTAAACAATTGGTTCACTGTAGGCGGACGACCTTCAGAACTGCTACGACCTGCGATACGTGACGTCATCATTGGAGGAGAAGAAATTTCGGGTGGCCCACGAAGGAGAGCCCACAAATGGAGGCCCAGAATCGGAGAGGAGGCCCATAAGGCCCACCGTGGCGTACAGGATCGCCGCGTCCGCGGCGAACTACGTCCGCACGCGCGCCAAGGGACTCCTCTCCCTCGGTGGGCCCGACGAGGAGGAGGAGGAAGAGGAGGAGGCGCACGTGGCGGAATGCGTGGCTTCGACGATGACGGCGGTGGTGGCGGCCGAAGAGGAGGCGAAGATGGCGGCGGCGAGGGACCTCCGGTCGCCTCACTCCGCCCCATGCGAGTGGTTCGTCTGCGACGACCCCGAGACCTCCACGCGCTTCTTCGTCATCCAGGTATCCAAAATTACTTATTTACCCCTACAATTTTTATTTCCACATATATGTGCCTCTAAAAAAAAAAACTATATTGTTCTCTCAAAATTATATTGTTCTTTTTGAATCCGGGGATACAGGGTTCCTCTTCTACTTTCACTCATTGTGGCTGGTTCTGATTATTTTCTTTTGTACCTATATTAAGCTTCCTTTCTTAATATTCTTAATATATTATGGCGTCGACGTACCGTTTTTTTTTTTTTTAAATAATATTATTCTTAATAGAAAAAATTTAAGTTTTGAATCAAATACACTTTTAGAAGTATTTATGCATAATATAGTATTTTTAGGTTGACAGAAATATATGTCTTCAAGAGGTATTCGTGCATAATTTAACACTTTTGAAGTATATTGATGGAAAAAAAATTCACCAACAAAATGTGATTTTTTAATAATACATTTGCAAAAAAAAAAAAAAAAAAAAACCCATTCATATATTACAAAGAAAACTAATTTTTTAAATAAAATATGAAAAATGTTAGATTTGACCTTATTTCTAGTCATAATTAAACACAGTCATATATATACCTTTCCGTTCAAAAAAATAAAAATCATATATTTTATCTAATGCGGTATATACTTTTATAAAAATGTAAAATATACATTCTAGTAGTGACGGCTTCAAGAATTTTTATAAATTAGGTCATTAAAAAATAAATAACTTTTATAAATTTTTCAAAAAATCTACTCTTATATTATATACCTGAATCTAAACCAAATCCATTATTAGATACTTGATTTTCTTAAATGGGTAGGTGATCGGTGAGTCCCTTGTCCCACGATTTGTTTTTAAATGGGGTAGTATTTTAAGGGTATTGTTTTATGAGTGCCAATACTGCAATACACTCGATCCGTTTTACAACTTAAATGGTTTAAATAGATTCCACTAATTTGATGTAGTGGTATAAATTTTGGGTGGGCTTATTTTGGACTTTTTTTTTTTATAAATTTGATGAAAACAACTGAGCCATCAAATGAAAGGTGGCGCCCCCTCTGCATTATAGTGATTTGAATTACATCATTAACAAGAAAATGTGAAAAATTTTGAACGAGAAATATATACCTGTGAGAATGAGTGAAGGGGTTTATACAAGACAAGTAGACGACTATACATTTATGATTGTAAAAATACTGAGTTTAACCGCTCTCGTAACAAATTCGCAGGGTTCCGATTCGTTGGCCTCGTGGCAAGCGAACCTCTTCTTCGAGCCCACCAAATTCGAGGTAAGCCCAGCCCAGCCCAAAAACCACCCAACAATATCTGCACCATCCAAACAACGTATAACGTTGCGCTGAACAGGGAACCAAAGTCCGGGTCCACCGGGGGATATACGAGGCGGCCCAGGGAATGTATGAGCAGTTCATGCCGTTAATAGAGGCCCATTTAAAGGCCCACGGAGACAAGGCGAGGCTTCGGTTCACAGGGCACTCGCTGGGCGGGAGCCTGTCGTTGCTGGTGCACCTGATGCTGGTGTTGCGCGGCGCGGTTCGACCGTGTGCCCTGGAACCGGTCGTGACGTTCGGATCGCCTTTCGTGTTCTGTGGGGGGAAGGGACTGCTTGAGGGGTTGGGCATGGAGAAGGGGCAGGTGTGCTCGGTCATGTTGCATAGGGATATCGTTCCCAGGGCGTTCTCTTGCACCTATCCGAATCACGTCGCTCAGCTCCTCAGGCGGCTCAGCGCCTTCCGATCGCACCCCTGCCTCAACCTACAGGTACGTGTGAATAATGTTACATGCAGTCTTAGAAAACTTATAATCCTACTCGGAGGATTGACTAGTCTGAATTGGATCTAATGAGTTTGACTTCTTACTCAAGAACAATTTGGACGAGTCTCGATCCAATCAGGACTAGCTATGGTTAGTCTGATCAGTATCGAATTGTACAGCCTATGAATCGAATTACACAGCCTATGAATCGAACCGCATAACCAATTGTTAGATACATGTATCTCTCTCCTATTGCATATTGATAGAAGAGTGACACTTGTACCCAATAATTGACTGTGCGGTTAAATTTATAGGTTGTATAGTTCGATATTAACCGGACTAACTGAAATCAGTCCTTGTTGAATCTGGACTTAGTTTGGACTCATTCGGATGGGTTTTGCTTTTTAATAATTTGAAAAATTGAAATATGTTTCAAATGATTTAAAAAAAACACTTCTAAATAATATATATATATTTTTAAAAAATATATTTTGTAAAAATAAAGAAAATAAAGACTTATATGGTTAATTCCTCCTTTTCGTTTTTTCATACTATCATCTCTCACTTTTCCTCTCCTCTCCATCTTGTTTATTTAGGCAAATTCAGATTTACATGACATCACTTTGATCAGCTATATATAAAGTTTACCTTTTCTAAAATAATAATAATAATAATAATAAAATGAGTTTATATTTTATTCAAAATCATATACTTTTAACAGTGTTTCAAACGGCCTCTCGGATCAATTCATTGACTCATTGACTCATATTGATGTCAGTAAATCTTTTTCATCCAATGGAGTGGCCGAGTCAGAGTCAAAATGGAGTGGTCCGGTTGACCTTGTTTTACATGTCCAGACTTAGATAACTCAGGCATGGAAAAAAGACCTACGTGGCATACCAGATTAACAATGTCTAATACTAGATTGATTATACTTAAATTTGAAACCTTAATGGGAACTTTTTTTATAAATCTATTCTCCTCTCTCCTACAAAATACAAATATTTGTAGTTGATTATACATTTTGGCATTACAGATCATTTTAGGTGACCAGAGCATCTTTAATTTAGTGGTATATTAACACAAATATGTGACTTACCCTTAGTTCCTAGTTTTTTCAGAGAGTCATGCTCGAGTGACAATATTTGATTAAGTTGCTTACCTAGACCGATCAAAAAAAAAAAAAAAAAAAAAAGTTGTCCTGTCACTTGCTGGTCTTCATTAGTGTTTGGCCACCAAGTTGTCTGAGTTTTTTTGTTACTAGATCATTTAATTTTTTACAGTCCAATATTTAAGTAATAATTAACATTGGACTTGTGCAGAAATTATTGTATAGCCCAATAGGCCAGCTATACATCCTCCAACCGGACGAGGACTCCTCCCCACCCCACCCCCTCCTTTCCCCGGGGAGCGCCCTCTGGGCGCTCGATGCCTCCGATGGCGCCACCGCTGCTCTGAAGTCCTTCCTCAACAACCCCCACCCTGTTGACACCCTCAGCGACCCCACTGCCTACGGCTCAGAGGGCACCATCCTCCGGGACCACGACTCTAGCAATTACCTCAAGGCGGTCAACGCAGTGCTCCGCCACACCAAATGGGTGTTGGCGCCTCACCAGAGGTTCGACGAGTGGTGGCACCACCTCGCGCTGGCGCCCCCTCAGCCTTGGAACCAGTACCACCACGACAGGCTGCTTGAGATCCGTGGACCAGTGGCCGAGGAGGTGGTTGGCTGAGTTCCTTGAGGAGGAGGAGTGGAAGCCCTTGATGGAGAAAAAAAAAACACAAACATAGGAATGGCTGGAGTAGATTGAAAATTGTTGACCGTTGGTTTTGCTTATGTGGTTTTGTATAGGTTTGGGCTGAAAGTTTTGTTATGGGCTGGTTGTAATTAGTGATGTATTAAAAGGCCTGGCCCAGCTGGAGTTGGGAATGTGTTGTTTGTATTTATGTGTGTAATAACACGACCCATAGGAGTATGGGCCTTCATACACTATTTTTTTTTTGCAACCCTAGTGGTCATATCATTAACTCGATATGTGAAATCTCTTAACGTGATATATATTATATGATCTCAAAATATATTCAATTACCAAAAGTGTAAAAAATTGTGTATTCAATTCGTATGTGAATATGTAAGACATATTATATATATATATATATATATATATATATATATATATATATATATATAGGCGGACGATGGGGTGCGACCGTACGCACGGTGCACCCCTCGTGCGCCCCGTATGAGGGCCGTGCTCGCCGTTTTTTTTTAAAAAAAAACAAAACGAAAAAAAAACCGTCGCTGTCTCTCATGTCTCTCTCTCTCTCGCTCTCTCTCTCTCTCTCACTCTCTCGCGCAGGCTCTCGTCGGAAGGGGGGCGGCGTCGTCGGCAGGGGGTCGGAAGGGGATCGGCGTCGTCGGCAGGGGGTCGGAAGGGGGTCGGCGTCGTCGGCAGAGGGTCAGAAGGGGGTCGGCGTCGTCGGCAGCGATCGCACGGCCTTTGTACGGGGCGCACGAGGGGTGCACCGTGTGCACGGTCGCACCCCATCGTCCGCATATATATATATATATATATATATATATATATATATATATATATATATACAAAAGATGTACTTCATTGACTGAATATATACTTTAAAAAAAAAAAAATTCAAACGAGTGAGATTGCAAACAGGGTTGAACATCTCATTTTCCTACGAGAACATGTGATGGACCCGAATTTTATATATAGTCTAGAGTAAGTCACATTCTCAGATTAAAAATACCTTGAAAATAATTCAAAACATGTTGAATATTATAAAAGTGATAGTTGAAATGATTGTATTTAACATTTTCCTGAAAACAATCGGTTTGATGGACCAACTGTGTCATGTTAATTATGTTTCTTTTGCAATCTTAAGTTTTAATAAAGGTGCAAATTGTTTGTTTTTCGTATTAATACATTAAAATGTGTTTCACTAATGTCTATAGTGGGCGACCTTTGATCAAATTGGTGACCCGAGTCGACCAAAATAGCACTTTCACATCGTCTCCACATCAGTTTTAATCACTAAATTGATTAATTTTCTGGTTACTAGATCATTTTTTATTTTTAATCGGAGATACATCAACGCCCCTCAAAAAATTTGTGTTAGTAGTTAGCATTTAACAAACATATTTGTTGTAAGAAATATGTGGGTATATGTATGACAGAATATGTAAAAATATACTGATATTGATATTTTATGTCTCTCTAAAATTGTGTTATATCACTCAATCTATTCCATTGATATATGGAAAACACATATATTAATCATATGCCATCACCTCTTATGAGTTATGGGGCTTTACATATCAAATCATTTTTTTTATTTTATAAATTTTTATCTACATGTTATTCATCTTTTATCGACAACTTATCTAACATAAATCAAATAACAAAGACTTCATTATTACATTAATAAAATAATAACTAATAACACATACAACCGAAAAGAAAATTGTTTTTACCATCACTAATGTTATCTATATTAGAATAGTTATCTATAATTGAATAACTAAAAACCCAAACAAAAAATATGTTTCCCAAATCTGGCATATTTATTATATTTTTGAAGTTACTATATACAAAAGTAAGTACATATACTATTACTATAATTATTATAAGAAAGGATAAGATGTCCGGACTCTAGAGACATCTTTTTCTATCCTCCCCTGTGAGGATCTCAACCACCCTCTTATAGTTCATGGAAAGGAATCAATATTGCTTTGCATTTTGTAAATCATTTTATAACCAGCTTTCTTTGGTGTTTTATAGTTGTGCAGGCTTGCCTTTCTCTAGTTCCAACATCTTTGTTTCATGTGAGTCTTCTCTTGATCTCTTCTTTTACATAGGCAGGCATACACACAAAAGAAAGGCATTTTAGGACACCATTTCTTTCATAGCTCATCACATGTCCTCTCTCTTTTCTTTTTTAAAAATCTATATATACGAATCAATCTCCAACCAAGTTTCTTCTGCTTGTTTTTTTTGTTTTTATTTATGCTTGTTTTTGTTTGGATGTTGGCACAAAAATGAATGGACAAAAAAAAAAACCTTTTTATTGTGCAACTATGTGGTTGTTTAGTCTTCTCAACCAATCACTATTAGTACACTCCAAAGAGGAACTAATCAGTACAAGTGGAGACCCGGTTTCATTCATTGACCTTCACTTTTAAGGAGCCCCACATCTTCATTACCCAAATGTACTTAAGCAGGATCTGTGGTTTTAAGTGAGAGGTTTTGGATTTTTTTGGAAGTGATAATGTTTGGACTGAATGAGGAAAATGGAATAAGCTAGGACAAAAGATAATTCAAATTTCATAAGAATCATTTCATAATCATGTACAGAGAATGTGGACACTGGAGTGCGTCTCATTATTTATGTGTGTGTGTGTGTTACTAGTTATATTCACGTGTTAAATACTTATGGTTCTAAATATACAAGATAAGACTATAATAAAATAATATAGAAACAATATTTATATAATATTTATATAAAATATTGAACAATAAAAAAAACTCATTCCATTTAACATATATGATAATAAATTTGCTTATCATGTAATTTTTTTCATATTACAATAAAAATAAAATAATAAAATTTTATAGAATTCAATTAAGATAGATTTAATAATATCTTAAGTTTTGAATTATTAAAATTTGAAAACAATGATGTGATTTACTTAAATCTAATTTTAAATCATAACATATATTTAAAATCTTAAATTTTGAATAAATAAATATGATATGTATATTATTAAATTCATTCGTGTTTTATCGACGGCCACCGCTGCTAAAAATAGGGAAATCTGTCGCTCATACGTTATCGGGGAAAGCTGTGGCTAGCCGCTGCCAATGCTATAGTCACTAAAGGAAATAGTGACGTCCTTGGCCATCACTAAAAAGCGGGTATTATCGCCGTCAACAAGTTCATAAACAAAGAAAACGGGTTAAGAGTTAATTAATTAATTGTATTATATTAGGTTGTTACTAAACCTTTACAAATAAATGTCAAAATTAATTTTTTTTTTTTGTGTTAGCGGACACTGATAGATAAATGGCTTTGATTTGATAATAGCGACGGTCAGCAGCCATCGCTATTGCCTTGCATGATCTGAGTTTACACTATTTCATTTAGAAAAAAAAACATATATAATATTTAACAAAAATATATAATTACACAATTGGCATTTAACAAATCGTGATTTCAGTAAAAATGTTAAATTAAACATTATCTTACATAAATTTTAGTCATACAATGTCATCATTAATTACAAGAATATGTATATATGAACTAAAACGAAGATATATGAACAAAGACACATCAATTGTTGAATGAAATCTTGTCAATATCATAAGTTCTGCAAAAAAATTAAAATACAATTGTTAGGTTATTAATAAATAAATTACAATAAAACAATATACCAAATTTATCAATATGATGTGAAACATTTTTAAGTTTAGTATATATCCAACTTTGCAATCTTACTTAATGGATGCATCAGCAAAACCATTTTCTAGGGTTTTTTTTAATTGTCACTCATGTCTCATCAACTTTTACTATCATATATTGTCACTTTACTTTTGTTGTCTTAATACTCCCATCTTCATAAAAACTCAAATGTGGCAGACTCATAAATCAAGATCAAGCAAAATCCAGAACATATGAGAGTAAATTAAGTTTAAGCAAAATCCATCATCACGCAAAATACAAATAGATACCACATTTGATCACAAACTAGCATCATTATATTAAATTTAAAATATGAATTGATTATGCATTTCGTATAATGAAAATGTACATGAATGAATATTCATGAATGCCAAAAAAAAAGCTATGACATTTTTCCTTTAATAAATAAGTAGTAGAAAAAATGAATACTAGGAGTCTAGGGTTACCTAATTGTGTTGTGCCTTGTTGGCACGCTTATATTATTTATTTATGCAATAACTTATTTATTTTTATATTATTAAAATATTTATAAATTCTTCATATTTATCGCTTTAGTAAAAAAATTTCTTTTGTTTACTCTCTTTTAGGGAGGGTGTACCTGGACCATCCTGCTAGGGAGGGTTCATTTTTTTGTTCATTAATACGGTTCAATCATGTAGAAAGGTCAAAAATGGTCCCCCAAAGAACTGTGGGGAGAGAAAAAAATAAAATAAAAAAGGGGAACTATTCATGGTTGGTGATTATATTTGAAAATTGTGTTCACCTATACATCTTGACATTTGAAGTGTACATGTGTGATATATTAATATTTTTTCTATATATTAAGATTTTTTCTTTCACTGGTGAAGCACATGTATATTTTGATTTTTTAATATACAATAAAAAAAAAAACATGTTCCCTGGATGATTCAATGAAAGTTAGACCATGGTAGTAGATATTCCACTTCATCAAATATTTTATGCAACCAAACAATGAGCCTTAGGACCCACACACATGCTCTCTTTAAATAAAAATGGTGGTACAGAAAGAGTGCGCACGTGCACTGCACTGAACGTGCATTTTTTTTTACTTACTGAAAAAGAAATGCTAGATTTGAAGCAGAGATGTCTCCTGTTGTTCAATCCAAAGCATCTGTGAACAATAATAATTAAAAAAAGAGAACAAAACAAACAAATAATATATAATTTTACATGGTTTAACGAGGAGGAGATGATAAATTAATTCATTGTAACAAATAATTGAGATGTGAGATTTTCAAACTTTTTTTTATCATTGTCGCATTCTTCCCCACCCACTTTAAACTCATAAGGTTATCTTTCAAAATCTTTTTTAACATTGAGAAAGCTGATAAACATATAAATATACAAAAGATTAAAATATTAAAGAAAAAAAGTCAGGACGGCTAATTGGATCCCGAACCTATGTAGGTCAATTATCATTTTAGTTGCATAGAACCCTGATTGGACTTTCATGAATATGTCCAACCTTGTTAGAATACAATACAAAATTTTTTTGTCATTGAAGCACCCTTAACTAAGGGATGCCAATTTCGAGTAAAAGATATAACTATAAAAAAAGCCTACTAAAAAAGAAATTAACTTCGACTTTAGGCATATTTGATTCTCATAATGTAATTGAAAAGCTCATCTAAACTTTCAAAAAGGCAAAATCAACCACCATATAGGAAATTAATATGTTTAGAAAATTAAACACCATATAGGAAATGAATATGTGCAGTGATGCGCACACAATTATTGGCATAACAAAATTAGCCCCACCATTGCCGCAGGACCATGCAAATGATATGGTGACAACATGATCATGTAATCATTTATGGATTTAGCACCACTTGATTGCAATACGTGAGTTCTTTTCATTAATAAACCCTTGGCCCCGTTTGGATAGAGAATTTAGTTATTATGAAGTTTATAACTATTTTAGTATAAATAAAAATAAAATAATTTTCTATTTGATTGTGTTTTGAATTATGTTCATTGGAAAACGTAATAAATAAAGTTTTTATCATTTGAATAAAATGTGAATAAGATGTGTATAAGAATTTATAAAAGGTAAAAAAATAATGACAATTATTCTAGACCGTATTCTCAAACCAAACGGAGGCTTAAAAAGCAATGTCTATATAATAGATAAGTTTGGTAGTTTAATGTACAAAAAGTCTCTTGATCTATAATATACTTTTTTTTAATGTATTGTTACATCATATGTATACACAGACATGGGAATGGATGCTCCCACCAACCCCATCTCCACCCCATTATCCAGAATTTTTTGTATGTGTGGTTGGGACAATAGGAGGAGGGGGGTCGGGACTGGGGAGCTTGTAATGTTTTCATTTGTTCTTGTTTTAAGATTTTATTGCAAAAGTTTTTATTTTTATATGCATATTTATGTTTTGATTTATAGACGTTTGGTAGACCACTTTGGCATAAGAAAACAATAAAAAGAATATTTGGGATAAGGGATAAATGTTATGACGACGACCTATTCCGTTTGTTATAGACAAAATCAAGATATCCTATGGCGGCTATATCAATTTTCAAATAAAAATGATGGTTTTTCTTTGTTTTATTTAAAGGCTAGTTTGGCGAGCGTATACAATTTTAAACACTTAACAAATTATACTGGTTACATTATAATCATATTTATCTTTGAATCTTGTGTATCTTATATGTCTTTCTAAAGTACCAATCTTGCTTTATGAATATTTTATTTATATTTACTTCACCCAAAAAAAGTTATAAATCTTAATCCATTTTTCATAAGCCTATTTAAAGCATGTTTTAGTATTAAAAATATTTAATAACAAAAAATATTCTCAAGAATTTTTTTATCACATAATATTAAATTTTCATTTTCATTCCGTGTCATGGATATGCCAATAAATTAAGCTTTAAGGGTCAGTCCATTTTTTAATCCACTTTAATCTAGCTCTATTTAAATACATATACTCTCTTATAAAAAGACAGGAATAAAATAAATATTGGACTGAAGAAATGGGTTGGATGTATAATTTTTTTCCATAAATATATCACTATCAAATGATACTCCAATAAAAAAAAATTCAAAACTTGTGGAGAACATTTTCTATGCATTTACCCTCATTTGGGTAGAGAAATAGGTTACTTTAAATAGATAATTATATTGGTATAGATAATTATACTAGTGAAATAAAAAATTTCTGTTTGATTGTATTTTTAGTTATGCAAGTGAAGTTTAATGGTGAAGTTTGTGTTATCTAATTCACTTTGGATAAAATGTAGATAAAAGAATAAAAAATGTGAACAATGACTTGTGAAAGATGAAAAAATGATTGGATATCTATGATCCATGACTCATAAGTGATCATGATAAGTGATTTGACAAATGAACCAATTGACATAAATTTGGTGGAGTAATATAATTTTAAGAGAATATGGAGTACTAATATGTTAATATCAATTCATTCTCTCATATTTTAATATAGTTATATTGGATTAATCCTACTAAACAAGCACCGGGTCAATTTGGTATTCATTCTTATTCTTCTTTTGCATTTTTTAGATAAAATATTTCTTTTCACGGAATCTATAAAAATTGAATTCGTGAGAATGAAGAATTATTATTCTGGATCATAGTTACGAAACATATCAACATTTTATTCGTTATTCCAAAACAAAGGGGTGATAACAGCAGTACGGGAAGATCTATCTCGCAATCTTTCATTCCTGTGTCGGTGTAGGCGCTTTCGATCACTCGAAATCACTTGATCTTTCGGGGCACACCAATATACATTGAAAATGTCTCAGCAATGGTGGTTAATTGTATTAGGGAATCAGGTTTTTATTGTACTGTATCCGAGAAAGTACCTTTCTAGGGTAGGCTTATCTCCAATGAGGAGTAGTCCGATTTTTTTTTAAAGGGTCCAATAGAGTTTTCCTCTACTTCTAACATTTTCTATTATAATTTTCTTTGTGCATTCCTTATAATATAATTTAGACCTAATGTATACCATTTTGTACAATAACAAATAAATAAAAACATTTTATTCTTTATTCCATTTTATAAATAACTGTATTCCATAATTCCCCTTGTTGGGTTAACGTCGGATGTTACTATGCATAATAATTACAGGTCACTAACAAGTGACGTGACACGTGACGGTGAGCTCTAACAGTATAATCGGATCCAACGTTAATTGTTGGGTTTCGGACAGTCGTGGGACCCGAAATATTAAAATCGGACGGTACGAAAGATTCGGGAGGCTAGTAGTGCTAGTGGGATTTTCATAGTGGCCCGTTTTTTCCAACTTTCAATAACATATAACATACATCTGCATCAAAACAAAAAAAAAATGAAAGACATATGTTATACATATTATTAAATAATGCCTGACGGTCCAATGAACGCTCGATCTCTGTCGCGACACGTAGAACCAATATCCACCGTTTATCTTGACAAAGTCTTCATACTTTGACACCGATACGATCTGCTTGACAAATAGGGTGCTGATCTATATGAATACATATTTTATATTTTATTTATATTATAATATATAGTTTCATTCACGCCCTACACGCATTCTCGTTTACAGCCGCCCCAATAGGTCAATACTTATACACACACACACATTTGTTCAATTTTTTTTTTCACCTTTTCTGCAAATAAGCTCATACAGTTTTCGTTGGAATAATTAATGAGATAAAAAATCCAAACGTATGTGAATTATAAGCGGGCCTTTAAACAATATTCTATCAAACATTTTTTTTTTGTCTATAATATATATTTAAAGGTGTAATTTTGACTAGTTGATTATGATCCAATTTGATTTTCGAATGTGTTTTAATTTGGGTTTTTAGTATTCAAGTTTAATCCGAATCTGAACTTGATTCAGGTTGTATTTGAGTTGAGTAAATGGGTAACCTCAACCCAACTAGAAGTTGAAAAAGTGAGTGATAAATTTAAATATTCTAGATTAATTTCTAATTGTTTTTGTGAGATAAAATTTGAATGATTTATATTACTTTTATCTTAAATTCAACTTTTATAGTTATATTTCTTTATTCTCTTGCTAGCATTGTTTTTCATTTTCATCTTTCTTATTTCAATCATATGGAGTATAAATTGTTGTCAAATTGAAATTGTTTTGACATGTTTTCAAAGTAACCTGATTTAATCCGAATCAAACATGACAGAGTGGGATTGGATTGGGCTTCTCAAATTTGAGATTAGGTTCAGTTAAATTTATGTTGACTTACTCAAAAACTTTAAGGCCTAAGAACACAAAAAATTAAAGTTAACCCGTATTTGATTCAAATATAAGATTGATGATAAGAACACAAAAAATGAGGATAATAAAAAACATTACCATATGTAAATCTAGATAAAAATAGTAATTTTTTTATCCCTATAAATTAGGCTAACTTATCCTAAAAATTTATCCCTTTACCAAACTAGGTCTAAGTTAGATTCAGGATAAGCTTCAATAACTGATCAAACTCTACTAAATTGCACCTTTACATATGGTAGATGATGCTAATATATATTAGTTTAGAAAAATATTAAAAATATGTATTTTAATTTATTTAATATATATTTTCTTTTTACTTCGTTAGATGATTAGATAAGAATATACATTCAAAAAAGAAATTTTAATATATGTTAGTATTATAAAAGAAATTAATTGTTCCAAAACCCATGCTATAAAAACCCGTTGCAATTAAGAAAAGATAATTTTTCATGCAATATTTTATCACATGAATCATTTTACATGAAGAAGTATATATACACAATTCATTAACATATATATTTTGCATGAACATATGTGTTTGATTACCATAAATATATGTTTTTATAAAAAATAAATATTTTTGAAGATACATGTGTGATGGCTCCTAATATTAATTATTATATTAAAAAAACCAGTTAATTTTTATGTTCAATTTATTAATTCTTTAATCTATTTTTGTGACGAAACACATATATATTTCATTAGTTTAAATACATGTTATTTTAATTTTGTGACTTCTAAATGCAACCAACTGTATATTTCTATAAAATCAAAACATTTTACATCTATATACTATTATTCAACAAAATGTAAAAATAACGCATGTTTTGAAAAACAGAAGTCCAAAAAAATATGATTGGATTGTTTTGAAGAAATAATGTAAATTCTCTGATTCAGGTATATATAGGACTGCAAAAAATATAAAAATTATGAACATCTTTATTCAATTCAAATGGTCATATAAAATGATAATTTTACAATAAAATTTTATAAAAACTGTAAAAAATGATTAAAAAAAATCATATCCTATTCACACTACGAATAAAAAACCTAACTTTGGCTCCATAGATCATAATGATTTGATTGGCTCCTATAAATAATGAAACCTTTAACTGTAATTATTTGTGATGCGTTACTTTATGGAATTGAACAAATGAATTCCAAATAAGCACAGATTTGTAGTAAAATTTTAGGAGGGCCTATGAAATAATAAATAATTCTTTAAGGATGAATTAACAAAGTTCCCCAAAGAAGACAATAAAAAAGCAAAATCACGATAAAGCCGGCGCACTTGTACAATAAAACAAGCCCTTTTTGTTGTCATAATCACGACTTCACCACACTTTTACATAAGGGATGGCATTTCGGTAATTAATTAGAAAACAAGGGGCGATCTCATCTGCAAAGCCAAAGATAATCCATTCAGAGGAGGTGAGGGTGAGGACGACGAAAAATCTGTTTCTGGTTTCCTTTTTTTTTTTTTTTTTTTTTTGAAGAAACCCCCAAAAAAAAAAAAAAAAAATAATCAGGATTCGCAGATTTCGTTTTCGGGAGGCTGCGATAGGCGAAGATTTAGGGTTTCCGAAGGATTTGGAGGCGATGAAGTCATCTTTTGAGGCCGATTTTTCCGAGTTCGGACAATAATCCAGATTTTTTTTTTTGATATTTCTCGATCGGGAGGGGTTTCTCGATTGGATGCGTTTGGACTGATCGGGCGATTGATCGAGAGATGGTGTTGGAGGGGGACGGGCCGGTGTACGGGATGAACGGACACGGAGGGGGAGGGCTGAGGATGGAGTCGGAGTACATAAGGAGGCATCACAGGCACGTCACGGGGGACAATCAGTGCTCCTCCGCCCTCGTCAAGCACATCAAAGCCCCCGTCCATCTCGTGCGTCTCTCCGATCTCTTCGGTTCCCTTCGAAAATCGTCAGATCAATCTCGGTTTCTCCGCTGTTTTTGATGATCTGTTGATGTTCTTTCTTCTTTTTGTTTGTTAGGTTTGGTCGTTGGTGAGGAGGTTCGATCAGCCGCAGAAGTACAAGCCGTTCATAAGCAGGTGCGTCGTTCAGGGGGACCTGGAGATCGGGAGCGTGAGAGAGGTGAATGTGAAATCGGGGCTCCCGGCGACGACAAGCATGGAACGGCTCGAGCTCCTCGACGACAACGAACACAAACTCAGAATGCGCATCGTCGGTGGGGATCACCGCCTCAAGGTATCAATCATCGATTCCTGTTTTTCCCCTGTTTTTCTTTATGATCAGTGTTTCCTTATTGAATGTTTTTTTACCAAAATAGATTGATTGATGTATTGCTCAGAAAGACACATTTTTTAGATTGCTTGGGATTCTGCACATGATTTGAAAGGTGCAATTTTTTTTATTTTTTTATTTTGGTTGGGAACTGAAATTAAGAACGGTTATGGAGTCTCTGATGAAATTTGCAGAAGGGTTTTTTTTTTGTTGTCTAGTGAAGGGGTTTGGTACAGTTTACAGCTAATAAATTTGAGGAGAGTTGGTGGGTTATCTATCTCCATTGAAATGGCATTATCTGTACAGACAGGTTCTGGTTTTGAAATTTTTGTGCTGGAGCTGTTCTGACATGTTTGACTGGTTTTATGTGCTCCATCTTGCTTACATGTTGGTGTTTTCTGTATTAAACTATGAATTTGTTGTACCCTTTGTTCTTAATGCCAGGAATTTATGATTGTAGGAGGGCTTGTTTATCACGGATTATTGTGTAGTACAATTAGATTTGTAACCAAGAGAGCATATTTTCATCCTAATTATAGTGGGGGAGTTTATGATTCACTACTCCATGACAGAGCTTTTTCAGGGTTACTACCTAAGCAATTTTGGCATGAACCACAACTTGTTTTAGTTTTTTCTTGCCCGACAATCCCCCTTTTTCTTTTTAGTTATGAGGACCCAACATTAGTTAGGAAAACTATGGATGCACACTGTTCATCACAAACCATGTGCGCGCCTGGGGTGGGGGGGTTCAAACTCGGGACACATAGGGTGCACTGGCAATCCTATTTTACCTGTTCCATTGATCCATTTAAACGTATATATTTTGAAACTAGCTCAGATAGCCATACAACCTTGAGAGCCGATGTCACGACCCTCCATCCAGCGGGGAAGGTTGTCACCATGTGATGCACAATACTTACAACTAGCTAGATTCAGGAATGTGTGGGAACCACACAAGGTGAAATATTGGCAATATTAGAAGTTTGTTTTTTTACATCAACTTTTTGGTTTTTCCATCAACTCTATGTCAATCTGTTGCAGAATTACATATCCATCATCACCCTACATCCCGAGGTCATCGATGGGAGGCCGGGGACGCTCGTGATCGAATCATTCGTGGTGGACGTGCCCGATGGCAACACTAAGGACGAGACATGCTACTTCGTGGAGGCCCTCATCAAATGCAACCTCAAATCACTGGCTGATGTCTCGGAGAAGCTGGCCGTGCAGGATCGGACTGAACCCATTGACCGGCACTGAACCCTCATTTGGATAGTTGGGAAGCCAATTGCAGAGCAGCTGAGGTTTGTCACAGATGAAACTCTTCTGAGGCCTAAGCCTTTTACTTTCTTCCCAAACTCAAAGTGGACCCTCTCTGCTTTGAAATTGATGTGTTTCTGTTCTATATAAGCAATGATGGCGGTGAACAACGAACATTGAGGGTGTTTTGCTTGTGTCCTTAGTAGCTTTTGTTTACCCACAACCCCTCCCTTCTTAGTACAGTACGGGTTAAGAACATGTTTCATTGAAGGGAAAAAAAAAGAAAAGAAAACTAGGACTTTTGGCTTTTTTTTTTTTTCTTTGGGTTTTCTCATGGTGGTGTGTCTTTGAACAATATTTCTGTAAATGTTTCACCAATTGTGGGACTTTGGTTCTACTGATTTTTTTTTGAGTTCTATTCATAGACAGGGACACACATTCAGGAGCTGCTGTTGATATCTGGAGGTTTTTAGATAGGCAGGTACTTTATTTTCACTGGGTTTCATAATTGATGCTGTGATCATAAATGGGTTGGTGAAAATTGGATTGCTGTTAGGAAAACAGGTCACTCAGGGGGGAAATTTTTTTTTTCTTTCACACCTTCCCATTATGCTCTTGTGCATGCATCTCTTAAAGGGTTTCCAGTTTTCATGCATTGATAAATTTTATAGTCCACTTTTATTGGTTATATATATATATATTATTATATAGTGAGAGGGACTGGGAGATAATCTAATTTAAAGTGCTGACGAGGGAAGTGACGTAAATGTAGGGTTTTGTTTTTATTTTGAAGTTTTTTTTATAAAGATGCCCCTGAGAAAAGTCTTTTTTGTGAAGATATCCTTTTTGTGCATTGAATATGCTGTTGCGCACCGTTGGTGTGTGGAATGACGAAAATATCCTCTACTCGGACCGTGAAACAAACGTGATTTTGCAATTTGTTTGGTTGTTGGTGGATTCTGATTCCATCGTAAAAACGTGAAAAAAATGCAGGCCTCCGGATTCCTGCCGCCTTGGCCTAGTGTCTCCCCAACGACATTGTTATTCTTAAGGGTGGATAAGTGATGAGATAAGAGGATAATTGTAGGAATAAGTGGAGATGATAATTTATTTTGTTTGATATGAAAGGTATAAAATGTGGATAATTGTTTTAATTTTAAAATAAAAATAAAAAATTTTTGTTCACCTAAAAGTTGGAATAAAATTTATTATTACTTTTTGTATAATTTATTAAGATAATTTATTATCAAAATCTCAATCCATTGTTATCTAACAGGCTCAACGGTTAGAAATTATCCAATATTCGAAAGTCTGATAACATATGTTATAAATTTTATTTGTTTGTATTATATACTTTGTGTGGAGGGAAGATCTCGATGGATTCTGGACATGAAATGTGTTCCTCGTAAATGGGCCAACGAGTCACTTGATCTGACCCGGTAATCAGAACTACCCACCGACTAGACCTGTTTCGCGAGAAGTCTAACTCACAGAGCATTTGTAGAAGGAGAGTAGGATGAGACTAGTTGCGGCTTGGGTGCCTGAAAGATAGTCACAAGGTTAATCTCTCAAGGGGAGAGTCTCCAGAGCAACCCCGTGAACAACATAGTCAGACCTTGACCTGAGCGAAGCTGTAAGGGGTCAGGACTCACTTTATCCAGTACAGCTACCAAAGTGCGTGCTCGACTTAACAATCAGATTGATGAAATCCTGTGTGGCATGCCTGATATAACGCAACATAGCTACGTTTTATAACGGACTGATCAGATCATGATCCTGAAGAATTTTCCTAACGCGGAATATCTTGTTAAATTAGAGGAATGGCTACATTGGGATTTGTCATTTTCTCTAATATAAAATAAAGGCAAGAGGAAAAGAGTGTGAGCAATCATAATCCCCCACACTATCATTATCAATTAAAAACAGTCCAAATAGCCTGACTGACTTGAGTATTGGGTTTCCTTAGCCGGCACCACACCAGTGTTAAGAGATTTCTGAGCACAGGTTTGATCTTCAGGAAATCGATCACCATTCAAAGGAGGTGCTCTGCTGCACTTCTATTGGTTGAATGAATCATACTCCTTCAATTCGTATATCTATTATTTACATGATTAATCACAATCATGATATTTTAAATAATCATTATTATTATTATTTTAATATCTTGAAGAGAATAAACTTTAAAATTTTGATTTTAGTATTACTTTTCTGTAATATATTATTTGATAAATTAAATTAGTAGACATGTTTAAATATGTTAATTACTCATAAAAATATCTATACATGATATCCGAAAAATATTCAAATCATAAAATTAATATTATATCCGATCAGTTGATAATACCCCAGATTTCTATGCAGGTTAAAAATATTCAGTGATGTTGTGTCTGAAACCTTGCACCAAAAAAATATGGGTTTCAAAGGATTCCAAATAAGTAAAAAAATACTATTGAATCAGAATCTTATGGGAAACATGGGATAAAACATATTATTGATGGATTGTCTTTTTTTATGGTCAGTGTTCTTTCAACTTAATAACATGATCTAGTACTTATACATGTCATTGTTTTATGTAGTTTTATTAAGGAAAATGATTTACAAGCCCGATCTTATAGGGCATATGTAAGCCCCATGAGGTGGCAATACCGAATATACCCTTGAAACCGTTTTCAATAATCACTCTCCACATTTAATGGTCGGTTAGAATTTCCTTATAAGGAAAGAGTAATGAAGTTTTAATTACCGTTTTTTTTTGTTATGACAATTAAATTGTTAATCGTCCATCATCAAAGATAAAAAAAATTTCAACGCTATAATTTTTTATAAGAACACTGAGAAGCAGATCGGAAGAATTTTTTTCCCGTTTTTGAACCTCTGATTTATTTGTTGGAGGACTTTCAGCATCTGATCTAATCTGAAATAACAATTGATCAATTTATAATGTCAGTTGATTTAGATGTAACATTGTTATTGTTTGTTTTTTCATGTATTTTCATTTTTCTTATTGGATTTCACATTTAATGTTATCTGAATCTGTTGTTTTTTATGTTAAAATTGTTTTCTGGTGAACTTTTTAAAGTGCTGATGTTATATTGACATTGGCTTAAACAACATTAAAAAATCAGTTACATTTCTTGTATGCATATCTGATCAACTAATTTTTTATAAGAACATAGAGAAGCTGATCGGAAGATTTTTTTCTCGTTTTTGAACCTCTGATTTATTTATTGGAGGACTTTCAGCATCTGATCTGATCTGAAATAACAATTGATCAATTTATAATGTCAGTTGATTTAGATGTAACATTGTTATTGTTTGTTTTTTCATGTGTTTTCATTTTTCTTATTGGATTTCATATTTAATGTTATCTAAATCTGTTGTTTTTTTATGTTAAAATTTTTTTCTGGAGAAATTTTTAGAGTGCTGATGTTCTATTGGCATTGGCTTGAGCAACATTAAAAAATTAGTTACATTTCTTGCGTGCATCTCTGATCAACTTTTCGACAGAAATTCCTAACTGTAGTTGTTGGCGAAGAATCATTGTCAGACTGAATTATTCACTCTCCAATCAAGGGTCGAAGTGAAAGGTAGCTACCATTGAAAATGAAGGCATCTAAGGTTTTCAAGTCAAATAGAAAACAAGTGAAGATTTTTAAAAATTTCAATGTGTAAGATGTTGGTGAAACTATTGGATCTGCTGCTTTGTGATTCATTTATTTTCCTTAGCATTTTTTTTTCAGTGACATGTTTTGTAATCCTTTTGTTGATTTCTGAAAGGTTTTGTAATGTGTTCTTCGAGAGACTGTGTGAATTTTAAAATGTAATTCAGTTACATTTTAAAATTGCTAGTTATATTGTTAAAAAGTTAGTTACATTTCAGTTTAAACTACTTACATTGTTACAAATTTATGTAACAATACTACTACATATTTCAAATTTTAGATACATTTAGCATAAATCATAGTCTATGTTAGTGACAAACAACCAATACCAGTTGGTTTACATTATTCAAAACATAAAAAAGCATAAGAAACTAAGTTTTTCATTTAAACACATCACAATATATTCTTGAGATGTTTGCTTCTTTCAAAATTTGTTTTGCACCCATATACAGGACAAATTTTCCACATATATACATGACTAAACACTCAGAGTCACTGATAAAACTTCATTGTTCTAACTCTTTGATCATTATCTGTATATGTCCTCTTTATGTCATTTAGGAAACTTTTTATGAGGTGTGCTCTAATGTATGTGCACACATTCTTTATCATCTTTGTCAACAATTCCTCATGAATGATATACTGTCTCATAATATGAATGATCACTGTCCCACAGTCCATTATGCAATTTAATCAAAATGAATTTTGTTAAAGAGTTTTTTATATTGTAGTTTTGAACATGTATTGCTGTAAATATACATACGAAAACTGAGGTTGTTGTGGTGCTTCCTTCACTGATGTGATTTTTTCCACTTCGATATAGTCAAAACACTTCATGAATTCAGTTTCATTTCACTCTATGGTATCAGAATTGACTTTTTCTGAGTAAAAGTCTATTATGTTCTATAGTAGTTAGTTATAGATAACAAATAATTCAATAACATATATCAAATGTTAATTACATTCTTTAAATTTTGTTAGTTTACATATCCAAGTACTGAAGACTCCAAATATATTATGACATACACACGTACTATATTTTTGAAAGGTAAGTTACATTCAATTTCAAGTCGATTGCATTTTTTAAATTGACAGTTTCATATAACAAAAAGTAAGTTACTTTAATCAAAAGAAAATTACATTCACCCAATGTCCGTTTACATCAAACAAACAGGAAAATGCATATAACTAAAAAAATAAGTTACATACTTCAATTAATAAGTTACATATACACCTAGTTAATGATTTCACATACATCATGTCACAAACACACTTGCAACATTCAAATACACACAGTAAACATAAAAAAAAAATCAGTTACATTCTTTCAATAGGTGCATCAGATTCAAATTCAGCAGCAATTTATACATTACAAAGCATTTTTAGCTGAAATAGATTTGGGGAGCTACTAAAAATTTTCAATAACAACAGATTCATGTAGTTTTTCACATCATTCATAAATTATTTTCACATATCATAGAAAAAACTAATATACCAATCGGAAATAAATTTTCTATGGTTTTTTGGGATTCGAATGATCTTTTAAAACAACAAAAGCATCTGAAAAAAAAAAACGTTGATACCCATTTTTTGCAGGGGGTTAACAATCAGATGAAGAAAATGTTCAAAAAATTGTGGAAAGTGAAGCTGCAAAAAGATTTTAGGTCTTTTTGGTTGTTTTAGGTGAAATAGGAATAGATTGTTAGTGTGATTTGGCTTGTGATTTCCGTTTTTAGAAACTCCAGAGAATTTGAAAATCCAAATTTGGCTCACGAGATGATCGGAGAAGATGAAACTGTAACCGAAAAAAGAGGGTTTTAGCGTTGAAACCATGTGTTTTTAATTAGGAGTGGTTTTGTATTTTGCTTTTTTACCATTTTGTAAAAGTCAACTAAGAAACCAATGATATGTTGACACCTATTGGAGCTATGAGTGGGGCCTATATAATGGGGCTTATGTAGCAAGACTCTTTTATTAAATATTTTGTTTTGTTGGTATTATTATTTTTTAGCGTGATTACACACAGTCCCCTCCCTGATATAGCCCCACCTATCTCATTGAAAAATTTTCATATTTTTTTAAGAAGGGCCATGTAATTGATTGGAGTGATAGTTTATCTTTTATAAATCAATATAACTCATTTGATGATATATAATATTTAAAAAAAATAAAAATTGTTAAAGACTGCAGACAGTGCTGTCACGAGATTATACATATAAAGAGTTAGATTTCCAAGTATACGTACAACATTGCAAATAAAAGTGTTTAAGATATGTATATTAAATTTTCATATTATTTTTCATTTGTGAACTAAACATTAGAAAATAACTATGAATAAGAAGAGAGAGAGAGAGAGAGAGCAAACTCCATAAAGGAATCTAGATTCTTGATAAAAAGAATAACTTATAAATAAAACTATTTTAAAATAAAAATAATAACGCGAATCAAAGAGGATTACAAAGTTTTGGCAGGGAGAAATTGTCTTAGTGGGCCTTGCCGAAACTTAAACCCATGTTTGGTTGGAGAATTAGGGGGGAATAACCAGTGAAAAAAGGTGTTTACGGTTGTTTGAATGATTGGAATAAAATGGAATTCGGGTGCCAAGATAAATTGGTATAAGGGGGCATAATAATACCATCTCCTCCCTCGCATTAGATTATTCAATCAAATGTATAAGTGAGGTCCACTGAGTCATATTTCCTTTTTTCCATTTCTTGCTGTCGTTAAATGTCATTTCAAAATTTATTACACTTTATTTCATCATTTATGCCCAAGTCAACTAAACAATAAAATTTTATTATCACGTTTCTCAATGATAATAACTAACCTCTCGTTTGGGGTGTGACATAAAATTATTCTTTTTTGATAACTATACTAGGTTAGATAACAATCCATGCTGAATAAGTAAATTTTTGTTTGATTGTCTTTTTTGTTATTCTTATCAAAAACGTAAAAATGATCTTTTTGTTGTTCGGTTCACCATGGATAAAGTAATGATAAGTGGTAGATAAGAGATGAATAATAGTTTATGGCTTTTTAAATAACAACTATACTCTTGCATAAATTATTTGTGTTTGGGAATAAGTATGAAAGATGTGTATGTGATATGATAGATGCAGGGGCGGACTTAGGGGGGGCAAGATGGGGCCCAAGCCCCCTAGAGAATTTGAAAGCATTAAAAAGTCATTCATAACTTCATATAATTAATTCACAGCCCCTAATAACAAGGTACATGCTAACATCAACAAATAGGACCCATTGAAAAAAAAAAAAACCTAATAACACTACCATCACGTTTGTTGTCCCCAATCCCACGCGTACGGCCGAAAAAAATAAAAATTTGTGTGCTGTCGTGGCGTCTCTCGTGACATCTCGCACCCCATCAAAAGCATCTTCAACCCCCTGCGGTCCTTTTTGTTGTATGTTTAATATTTTTTTGAATGAAGCATATTTTGAATATTGGGTTTTGATTTATTTTATTCTTTATATTTAATCTATGCTTATTTTTTGTTGGTGAATTTGAATTTTTTTTATTGATTGGATTATGAGATTTGAAAATATTATGTTCATCTTCAATTCTTCAAATTTTTGTATGAGTAATATTTGTTTTTTTTTTTAGCCCCAATTTTAGTCCTATAGACGTTAATAAAAAATCACCGGAGCATATACTTACGTTAATAAGTTACGTACTTTGATAAAATATTTTTGTTGGGATTTATTTATTTATTTTATTTGGATAAAGTTTTTTTTTATTTTTATTTTTAATTGAACTTTCAGGTTAATCATGAGTAAGTTTAAAACGATTGACTCATTCTTCAACAGAATTGCTCCAACCCGAGAGTCAATTCACTTCCAACTTCTAATATTAATCCACCTCCAATTATTTAAAGTCTTTCACCTAAACGTTCAAGAACTGAAGATGTCACTAATACTCATCTTCCAATTATAGAACATGATCCAGGATTGTGTTGCCAAATTTTGAAATATCTAGTAAATCAACAAGATGAAATTCATTGAACGTATGTTAGGGCTGGACCATATCAACATAAGTTTCAGTATTTTTGGTTTGAAAAATTCTCTTTATAGTTAGAGTACTCCACTACAAGATATGTAATTGAAGTAAAAGATATGTAATTTCTTATTTATTTTTATGACGATTATTAAAATTATTTATGAGATTTCATCGGTGTATTGACTTATAATGAATGACTTGAATTTTGATATTTTTTGTCTTAAATTATCATCTTTATATTTATATTTTGTTATAATTTTTTTTATTTCAAGTATATTGTTTGGTCTCCGGCCGCCCCCTCTTGTTCTAAATCCTGGATCTTTCTTGGATAGATGTGACCATTTTTGGAATGAGTGCAGAGAGTGTTAGGTGAGATTTTTTTTTAAAATGAAAGAGAATAATATTTTTTTATCTATTAACATAGATAAGCATTGATAATCAATTCTAGCATTTTCTGAGAATAATTATCAGACCTTATCCTAGCTTATACAGATATAATTATCAATGTTTATTTTTGCAAAACAAATAGCTTTTTGTAGTTATTCTCCTGTATTCTTCTCTATTAATGACTTATATTTCACCCCACCAAATAAAGGGTAAAAACACAATCAAATAAAAATGATTTATATCTATACAAGAATAGTCATAAAAACCTCATAATTTCTTAATTTTCTATCCAAATTGGGGCACTAAGCAAGAGTTTGGGAATCAGCTTTCGCTTGTTCTGCATTGTGTTTGTTCATTTATGTGCAAACCTGTTTTACTTTTTTTTTTAAATAGATACTCATTAATTGAAATATATATTGTTATAAAAATAAATTATACAAAAAAATATATTGGTATATTTTTTTGAATAATAAAAAATTAATTTTGATATACTGTGATAGTGTAATATATCGGAGTGTATATGCGGCTAGAGAATCATTTCTAGGCTGTAGATAGGGCTCTAAAACAGTTTGAGTATATCAATACACTTTTCGCTTTATTCTTTTATTTTTTGGACTGACTTTTCCTTTTATTATTGGTGTTCAACAAAAGACGGATGAAATTTTGAAGTACTGGTTCAATTAATTAAATAATGAATCAAAGCAACCAGTGAACCCTGTTTGGTTCATGAATGATTTATCCTAGCATAAAATAGTTTTGACTGATTCACGTAAATAGACTATACTTACAATTATCAAAGCTTATTTTAAGTCACCAAAATATAATTATTACAGTTTATATATATATATCATAAAAAACTAGCTGGGTTTACTGGAGATCTTTTGTATTGTTTTTGTTTTTTTGGGATTTTGGGCAAGTAGGAATCTTATGTAATTGGAAAAAAGAGAATCAAAAGAAACCCTGTTTTGTTACCAATATTTCATTTAAAATTTTAAATGAGAAAATATTCTAAGGCTGAATGAGACAAATTGGTAAGAGAAAATCATTTTAATTAAAATTCACAAGAAAATCAAAGTAAATTGGATAATGTTAAGTGTAACCCTTTTTCTAACCCCAATTTCAGTTTATATATTTTTTAAATTTTTTAAAAATAATATATTTCATCTAATGATGTAAATGCTTTTATAAAAAAAAATGAAGTATATGCTCAAATGAATTGCATGGATGTATTAATAAAAATATAAAAAATTATATTAAAACATATACCTTATTACTATAAATATATGCTTCATTAATTTTTTATTAATGTGCATAAAAAATTAAAATTGAGACTAAAAAATAAACAAAGTGCTTAACAGTACTAAAAATAACTTTGTTTTATATTTTGTTACTGGAATAATGTTTGTTTTCACGGTACAAAGGGACACATCCTGCTACATGGGACCCGCTAGCAAGATTCAAATTTTGTATTTCCAACCCTTTTGGACTGATTCATAAGTCCATGTCCCACTGTCTGTTTTGAGTCCATGCCAACATAAACGATCATTGGTATCAGTAGTGGTTAATCTCATTGACTTTGTGACACATTAGAAAAAAGAAACTCTTTTCTTCTTGATTATGATAGCATCTTCAACCATATTTCATTTGTCTAAAGGTCCATTTTTTTGGGTGAGCATGCCTTAGCAAAACACTGTCAAATGCTACCTTCCATCCAAACGGAAAAATAAAGTTTACGTTACCGGTTCAATGTGAGAATTTTTGAGGTGAGTTTCCAACGCCTCAAAAATGTGATTATCCACCGAGAACATGATCTTAGATTAGAGCTGTAACTCTGGTGGGTTTAGGTTGGGGTTGACCCCAATCTGAACCCAATACGAATTCTAAACTACTCAACTTTAACCCGATCTAACTCGATTTTCAATTCAAATTGGACTAATCAGAACCCAACCCGCAATTAAATAAATCAACCTGATTCAAACCGATTTTTAAACATAATGTACAAATTAAATAAACTACCCCGACCTAACCCATAAGATTAGTTAGGTTTACCTAAAATTTGAACGCTCCACATTAGGAGCTATAAAATGAACAACCATGATTTTTTTTTTAACTATTAATTTACGGGTTCAGTTGGGTCAAGTTATGAGTGAGGCCAACCCGAACTCAACCCGATTTGTGAGTCAACCCGAATTGATGAACCCGAACCCGATTTGGCCAACCCAATCCATATAAAAATCGGATTCAACGCGTCGGGTTTAAGTTCAACCCGACCCAAGTTACAGCACTATCCCAGACATATACTAAAATAAATGATGATAATGCTCTCCAACTATACTCTAAATAGAGTCTCTTTTTTATCTTTCTATAAACAACATAATTTGTGTAATCTAAAATTAAATTAAACTGTAGTTACACACAATTCTATTTATGGCCTCGTCTGCTGTTTGAATATAACAGTGGCATGATGAGGAACAATTTTTTTCTTGAAATATATATATATACAGGGACGATGGGGTGCGGCCGTGCGCACGGTGCACCCCATCGTGCGCCCCTGACGTGGGCCGTGCGATCGCTGGTCGTGCGATTGCACGGTCCACGTTTTTTAAAAAAAAAAAAACAAAAAAAAAATCGATCGTCTCTCTCGCGCTGTCTTTCTCTCTCTCTCTCTCAATCTCTCTCTCTCTCTCGAAACCACTCTCTCTCTCTCGTCGACGACGACGACGAAATCGACCCCCGTCGACGACGACCGCGACCCCCGTCCCTCTGCAACCCCCGTCGACGTTACGGACCGACCCCCGTCGCCCCCGTCGACCCCCGTCACCCCCGTCGCCCCCGTCGACGACGACCGCGTTTTTTTTTTTTCGTTTGTTTTTGTTTTTTTTTAAAAAACGTCGACTGTGCGATCGCGAGTACGTCAATCGCACGGTCGACGTTACGGGGCGCATGAGGGGTGCACCGTGCGCACGGTCGCACCCCATGTGCGCATATATATATATATATATATATATATATATATATATATATATATATATATATATACACTTTTTTCACTGAGCTACTTTTAGTTTTGTGGCGTTTTCGGTGGCCCGAAAACATCGGTGTCGGTGGACGCGGCCACGGGTTCACTTTGGCACCGACGCATGAGTGAGTGTAACACAGTGAAATTATTTGGATATGAGTTTAGAAATATGAGGTACTGTCTTTGAAAAAGTTAAAAGTTTTTAAACTCAGATTTAATTACATTTTTCACATTTAATTTTTCAAGCTATCTTCTTCCCCTTTCTACAAGTAATAAAAAAACATACGGTTGAAAATCTAATGAAGCAATGCTTTTCAAAAATTGGTAAGAGAAAATCATTTTGAATGCAACTTCTTTCATTTTAATTAAAATTCACAAGAAAATCAAAGTAAATTGGATAATGTTAAGTGTAACCCTTTTTCTAACCCCAATTTCAGTTTATATATTTTTTAAATTTTTTAAAAATAATATATTTCATCTAATGATGTAAATGCTTTTATAAAAAAAAATGAAGTATATGCTCAAATGAATTGCATGGATGTATTAATAAAAATATAAAAAATTATATTGAAACATATACTTTATTACTATGAATATATGTTTCATTAATTTTTTTTTATTGATGTGCATAAAATATTAAAATTGAGACTAAAAAATAAACAAAGTGCTTAACAGTACTAAAAATAACTTTGTTTTATATCTTGTTACTGGAATAATGTTTGTTTTCACGGTACAAAGGGACACATCCTGCTACATGGGACCCGCTAGCAAGATTCAAATTTTGTATTTCCAACCCTTTTGGACTGATTCATAAGTCTATGTCCCACTGTCTGTTTTGAGTCCATGCCAACATAAACGATCATTGGTATCAGTAGTGGTTAATCTCATTGACTTTGTGACACATTAGAAAAAAGAAACTCTTTTCTTCTTGATTATGATTAAGAAATTATGAGAGTATCTAAAGGTCCATTTTTTTGGGTGAGCATGCCTTAGCAAAACACTGTCAAATGCTACCTTCCATCCAAACGGAAAAATAAAGTTTACGTTACCGGTTCAATGTGAGAATTTTTGAGGTGAGTTTCCAACGCCTCAAAAATGTGATTATCCACCGAGAACATGGTCTTAGATTAGGGCTGTAACTCAGGCGGGTTCTAAACTACTCAACTTTAACCCGACCTAACTCGATTTTCAATTCAAATTGGACTAATCAGAACCCAACCCGCAATTAAATAAATCAACCACCCAACTCGATTTTTAAACATAATGTACAAATTAGTTAGATTTACCTAAAATTTGAACGCTCCACATTAGGAGCTATAAAATGAACAACCATGATTTTTTTTTTAACTATTAATTTACGGGTTCAGGTTGGATCAAGTTGTGAGTGAGGCCAACCCGAACTCAACCCGATTTGTGAGTCAACCCGAATTGATGAACCCGAACCCGAATCCGACCCATATAAAAATCGGGTTCAACCCGACCCAAGTTACAGTCCTATCCCAGACATACACTAAAATAAATGATGATAATGCTCTCCAACTATACTCTAAATAGAGTCTCTTTTTTATCTTTCTATAAACAACATAATTTGTGTAATCTAAAATTAAATTAAACTGTAGTTACACACAATTCTATTTATGGCCTCGTCTGCTGTTTGAATATAACAGTGGCATGATGAGGAACAATTTTTTTCTTGAAATATATATATATAATATATATATATATATATATATATATATATATATATATACTTTTTTCACTGAGCTACTTTTAGTTTTGTGGCGTTTTCGGTGGCCCGAAAACATCGGTGTCGGTGGACGCGGCCACGGGTTCACTTTGGTACCGACGCATGAGTGAGTGTAACATAGTGAAATTATTTGGATATGAGTTTAGGAATCGGAGGTTCTGTCTTCAAAAAGTTAAAAGTTTTTAAACTCAGATCTAATTATATTTTTAACATTTAATTTTTCAAGCTATCTTCTTCCCCTTTCTACAAGTAAAAAAAAAACATACGGTTGAAAATCTAATGAAGCAATGCTTTTCAAAAATTAAGTTTGAAACACAAGATTTCAATGCTGCGTTTGGATGTGAGGTTAGAATCTTGTGTTTCAAACTCAGTTTTTGAAAATCATTGTTTTATTAGATTTTCAACCATAAGATTTTTTAGCATAAAAAGAAAAGATGATGGTTTGAGAAGCTGAATGCTAAAAATACGTTTGGATTTTAGTTTGAAATTTTTTTAACTTTTCAAAAACAGAATTTACGTAAACTAATATCCAAACGGACCCTAAATACAGCTAAATATGTTGCTACATGTAATTTGGGATAGTATGTGATCCATATATCTATCTTGATAGTTTTCAAATGAGATATATATTTTATTAAAAATAATTATATTATTTTATAAACGAATTTATTCAATTCATTATGAAGGTTTATATATATATATATTTTTATAAAAGATATACTTTATTAATGATGTTTATTATTTAAAAAAATCAAACATGTATGAATTACATGCTGGACTGCGTGCAAAAATATTGTACTTAACAGTCTTTTTAATAGTGACATATTTATTTCAATTAAAATTCTGTGAAAATTATTTGGAGAGATAATCCAAGGATTTGTTCTAGTGCCCAAATATCGCTATCTTAGGTGAGAGTATCCAAGGGGAAAGCTTGTATGGGTCACTTACTCCCTTGTCTGCCACATGGATCTGAAGTCAAATCTTTAAATCCAAACCTGGGTCTTCATACTACTCTTTTTTTTTGTTTTTGAATTTACGAGAACATTGTATTTAGTCATTTTCAGTTATTTTTCTAAATTATTCATGTTTTGATTTTCTTTAAAAATATATATTTATCTAATAGAAGATAAAGAATTCTTCCAAAAAAAAATAAAATAAAGAAGTAAAAAAGAAATTCATACACAAATGAATCAAATGCATTTATTTTTATGTTTTTCATAATACAATTCACCATGACATAGAAGAATGTAGATATGTTTGGGTGTGTCAATTTTTTTTTTTTTTTATATAACTTTCTACATGCTTTTTTCTGCATGGTAGAATACAAGCTTTTATGTGTTTTCTAACTCAATCCATTTTTTGAGAGTTGATTTTAAGTTGTTTTTTTTTTTTTTTTTGATATCGGAGGGACCTCGTGATTGACCTTACGATCGAGCTGGGAAGACTATCTCCATCTATTTATCCCAGTCTTATAAAATTTTTTTTTAAATAATCATCAATAAATACGTAGATAAGTCATGCTGATTTGAAGTTCATATTAATTTTTTTTATATTTGAAAAAAAAAATGATGTTTGAAATTCTTGATTCTTGTAATCATTTCTGGACATCCCAGTATCCCGCAGATCATTCCTTGTTCCCACAAAATCCATCATACTTGATCTTTGATGTACCATTGTCTCTTGCACCACAAAATATCTTTCTTTTACTCACGTTTTTTCACACAAAAGATGCGTGCATTTTTTTTTTATATATATAACAGATGCGTGCATTGAGTTTATATTATACTCAAACAGGTGTCATGCAACCAAATCCATATATCCAGTCCACCATTTGCTATGATCTGACTATTTATCCATTCTATATATTTGTTCACACTTTCAAAATGCTTCTGTATAATCCTCCGGATAGTTGGGTTTATCAATGGATAAATAATCTTAGTTTCTTGTGTCTCACATGCATGACGTGCCAGTGCTTCCGGTGCCTCTACACACTCGCGAGAGACTTTATATATTTGAAGAGCTTCATTTGGCATGGGGTTTTGGTGTCATAGAGTCCAACATTCTTGAAACGGGGGGGGGGGGGGGGGGGGGGGCAGGTCCAGGTTGTTGGAATAGCCTTATCAACGACTCTGAATGAGAGCAAATGCATATTCTTCTATATCCTTTGGATCGCACAAATTGTAAATCATCAATTATAGCAATTGCTTCCGCCTGCAAGAGCGAGGATCATAACCAACAAAAAAATCCAGCACCACAAACTTGGAAACCATTTTGTTGAACCGCTATAAAGCCCGCTCCCGCCATTCTCGTTCTTCTATCCACACTTTCATAAGTGATTATTAGGACCCCCCCCCCCCTCTGAGATCTCAGTTGCTTGAACTTTCCTGCATATTTGCATTTGAATATTTAATTGAGGAGTTACCTTATTTAACTGAATTGACGATATATTCTGCATCTTGACAATAAGTCGGGCAGCTTCTTCTGTCATAGCCTTTGCTCGGGCTGCTACAATCCGAGGAAGAACTTTAATCCCTTTGAATATACTTGCATTGCGAGCTTTCCATACTAATCAGAGGACATAAAATAAAAACTATCCTTCTATGGCATCCCTGTTCAGATTTTCCCCATTTTTCCTCTGAAAGCATGTCTCCCCAATGATGCAAATTTCTAATAACTGCTGGTGGGTGCAGCCTTGAGTGAATGCATGTCCAACATTCAGCTATGCATTCACAATTAAGAAATAAATGATGTGAGATCACCTCATATTGATTACACAGAGGACAAGTAGTATCTATATAAATCTCAATTGCATTAAGATGTGAGCGTGTTGGGAGCCTATTCCATAACAGCTTCCACAAGAACATTTTGGCACCACTGGTAATCTCCACAATTTTTTCCAGTTTATTTGGAAGGGATTAGGAGAAGCAGAACTAAGGATTCTTTGTAGTTTTCCAATAGTAGGTCGAAGATCAATATTCTCCTCCCACCCCCATGACACCTTTGAACCTGGTTTATTTGTGGGGGGACTGATGAAAGATGCATGCATTTGTTTGAATAGCTTTTAAGCTATACATTCATCATTCATGTACGGAGTGATAGCCAGATGTATAATCCAAAGATAAAAAGGAATGGAAAAAGGAAATCTATGGAAGAGAAAGAAGATAGTATTAAAGAATTCAGAAAAGAGTACACAACATAAGAGGGAATGAAAATTTATGGGTAAAAAACAGGTGGATTTAAAGGCCCAACACTGCCAACGGTTGAAAATTGGGAGGGAAAGAAAAATTCGATGCAACTGTGTAAACAAGGGTATTTTTGTCATATGCAGGAGTTTTTTTTATTTTTTTAAAATTTGAGGGGCTTATATGCAAATAAATTTTCACTATAACACAAGGTAACGAAATATTCCATGAATATTCCTCACAACTTAAAATCAAACTAATCCCGGGGAATATTTGCTTAACCATGAAAATTTTGAGGGGGTTATATGGATTTTCAGAAGAAAAAAAAAAGAAAAAAAGATATAGATATTAGCTAACTTACTGGGGTTTTATACAATTTTTCCCATATTTGAAATAAAATTTGTGTTTGTGTCGGATTGATAATGAAAGATTGTGAGGTTGACCTGCTAGAAGACGAGCTTCTGGTCTTGTCAAATGTCATTTTTAATCAATTATTGTAAAATGGTTTGGATAGGTGTACTGCCCATATTTTGAAGGCTATAAAGCAATTGGGCAGCCTGTCCTTTGGAAGCCTTTTATAGTACAAAATGAGATGTTTTGATTAATAACGGTTTCAGTCTATCCACGTGTTACATGTTCAACTATTTTTTATATATAAAAAAAAAATTAAACAAGATCTAATCAGTTAAATAGACTTCAAATAAAACACATTTTACCTCATAATCAGTTTCTGTGGGGTCACATTTTAATTTTCAAGGTCCTAATGTAAAAAGAGTAGCCGCATTATGTATTAAGAGAATGATATAACATAAATGTGGCAAACAAGGATAGAAATATGAAAAGAATATTTTGATGCTAGTTGTTAATGAAAGATGCAACAGCAAATAAATTCACAACAGATTAATGAATTTTCAGTCTAGAATGGCAAAACTGGCCCCATCAGTAGAACAAAAAAGAAAAAGAAAAACGAAAAAGAGAGAAGATATTACCTGACCGTGCCAACGATTTTACGAGTCAGGGGAAAAAATTGAGTATTTTTGCATAAATTGGCCGTATGAATCTACTGTACATTGCCCCATTAGAGGTGTGGAGAAGATTACAAGGGAAGCACTTTAATTCAGTGCAAGTTCTTGTTCTTGTTCAGAGATCCTAACTTCCCGATAGGGATTGAGGATTTGTTTAATCTCATCCGCGTTGAGCGTCTCATATTCGAGCAGGGCATTCGCTAACGCATGTAGCGCATTTTCATGCTGTAAACATGAGGCAATGTTAAAACAACAACGAATTACTGACCAACAACAGGATTCTAAGAAACTAGGGGCAGTGCTAAATATAAGGTATGAAAACCACAGCAATTCAAGTGTGTGCACGCGTGCACGCTTGGATGTGAGTGAGTGAATGTTCATATCAAACCAGTCTTTTCTATTAAATTGTAGATATGATAAAGAAATAGTGGGAAAAAGTCACTCAAAAGATATAAGCAATGAAGGAAACTTGGGGAGAAGATACATGTAATGCAATATATACGAGACTAACCTTTTTTACCAGGTTCTTCACACGATCATAAGCCTCTCTCAGGAGCTTTACCACCTTCAAAAAGTTTCGGAGTTAGATAACTACAACAAATGTCTTCTAACAAGAACACACTCAATATACTTTGTTGACATACTTCTGCATCAATTCGTGATTGCATCTCTGAGCTTGGTCTCTCTCTGACAAAAACTGGCCCAATTGCATCACTCATCCCACAAGATGATACCTGAAAATAAAAGTTTTCCCATGCGACAATTATTTTTCAAAGAAATTAATTAAGTGGGAGATAAAGAGCCTTCATTTTACAGGTGGACACTAATAATACCATGTAGTGAGCAAGCTCAGTAGCTGAATGAATATCACTACTTGCGCCAGTTGTGATTTGTTCCCGACCAAAGATAAGTTCTTCTGCCACTCTTCCTCCCATGCATACATCTAGACGTGCTAACAACTGCTTCTTGCTAATAGATGTTTCATCGTTAGAGGGAAGCTGTGTGACCATCCCTAAAGCAGATCCTCGTGGCATTATTGTTGCCTTGTGTATAGGAAGTGCTCCATCTGTATTGTATGCAACAATGGCATGACCACTCTCATGATAAGCAGTGAGCTGCACAAAAGTTGGTCAAAATTGATTACTTGAACAAACAGGATTCACATGCGTGATTTAAAAAAAAACAGAGACAATAGAGATATCCTGATACACAGTCAGTACACATGATCCACACCTTCTTTGATTCTTCAGATATGTACATAGTTTTCCGTTCTGTTCCCATAACTATCCTGTCTTTGGCAAATTCTAATTGTGTGGCAGTTATCTTCTCAATACCTTCTACTGCAGCCTTGATGGCTGCGATATTTACCAAGTTTGCAAGATCTGTTAAGAGACAAATCAGTAAATCAGTGATGCATGTCAGAACACTTACCAAAAACATGTCCCACTGTGCGGTAATGCTTAAAAATATCATTATGAACATGGCAATCAGATGTAAGGAAACGGACTGTAAGACAAATTACCTGCACCATTGAACCCAGGAGTACCACGGGCAATTGCTCTGGCATCTACATCATCAGCTAATGGCTTATCTTGCAAATACAGCTCCAAAATCTCTTGTCTTCCTCGAACATCCGGATTGGAGACAACAATCTGCGCAGAATATGGATATTTTTCTATGTATCTCTAGTGAAAAAGTAAACTGTTGCACAAATACCTAAATCATACACGAGAACATAGTGGTTGTACACTAATTGATTTTTTTAAAAAAATATTAAACCTGTGTAAGATGTATGTTATATTATATCCTCCAAACATGTGCAGATGCCAGAGATTGCAGTCTAATGTACATGACCCAAGGAATGTTAATTGAAAACCTTCCATAATCACGAATCTTAGATTGAAGTGAGTGCTACAAGACTGGTTAATGGCCAACGAGTTGTATGAGCTCATCAGGAATCCATCACCAATTATTAGAATACATCAAGATAAGTCAACTCATGGGCCTAAGATTAACCCAAACGGAAGTGCAATAAGAAGCATTGTTCAAATTTGTGAGGCATTTGCAAAGGCTATCAAAGATTCTCCTGCATTTTATATATTATCAATTTCTACTAGTATTTAACATTGAATTATTGTTATGAAGAATATAAAATGTATTTGACAATACAGAAACCATGTATTACACACCACAGTACAATACATCAAACTCCAAAGGGAGTCCAGCAACCAAAACTAGTCAATATTTACTACTGAAGTCAAAATGTCTGTATTTTACACTGCAGATTAACTCCGGAATGAATTCACCTTTTATGAATACATTGATTAGTTCATACATTTCAGTGTGATCATATGAATCTGAAATTTTATTTGTCCTACCATTTCTTTGCCATAGGATTCCAATAATTTGCACCAATAGCAGCTACTTAAAATGATTCATCAAACAATGTATTGATTTAAAGGAATGATGCCATTTCCCTTTTCAGCAATGTTATGAGCCAACTATGTAAATTGCACAAGAATGTTCCAGGTGAAGTTCATTGGTGGGGATAGCAGTATATAGTCTACTGTTTTTTTATTAAGATGAAACTAGAACTTCCATCTTGTAGCTGAAATGCATTAGCATGAAGCATCCAAAAGGTGTATAGAACTTACATGTCTGTCAAATCTACCAGGCCTTGTCAAGGCTGGATCAAGGATATCTGGCAAGTTTGTTGCAGCCATCAATATTATGCCCTAGGTTAAAGAAAATGCCAAAAGAGTTGAGACATGCAGTGAGAAGACTATTAATGTAATGCTTTCTTCACTACCATACCTCATTCTGCTCAAAGCCATCCATTTCAACGAGCAGTTGATGCAATGTTTTCTTTGTATGGCCTTCCCATTGCTTCCGAGTTGATCCAACAGCATCTATTTCATCAATGAAAATGATGCATGGCGCCTATGAATGGCGGTAGCATTAAAAAAAAAAACTGTCAATATGAATTGCAAGGACCAATAAAACAAAATCTACTACCAATAGTAATGGAACACAAATACGCAAATTAAAATTAACACAACACCAACTATAATGCATTAATTTGGAGGATGAAAAGGTTATGGGCCAGCACTTCAGGTTGACTTCCTCTTCAATCAATAAGTATTCCTCCAGGACCTTTTCCTATACAGCCAGTGAAACCAATAGTTTTTATCTACTGTCCTACTTCTATACATATGGTAGTAAGAAAACTAGAATTTTCAAAGCAGATGATATTATCCATCCATAGCTTTCCTGGATATAAATGACTAGAACCTGAACTCTTCAAAAAGATGCCCTTGAAAGAAAACTGATGCCCACTACAAAAATGTCAAAATCAATGTTTCTTTTCAACGACTCAATAAGACCTAAGAACAAATATGAACCAGAATATTGCTAAAAGAGAAAAGGTTCCATTTTTATATAATATAGTTATGCAACAAGAAATAATGAGAAAATATGCTCCCCTTTCATGTTCACATTTTTATACAAGACCAGCTTTAAAACAAGGAGTGAATGCAAGTCCAGTGGGTCAATACAATTGTTCCTCCGATACCTTTAAACTATTCATTAGACTCACATGAAAGACAAAGATACTGTTTATAAATGACCTAATTATGCAACAAAATTATGAGAAAATGTGGTTCCCTTGCATATTCATCTAGGACCAGTTTCAGAACAAGAATTGAATGAAAGTCCAGTGGGTCGATAATATTGCTCCTCCAATTCCTTTTAACTATTCGTTTAACTCACAAATCACACATTGTACATAGAGTACTGCATATACATGAGCTTCGATCACCTAATCACAGAGTTGTTTTTACAAGTCATGAATTACTATCAAAATGAAAGATGAGGAAGCATGCAAGAAATATTGTATACTATTTAGTCAACAAAATCATAATGTAAAAGTTGAAATAACCTTCTTTTTGGCGGCTTGAAACAAAGACCTCACCCGTCGAGCACCAACACCGACAAACCTGGTAGACAAGAATTAGGTTGGTCAGCCTGTAAAAAAATGTGCCAATTTAAGTACTATGAAATTAAATGAGCCCACATGGACAGATTGTCACTGAATAAAGGTATGTACTACAGGTACTTTATAGTTGTGTGTATAGAATAAGTAGTTAGATGACCCACATTTTTATTACTTCATAAATCCATTAAATCTTATTCAGATGGAACAGATAAACAATTCAGATAGTTAACCAAAAAAAATTGTCAGGTATGACCAACGCAGTTTTGGAAAAACAAGTAGCTTTCAAACCCATGATATCATTATTGGATCGTAGCCTGCTTACATTTCTTCAAATTCAGATCCTGCTCGATAGAAAAAAGGAACTCCAGCTTCTCCAGCAATTGCCTGTGAATACCCAGCTCCAATCATTAAATCAATATGAACGTGAATATCAAATTACAAAACCAGGCATGGACAGATGTGCCTAACCTGTATGCATGATGCCAAATAAAGCTTATCTAACAAGCAAGATGCTTTTATACACCCACATGTTAACTTGGAGAGTGACGAGAGTCTCATTACCATATTATTTCATTAAAAAAAATAGAATAAAAAGGAACCTCATCAAGACGAAGCATTATATTGTTTTGCGTATATCAATTATCAGTATTATATATTCCAGAAGAAGATAAACATGAGAATATATTTGCATCAACCTTTTACAAATGTTATATGATAGAAACTAATAATGATGAAATATTCAAGAAGAAAGTTCTTCAGTAAACATGTAAAGTGTGATATATTAAACTTATATACACAAGCAGAATAACTTTATTAAAATGGCCTAGCTAACTGATCATATAGATGATAGTACTACCAAACTGGAAGGTACAAATTGTCAGATTTTAACGATCAATCACAGTGTTCATAGGCTCTAAGCTCAATACACGGTGAATGAATAAATAAGGTAACAAAACAGAAATTTGTCAATTGTGGTATGGTAGAAGTGTAGAACAATATTTGGAAACTGGATGATAAAGATTTGCCAATGAAATTCTTAACAAATCATAAGAAATAAATTAATAAATCAAGTTGCAGAGGTCCACAATCTTTACATAAGAAAATCTGTCCAGACATTTAATTACAAAACCTATATTAAACCCTGGTGCCAAGAAAGCATCATTTCACAAAATTTAAAGAGAGGCGTTTTTACCTTAGCAAGCAAAGTTTTCCCTGTACCAGGTGCTCCAGTCAAAAGAATTCCCTGCAAGTTAATGTTCATTACACTGATATAAAAACTAGGAATAAAACACAAGGATAATATCATCAATGAAAGTCAATGAAAACAAACAGCTATAGAATATAATCTCTAATGTCAATGACAAATTTTATTTATATCAACACCATTCCAAAAAATCATGCGAACCAAGCTTGAGCTATAAAATGAGTTCATGTTTCATATTGAATATTTGTTTTTTCATATTTATTGTATTTTCTCTTATAAAGATTAAGCTCTTCAGTTGTTTCACATTGGCCACTTTCAGTGGCACACAGTCTCAATTTGTTAAAGGAATTCCCTGCCATGCAATAGTGAGCTGCAGAGCATGTAAGCTTAGTTGAAAAAAGCACAGCGGTTTGATGAGGAGAGAAAAATTAGATATTATTCAAAATCCATCATATACTTGATTAATTAAATGGGCATATGAAGAAGAGAGGGCATAATAACAAGAACTTTCCTTTAGAGAGATCATATTAATATTACTTCCATTCAAAACCTGAATATATAAAAAACAATTATGGAGAAACAACCACAAAAAATATTATACAAGATATGGATGTACCTTTGGCAATTTCCCTCCAAGGCGAGTGAACTTCGATGGGTTCTTGAGATACTCAACTACTTCCTCTAGCTCTTGCTTAGCATCATCACAGCCTTTGACATCCTTAAAGGTTTTCACATTCTGCACAAAAGTAATAAAGATTGGTGATTTAAATAATGACTGTAGACTTGTAAATTGTGATTTAAAAATTATACAAGATACCATATAAGACTAAAGATTTGTAACTGTATAATATCTTTTGCACGTAAATATAGTAACATACATTTTTTGCATTTTTAGAAAGACACAGAGACTAAATTACCTATAAATTGGGCAGCTAGTTGGAACTGATATTGTGTTCATCAATATTAAAATCAGATTGTACAGCTTGTTTGTCACTCTTTCAACATAATGAAAAGCATTGCTATACAGATTTAATGGTACGGAAAGAGTAACAATACGTAAAATTCTTAATGAATTCATTAATTAAGTGACATGGATATAGGAATGCATCCTTTTAATCACCAAAAAAAATGCTGACAACCAATGCAAAGAACAATTTTCCATGAGATGGAAGATTATCACCTTCTCTGGTATGATTTCTTTATTTAGCTCCTTAGGAGCATATGATGCACTTGAACCAACACCAGAAGTACCAATTCCACCTAAGCTACCCACATACTTGTTAAGTGCATTTGCACCCAATACCCTGTTAAACAGAAATGAGAACAAAAAAAATGCAATTACCTTACTGATTGATAGAAGGTAAATATTATATAAAGAGACCAAAATTAGATTTGAAAAAGAAAATGCTAAAAGGACAAAATGATCAGCGCTTCAAAAAATTTAGACACAAACAGTGGGATGAAAAGTATACCACATCAACCCGACAACAACAGTGAACAAGATTGTTGAGATGAGCTCTTGGGCAAATCGTGTTGATCTGTTTGAGGCTTTTGGATCAACCTACACAATGAAATTGCAGGATATGTACAAATAATTACAAGATATAGCAGTGTATGACAAAAGTTTAATTATTACCATCACTACATGCAGTGGTTGCTTATCAGATATCCCAGGATTGAGGAAAGGCTGATCTGCATTTCCTGACGCACGCTGCTTTAGCTCTTGCAGCTACTAACATGAAGATAAAATATGGAAAGAATCAGTAACATGATTCTCATGTCCTATCTAAGACTAACTCAGATTGGAATGGGGAAAATAAAAAATTCAGATAGATATAAAAAATGTTCAATTAGAATAAAAGATTAAAAAAACTAGTTAGTGAAGACCTCTTTAAAATGATATGTAATGCTAAAAACAAGGTAAAATTAGCATTACCATGGATCCATGTTATTTTTCATCCAATTAGAGTTGACGATAGTGAAATCACCAGTAGTGTGCGATACAACTTGCACATGCATGATTTTTCATGTTAATTGGGAACAAACATCGCAATGGCTTATGGGTACGATAGTTTAGTTTAAACTTGATCTTAACTTGTGATTTAAGATTAGGGTCAGATATATCACACGGGACCTCAAACATAAAATTATTCACATGCACCTTTTTTTTTCTTGGGGAAGGGGGGAGAAAAAAGTGGGATCTCCCCCAGATTTTATTAATTAGTAAAATCCATGGAAATGGGGGAGACAAGGCATCCCCTCCAACAAACTATAAAATGAAAAAACTGGAGGAGAAAAAACATTCCCTCTAACAAAATGAAAAAGAAAAGAAAACATCCTACGTGTGCATGGGGGTTTGGCTCGGATTGGCTCAACTTAACTCCAATCCTTTGTGGACCACATTTTGGTTAGCCAATTGGCGCCCCTTGTCTCCGAAAAGAAGGTCAGCGGTTCAAACCCTCTCCGTCCAAGGGGAGGTGCACCAATTTTCAAAAAAAAATTAAAGAAAGAAAAATCTCACCTTTGACCCATTTACATAATATTCGTAGAGAGCCTCCCTCTCTGTGAATATTTAAGTTCATGGCTCCTAGGATCCCCCACAACCTGAAACAGTCAAAGGCTCTTTACCACATATTCCCTTCATTACATGGTTTTCCTTGGGACATTGTGTTATTCCTTGTCCAAAAACATATTCCAACTTACAGTATATGGAATGATTTCTGGTCCTTGGATTCTTTTACAGATGTCATGACTATAACTGCAGCTCACGTATATTGAATATAATAAGCATTACAATTTAATAAATGAAAGATGAGATAATTTTATCTGCTCGCTGGACAGTCAGTTGAATTTAGTAATAACTGTCAGAGTTCTTCTCCCACAGAAACATTCAAATTATTTCTAAGGTAAGTTGATTCTTTAATTCTAATTCATATAAAAATAACAATGTAGAAACATCATAAAATAAAGCAGCACAGGAAACACTATCTTAGGAATATTAAAACATAACACACTGTAATGGAACAATTTAAACCTGACTATACAATTTCCAAGAACAATAATGCAGTTCTGACATGAGTAGAAGAGCACCGCAGAAAAATCAAACACTTTCAGTCAGATTTCTAAGGTTGGAAAAAAATATAACCCAGCAGAGTTCAACAGTACCAGCAAAGGGAGGCTGGAAGGCTTTCCTGCCTGCTCATCTGGAAGATATTCTGCTATAGCATTGGTCATAACAAGAGCTCGGATATACTCAGCTACTCCTCTACTATCTACAGTATGATCCCGCTGTTCAAACCGTGTGAGAACAGATTCAGGGCTGTCACAAGAAAAAATAGCATTAAACCCCATGAATCAAAACATTTAATTTCTCCATTATAGGATCCAACTAGTTCAAGAAGCAGATAAAGAGGGTATGACTATGAGACCAAAATAATAAAAAGAAAAGTCAGATGGCCCTATATATAAAAAAAGACTCACATACACAAAGAAAATTATTGTCTTGTCCATTCAAAACAGAATCATATCAATTCGAACTTAAATTGACATACGCTATAATACCCTAGTGCAGGAAACAAAACAAAGCAAGCAAGATCGAATTTTAATAGCATGCACTTCTTGAATCCAATGTTAATAAAACTGAATTAAAAAATTCCAATGTAGGATGCAACTACTTTTTCCGTGCTGAGAAAGTGGGCATTGGATAAACATATAGACTTCATTCATATCTAATATCACATCAATACTACACAATGACACTAAATATATATAAAAACTACAAGACACACTGTTTTTGGCGGCGTCGAACAAGAATTACCCCGATTCTAACTCAAATTAACTTCACTACAAAAACCCAATTAAAAAAGACACCAAAAGAAGTTACAAAAAATCAAATCTTTAATGACAGAACCTGTGCTTGTTGAGCTCGGCAAGCAGCGCGGCTTGCTTTGCCGGGTCCTTAGGATCGGCGTCAGCCTCTGCGATCAAACGCTCCAGCCTCCTCTCCTGCCCCAAGAACGGCCACCAATTCAGCCATCCCCGCGCGATGATGCCCTCAAAACCCCTCCTCACCGAGGCCAGCATCCCCAGAAAGAACGCCGCCAGCGGAAGCCCCCGTTCCCCCTGCACCGCGGGCTCCAATGCCGAGGCGGCGGCGTCCGCCTCGGGTTCCGCGACATCTGCTCCGGTTTCTTGAGGAAGGTCCGACCTTTCTTGGCGTTCGGTCCCCGAGAACGGATTCTCGTTGAAGGGGGAGGACTCCGAAGAGCTGGAGCTGGAGCTGTCGTGGAGGGAGGCGAAGGGGAGGAGGGGGTGGAGGCGGTGCAAGCGGGAGGCGGTGGAGATACGGGGGAGGTGGGGGCGGTTGGGGAGGGAGCGAGTGGGGAGAAGAGAGGATCTGCAGAGGAGGAAAGCTTGGAGGGCGGACATTGCGGAAATTAGGGTTTCTCACTCTCTCTCTCTCTCTCTCTCTCTCTCTCTCGACCACAAAATGAAGTGAGAGAGTGAACGAGAGAGGGATGGAGAAGAGAAAACCTTATCAAGATTGAAATTGGCGCGTCTCGTTCTCTTCTTTAGATTCTGTTGACTCGTCTCAAAAATCTTTGACAATTCTTTTTATTTCTTTCAATAAGAGGTTCTAATTATAAATTCAAGTTAATAATATCTAAAGATGGACAGGTTTTTCTTTTTTTCGCAAGTCTTAACCGCTTTGATCGTGTTTTTTTGTTTTTTTTTTTTTGATCAAAAGACATCTAAGTCCCTACAAATATGAAAAAATTCATATAAGTCCCTACTAAAATTGGGACAGACGTACGAGTCCCTGAAAACTCAGAAAAATCCAATTATCATCCCTGAGTTAAATTTTCATCCAAATTTAACAGAATATTCCTAGAATATTCCATCACATATAATTGTGTAGACATTGAAGTCCTTATAAACAGTCATAAAGATAAATTAGTCCATATAAAAGATAAAATTGCCCCTAAAAGATTTTTACATTAAATTGTGTATATATTATAGTCCCTATAAATAATCATAAAGACAAATTAGTCTCTGCAAAAGATAAAATTGCCCTTGAAAGACTTTTACATGTAATTGAATAAACATATAGTCCTTATAAACCATCGTAAAGACAAATTGGTCCCTCTAAAAGACTGCAATTTCTATACAATTAAATGTAAAAATTATTCAGGGGCATTTTTATCTTTTACATGTACCAATTTGTTTTTACGATTATTTATAAGGACTGTAATGTCTATCCAATTAAATGTAAAAATCTTTCAGGGGCAATTTTATCTTTTGCAAGGACTAATTTATCTTTATGATTGTTTATAGGGACTGCAATGTGTACACAATTTAATGTAAAAGTCTTTCAGGGACAATTTTGACTTTTGCAGGGACTAATTTGTCTTTATGACTGTTTATAAAGACTTCAATGTCAACACAATTATATGTGACAGAATATTCTGGGAATATTCCGTTAAGTTTGGATGGAAATTTAACTCAGGGATGATAATTGGGTTTTTTTGAGTTTTCAGGGACTCGTACGTCTGTCCTAATTTTAGTAGGAACTTATATGAGTTTTTTCATTTGGATGGTTTTTTTTTTTGTTTTTGTTTTTGTTTTTTTTTGTCTGATTGTCTGTACTTTGGGCATTCATTCCTTCGCGGTTTTGCATCGTCTGATTTGAGCACTAGATTTTTTTATATTGCAGCTAATGCACACTAGATTTTTTTTTATTATAAAAAGATATACACTCCTTCATTAAAATACATGTAATTATATAAAATAAAATATATTTGAGATATATTAGTGTATTTTTTTTTCGTTGAAAAAATGATAAAAGTTTTCACGCCATACACTATGATAGTGCAATATATGTCATGTTATTATAACGTATGGGGCTACAAAATGGACTGAGTGTATCAGTGCTCAAAATGAAAATGATATGTCCAGTCCCTTGCAGTCCTATTTGCAGCCCACATCATTTTTTTTTAAATATACACTTTTCAATTGAAATACATACTGTTATATGAAATGAAGCATATACTGAGATACACTAGCATATTTTTTTCTCTTTCAAAATTTTATTATTATTATTTTACACTATAATAAAATATCATATACTATGTATACAGAACTATCATAGGCTATGAGGCTGCAAAGCAACGCTCAATAAAAAGATGAGTGCTAATAAAGGCCGATGCACTCAATCAATCTTGTAGCCCAGAAACAATTCCCATCGTAACAATATATATTACAAGACACATGTATTATCTGAGTTTATGGAAATTAAATTTTTTTCATTTTTCAGAAAAGAAAAATGCATTAATGGTATCTGAATGTATACTTTTTAACTTTTGTAATAAAATGACTTCAATTGACAAATGTATATAATATTTTTATCTGAATGAAATTATTTTTTATCGTTTTTGTTACATTTTTGTTACTATTTTTATGCTAACAGTTTAAACGTGGATTGCATAGTAACTCAAAAAATGTTTTAACATATTTTCAATTTTCAAATCTAATCTTCAACGTCCGCTTCGATATGCTTTCATGTGCCTTGGGTTGGCAATGGGCAAGCCCAAACCGGGCCCAGTCGGGCCTAGGGGCCACGCTTCAAGCCGAAAATGAAGCCTAGGCCTGCCCATAGGCTTGGGTTGGGCCGGACTTTGTGGCCGGACAATTATTTACTATATTTTATATTTTTTTAAATATTTTTTAATTTAATTTAACCTAAAACATAGAAAAAAAAAAGTGAATAGAAGAGTTAAGTAACTTGAATTAGAAAAACTTTGAACAATAAAAAAATTTGAATTGAATATTAGCTTATGGGTGAATAAAATGTGTATATCCAAATTAGGTTGACACCTACTCATTTTATCTTTCGTTATCCAAAGCTATCTAAAATTGAACTAAACTTCAATATAAATTTAACATTACAAGTAAATTTAAATTAAACCTAGGAACTAGGTTTGGCCCTAGGTCCGGGCTGGGCTTTTCCGGGCTAGGCCTCACGCAGGGTCCGGTTGGGCTTGGAATTTTTTAAAAGCCTAGTCCCGGCCCTATGGGGTGACTGGGCCCGGGCCGGGCTTAGGCCCGGAAATATTCATGTCCGGGCTCATGGGCCATTTGGCCTACCCTAGATGTGCCCCAATCCCATACGAAGTCCTCTCCATATCTTAGAAAGTTTTATGTGCCCAACTGCACTGAGAAAACCGTGTTACCCAATAAAAAAACAATAATGATTTTTAGGCCCCAATTGGTAAACCCCATCTCAAGCCCCATGAGGTGGCAAGATTGAATTACCCACTTTACCCTTCCTATCTAAATGAAGAAGTTTTTTCCATAACCGATTCCTTAAATCTCGAGGTGGTTATGATTTAGGATATTCTCTCTCTTTTTAAAGTAATTAATTCAATTGAATACCAAAAAAATAAGATTTACATTTTTTTATTCAGATTGATATGTGAAAAAAATATCGAATTCAGTTTTGGTGGGGATTGGAGGAGAAGATTATAATTACTCTAGTAATTTTTTTTATTTACGATCTGATTGTGGTGCAAATAATGACGATCCATTCAGGTTAAGCTTTTCAATCTAAATAAAACATATTGTTCTGATTTTACATTCATCTTTGAATTATCAATACATTTTTTAGATCGAATTTAATTTAAATTCAGATACATTGCCACTGTATCTGAATTTTTAGCCTTGCATAATATTATTCAGTACGATTTTTGAGATCTAAATAAGTACGATTTGTATAATCGTTTTTGTTGTTGTGTATGTGTATAAGTATGCATATTGAGTCGTTCAATATATTTTTAACCTTGCATGATCATTATTTAACTTATTCGGATTCAAGATACATTGTTATCTAATGTAAAGTTCTAATTCAGATTTCAGATACATGTGTATCTTAATTATTTATCCACCCCAATTTGTTGTTTGTTTTTTTTCTTTTGGTGGATTTGATTAATGTGTATCTGAATAATATTTAATTATTTTTTGACATCTATATTTAAAGACTTTTATTAATCATCTATACAATGTCTCATTAGTATATAAACCATAATTGTTTCATTTTTAAACTCATTCAGATTTCAGATACACTTGTATCTAATGTAAAGTTGTTATTTTAGATTTCAGATACACGTGTATCTGAATTATTTACCCAGCTCAATTTGTTGTTTGTTATTTTTCTTTTTAATGGATTTGATTAATGTGTATCTGAATAATATTTAATTGTTTTGTCATGTATATTTAAATATTTTTATTAATCATCTAAACAATGCTTCATTAACAGGTAGAATATAATTGTTTCATGTGAATATACTAATCTGTATCTGAAAGTCTAATATATTCATTTGTAGCTGTATCTGAAAAAAATAGAGGTAGAGGTCGAAGGAGTACTCGAAAGGTAGCCGATCCACCTCTCATAAGATAGAAGGTGACGAGAGCATTATAAAGGTAGTGATGCCGATCGTCGAAGATGAGAACGCCGGCCGGAATGAATTTTTTAAGTAGTGGATACCTTATGAGGGTAAAAAAGAAATTTTTTCAAAGAAGGAGTTATTCAATCCCAATTAATGATGGATTGTTTTTTATAATAAAGAATTCAAATATAAAGGAAGGGTAGTATTGTCTCTGCATTTTTTACCTTTTAAAAAGTCAAACAGGGAACCAATAAATTAATAACACCTATTGGGCTTATGAATGGAGCTCAAATTTTGAGGACCATGTAACAAGTCCCAAAAAAAAAATGTCCCATGTGTGACACAAACCCATTTTCCACTAGAATACCCTTACTTTTGTGGATAATTAATCATAAAAAATTGCCATGCATGCACTCCATATAAGAAATATCTCCTATGCTTCTCACACACAAAGATCCAAAACAAATTGCACAACTAGAGACTCCACCCAATTTTTATTAGCACCCCGTCCTTGGCCAGGGGACAAATTTGATGTGTCATAATAAAATAAAATAATAAAAAGTCACTATATGATGATTTCGATCCGTTACCAGCTAAGAAATATGGATGTAAAATTGTTGTCGGTTGTTTTGTGTGTCCCAAATCACATGCGATTTCCATGCATAGGATGATTAGTCCATGCAAAGTCTCTTTATGGCTAGGTCACGTAAAATAATACCTATGACCATAATATTGTTATAAAGATCATTTCATCTTTATTTATGACATTTTTCTAATTAATTAAATATCATTTTTTTCTTAAGTGAAAATCTTGATAATATTAAGAATTTAATGGACTGTTTGGATGTGCAATTCAACCACAGGCTTTTCAAAAATCCAAATCACTTTTAAAAAACATTGTTTAAAATTTGTTGAAACACTAGAAAAATTAATGAATGAAACGTATAAAAAGCCAAGTCCAAGACATTTGTGAAAATCGCTTGGATCTTTTATTAATGTTTCCACAGCAGAATCATGTCCAAATGCTGTTCCACATGTACAGAATCTAAAAGATAAAATAGATGATTTATATATGCATATTAAAGTTAATTATCTATATCATCGAGCATAAATGATATTCTAAATGACAATATCCAACATCATTCAAATGCTATTAGAATATCATATAATTTAAACTTTATAACATATAATACATATATATATCAATGTGTCATTGTCGAAAGTTGCTTTATCGATTTGATTTCGATCAAAGAAGATGATCAGAAGTTGTACCAGAGGAACATGAACATCCATCCAACGAATTTAAAATCAATGAATTCGGGTTGGCACATATAAGTTCCACTGTCCCTGGCATTAATAAAAACACACACCCATTATTCCATTAAAAGACCTCTCTCCATCTCTCTTTGGCTGTTCTGTGAACAAGAGCTAGCCGTAGACAGTGACATCTCATCCTCCTCGATCAATGTCTGACTTCTCTTTGAATGGATATATACCATCAACTCTGCATTTGGCATCAGATTTTTTATGCGATATATACAGAGAATTTTTGTAGTATCATGATAAAAAATATTACACAAGATGTAATATAATACTGATATAATTTTTTTTTTTTTTTGGTGGGCCAGCGTCAGTCTGTTTTACAACCCTAATTGTGATCGTCATATTATTAACATAGTACATGAAAATAGTCTATAACCACGTATAGATGAAGTAAAATTAGATATGTGAGTGCATACTTTTATTTATTTATTTTTGTAAAAGACATGCAGAACATTAGTATATTTAAGTATGCACTTCAAAGAAGAAAAATTTAAAACATGATGGGCTGAGCATAACATTTGTGTTTGTGTTAGTCCCTTTTAGCAATCTCATTTGTTTTGATGAATCATATGACATATCCTAGTTAATAAATGTTTAAATAAACAAAAACATATCATGTTCATGTCCCGTTGTGTCAATTGTTGTATAAATGTCTGAGTTATATTGATATAATAAATAATGTTGCGCATAATCTTTTTATCTATATTTATTTTCAGGCTCCACTCTTTTTTTCTTCTTTTTTGAAATAGTATACTCTAATGGTTATGTATATTAATGAAATATGAAATACATATTTTAATGATTATATGGCCTTATTTTTTTTATAAATTTTTTTTATTATTTTATTAATGGAAATAGAAACAGCTAGACTAGTGGAATAAAATTAAAACTGTTACACAGCACTCTTAAATAATTGATGATCGTGGACTTGTGGTGGGTGCAAGACTTTATCAGCTTTAGTGGTCTCTCCACAAGTGTCCTTTTCGTCCACAGCCCCTGCATGCTGTCCCCATTGAAAACAAAAAAAAATTCATTATGTATTAAGATGGTCCATTTGATCGACCAAGCTTTGACTCACTTTAGCAGAGGCTCTCTTTCTTCAAACAAGGATTTTTTCATGTTAACTTCGCTGTTACACACAATATATATATGTCGACTCGTTTCCTGAAGTATTTGTCTAACGTTATCTTGAAAAAACCTACAAACATATATTATGAGTAAATGCAAAACACTAATAAGACATAACAAATTATTTACAATGTTCTAAAACCATTAATGCTAATTTGAAGTAGGAGTACTGGTTAATAAAAATAAAGGATTTTTAGTTTTAAGTCTTCATAAACTATATGATTTAGTGATCGATCCCTCACTTTTTCATATTTCGATTTAAGTTCGCAGATTTAAAGGGTATATTCCTTTTTAGTCCCTTTCAGGGATCTATTCTTAAATTATTTAACCTTAAAATCTGGAGACTTAAATCATATAGTTTACATAGACTTAAAACTAAAAATCCCTAAAAATGAATCCATATTTGATATGATGCATTAATATGCGAGTTTGCATATGATGATTTCCACTCATTTATGTTGATTGGTGAGACTCCACTCAACCTGTTAACAAAAATGAAAACACAGACATTTAAAAAGATGGGTCGAACTGTTATCAATTCAAAGCTAGCTATGGCTGCACATGGTTTCCATCACTGCTATTAAATAAGGCCCCCTCCACTGTTCTTAAACTGAAACAGTATGTCATTTTTTATTCTTTGTTATAATTTGTTTTCTTTTCTATTTTTAATTAGAAAACATTAAACCCAATTTCATTCATTAATTATCCTAAAAGAGAGAGTCCTGTCGCGGGAGAGAAGATGTCTTTAAATCTTTTAGACTGTCTCTCTTATGGATCCCATATACTCATTTTTAATATCTATTAAAAAAAGTTACATATCTATCAAGATTTCATTTTAACAAAAAATGAGTTATCTTAAAAAGAGAGTGCTTTTGAAAAGAGGACAAATGGTGTATGAAACTCAAACGTGTGAACACCAAACTTTAATTTACATAACAAATTCCTTAAAATCCGGTTCCACAAAAACATGATGAATTCGATGATATTCAGTTGGGTTGCTCCTTTTTAATTAGATTTTACTTTTGAGTAAGTTTTTGTCTTCTATATTTGTATTACTAGAAAATAAATATACACTAGATCAATAAATAACATTGAATTATATTTGGACATGGTTTATCTCATAGAATTAATAAATATTTTAAAAACATTGTTACATTCCGTTTTTTTTAAAGAGTCCCATGCACAATTCCATCCACTATCGTTTGAAATTTTTTTATATATTTTTTAAATCATACCATTAAATTTTATTAAATTATATATTTAGATATATAATTTTAAAAAAAATAAAACAGTGTATTAGACAGTAAAATGAGCTAAATCTAGCTTTCTCTAAATTTTAATATGTTCACTTGCTTTAGGGGGTGTTTGCATGTGTGTTTGAAAAGATTGAGGGTTTGCAGTAATGTGATTATTCCAAACCCATTTTCAAATATAAAAAAAAGCTGTATCTTAATTAAAAAATGTAGACACATTTTTATAAATAAATATCTAAATGCTAGCTTTTTCATAATATGTGGAAAGACAACTTTTTGCAAACTCAGTTGTAAACTTAACCTTTGAGGAAAAACTAATTTCTAAACCCACATCCAATCATACTATTTTTCAAAAAACAAAATCAGAGTAATAACTGTATTCTAATCTTGTTATTACTCTTATTGGGGGCACACATAATCTAGTTTGAGGGAAATCGTCTTCGTATCGAGTAGTAAGGAAGGGGTTTTATGCGCTCTGGCCCGAATGCGCTCGATCAGGGTGACTTCTCATCCATTAGGATATGATTTTTTTAATCTTTATTCGAGTTTGGTTATCTTTATTTTGTATTTTTATCCTAATTTTCCTTACCCGTGATCTAATCCGGTCATTATAATTTGAAAACTTTTAAATGATAATATCTTATCTTTCTAACAAAATAATAAAAAAAGGGTTAAAGACATTTAAGTCCCTACAAACATGGAAAAATCCATATAAGTCCCTACTAAAATTGGGACAGACGTACGAGTCCCTAAAAACTCAGAAAAACTCAATTATCATCACTGAATTAAATTTCCATCCAAATTTAACGGAATATTCCTAGAATATTCCATCACATATAATTGTGTAGACATTGAAGTCCTTATAAACAGTCATAAAGATAAATTAGTCCCTGTAAAAAATAAAATTGCCCCTAAAAGACTTTTACATTAAATTGTGTATACATTGTAGTCCCTATAAATAATCATAAAGACAAATTAGTTTCCGCAAAATACAAATTTGCCCTTAAAAGACTTTTACATGTAATTGAATAGACAATACAGTCCTTATAAACAATCGTAAAGACAAATTGGTTCCTCTAAAAGACAAAAATACCCTTGAAGTATTTTTACATTTAATTGTGTAGACATTGCAATTTAAAAATTAAATACCATCTAAAAGACTACATTTTCTACACAATTAAATGTAAAAATTCTTCACGGGTATTTTTGTCTTTTACATGTACCTAGTTGTCTTTACGATTATTTATAAGAACTGTAATGTCTATCCAATTAAATGTAAAAATCTTTCAGGGACAATTTTATCTTTTGCAAGGACTAATTTGTCTTTATGATTGTTTATAGGGACTGCAATGTGTACACAATTTAATGTAAAAGTCTTTCAGGGGCAATTTTATCTTTTACAGGGACTAATTTGTCTTTATGACTGTTTATAAGGACTTTAATGTCTACACAATTATATGTGACAGAATATTATGGGAATATTCCATTAAGTTTGGATGGAAATTTAACTCAGGATGATAATTAAATTTTTTTGAGTTTTCAGAGACTCGTATATCTGTTCCAATTTTAGTAGGGATTTATATGAGTTTTTCCATGTTTGTAGGGACTTAGATGTCTTTAACCCGAAAAAAAAAAAATTGTAATCTCACTAAAAAAAAGAAGAAGAAAATTCAGTTCTAATCCCGCGTAACAACAAATATTAATCAGATTTTCACATACGACAGAAAAGAAGAAAACCTGAAATCTCACCACAATCCTTTAATTTATTCAGTTCCGCCATTACATTTGCCGACAACTTTCCTCAACGACCATCACCGCCACCTTCATCAACAATATTTTAATTTTTCTAATTCAGACATTCACTTCTTGACAAATCCAAGCTTTCACTCTCTCTCACACACTCTCCCTCTTCAAGAATTAAAAAAAAAAAAAAAAAAACACAAAGACCCATTTTGAAGTCTCTTCTTCTCGAATCCCATCAAAAGCTTCGTTTGTTTCTTTCCTCTTGTAACCCCCAAATGGAGTTCCACCCATTCATGGTGGTTCTCACGTGTTTCTTGACATTGGGTTCTCTTCCATTCAATGTCCTCGCACAGTGGAGGACTTGCCAGGGGACGGTGGCGATGAAGGAGAGGGCGGAGACCATATCGATCGAGGACTTCGGCGGCGTCGGCGATGGCCGGACCGTCAACACGGCGGCGTTCAGGGAGGCGGTCTATCGGATCGAGCATCTCGGCCGCCCCGGCGGGACTCTCCTTCACGTCCCCGCCGGGGTCTGGGTCACCGGGGCGTTCAACCTCACCAGTCACATGACCCTCTACCTCGCCCAAGGCGCCGTCATCAGAGCCGTCCAGGTGATGGTTCCCCCCACCCCTCACCGTCAGTCAGTCAGTCATCTCTTGCATTTGTTTCTTTAGTTGCTTTAAAGAAATGGTTTGTGGAGATTTGAGTTTCTGTTGGTTTTGTTGGTGTCTAGTATTGGGTATATGTAACGATTTCTATATTAGGCGCTGTTACACACAATCCTTTTTACAGCCCAGATGGAGTCTTGTATCGTTAGCCATCTAGCGAGATATATATTTGAGATATGTACCCGTCAATTTTTTTTAACATTTGCTAAAAATGGATCGATTCAATTTGAAGTTCAAAATGGAGCGATGTACATTTTTTATAAAAAACATATACATATACATATTTAATCCCCAATGGTCACAGCACAATGGTTCAAGACTTACCTGTGTTAAGGGTAGGTATTGAGTTCAAGTTTTGGTGCTGTGTTAAAATTTTTGTTTGTTTAGTAAAATTCGAAAGAATTTTATGTGAGACCGACTCAAACGGGTAAAGATAGCTTACCAGTTTGACCGTAAGGTCAGCCACAAAAGATCTCTCCATCATAAAAAAAAAAGGGGGGGGAGGATGAAGGAAATTTTATCTGGTGCACCTAAGAATGGCCATAATAATGGAGGATTCCAAATGTCCATTTGGGTGCTCCTAGAGAAGGAAAATGAGAAGGGTTATCAAACTTGCCCTTTGATATGTTTTATCACGTTGTTGTTGGCAAATGCATGATACATCAATGTTTTGATATGGGGATTAATTAATTCTAATGGTTTTTTTTCCTTTCCGGGTTGTGTAGGATACGAGGAATTGGCCTTTGATTGAGCCCTTGCCATCTTACGGGAGGGGAAGAGAATTGCCCGGTGGGAGGTATATGAGTCTGATCCATGGCAGTTGGATTCATGATGTTATTATCACAGGTAATGTTTGTCTTCTTTGTTTGGGTTATTGTGGAGGTAGATTTAATTTTGTTTTGCATGATGCATTTTGTTTGAGAGAACTAAATAATGAGATGCATGTCTTATTATTTATAATTTTTGAAAATGAGTTTTGAGATTTTAGCCTGAGTAATGTGAGCACCTTTTATTCCATATGTTTATAATTGTTTTAAACTGAATGGGATCTTCCAGTTTGATTTGCATAGTTGTGGCTCATCTGGAACTGAATAAACAATCAATGCTAAAAAAAAAAAACACTACAGCACAAAGTTTTTTCTTCTCTGTTTAATACTTGTGTTCATGGATTGGCCTTTAATGTCTTGACTGACTAACCAGCAGAGTTCTACAAGTTTGCCTGGATGCTTGGGAGTCATCATTTTATATCTATATATAAACGCGAGGATCTTGGACCCATAGCTTAATGGTAGACTTAAAAAATTGCAATCAAGATGTCATGATTTCGAGTCCCAGCAATTACCTATCCAAACTGGATAAGGCAGGCATGTGCTTTGAGTGAGATGTGATATCTCACCTTCACATTTTTTTTCATCTAGTTTGATTACAATAGATTCATATGTTTTTCTTTCAGTATGTACTTTTACGTGTTAAAGATCCTGAGACCTTTAGGTGGGATAGTGTTTGGATTTCAAGCCCTGTCATTACATGATGGTAATAACACTTTCACAGGTGAGAATGGAACCATTGATGGACAAGGTGACGTGTGGTGGAATATGTGGAGGCAAAGAACCCTTCCTTTCACCAGGCCGAATTTAATCGAGATGACGCATTCCACAGATGTCCTCATCACCAATGTGATGCTCCAAAACTCACCTTTCTGGAATATTCACCCTGTTTATTGCAGGTATGACCTCTTCAAAATTTCTACACTCTCAGACAGTGACAATATGACTATATGAGGGTATACTATGTCTGTATGTCACCCCTGTTATGCTTGTTATATTTTTGCTTCTTTTGCTGCTGCATCCACCATAATGTTTTGGTTATTTGTTATTGATTTATTACACACATACATGAGTAGAAGACAAAGTCGCTGATGGATAATTTCTAAATCTCTCTATTAGATTGGTAGCTTTGGTTTCAATTGATATGGACAGAGTATCAGAAAAAATTTGATGTCATTTGTTTGTGCAGTAATGTTGAAGTAAGACATGTGACCATTGTAGCCCCGCATGACTCCCCCAACACTGATGGAATTGATCCAGGCATGTCTCTTTTCATACTTTACGATGTACCCAAAACTTCCACTGAAGTTTAATAGCTTCTACGTTTATCTGAATCTGCATCAACCTTGCAGATTCCACTTCCAACGTGTGCATCGAAGACTGCTACATATCGACTGGTGATGATCTAGTGGCCATCAAGAGTGGTTGGGATGAGTACGGCATCACGTATGCTCGATCAAGTTCTGACATCACCATCCGACGGGTGAATGGCTCCTCCCCTTTTGCCGGCATCGCGATTGGAAGCGAAATGTCTGGTGGCGTGCAGAATGTCCTCGTGGAACATATGAACTTGTACAACATGGGTATCGGCATCCACCTGAAGACCAACATTGGCAGGGGAGGGTCGATAAGAAATGTAACTGTGTCGGATGTGTACATGGAGAATGTGCGCAAGGGAGTGAGACTAGCAGGGGACGTAGGAGACCACCCCGACAACAACTACAACCCGAACGCTCTGCCAGTGGTTGATGGGGTCACTATAAAGAATGTGTGGGGAGTCAATGTGCTTCAACCGGGTTCAATACAGGGGATCGAAAATGCACCCTTCACTCGGATATGTTTGTCTAATGTGAAGCTTGGAGGGGGTGGGGCACGGACGCCATGGAAGTGTACGGATGTGAGTGGAGCAGCTCAAGAGGTTCTGCCTTCGCCCTGTGAACAACTGACCAGCACTTCTGGTATGGGGTCTTGTTCAACTCCTATATGAAAAAAAGTTGATTATTGTTCTTTCAATGTTGTATTCGTGTGAGGAAATCTGCAAATGGAAAATATGTAGAGTCCCAAATTTTATTCAGTTTCAGATGTTGCTGTCAAGAAATGGATATGAACAATATCAGGGGGTTGTACAAGCTTACCTGTACCAACTTATATCAAATGTTCTTGAACATGTTTTTTTTTTCTTTTCATTCTTAGATGATCAGGTTTGATATCAAGGCATGGAGAATGATGTTGAAACATGTTTCAGATTCAGCTTTTTAATTTGCAGCTTTTCCATAGGAATATATATATATATATATATATATATGCAAAGACAGATCAGAAAAAAACATATGCTGTATATCAACTCAGGCGAACACAACAGACATCAGATATAATGTTCTGGAAGATCTATTTAACAATACAAGCTAATGGGAGATCAAATGAAACAATTATCATACAAGGCTGGATTTTCAGGCTTCTGAGTGTGGAATTCATTTTTCACAATGGGTTACTGTAAAGCCATAACAGCTACTCAGTCCATCTGATGGTCTGCCGATCTTTTGGTCTTTATGATATCTTCTATTCCTTCAACAGTTTAGCTTGTGGTCACCATTGGCATTCATTCACAGAAGCAATTGATCTCATGCTTCCTACTTCAGAAATGCATGGCTGATATAACTGATGAAACAATCTTGAGTCACCAATAGTCATTGCAGGAGCATTTTCCATCCTCAAAATGGTGAAATCGTCTTCCATCCCTCAAAGAGATCTTGTGATCTCTTATTCGCGAAATGTACTTCATCAGTGTATGACAGTCACTGCAAATTCTTGCATTCTTGATCACCCGAATCGGAACACTCCTATCTGCATGGATCAGCCCATATGCGACAGCCAACTTCTCTGTGTGACTCAACAAAATCTTCTCCTTCTCTTCCCCCTCAACATTCTGAACCACACAGCATATATCAGGTACATACCCTAACTTCTTCGCTTCCGAAACCAACTGAAACAGTTCAAAATATATCTCTCCCATATCTAGAAACGACTCCTCGTTGACATAGAACACATGCACCTTCTGGTTGATTTGTATCCAGCTCCATCCATATCTGTCTGTCACCCCAACCACGTTCATTGTCTCCCTCAAATTCTCAACGTCTTCCCATCGGTTTTCGAGTGCATATAAATCCATCATCAGCAGATAGTTCCCAGAGTTCAAAGGTTCCAACCTGAAAAGCTTTCTCGCTGCTGTCTCAGCAAGTTCCAGATTCCTATGCGCCTTACAAGCTCTAAGAAGCGCTCCCCAAACGCCAGCATCCGGTTCTAGTGGCATATTTTTGATGAACTCCCAAGCTTCATCGAGATATCCACCTCGCCCTAAAAGGTCGACCATGCACGCGTAATGCTCCATTGTTGGATTCACATTATAGTCACTCTTCATCGCATCAAAGTACTTCCACCCCTCAGTGATCAATCCAGAATGTCTGCATGCTGAGAGCAGAGCAGTGAAGGTAATGCCATCCGGTCGAATTCCTGAGTCGCACATCTCATGAAAAAGAGAGATCGCTTCCTCGCCCAAGCCGTGAGTGGCAAGACTGACTAACATCGCGTTCCAAGAGACCAAGCTTTTGCTACTAGCCTTCTTGAAGACGTGTCGGGTGTTTCGCAAACTACCCGACTTGGAATACATGTCGATCAGAGCAGTCGATACGAATATGTCCTCATCGAGGCCCTTCTGAATTGCTAGGCAGTGGAGCTCCTGACCTTTCCCCAAAAATGCGAGCCCTGCACAAGCTCGAAGCAAGCTAGCTATGGTGGCTGCATTGGGCTCGACATGTTCTTTCTGCATCTCGCGCAACAATAACAAAGATTCCTCATTATTTCCACTTTGACAACACCCAGAGATTATAGCCGTCCAGGAAACCACATTTGGAGTTAAACCCATTGATCGCAGTCTCCGAATCAGTATAAGAGCTTGCTTGAATAAGCCCTTCATCGAGTACCCAGATATCACACCATTCCATGTGGTCAAGTCAGGTTTGATGCCTTCCTTTTCCATTTGCATCAATAATTCTAAAGCTTCATCAAACAAGCCATTGTAAGCGTACCCCTTAATCAAACAATTCCATGTGAAGGTATTCCTTCCTTCGATGCCATCAAAGACCTTACGAGCACTCGATAAACTTCCACACTTCAGATACATGTCTATAAGAGAAGTCCCAATGTAAATATCATCAGCATGTCCATTTCTCATAACATACCCATGGGCTTCCTTCCCAAGATCCAGTGAGCCTGAATCGCTGATCGTCTGAAGAATCCGTGTCATGGAGCTCGAGTTGGGCTTGAAGCCTTCGCTCTGCATCATCCGGAGCACCATCAGAGCCCCATTCATGGATCCATGAAGAAATTCACCGGATATGAGGCAATTCCACGTAACCAAGTCTGGTTTCATATTCGATAAACTCATCCTATCGAATAGCTTCCAAGCTTCATCCAGGAATCCATTGAGAGTATAACCCGACAACAAAGAATTCCACGACGCAGAACTCCGGTCCCTCATCAATTCAAAGACCTTTCCCGCCTTCTCAACCACAGAGTTCTTGGAATACATACTGATCAAAGAATTGCACACCAACAAATCAAATGCAGCTCCTGATCGCATCGCGTACCCATGAATCTGTGCTCCTTCTCGGAGCGCCTCCAACCTCCCACACGCTTGGAGAACCCTCGCAATCGTGATGTTATCGGCTTTGAATCCTGAGGAATGCATCTCTCTCAAAAAAATCAGATTTTTATACCACGTACCACTCCGCGTACTCAATGCAATTGCCTTCTTAAAAAGAAAGGGATCTCTAACAGTCATTTCATCGAACAACGCCTCTGCTTGTTCTGAGCCCAAACAATCCCCATAGAAATCCATCAATGCAGACCTCAAATGGGTGTTCGAATCAAGGCCCTTCTTGATAACCCAAGCATGGATTTCCAGGCCAAGCCAAACCTCCATCGAAGCGGCGCAGACCTTCAGAACCGCGGCCAGAGCTCCCTCACCAAAACAGATTCCCCTCCGACACGATTCAGCGAACACGTCGAGCAACTCAAAGAGCGGCCTCTCTCCCTCCCACGAGAGGCCGCGCCGGTCGAAACCAGTCAAGAAAACCATGGCGGCGGATCGAAAGTCACCGACTTGGGAGTACATATCAAAGAGTCTGAATGTGGATGTCTCTGAATTCGCATTAAAATCGGTTTTGATGAGGTGGGCATGGATTTGTTTGACGTAATTGAGAGAATTGGATGTGAATGGGTCGGCGCCATTGAAGCTTAGGAGGGGCTGAAAGAGAGGGGGTGAAGAGGGTGGGCTCTCTGTGTAGGCTTTGGAAACACAGTTTGTTTTGGAAATTATGGACTTTTTGAGATGGTTTGGAAAATTCGGGGAGGGAAGACATGTAGGGAGTGTATTCATTGCAAAAGAATCAAAATTTGACCGTTAATGGGTGTGTTTTATCCATTCTCAGAGCAGTCGTTGCAGTTGATAAGAGAGATTCGGTTGCTTCAATTCGGGTTGCGGTTTGAATGAAACGGGTCTCACTCGGCCGACTCGGGTTGAGTTTTGCGAGTCAAATTATTTAGGGAAACTTTCAAATAACCCCCTGTAAACAGTCTGAAATCCATATTACCCCCTGATATTTCCTGAAATCTATATAACCCCTTAAAACACCTATGTAAATTCAAATAACCCTATGAGTTAAATTTTCATTAACAGATGAGAATATTATATAAATATTTTATTTATTTGAATTTTTATTTATTCGTGAGCATCATCATTGTAATAATGTATGTCTCAAAAAAATTTATGTTTCTTTATACCCCTGTAAACTGTCAGAAATCCATATTACTGCTTATTTTGTTTTAAATTCATATAACCCTTGCAAACATCTATGTAAATTCAAATAGCTCATTGAGTTAAATTTTCTTTGACAGATGAGAAATATTCTATGAATATTCTGTTTGGTTAATCCTGGCTGAAAATATAATATACTAAAAACTCCTTACAATGTGTTAAAAATGCGATCCTCTGTAAATGATGATTTTGTTCCCCTAGATAGGGTTTTATAATTTATGAGGTATATGATTTTTGGAGAAATGAAAACGTGAGTGGATTGTGTTTTACATTGTAAACATTTTTTTGGCATATTTATAGGTCGTGTAATATGTATGCAACCGATAGGACTCCCTCTTCAAACCGAGCCTAAATCAGGAAAAAAAAATTTATATTAAATTTTTTATATTAAAATTAAAATTTTATTTATTTCATTAAATATATCTTTTCATTTATTTTAAATTTTAAATTTACATTTTCTTTTCTCTAAAAATGTAATCCAAAGTGATATTTTTATGCAAAGTCATTTTTTTCTTCTGATTTTTAATAATTAATTCGTATTTTTTTCTTTTGATTTTATATGTCATATTTTAGCATATTCTTACTTTACATGGATTTATTTATATTTTGATATAGAGAAAATATCTTATTTTAATAAATCAAATAAATAAGAAGAAATTCAGATTTTTTGTAGTTTTTATTTCTTTCAAAAAGAAAAACTCGTTGAGTGAATTCTTAATTTGTTACATTTAATTTTTTTAATTTTTTGTTTTAGTCTTATTTTTTATGACTGTTATGATTTTATTTTTTATGAGTTAGCCTACGGCCCATCTAGATTACTTCCCTTTACTGTAAAAATGGATCAAGCGCACAATGTCAATTCCTGGTAATCAAGAATGCAAGTTTTTTAATTGCATATCATTTTTTAAAGCCTATGTTTGGATACATAATAAGACTTAATTATTTTAGAGTATACAGTTATACCAACATAAATGTGTATAGCAGTGGAATAAGTGATTTTGTGTTTAGTTGTGTTTTGAATTATTTTCATTGAAAAAAGTAATAATAAAGTTTTTGTTGTTTTGATAATATGTGAATAAAATATGGATAAGAATTTATAAAATGTGAAATAATGATGATAGTTGATTTGATAAATGATTTATAATAGGTGATGACAGTTGATTTGACAGTGAGTTCACATGTTATTTGAGTGGAATAACATAGAATAATAACTTTAATTTCAAGGGTTGACTAGAATCCATATACCACTTTATATCAGTTTATTCTGATATAGGTTATCCCAGAGTATTCACTGCATCTAAACACTAAAAATTATTTATTCTGTTTTATTACATGTTTTTCCGTACCTATTATGTATCCAAACGGGGATTAATAGGTTAGTGACTTATACTACAATGCAAAACAACTTCCAACATTTATTACACCCAAGTCCCAACACAAGTTTTATTTCGTGAAAGCTGTATATACTTTTCATATAACAAGATTATCAAAATACATAACTAAGACATTAGATCCACACCAAACACTGCAAAGGGTACGTACTTATTTATTTAATTAATTATACACGTACGTATACGTTACACGTACCCTTCACAAATCATAATACATACTGATACACGTACGTTTACACGATCTTCTCCTTCACCTCCACGATCTTCTCCTTCACCTCCATGAATCCATGGTGCTTCTTCTCAGGGCATCCATAGTTTTCGGTGCGCACGAGTTCATCAGTTTGGATGACTTCAAAAGAGCCATCTCTGGTGTTGTGAGACTCTATGCGTTCGTGGTGCACAATGGTTTCTTCCATGGGTACTTTCACTGCTTGGAGGGAGGCCATTATGTATATTATTTTGGAAGAGTTCCGAGAGGGAAAAATTAAAAGCTTGGGTTTTGGTTTGGTTTGATTTGATTTGGGGTGGTGCCTGCTGTGAATTTATATAGGACAATGTGTGCGCGCATTATTCTTCACTTTCGATTATTCCATGCTTTATGTCATCCGAGGATAAGCTTTGGTGAGATTCTATTCCTAGAAAAAGAGGTAGGAGTTGATTTGTATGTTCACGGTTACATGAGATCATGGATTGCATGCAAGTGGGAGTTCGAATCTTTTGCATGACAATCCTATATTAAAACGTCACGCAAGTGACTATAAATCACTTTCAATTAATAAAAATATTTATAGCTATATAGTTTAAGTGAAAAACTATGAATACACGTTCTAAACGGTTTTTTGTCATTTATGTGTAACTTTTCATATAAAATAGAGGACTCCATCACTGTTAATTAGATCTCACAATTTAGACGGTTATGTGTAAAGTATCATCATCGGTTTTCAATGAAGAATGTAACGTACTCACATCTGTCTTATCATATATGTATAACATGTAAATTGAAATTTATGATATTTTAATCATATACCGGTCTCACATTGAGATTTAAATCCATTCAACATGGAATCATCAGTATGACGTATACCGATCAGGATCTAACCCTCAACACATTTTATAATCAAACACACAATAATTATATCATCTTAAATCCAGTCTGAATTTTATCGATATATATCAATTTGCAATTAGAAGATGACATATGTCCTAACACATTTTGTAATCAAACGCACAATGATTATATCATCTTAAATATAGTTTGAATTTCATCGGTACATGTCAGTTTCCAATTAAAAGATGATATATGTCCTATCACATGATAAACATGTAAGATTTTTAAATAATTTAAAATATATGTTAATCCCTACATGATTAAATACTGACATGAATTGATAAATGAAAATCTGTTTCTATATATAATCGAGTTCTATATATATATATACTACACGAAAATATGGATCTTCATTGTGTTGCGTAAGTACTCGTGATCAGGCAGCAGTTTTGACTCTGACAGTCTCTCTCTCTCTCTCTCCAACTTTCAAGTGAGGAATGCGAGGCATCATGCATGCAAAAGAAGCCACGTAAGGCATAATTTCACATGTACACCCCCACTTGTAATCCATGCAAAGTGACACGTAACCCCACCACAACCTGTACAACACAAAACGTATAGTTGTATAATCACATCTGGGTGTACATAAACGCTGGCGTCTGGTGTGGAAGATTTAAACAAGAAAAAAAAGTACCTATTTGTGAGGGAAGTGGTTTAAAGGGGAGTATTAGAAAGAGAAGCAAGTTTGGAAAAACAACTTTTTTGTCTTATACTAGACATTCTTTTGTTTTGACTCCTTAAAAACTAATTTTATAACTAAAAGTTTTTTTTTTTTTTTTTTTCTCAAAAATTGAGATGTTATGAGTTAGCAAATGAGTTTTGATTAACTATAATTATTTCAAAAGAAGAAATTCTCACAAAAATTTATCAAATCCCTTTATAATAATAGACAAATGATCACCTGTAAATCATAAATATTTGAAAAATGTCTTAACACTTTGAATTTTATTTAAGACAATAATGATTTGATTAAGTATATACTTGAATAAATTAAATAAAATATATTCTTCGTTTAATTTTTTTTCACATAATGTGTATAGACTATACACATGTTATAAAAAAATACATAGAGATGAGATATATAATTTTTTTAAAAATAAAAAATATATACAAACTATGTAGGACTTTAAAAAGGATTGAGTGTAACATTTTCCTAATAAAAAGAGTTTAAAAAGTGATGTTACATGCATAGTCCCATGACAACCTTGCTTACAGTTCCATGTACTTGGATAGGTAAACATCTCATTGAATTTTTTCATATTTTTTAAAATCCAATTGTAACGTATATACTTTCTCATTTAGGGTGTGTTTGGTTGCGCGATTGCGCAACGTTTACGATTGCAGGAAGCTGTATTTGTAATCGTGTAACCAAACAATTTTACTGTAACAGCTTCATGCACACAGATTTCAAACAAATAGTGTTCAAAAGCAGCAATTTCAAAAAGCTGAGGGAGCCTGTAGAATCAGTTTTAAAACCTAGATTCCTGCATAATCAATTTTACAATCGCGCAACCAAACGATCCCTTAAAAAAGTATTTACCTTATATTATTTTTTTTAAAAAGAAGGACTTTAAACAGGCGTAGACTGCAGGCAGGGCCGTTGCCCAACATTTTTCTAAAAGAATATCAGGTCACACATACACATACAAAAAAAAAAAAAGAACAAAAAAAAAAAGAAAAATCCATTTCTCATCACTGATAATCATGTATGCAAATATGATGAATCTATTATAAGCAGTTTTCTCTGTGCATATATTAGCACATGGATGATGGATTAATTCAATGCAACATTTCAATGCAAAATATGATGAATCTATTATAAGCATATTTCTCTTGGACAATTCAATGCAACATTTCTGAAACATTCATTAATGAATATAATTACAATCCAAGCACCTCATCTCTTACAACTTACAAGCATATTGCACCAACACAAAATATGGTGTCAGGAATCAGAGAGAATAACTGTCTCTTTGTTAAACAATTTAATAAACATATTGCACCGACTCATATCCAGACAGCATGAAATGATACATTATCGAATCTTTGTCTCGCTTTATCTAATCTTTATTATCTGTAAATGCATTAAAAGTACACAAAATGATTATAGATACATTTTCAAAGTGTTATTAAAATAAATACATCGATTAATTGTTTGAATGACAACATTGTTTTCCTATATCCTAAAAAAATCAGCTGCTGTCTCCCCCTTATCATCTTCATGTCCTCTTAAGTGAATGGAACTCACTGAAAGGCATTTGAATTATGCATTCAACATACTTTACAATGAACAATGTGCGTCTTAAAGATCCCACAATCAGTCAAACATCTAAAATTACAACTACAAAAGTTACCAATGGAATAAAATCAAAGACATACAATTTTACAAAAATATAATGAGTCATTACAATCATGTAATATCAATTTATAATTACATAATGTAATCAACAGTTTACATGAATCATTTACATAACAATAACTACAACAGAAATTATAAATTTAATGCTCAATGATGTAATATTGACTATCATTCACATACCAACTACAATAGAAACTACAAAAATTATCGATTACATAAACTACCATTTACAGAACAGAAATGTAATACCATATATAAAATTAAACTAAGAACATACAAAGTTATAGAGCCATAATAACTAATTACAGAAATATAATACCAATTTACAGATATGTAAATGAGAGTGTTGGGGAGAGAGGGTTGTGGTTTTGCTAGGGAGAGAGAATGACGCGGGGGTCGCTAGCATGGGGATTCAAAACGTCGCGGGGGCTACTGGAAATTCTAATGGAGAAGGAAGGTTGGGGAGAGAGGGAAAATGCGGTTGCCGTTTCGCTTGGAAGAGAGAACGTTGGGGAGAAGGTCGTGAGGATCGCCGTGGAGACGAAACATGGCGAGGGTCGCCAGAGAGAGAGAACACCGTAGGGATAACTGGGGAGAGAGAATGTTGGGAAGATAATTGTTTGGGAAGAGAAAGAGAGTTTTTTTTTTTTTGGGGGGGGGGGGGGGGGCGGGGGAGAGGGTGGTTTTGGAGGGAAGAGTGTTTTGGGGGGAAAGATGGTGTTTTTGGAGGGGGGGGGGGGCTTTGGATTGTCTGTGTTTTACAATAGGATTGTTTCCTGTAGCAGCAAATAGAATTTTGCCACATGTAATGAAGAAAAAGTCACAATCTTCCCTCACTCACACGTCACCCACAAAGAGCTGTCAACCAAAAAAATGATTACATTCCAAAAATACCCCCAACACAATATTTATTCCCAAAGTACTCCATATCCCACTAAAATATGAAATTCCTAAATCTTTTTTTTTCTCTTGTGATTCTTTCTTTTCCCTGTGGGGCTCCACCACCAACTGAAGAAGTATTTCTTCATTCTTTGGGTACGGGCGTGGACGAGGAGGAGGCGGATCAATGGTATGACAATGGTCAGCCAGATGAAATAGGTCGATTCTCTCCCTCCCCCTTTTACATTTTAATGTCATTGTTTAGATTTTGATCATTTGTATATATATATAAAAAAAAACTATAATCCCTTGGTTACATGTGACCCCATGTGTTTCTCTGGTAATTAAGAGAGCAAAATTTTTAATCGCATGTCGTATTTTAAGATATAAAACATATATCCTCTTATGCTAGAAAACCAGATCAACCTATTCATGTTTTCTACACACGACACAAATTTTATTTCAGTGAAAGTTTTATGCTTTTATATGGGGAATGGGGTGCATGCAATATATATGATTTTCATATAACATGAGTATCATATCAAAAATCAAAATAAATATTTAGGAGATTAGATCCACATCAAACACTGCGAAGGGTACTTATTTATTTAATTATACACGTACGTATACGTTACACCCCTTACAGGTACCCTTCATGAATCATAATACATACCGATCATAATTCATTTCATTAATTAATCACTGTCGGTTTCACTGCTGCTACTCCCACCATCCTTGTTCTTGTTCTTCTTCCCCCCGATCTTCTCCTTCACCTCCTCGAACTTCTCCTTCAAGTCGGCGATGAATCCATGCTTCTTCTTCTCAGGGCATCCACAGCTGTTTTCGGTGCGCACGAGTTCATCGGTTTGGATGACTTCAAAAGAGCCATCTCTGGTGTTGTGAGACTCTCTGCGTTCGTGGCGCACAATAGTTTCTTCCATGGGTTTCACTGCCTGGAGAGAGCAGGACATTTTATATACTGTTGGAAGAGAGTCTCTGAGAGGAAATTTAGAAGCTTGGGTTTTGATTTGATTTGATTTTGGGGTGGTGGTTCATGTGAATTTATATAGGATAATGTGTGCATGTATGCATGTGAGATCGATTCTTCACTTTCGATTATTCCATGCTTTATGTCGTCTGATGGTAAGCTTGGTGAGATTCTATTCTTTCTTATCTAGAAAAAGAGGTTATGATGATGTAGGAGTTGATTCATATGTTCACGGTTACGTGAGATGGATTGCATGCAAGTGGGAGTTCGAATCCTTTGCATGACAATTCTATATTGAAACGTCACGCAAGTGACTATAAATCACTTTCAATAAAAATATTTATGAAACTATAAATCACGCAAGCTATTTATCGTTTCAAAAAAAAAAAAAATATTTATAGCTATATAGTTTAAGTGAAAAACTATGCATACGCGTTCTAAACGGTTGTCATTTACGTGTAATTTTTCGTGTAAAAATATATAGAGGATTAATTAATTCCATCACAGTTAGATCTCACGATTTAAACGATTATGTGTAAAGTATCATCAGATTTCTATGATGAATTTACATATGTTGTATCATGTATGTATAACATGTGAAATTTATGATATTTTAACCATATACTAGTCAGATCACATTATGATTTAAATCTATTAAAGGTGAAATCATCTGTATGACGTGTTTGGACCGACCAGATCCAACACGCACATTTTTGTAATCTGATACAAAAAATTATATCATCCAAAATGCAGTTAGTGTTGAATTTCATCAGTACATTACATATCAATCCCAAATCAGAAAATGACATGTGCCCCATTACATAATAAACATATGAGATTTTTAAATAATTTAAAATAAACGTTAATCTATAATTAAAAAGTGACATGAACTTATGCATAAAACACTCACTAAATTATATATATTCTCAAAGTCTATGCATATATACCACACAAAAAGATCTACACTGTCACGTAAGTATCTGTGATCAGGCGAGCCAGCATCGCTTTGACTCTGACTCTCTCTCTCTCTCTATATCTTCTTCTCTCTCCAACTTCAGTAGACAAGAATACGAGGCATCATGCATGCAGAAGAAGCCACGTAAGGCATAAATTTACATTCACCACCACCTGTAATCCATGCAAAGAGACACGTAACCCCACCACAACCTGTCTAACAGTTACAATCACATCTGGCTATCGATCCTCTCTCTGATCATCAAAACAAGTAATCAATCAATCAATGGTGAAGCTAGCGACGGCGAGGGAGATCCGTCTCTACGGGCCGTGGCGGGCCCGGAACAAGTGGGAGTACATAAACGCAGGCATCTACGTGTTCGCTTCGGTGCTCCTGTTGGGGGGTTACGCGTCGCAGTTGTCCGTCCATGGAAGCGCCATGTCCGGGCTCGTGGTGCTCCTCATCGGGCTCGCGCTCGTCGCGGCCGTGAACGTGCATGACTTCGTGGCGCACGCGGCGGGCGTGGATTACCGGTTGGGGTTCGCGGGGCTGGACGCGCAGCTCGCGCTGGTGGAGTTCGCGGTGCCGGTCGTGCAGACGCTCGGGTCCGCGCTCGCCTTCCTGGGTGTACTCTTGTTCTTGGTGCAGGTAATCACTTGTGTTTTCCATGGCCCAAATTCGGCCATACAGTACTTATCACTGTGTTTTTGAAAAGGCCGCATTATGCATCTCCACACTCTTATGGTACAAAATATTTTATTATTTTTTTAACTAATGCAACTGAATATATATTTAATTTATTTTATATAACTACTTCAATGAGAGAGTGTGTGATTTAAAAAGAAAAAGAAAACTGGAGTAAACTGTAATTGGCGCTGTATAAGGGGTCTGGATTGAGAGTGGAGATATCATTGTTCTTTTGAAAAATATCAATACATTATGAAAAGATCAATCTATTTTTGACTTCCTACAAATGTTAAAACACCCTCAAACCGTATTCCAAAGATCCCTCGAAGAAAAATGTTACACTGATGTTTTTGCACAATACAATTTCTAAAAGGAACGAAATGCATAATTGTTATGCATTTAACAATGCATATTCACATTTCATATATAAAATTTACTAGAGTTTTAGATACAATAAATTAGAACCATAGGAATGAACAGAGGATCGAGATTATCAACCAAGTTACCAACACCCATTTTCTAAAGAAAATGTTAGGGACAGCTTGTATACCTTAGTAAAAACAGCTACAGAGGCATATCTGATCGCAAAGAGAACTGAAAAAAGGGCTATGTAACACAAGGCCCATTTTTTGATAATATACTTGTACATGCTTTATTAAAAAAGTAAATCATTACTCATACTTTTAACTAAATAATAATGATTTTTAAGCCTCAAATTTTAAGCCCTATAAAAAACTTCATGAGTTGGCACATGTACAATACCTATTATATCTTTGTATTGCATTTTTGCTATTATTGCTCCCATATTTTAAAGAGATGGTTATAATTTAGAATGATTGCATTAATTTTATTTGTTTTTAAATTTTTTCTTGTGTGATCCCTTCCAATTGAAATTGACGGTGAGTTTGGAAAAATCAATTGACGATCAATTTTTCTTATGTTATGGGTTTTAGAAGTTCTGTGGATGAAGATTAATTGACGGTGAGTTTGGAAAGACAGATTTTATGATCTTGGTAGGTAAAAAAATTGGATTTTGTTTTTGGAGTTCTAATAAAAAGCTTTGTTTGAGAGTTTATTTTTATCAAAATAAGATGTATTAGGTTTCGGTTCTTCTGCTTCAGTTTTGACTCTTTGAATTTTCTGATTTTGATTATATTTTTTAGCTTTGTTTGACATGTATTAAATTCAGATACATAGTGTGTATCTTGATTTACATGCATTGTTATGTATCAAGTATAATCTATACACTCGTTTATGATTGTGTGTTCTGTGTATAATTATGCATAATGTGTCATTTATCATATTTTTTAGCTTTGTATCAGCATTATTCGACTAATTCAGATTCAAGATTTTCAAATACAGTGCACATTTATTTGTATGGAATGTGCATTTGATAATTCAAATTCCAGATACACTTGTATCTGAATTTGAATTCCAGCCCATTTTTTTAATGTATTTGTTAATTCAAATTCTAGATACACTTGTATCTGAATTTGAATTTCAGTCCATTTTTTTTTTGTTCATATGATTTCGCTCAAATCGGAACCCTAAAATTCAAATTTTTTGAAAACATGTTAGGTCTTAATGGTGCCACCATTTGTGAGATTCAGTTACGATAGTTAGTTAGAACCAATTTTTAAAATTATAAGAAGGATAGTCTTGTCATTGTCATTTTTTATGGTTAAAAAAAGTTAAATATAGAATCAATAGGAGAGTGTTATTTATTGGAGCTCACAAATAGAATTTAATTTCTGAGATCCAGTTAGCGGCACTGTTAACTAAAACTACACAAAAAATGTGATTGTCCCCCAAGCGCTTGGCCCAGTGGTGAGGACACCCCCTCTTTTGATGGAGGAGACAAGAAAAAAAGTGGAAACAATCCACTAGGTTGAGTGTACTCGTGAGCTCTGCCCACCTAAGTCTGTAATCACCATACGGGAAATCTTCGCAAAAAAAAAAAGAAAAAAGAAAAAAAAAAGATTAAAAATGTGATTGGAGAAACAGTCTCAAACCCAATTTATTTTCCACAAAAGCAGCTTTGTGAGTTGTAAAAAAATATCATTTGGAACCTATTATATGAAATTGATGGTTTAAGTGGTAAGCACAGATGGAGAAAGGATTTGATTATAAGCTGGAGAGGCACGCGTTGAACATGTTGATCGCTGGACCGGCGTTGTGGGTGCTGGGTTCGATTCATAACCTGTGCCAGATCTACGAGAGGGCGGACGGTCACGTCCAGATGTTGCAGAAGAGTGTTCAGATCCCCTTCTTGATGGGGAGCTTGTTGTTCTTGGTGGGTGGTGTCTTCAACAGGAGGGGCCATTTTGGACCCTCTCATACTAGGCTCAAGATACTGGTAACTTATAATTCATGTCAATATGTATCTATCAAAAAAATATTCGTATCTGTTTTGAATCTGAATTTAAAAAGTTGAAAAATCATCTAAAAGAAAATATTTGAATTCAACATATATTTGTAAAATTATCCTTTGTGAATGGCGTGTTTGAAATATTAGAAATTATCTTTTGAAAAATACCACAATTCAATTAAAGTTTATATAACAATTGCATTCTACTTCTACTATTTTTAAAAGAGGTGATTTTAATTTTGGAAAATATTAGATAACTCATTTACAGTAAGTATGCTTTTCTTCAAAATTCAAATCATACCAAAAATGTCAATTTTTCTAAAAAATATTAAAAATTGACTATTAATATCCTGAATCCAAAATATTTACTAACGAATACAGGTATTAAGGTATTCCATGTTTAATCCACAAAGTCAATTGATCCCTTGAAATCCACATTTAAAAAATTTGCTTTTGTTAATGATGAACAGGAGAAGAGTTGGGTATGGTTGAGCATGTGTGGGAGTTTGTTGTTCCTAGTAGGGGGACTGCTGAACGTGGAGAAGGTGTTCAAGATGCAACAGATGGATGGGGTGAGGCTGGAGAAACTCCGGGGAGGGGTGCAGGAGCGGCTCAGCCGCGAGCGGGAAGGGCAAGTCCCCCTTATACTGGAAGATGAGCGGAGGAGGAGGCAGCACCGAGAGGAGGCGGGGCCACCACCGCCTACCTTGACCACCACGTACAAGGACGCGCTTGTCGGGGGGGCGTAGAGACTTTGTTCAGTGAGGTTGATGATTCTGCTCCATTCAGTGTTGTATGAAACTGAACTTCCTGTGTTTATCTTCATTGATGGTATTTGTTATAAACGCATGTCTGTTTTCTTCATTTAAAAGGTAATGTTTGGTGGTCTGGGGGGGAGGAACCTGGAAGGAATGAAATAAGAAAAACGCCACTCTGAGAAAGAAAACAAGGAATGACTTAAGCTAACCTTAGTTATCATCCATCAAAACACATTATGATCTTTCTTTGATTGTTTTAGCAACAAATTCTGCAACTGCTTTCACAGCTTTTTCTTCAGCTTCACCCTGGTCTGAGCCACTGGATTGTAGATATTTCTTTCCAATCTTGAAGGAGTGATCACCACCTTCGATAATGTACAATTCATTACCGGGCTTCATTTTCTTGAGTACATCCATCAGCTTATCCAGTGGACAGAGACCATCTTTACTACCCTTCATGAGTTTCAAAAGCACATGCTCAACATAAGGAAGGAAAACAATTTGCAACATTTCTGGAATTGGAAATGCTGAAATATGGGGGCTTAAACAAATTAGTAATGGAAGTCGTGGAAAAGCCTTTTCACCTGTACAAAGATGGTTGGAACTGCAAGTTGCAACAATGTTTCATCACGTATTGCTCCCCTCATGCCCTGCAGCAGAATGTTGTAACTTGTGAGTAAAGGCTTCTTGTAATGAACAATAAAAATTTTCTACCATAAGTCTAAGTTTGTATGAGAAATTATTAAGAATACATTGTTTAATTTTGAAGGCTGCATGGTTAGACATCACTAATTCTAAAAAAAAAAAAAAAAGAAGACAAATGTGAGGAATAAAGAATATAGTGGATAGGGAAGATGGTTGGAGTTCTGCTAGATAATTTGATGATCCCTCTTTGTCTTTTCCAAGACACCCTTACATATGTGGGTTAATATATAAAGTGGAAAATCTTTTTCAAATTTCCGATGTGGGACTATTCCTAAGCACCCATTACATTTTACAATCTATATTCTTTAACAGAATTTTTAACAAACAAAAATAAAAGATCCACCTGATAATCGTCACAACAATAAATCTTAAATTGTGAATAAGTTTTCTTTTTAATTTATTTTTCAGTAGATGAACTTGTGAAGAAAAGAACAAATTTTCTTTCAATGAAAAGTTCTGCTAGATGATTTGGTGATGGAATGCAAACACAAAAGGTACAAGTAACTTATTTGACCACTTATACACAAGCAATTATGAATTTCTGAAGGAACTGGGCAACAATGCTATCTACCGAGAACTCAATAAACTTTTAACTGTAGATGTCAATTGAATCAATGCGAAGCACATTTTATAAGGCACAAAGCCACGAAAATCAAATTCATGATACTTCTGACAGTAAAGGTAGCATTAAGCATTGCATCAAAATGTCCATAGTAACACGAAGTTTATTAATTTCACTGGTTCAACCACTCAGCAGCATCAAACAGCCTGAATATTGATGTCTGAGCAGAGGGAATAAAGTAAAACTTCCACTACCGAGATTGCACTTTGGAAACAAACACAGCTTTGTCATCCAAAAAAACTCATTTTAGCATAGAAAATGGCACTAAGATCTGGAGAAGACAATCTACAACAAAAGGAACAATGAATGGAAGGCAAATCATGCTTTACTTTCCAAAACAATTTTCTAAATGTTAAATAGATCAATAGCCCACATTTTTTCCAATAAAGTTCCTTGAAATGAATACAGGGGTAACTTTATAAACATCGCACAACTACTAAGAATGAAATATAACCTAGTTAAAAGAATTCAATAAGAGATCATTGGTTAGCATATGCGTAATACAGTACATGGAACAAAAGCAAACCAACAAATATACAAGTGCAGAAGTGGACCTTCAAAGGATAACCCAAACAAATAATTGCTGAAACATCGATGCTCTCTTTTCCAGCCACCATGCAACTGACCCTGTAAAAGAAACAGAGAGATCATACAAAAGGTACAACGATTCACAAATTTGTTCAACATCCCTGGAAAACACACAACCCAAAGACAGAACGGATAGAAGAATGAGATATTGCAACAAATCTCCTAAAATAATACACGACCAATACCTCGAACCCATTGATTTCCCAGCCAAAACAAGAGGATGGCCAGGATACTTAGCAACAGCACTCTTGACAACATCCACATGATGCTCCACTAGTTTTTCAGCATTCGGAGGAGCTCTACGTTTCCCACCAGATATATCTGTGTGTCATCTAACAAGTCAGACTGGATCGTAACTATGATATCAAAACAATCCACAACTATGTGACATCAACTATCAATGAATCCATTCTCAATCATAATAGGTTTAATTTAAAAGCAGTTCTAAACTTCACCAAGAACATCCATCCAAAATGTTGGGAAAATGTCTTGCATTCCAATGATTGGACATCTAGAACACACAAAGGACCATACACTCTTACCCAAATTTTCTTGTGCACGTGTAATGTCAGTTCTATAATTTCAAGTCAGGGCCGGAACTACGATATCAGAACAATCCACAACCATGTGACATCAATTATCAATGAACCTGTTCTCAATTATAATAGGTTTAATTTAAGAGCGATTCTAAAATTCACCAAGAACATCCATCCAAAATGTTGGGATGATATCTTGCATTCCAGTGATTGGACATCTAGAACACACAAATTGTACACTCTTACCCAAATTTTCTTGTGCATGTGTAACGTCAATTCTATAACTTCAATGTTAAGTGAGGGGCATTATTTATATTGTGTATCTGTATCTGGGATATTAAAAAAAAAATTTACAAGGGTTTTTCATACTATTTCAATCGATCAAAACTGACTGAAACAAATGATTTTCACTCACATGGGTAATCAAAGGTCACAACTTCAACGGCATGTAACGCATTCCCTAGCAATTCTTTCCATCTGCAGAGAAAGCAAACGTTTTTTTTTTTTTTAAGTTCTTTGAAGATTCGGACATCTAAGACGAATTGAGGGTTTGAGAGAACGAGAGGACCACCTGAGCATCCAATCGGAGGTGGAAGGAGCACCGGCGCCATGGGCGAAGACAACCAGAGGCGAAACACTCGCGAGAGAATCACCGTCCGTTGAAGACTCTTCGATCAGATCCTTCTTGTGGCGTTTCGATGGAGGCGGAGAAGATGAAGACATGGCGACAGAGCTCTAATAACAGTCCCGTTATTCGAAGCCCTAGTTGCGCTCTCGTTCAATGTTTTTTTTTTCTTTTTCTTTTTGCGAATTTCATCCCCAAATTTATGGAAATGACGTACTAGTCCTCGATGTGAATGGGCCGAAATTTAATTTGGGCTGTTTGAAAGGGGCCTCCAGAAATTAATGAGCTTTACTTTCACTTATACCCAGATGAGAATATCACATTAAAGAAAATTTAATATATGCCTCACATTTTATTATTTAATTAATTAAACATTTATGATATGAGTTTTGGAGTGTAACAATTTTCTAAATACACAAGGTTAAAAGTGCATATTTTATCAAGTGAGATATATGATTTTTAAAAAGGTTAAAGATATCTAAGTTCTTACAAACATGAGAAAACCCATATAAGTCTCTACTGAAATTGGGATAGACGTACAAGTCTCTGAAAACTTAAAAAAACTCAATTATCATCCCTGAGTTAAATTTTCATCTAAACTTAACAGATTATTCACAGAATATTCGTGTAGACATTGAAGTCCTTATAAATAGTCATAAAGACAAATTAGTCCCTGCAAAAGACAAATTGCATCCGAAAGACTTTCACATTAAATTGTGTACACATTGTAGTCCCTATAAATAATCATAAAGATAAATTAGTCCCTGTAAAAGATAAAATTGTCTCTGAAAGATTTTTATATTTAATTAGATAGACATTACAGTCCTTATAAATAATCTTAAAGACAAATTGGTCTATGTAAAAGACAAAAACACCCTTGAAAGATTTTTACATTTAATTGTATAGACATTGCAGTTTTTATAAACAATCATAAGTACAAATAATATGAGATATTGATTGTAGGGGGAGAATGAAGACAAAAATGCCGATGTCTTTATGATTATTTATAGAGACTACAATGTATACACAATTTAATGTAAAAGTCTTTTAGGAGCAATTTTATCTTTGATAGGGATTAATTTATTTTTATGACTGTTTATAAGGACTTCAATGTCTACACAATTATATGTGATGGAATATTCTGAGAATATTCTATTAAGTTTGGATGAAATTTAACTTAGAGATGATAATTGGTTTTCTTTGAGTTTTCAGGGATTTGTACGTCTGTCCCAATTTTAGTAGGGACCTATATGGGTTTTTTTATGTTTGTAGGGACTTAGATGTCTTTAATCCTTTTTAAAAATATGAAAGTATTGCAATTTGTATTTGTGTTTTAAACTGTAAAATTGATTGAGTGTAACATTTTTTATAAGTTTATATTATTCATCGATCTAACATAGGTTACAAAATGAACTACAAACGCATGCATAACGTTTTTCATCTTCCATTTTATTCACCTATTTCAAATTTCATAACGTTTTTCATCTTCCATTTTATTCACCTATTTCAAATTTCATCCTACATGGATAAATCCTAAACATTTCACATGTCAATTTAAACATGACACATTCCTAACAATTGTTTTTAGTACTGAACAGTTCAAATTTTTCCATTCAAAATTAAAGCAGGATCATTCATATAATATGAATCAACTATATATGTTGCTTCATTCCATCACATTTTATTCACCCCACACCATCGATATGTACGAAAAACATGCAATCCAAAATCAAAGGGAGCTGCATGTGACAAAAAAAAAAGGGATATGAATTGATTCAACTTGTCAAAAAAGATGATATGGGAGAATGTCAAAATTCAAAAGAGAATATCTTTATCTGGGTATGCATGGCTATCTATAGCTAGTTATGTTGTCTCTTCCCTTTATTCCACAATAGAAGAAAGAGGGAGACAGAGAGTCCTTACAAGTCCTCCAAAGGCCATTATAGAATCACAAAGATCTGGTCTTTCTGGACTCACACCCAGCCTATATAAAGGAAACCATTCACTGATTCAATTGATCAAACAAAAACAAGTTGAGCTCAGTGTGAGCTTAATGTTTTATTTTCTGAGGCAGTCCTTGTTCTCTCTCCCTCAAGGACTTCCTAAACATTTTGGTGATTCTTTTTGTGGATGATCTAAATTCGACAAAGATCGTGATCTGTTTAGGAGCTCTTGGGGGTGGGAACGAACAAGGAGCGCGCCTCGATCACATGCGTATAGGTGTGGGTTAGAACCACCGCAGCATCCACTGCTCACTCTCCCTCAAGGGCTTCCGGCATTGCATGCCCTGCCTTTTTTAAGGTTATGCTGGGGGCTCTTGATGGAGGGCGAATGGTGATCGTTGTGTGCTTTTTATGGTGAAGATTACATAGCTATTGCAACGCTTTCAATACTCTTTACGTGTTTTTAGTGAATATGGTTCTTTCATGCACAGAGTTGGTTAACACATTCCACTACTCGGACAAAGAGATAGGTTTGTTGTGACGTGTGGGTAAAGGAGGTGATTCAACAAATCCCAACAAACACTCTTTGTCGAAGCATTTTGGATGTTGATAGTCATTTTTGTCGTCTTAACTCAATGCATGACACTTTTAATGGAGTATATTCGTATTACGTGAGTCTATACTCTGCTAAAAATGTAAAATGATATGTATCAATTCATTTGATTATGTACTTTATTTTTCTAAAATAAAAAAATAGTTAATTATGGTTAATTGTGATTTTTGAATTATTCACATATTTAATAAGATGCAAAATGAAGACATTTTGATGTTCCACGCATGGGAAATAGAAGGACTAAAAGGAGGAGCTCTGGAAGGAAACAAAAGAAGCAAGGCTTCACTCATTTCTCACTTCCTATTGGAAGACATTTTTTGTTTGTAGAAAAGTGTTTTTGTTATTTCTATTTTTTTTAATTAAATTGTATTTTATCTGCAATAGAACAAGACTTATTCTTAGTGAAACAAGATATATCTATCAATATATCAAGAGGTGGCCTGCTACATGTTGACAATCTTTCTTTTTCAATTTTTTTTCATTATGCAAGAAGCTTGTATATTTTCTTTAGAGAGACCATCATGGAAAAACATACAAAAGCCTTTTATTTCAAAATTTCTAATTTTCGTTTCTCATAAAAAGAGAAAAAAAATGATGAAGATATAAAAAAAAATCTCATTATGTGCAGCCTACAAACTAAATATGATTGTTTCGTAATTCCATTTCAAGTGTTCATTTAAGGTCTTGTTACGAATTCTGGATCTTGGGATGCAATGGATCAAGAGAAAATTAAACAAATCAAATTAAAGACATAAAGAATTACATGATTTAGTAAATCTTGTTTACTTCAACATATCATACCAAAAATCAATCTATTATCAACAAGAAGTTTTTACCGTGGCCACACTAAAATAAAAACTATAGAGTCTAATGAAAAATATGAGATGTCATTTTATAGTAACATCTCATTAAAGACAAAAATATCAATACACAAAGACACCCCAAATTTTTTTCTTCTCGAGGCACTGCCCCAGACCCATTGAGTTGTGCAACTCGTTCCTCGTCTGACCAGGGGCGGAGCTAGAAAGTATAACAAAGCGGGTTGAGGGCAAGAAGTCTTTAGAGTAAAGAGGAAAATGTATTTATAAAAAATATAAATATTAAAAACATGATAATTTAAAAAAAAAAAAAAGGATTATGACTGAGCCTTTGAATAATGGACAATTGAGTTATGTTTTTCAAAATCTAAATAAATTTACAGAAGATCTAAGAAAAATCTTGAAATCTTATTATTTTCCATCATAAAAAGTAGAAAAAAAAGTAAAGCTTAGAAAAATTGAAAATGAATTTGAAGAAAATATGATCACAAAAAATATATAAAAAAACCATTTAAGCTCATATTTTGGTAAGAAATTTTAAAATTTAGCTTTTATAAAAAACAAGAGAATATGAAAACTAAAATAAATAAAACATTAAGATTCCAAAACTGTGATTTTTAAAATCCCCAAAACCAGAGACAAAAAATCCTATATACAAAACAAAAAATTTCTCAATTTTTTTTAAAAAATAGATCCATGTCTCCAAATCTACAAAAATTTAAATGGATGCATGCTAATACACTCATATTGTTTTGTAGTCACGTGTATAGTCATCACGTAACTAAAGAAAAATATATGCAATCAGTTAATATATAATATATGAGTATACATTATTATATAAACATGTAAAATATGTGTATTCAATTCATATGAGTGTATTTAATATATATTTTAATTAAGTAGGTATATATTTTAAAAAATTAAAATATGTGTAGAATGCAAATGGGGCTGCAAACATAACAACAAACAATATTTTCTAATTGAGTGTTTTTACAACGTCCATTTTTCAGTTTCAATTCCAGTCTCATGTGCTTCGCTAGCACCATATACCCACATTAACGAGATATATAATTCAATAGAATTTTTTATATTTTTTATAAATGCATCCATACAATTTGTTGGAGTATATGCTATTTTGTTTTTATAAAAATATATACCTCATTAGATGAAGTTTACTATTTTTAAAAATGAGTGTGGACTGGAATTGAGACTTAAAAAGGGTTATACATAATATTATGCTTTCTAATTTCACTACCACTTCATTATTCATCAAATGTTGTTAGACCATGCGTATAAATATAAAAAATATCTATGGCTTGGGGGGGCCGGGCCCGCCCCTATTTTCTTTGCTGCCTGTGTGTGACTGACTATGCGTAGCACCAATAATATTCTGTGCACACCATTAGACTCTATAATATAACATGCCCTGTTACTTAGGCTAACAAAGGCTAACAATTCCAGGTCTAGACCCCTATATATATCATTTTATGCCTATAGCATTCACCCGGCCCTACGATTTCTTTCAATTATTTTCTTATTTAATTGCTTTATAACTCCGAACAATTAGCATGCATCATTATTAATTGCAATTATTTTAAGAATTCATGATACACATAATTATTCTATTAAGGGGAAAAAAGTTCATTGATCTATTCACGATAAGTTGAGATAGACAAATACCACTTTTGAGATATTAATTAATTACAACATACTCCATTTCTCATAATATATATGAATGATCATCCCATTCAAAATTATACCTATGTACCAGGATAGAAAGCCATGCCAATAAAATTTCAGAAGATTACCCCTCTCACACGGAATATCATATCTTCATTTTAAGCGCATCTAATACCTAATGTCTTCTTCAACTACATTAGTTCCTGATTGTAATATCATTTACAAAGATCAATCTAATCCTCAACCAAGTTGATACCTGCCACGTTCAAGATATATCACTTGAAAAAACGAATGTCAAAAGGGATCATAATCTCCACCAAAGATAATATTGTTATATATTATTACACCGTCCGTACATAGATAAGATGCCCTAATATCCACTTTATTCTAAGTTCCAGTAGTAGAAGTTTGGATGACCTTTGGGTGAGGCCTAGGGATCACTTTGTCCACTAACATGCAAGTGTGACCAAGATTTGCAAGCCCCACCATATAATTATCAACTCTAAAAACATTCCTCCATGAACTATATATATATATATAAGTACTCATCATTCAGTGTTATATAATCAAAATAAATATTCAAGATGATGAAGATAACCCCAAGGCATTCTTTGTTCACTCTCCCTCAAGGGCTTCCAATACTCATGACATGTCCCTGCATGCATGGAATTGGAAGCCCTTGGGGGAGACTGAACAAACCTTGCCTTGCATTTGCGCGCAAACAACATCGATGGCGGCGGCATCCATCTCGTTCACTCTCCCTCAAGGGCTTCCCATGGAAAGCGCTTCGGGGGCGAGTGAATGATGCATATCGCTTGAAGAATCAGATGAAGACGGCGTCTCCACAGAAATAATGTTCCTTCTTCAAAATATTCCATGCAGGGAAGTAATAACTCTAATTTGTGTTACAGCTATATGTAATTCAACTTATTGAGTGACCATGCGCGCGAAGACTTGGGTGCGCGTGCATCTGTTTGTGTGTCAGAGAGTGGGAAAGAACCTAACATATATATATATTGTGTGTAAGAGTTTGATTGGAGAGAAAGTCATCTAACTTGGAAGGTATGAAATCATTTGCATGTGAGGTGAAGGTCCACCACCATTGCTTCACACAGTTTCATATCTAACTTTTGGTTTGAAAAGGGGGGGCCTGTTTGAAAATCACTGACAGACCTCACTCTGTTGTATAGCATTGTTCACATGGATGAGCTGCATAGTCGTGATCATGATCCATTACAAAACAAAGAAGGTAATCATGAAATCTCTTCACCCCCTCCTCAAACAGGGACTACTCAACCAAACACTATTGACTTTGTCTTGGAGTACTGGACTTTGGACTCCTACGCAGCTAGCCATTTATGACTCAATATAATACGGTCATCTTCTGTAAATGCATGTTATTAGGGTTTCAGTGCACGCATGCATGCATGCATGCATGGGTCTTCTCACAAATTAAAATTGGGTTTTTATTTTTATTTTTAAGTCCCCATAAACTATATCATTTAGTAATCAGTCCTTCCAATTACCGTTTAAATCCCCATATTTAAATGATATGTTTTTTTTAGTCTCTCTCATATATTAATAAGAAACATATCAATTAAATCTAAAGACTTAAACTGTAATATGAAGAAGTAAATGATCGATTATTAAATCAAATGATTTATGAGGACTAAATAATAAAAAACTCATTAAACTTTGATAATTTTAAAAAAAATGTTAGACTCAATTATTTTTTTCGATACTCCATAATTCAAATCACATGTGTTTTTATTTTTAAAAAAATAAATATAATCTAACAAGATATATATTTTAATAAAAAAAAATATATTGTTTTATTTAAAATTGAATGAAGAACTTATTTTTATATCTTGTCTAATAATAAATATATATTTTATTAATAATGATTCCTAGACCCTAACTTTTCAGGCCTCATCACAGTCCCCATGATGTGGCAAGTGTACATTGTCTATTATATCATTTACTTGATAATTATGTTAACATGTATCCCTATGATTGTGGAGTATCATTTAATTCTAAAAATTCTGTATTTATTCACCATTAATGGATTCTTAAATTCTTGCAACAATATTTGAGAGGGACCGGAGAAACCATTGATGTTGAAACAATTGAAAATCTGTCTTGTATGCGAAATGAGGAGGTTTTGCATTACGGAATTGATTTTGTTTATGAAGAATACGTGGGAGCAAATCGGAAATTCTATTTTTGAGGAGAAGGCACGAAATCGTTTTTTTTTTTTTTTCGATTTGGATCTCACATCAATGTCTCTCGGATCAGGTTTGACATTATTAGATTCGTAAAAAAATTATGTTTTGCTTTTTGTTTTAATATTTAAACACAATTTTTTTCATGTATTGAATGTCATTTATCACATTTTGATTTGTTTTTGTTTCAATATCTAAATGTAACACTCGATACCGTTACATTTTATATATGAGTAGTTTGTTTGATGTTACTGCTACATTGTTGACAATGTAATTTTTCAAATCTGTATTATTTTTGTTACATTCATAAATATAACAGTCAACCGCACGCATGTATTGATTTATATTTATTACATTATGAATGTAACATTCATTCGTGTATTGCATTTGTTTCAATGTAAATAGTAATTTATATTTGTTACATTTATTACTGTAACAGTCAAATACATATGTTTGTTAAATGTAACACACAATAAAAAAAGTGTTTGATATTTTATATAAAATGTAACTGACTATTGAAAATATAATCTGTTTCTAAATTGTTTAAATGTTGCATGAAATGTAAAATATTTAGGTAGGAAAATGAAATTGTTTGTTATATTTATGTAAATGTAACAGTTCTGATGTAAATGTAACAAATCGTTGTGAGAGATGTAAATATTTAATAAATGTTTTTTATGTAACTAATTCATATAGTAACCATATGTGTTTTTTTTTTAAAATTTGAATACAATAAATATCCAACTTTTTTAGTGTAATTTAGGTTCAATTGTAATTTAGGTAAGGATTTTAAAATTCAAAATTTGAAATGGTTAAATGGATTTCAAGATTCACATGGAAAGATAATAACGGAATAGAGAAAATGGGGGGATTTGTGTTAATCAGATAGATTTTTAATGAATGACATATTTGTATTTTATTATTTTATCATTTTTAAAAAGGCAACTAATAACAATCAATAAAGTAATGACACCTCATGGAGTTTGTTAGTAGGACTTATATTTTGAGACTTGGATACAATACTCGTATTTTATTAATAGAATTTTAATGATGTACAAATGAGATTGAATTTTGCACTGTATGTATATAAGTTGAACCAGTTGAGTGTAACAGCGCGAAAGAGAAGGGATGATGGAGATGATAGTCCTTGCATGGATCCGTACGGTTTTGGCGGTTCTGCCGACATATTTGACGGGGGAACGGACGGCGCGCGCGAGAGGAGAAGATACCGTACTTGGAAGCTTTTCGGCAGAAGATAGATTTATAAAAGTATATATATTATGCCCATATCTTATAATACTGTTTACAAATGGTCACAGGAGAGGGGGATTCCACTACTTTCACCTTTTGAGAGTGGGATATTGATTTTATTTGAATTTCTAATTATTGAATGTCTGACTCTTCCCAACATGGTTCTGGTTCAACCATGATCACAGCTTCAAAGTTGTGGAACTTATTTATTTGTTTGTTTATAAGGGTTTGTTCGTGCATACATGAAAGTGGAAGAAAAATGAGGGAAATATAATATTTCTTTGGAGTACCACTCATAAACATGTTTTGCCAAATAAGAAAAAAATAATTTCATTATTTATTTATTTTTGTTATTACAAAAAAGAGTATAATTAAAGATAAAAAAAATTTCTCCTCACTGTAAAAAAGAAGCGATGAAAAATGATTCATACATATAACGATTTTTTTCTACCACTTTCCATATGCATTTGACACAATTTGTTTCACTTTCTTTTATTTTTAATCAAACTCTGAGCACAGACATACACTAATAATGGAACTATTTGCCTGTTATCAAGCATTTTTGGGGATATTAATTAATGACGACATATTACTGATGTTTAAATTAGAGGACCGGCAATCAGATCCTCAGTGTCATATAGGGTCTATTTAAAAACACGTCTGAAAAATAAGATTTTGAATAAAGTGGTTTAAATAAAATTGATTCATGGAAAGATGATTTTTTTTTGCTTTTTAAAAATCAATTTTTTTTCACTAAAAGCTGAAAGTAATTTTTTAATTAAGCCAGCTTTTTAAAATGTGTTTGGCAACACTTTTTAGCTTTCTGCTTAATTAAAAGCGGAATCACTTTAAAAAAGTGAAACCAAACGGGGCCATAGTCTGGAATGGGCTAACAAGGAAACTCTTTGTGGCTTGATTAGTAGGCATGTCAATAGGTTGTGGGTCGACCCGAACCCTATCTGAATCAAACCCGATAAAAAACGTAAATACCCGACCCGAAGGACCTGACAATCAAAATTAGTCGGGTCTGGTCCACCCCAACCCGATCCGATGGACCCAATTGATTCAACTCAACCCAACACATATGATCAAACCCAACATTAATAACTAAATACTAAATAATTATTTAAAATTTTAAGTATTTGAAATATTTTTACAACATTTTGACTTCACTTAAAAGCATAATAATCCAAACCATATTTCAAATATTCCCTTATAAAACATTAAAAATTAAAAATATGGAAGAACTATTTATAATACACTTGACTCTATTTAAATAAAAAAATTAGTCGTTGTAGGCCCTTAAGATGTTTCTTGACCTCTTCCGATCTAACCTAAGCTTGTTAGTGGATCGACCCGATCTGATTCAAGATCCGATATAAACCTGATCCAGAGAATTCAATAATTAAACGGGTCCACCTGACACGTTGACAGGCCTACTGATTGGTGTTATGTTATGAAGGCATCACCATTTAAGTGATGCCAGCAACCCAAGTGAATCCTCTACACGTGGAGTGAACTTTGAATAGTTCCTTTTTTAAGGAAATTCTTTTCTTTTCTTCTTGTGAGTTGAAACCCTTGTCAAAGAGTAGTAGTTGTGTTAATCTCATATCTGGTACAACCAATAGTAAACATGGTTGATTTTGGACCTATGCAAGCTATACGCCTTCCTATGGCCCCTGGCCCCAAGTGCTCCAAATTCTTTTTTTGTTTTATTTAAAAATATTTTTTTAAGGATAATTAACATTTTTTTTTAATAAATCAAGGTCAGTCCTGATCATAAATTAATTCAATTCATAGATCCAATGATAAATACACATGCAATGCAAATAGCTATGTCCCCCAGAAAAATTTTACATTACGCACACACACAATTTATATTACAAAAAAAAAAAAATTGGACGTTGTTACACTCATTTTTTTTATAACCCAAAATGTAGTCCTATATACATTATTACAAATTCAATTAAACATATATCTTGTTCAATTTTTTTCTTATATTTTACTAAAAATGAGTTCATCAACTTGAAATGAATGGATATATGTTTTTTATTAATGTATATACCTTATTAGATAATATTAACTATTTAAAAATAAATAAAAACATGTGTGGTCTTAGTTTTAATCGGTAAAACTAACTGAATGTAACATTTTATAAAAAAAAATATGCACACACTGTGCCTTGGATCAGTGGTTGGAATTGGTGTCTGTTAACCGTTCCATGATTATTAGAATTAAATACAAGGAAGATGAATCTAAACGGAGGTGTTTCATTAGATATTATCCTATTAGCCCCTCTTTAATTAGGTAGCTATATATATTTAAACTATTCGGGAATAGATCAATATTCTAGCTAGCATACAGACAACCATTCTTTTTGTATTCTCGTTATAAAATACAAAAAAATGATTTAAAATTTGGGTTCTTCGTATACCAATAGAATAAATTGGATAATAAATACAATAATAAGGAAGACCTGTAATATCACTACCATGTATGTTATTTGGGCCAACTCCTAGAATTAAGGTATTCTAAGTTATTCAACTCAAAAGAAGATGTGGATTCACTATCAAATCAATTGTCCTCTTATAAATCAATTATCATCCTTATCTAAAAAACAAAAACTTTATTATTATTTTTTTCAACTAAAACAATTCAAAACACAACTAAACAAAAAAAAAAATTCATTTTATCTTTATTTATACTAAAATAATCATAAACTTTATAATAACCTAATTCTTTATTCAAACGGAGGGTTTACAGACTAAATATTGGCCATATAACTTAATTGTCATGCAGGTGGGGTCCCACGAGGGGTGTGGGGGGACCAGGACTACTGACTGAGTCATGGTCCCCGTCCCAACGAGACCGCACCTTCCGAGATGGACTCCACACATTATACTATGCCCCGCACGTGAAAATCCATACCGCATGGACGTATTCTGTTCCATCATTTACATATAAATACACATATCTTCTCATCTTATTATATCATCTACAATATATCTCTATTAATAATCCCACTTTGTGACTTTATGGTCTCAGCCAATCAGATATGTGAACCATATATCATTAAAATCTTGATAAATAAAACATACCCCGGATGGAAACTTTTATGTGCCATATTTTTTGATTGAGACTCCCATCTCATGTGTAAAGTTTTTTTTTTTTTTGGATTGTCTTGGTGTGCCGACATAATGGTATTCTATTATCTTATCCAAATAATTAGTGGGTATGGTTACAATGAGTGACAAGTCATCCCATATGATTATGAACCTAACTGCATGCGGAATTCATGGAGAGAAGTACTGGTCAGATTTTGACCAATGGATTTATTAGATAATGTGAGCTTAAGCAAGTGACACCACATTTAAAGTACCCGCACTAGTTTATATGATGCCATCCATAGATTAATAGTTGATCAACTTGTCTTGATATCAGAAAGTCTCATCTTCAAAAGTCACTGGTTGATTAACCAAATGGTCAGACTTTTGGTTAATTATGTGTCTGTATATAATTTATTAATGGGAACTTTTTGTTTCTATACTTAAGTCGTTGTCCAAGTCAAAGTGTATGACTTGTGTAAATATCCAATTTTTTGAGGGTGATAACATGAGTAGAAGATGTGGAGATAAACAAGGGTGAGAAAGAAAAACTAAAACTTGGAACCTCATGTCCATATAAATAGCATCATATGGAGCTAGCTTGAGAGACCAGGTTCAAGTTTTTTTTTCTTTCTTCTGCATTTGGTGGTTAATTTGCGATGGCATTCGAACTGTATTTCGTTTTCATGAACTTCGATCCTGAGTACGAGCGTTTGAAGGCAGACCGGTTTGGCTCTTCTGCTTTTATGTTCTCTGTTTAGTTTTTTTTTATAGTGATATTGTATATATTCATCATCACTAGTTCAAATGATCCTCTTCAACAGAACCAAACAAGGACCACATCGACTCGATACATACCTAAGCAACAAACACGATGAGCTTCTCGCGAGGCTGTTCGAACCCGGGACGTACACGAAGAAGTCCTCTTTGGTCATCGTCGATGGTTTCGCTGTGGAAATAACCGATCGCCAGGTGAGTTTAGACCCTCTATGTGACCATCACAAAACTTATGTCATGTATATATATATACAGCAAAAAAAACTACTCAATGAAATGCGCACTTTAAATTTCTCTGTGTTATTTACTATTTAGGTGTCATTCTTTGATTGGTTAACATAGTGTTTCTCTCTTACCAAAACAGAGGAAATTAATATATAATGCAACTTGTTGTTAGTGCTTCTTTCTCTGAACATGTTTCATTTAATACATTTTGTTTGTTACAAGCAGGCAAGTGTGCTCAGATCTGCAGAGGAGGTGAGGCTGGTAGAGAAGAACCAGGAGCTCGTTTGAGAATCTCTGTATGAGTGAAGGAAATATTTATATTTATTATATATATATATATATATATATATATAGAGAGAGAGAGAGAGAGAGAGAGAGAGAGGGAGAGAGAGAGAGAGAAAACACGCTTTGTACTCCTTAAATAGCGAGTTATATATTGCGTTGTTATGGCTGGTTTGACTTTGCTATATATTATGAATTTATAAACACCTAAGATGGTGCTTTTTAAAGTCTACGGGGGTTGCAATGGCAGGTGAAGTGATGGGCATATACTATATTTTAAATGGTAGAACATTTTGAATCTCTCTTTGTTACTTATATGGTCACACGTGTCCGATGTCTTCTCATGTTGTGATACCTTCACACATCTCCCTCTCCCGGCTACAATCTTTTCATTATTTTATGATGGAATCTTCTGTTTGAGACTTTGAGTTGGATATGTTTGAGATAATCTGCGATATATAGGTTATAGGAGACACCGTGAAATTCTTGTGTGGTCCAATGGATGATTGTCAAGTAGATGTTATAATAGATTTCAAACTGTGTGTGACACACTTTTAGTGAGCCTAATGGAGAATCTGCTTTCATTTGAATTATGTGTATAAGAAAAAAAAACAGCTTTGTATGTCCGACATCTAAAAATGTGTACCAAACACTCAAAATTTCTATATGAATTGATCAGAGAATACCACGTGAAAATCTGTGCTGACATTAGAGATTTGTGTGAAAAACCTTACATGTTAATGATGTCAAACAATGTATGCTATATATATGCACAATTTTATTAACTCACATAGAGATTCTTAGTTTATGTCTTTGCTGTCAAAGATGCCATCTCAATTTACAGTGAAATGTTTAAAAACTATATACAACACATGCACACAATCTCATACATTCCTGTCTGAGAAGTGAAAACCAATGAAGCTACACCTGATGGAAGAAGCAAAGGTAGGAGGCCAGGGCACTATAAATTAAAGCTGGTTATATATTGTTGCATTCATGCCTTCTCTTTGGAGGTGCCACTTGTAGAGCAGTAACTGAAAGTGGGTGCTCTTTTTGATTGATTGTGCTCTCAAGTATGTGTGAATGGAAAGTCTTCGTACATTCACAAAAGCTGGGGGTGAGTGAGTCCTTTGTTTTGATTCCATGAAGTGATGGTCGTACAGTAGTAGTTTCTCTCAGCATGAAATAGTAGTGGTTGTATTTGTATCACAGGTTGTAGGTGGTCCATCTTTGGTTTTATTTTCCAGGGTGGACTCTCTTGGACTGTTGTAGATGATGGCAAACAAAATATGGTGTAGCTTTTAATTATCCAAAATCAATTCTATATAGTTAAAAATCTTAATTTCCTGGTGGGCCTTGAAAGCTCTATTTGTGAACCTAAAGTTCTACTCAACATAATTCACAAATGTTAAACAAGTTCAAACGTACATAATATGAAGACTGAAATGCCAAACATCCAGGTTTAAATCATTTTAAACAAGTCTCCAATTAATCATCCCATTTAATCGAAGGAGAGAATTTGACATGGAAAGTGACAAAAATGGAGGGTTTGGTCATTTGGTGGTACATCCCCTGTTCTTGCTGGCAGGTGCTCTGCGTCGGTACCCACAATCGCACATGTCAGATTCTCCAATACAAGACCGGGGCCGGTACTATACATGAGAATCCCTGTTTGCACGTACGCCTCACCAATTTAAGGGCGTCTATTTGCATTGTACCATGAGTATCATCAGTATCGAATTGCGCTGTCAATTAATCGAACTACACAAATTACGAATTAGACTGTACAGAGAGTGACACTGTACACAACAATCGACTGTGTAATTCGATTCGTACATTGTGTAGTTCAATTAATTGACAGTGCAATTCAATATTTATGGTATCCAGACCTCACTGGATCTTGCACGTTCTTCGCACTGTCATTTATAAAATACTATTTCTTCTTATCAATTACCTCTTCCGGTGTCTCTGTCTCCTCCTCCTCATCAATCCCCCATTCCTCTTTATCGATCGTTCGACTCTTCCTCCTCCATTTGTCTTCTCTTTAAATGGCAAATATGTATTTAAAATGTGAGGGGGGGGGGGGAGCTTTGCACAACATATACTGTGAGTGTTGATTGAGTCATGTTTACATCCTAGTTAATATGCATACATTTGATTTTTTTGAAGTGTACATCTATGTCATGAAGTATATTAATCTTTTATAGAAAATAAAGTGCATACTCATTTGAAATAAATACACATATTTAATTTATGTTTTCTATGATAGTGTATATCGAGATAATTGAATATATATTGCGTTATCCAATTTTATATATTGCATTAGACGTGATGAATGTAAATAAAGGTCCAAAATGGACCGAGTTTAATAGTGCCCTTTTAAAATTTTAAGATAGGAAGTCATGGGTCTTTTTCTAAAAAAAATTGTGAAAAACTTTGTTTTTAAGGGAATATTAGAATTTGATGTTGAGGGGTTGAAAAATCCCTGGTTTGATTTTTTCAGCAATTTTTTTTATTTTGATTTTTAATGATTGCTATGTTGAGTCTCTTAGATTTTTTGAAAGATAAAATTTATAATTTCTTTTTAAAATATAAGTTTAAAGGATATCCTTGTTTGTTTTTATGATCAATTATTTTCTTCATATTTACTTTTTTAATTTTTCAAGATTCATTTTTTTATTTTTTTTTGCGATGGAAATAATGAGATTTTTTCCTAGATCTTCTATAGAAATTTTAGAACACTTAATACAAGAAAAGAAGTAAATTTTTTTTTTTTTTTATCTGAGTCATCGTTACTTCAAGAACTCAGGCTCCGTTTGGATGGACCTTCCCCGACGTTGGCGTGTGATTCCATCCCCCGGATGCAGGGCCTCCAACCAATCGGGTGTTTTCTCGTTTTTGCATTTAAATCCATCCCCCGACATTTTACGCGTAATTTTCCTCACCTCCTTGACGCAGCGAAAAACTGCTTCTCGCTTTCAGCCCCTCTTCCACCAATGCACCGGCCCCGACTCTTGGCCAAACATAGCCTTAGTCATTATCCAACTATTTTAATTTTGTATTTATAATCATTATATATCTTAGTCTAAGTCTCTTAGCCCTCTATCCTCTTGCTTTAATTCTTAGCTTTGCCCCTGAATATGTGAGGGAAAACAAATGAATAAGTTTTGTGAGATTCTTTGGCATAGAAGATGGGGTGTGTGAAAATTATGGGTGTGCAAATAAAATATATTTAAATGGTTGTTCAGTTTTCATATTTATTTAAGAGGATGTGCACATAGAGGCACCATTTCAGTGTCTTTAGTTGCATCTCTTTTGTTCCTTTGCACACCTAATATATATGGATCGTTAAAAAATCATTTATGTTGGGTGTGAAAAAAGAGAAGGGGTCGGGGGAAGTCTGCTCCACAGAGAATATAAGGTTTTGTAGTCAAATTACATAACCCGAACCCGGCCCATATTTCAATCGGGCAGGATGACATAAGCTTCATGTACAAACTCGGTCCAAACTCCAACCCACACCCCCCAAAAAAAAAAAACCCTTTTTGAACCCTTTCGATTCGATTCAGCGAAGACGATCGATCGTCTTCACCAATGGCGTCGGCGTCGGGGAATCCTCAGTTCCGGTACACCCAAACGCCGTCGAAGGTCCTTCACCTGAGGAACCTCCCGTGGGAGTGCACGGAGGAGGAGCTCGTCGAGATCGGGAAGCCCTTCGGCCGGATCGTTAACACCAAGTGCAGCGTCGGCGCCAACCGAAACCAGGCCTTCGTCGAATTCGTAAGTCTCTCTCTCTCTCGCGCGCGCTTGCGCCACCCGTTTGTGTGATTACCTCACAAGAAACCCCTTCGCAGGAAGACGTGAATCAGGCGATCGCGATGATATCGTACTACGCGTCGTCGGCGGACCCGGCGCAGATACGGGGGAAGACGGTGTACCTACAGTACTCCAACCGGCACGAGATCGTCAACAACAAGCCCGCCGGGGACGTGCCCAGCAACGTTTTGTTGGTGACGGTCGAGGGTGTCGATGCGGGCGATGTCAGCATCGATGTTCTGCACCTGGTAAGGATAAAAAGTTGATATCTTTATGCGTTTTTGTTGTGGGGAATGGAGTGGGTGGTTGTGCTTATGTTGTGATTAGTTCGGTTTCATCTACAGGAGGGGTGCACATGTGTAGCCTGTTATATAGTATAAAGCCTGGAATATCATCTTCGATGATCAGATTACATCTCGCATTGTGGGGGGAACTGCATACGTGTTTGTCTTCTTTCTCCCTTTGCTTTCCTCTTCCATCCTCTTCACCCTTTTGTCTCCTTCGCCTCTCATGGAAATTTGAAGTCTTTTGGGTTGTTTTTATTCTTCTTTACTTTCTTCTTTGTGCTCTCTCCTTAGCCCTTGGCTTCTATAGAACTTGCTTAAGTTTCTTTGCTAGTGATACTAAATGTATTTTAATCTCTGAATTTGAATTTTTAGCTCTTACTATTGTGTAGATTACATATATTTGTTGTGAAAGTATAAAACTTTGCAGATTCTTACATGTCATTTTTTAATTGAATGAGAATTGGTTTACATAAGCATCGGCGTAACATATTAATGGATGTAATGAAAGTTGGTCAACATTGTTATAACCATGAATATCATTTATTATCACTATTGCAGGTGTAATCCTTGATGAAATGGGAAGAGTTAACCAGTTGTATGTGATTCTCTGAGTTTGAATTTTGATTTTGATTATCTCTATAAACATCTCAGTTCGTTCAAAATTCAGATGAACTAGAGTTAGGAGGTTTCTTCTGGTCACTTTTCCATAGTTGCATGAACTCTAGTATAATATGGGACAGGCTTGTCTTTAGAGATGTTTTTTTGATAAAATAAAATACAATTGTTGTGATGCAGGTGTTTTCTGCTTTTGGGTTTGTACATAAGATCACTACATTTGAGAAGACAGCTGGCTACCAGGTTATATAGGTTTTATTTAACTAGAAATTCTGTTAAAGAATTAACTTTGCTTCATGTGTCAGTTCCTGATGTCATGTCACATCTTCTACTCAGGCATTGATTCAATTTTCTGATGTAGAAACTGCCTCTACCGCAAAACATGCTCTTGACGGGAGGAGCATTCCTAGGTGAGTATTTTATTTTCTGTTTCACTGGAAAGTATCCAAAGTAAAATTTATATACCTGTGTTTGCTGCACCTGATATTGCAGATATCTGCTTCAGGAGCATGTTGGCCCGTGTACCCTGAAAATTAATTTTTCTGCACATACAGAGCTGAATGTGAAATTTCAGAGCCACCGGAGTAGGTAAGATGTTGATATTTTTTTATGATATTGCATATGAAATGTGTAATGACATTTTTATTGCAAAATTTCTATAGTTAATATCTATTATTTGCTGTCATGGATTTTTACCCAGTGTAGTACAATTGTATTCATCAAATTTTCAATTAAGCTGTGAGACATTATATGCTCTTAAATTTCTTTTTTAATAGATCCTTTATATTCCTTTGGGGTATTTTTATTCCCTCTTGGATATCACCATGTTAATATTCTGTGATATACACACACTCACACCAGGCACAAATATTTAACTCTGGAAAGTGGCTATGTAGCTTGCCTGAATTGCTGGAATGAGAGAAAAGATAATTGTGGCGATGATATTGTTATGTATGACTTGTAGGGTTAAACGATAATTAGTTGTGGGCTTTGGTTTGCAGTTTGTGGCTCTAGGAGTCCTCCCAGAGTAAGAAATACCTCTTCAATCTTCATCTTTACACCATGACTGTTCATCCCCCACCCTCTTCAGTTTAACTTGTTCACTGGTTAGGTGGGATAGTTAGTGGACATTGTAATTGAATCTTCTTGGATCAAGAATATGGTCCACTATTATTGCAGATTCTTAAGAATACAAACCGAAGAACCCACTGTTTCTTGGATAAAGTCAAGTGTTTTTGCATAAACCGTGCTATTGTCAGTTGAAAGAGCATATTCTTTGATATTAGCATAATGAGTCCCTTTCACTCTGTGTACCAGTGGTGTATTAGGTGAGGTTCTCATTTTATCATGTGCATTGTGCAATCATCAACAATTTTGATATCTGCTACATAATGGATGGATTGAGTGGATCAAATTCATTAGTTCTAAGCCAAACTGACATTTTTTGTATCTCAGATATAGAATTCCCATTATATGGCATAGAGTCATGATATTGCCATAATTTTGTAGCTTGCTAAAGCTTTGTTGTGCTTGCACATTGGATCTTCATAACAATAATTCTTTGTGTTCTCCTCCATGGTCTTTTATTTTATCAATCTTTGGGTTGTAAATTAATCTTGACCTATAATTGTTCTGTTCTTTGGCCTTATCTTCCAGAGACTACACTAATCCATACCTTCCTGTGGCTCCATCAGCCATTGAAGGCAATTACCAGGTGAGTGACTGATCCTGATTTTCGCTTAGTTGGTCAACTTTTTGGAATGTTGATAGCAACCTCAAAAGTTGTGCTAATATTAATGTCTCTTTGCAGGTTGGTTTAGGTTCTGATGTGAAAAAGCAAGAACCAGAGAGCAATGTTCTTCTTGCCACAATTGAGAATATGCAGTATGCTGTTACTGTGGACCATTTACACATGGTATTTCCTGTTATCTTCGTAGTGCTGTTCAGTTACTAGTGCTTTGGTCCAACCTTAAAATCTCCTATATGTTGTTGTTTGGATCTAGGTCTTTTCTGCACTTGGTCAGGTTCAGAAAATTGCCATGTTTGAAAAGAATGGTGGTCTCCAGGCTCTAATTCAGTTCGCGGGTATGGTTCAAACATACTAAGATGCATATCTGTATGTAATAGTATTGCTCTCATGATTCATGCAACCCTATTTTAATTTTGTTTTGTACTTCATCGTTGAGTCTCTTCCATATATTATATAGACAAAGAGGAACACCTCTTGGTTTTATGAAATTCCAATGTATTGGAAGTTCATATTATCGCACTGTTCAGATATGCAATCTATGTGGGTGCATATATGGTTCGGTAAAGACCGAACCACATAAAGCCAGGTAGCCCAATATGTGGTCCGTATACGCATATGCGGATGTCCATGATTTTTTGTTTTTTAGGGATCACAAGATTATTATAGAAAATTTTGGGGTGCCTTTATTTTATTGAAGGGTAAATTTTATGCTTTCTCTTGGATGTTAGAGTTGCTTTGGAAGTTTTATAGCTTGAGAAGTTTTGGCTCTTCTTCATTATTATTTTTTTCTTATTTTCTATTTTTCTAAACATTAGGATAGGTTTATTTCTCTATCAATTATCAACTATACATATGATAAACTCATTTAAATAATTTGAGTACTTTGTTATTCTCATTTGATGGTGTAATTCATCAACAAACCTCTACATCAGTTTTATGGATTTTTTTTATAGGTTTGTATCTTTGGTTAGCTTTGTGGATTTGCACTTAAGAAGCTCATGTAGAATTGTAGATGTACTTTTATTGTTTAAATATTTTCTTTATTTTGTGATCCCTGTCCATGATATTTATCTTGTTATCTATTTATCAATGAAAATATAAAACCGCATATACTCTCGCATGCCACATATACTATATGGTACCCCAGCCGCACGCAAACCGTATATCGCATTTCTAAACATTATATTATCGTCTTTGATATCTAATTCTACTGACCATTGCATATATATCATTAAATGGCTGCATTAAATTGCAGCTCTGTGGCAGAATGAAATATCAACATTAAGTTTGTACATTGATTTTACTGAAATGCAAATTGCAAACCTTTTAAGCCCTCAATGCTTGGCAGACGTTGCGACAGCCATGGTTGCCAAAGAATCCCTGGAAGGACACTGTATCTACGAGGGTGGATTTTGCAAGCTTCATCTTACATATTCACGCCATACCGACCTCAGTGTAAAGGTAAACCCTATTCTAGTAAGGAAAATAAAAATAAAGTTGTGCCTAATGGCTTGGATCGGATGTCTATCTTGCTGACATCAAAAATAATATTTTTGCTCGATTGAATGGTTTTGTTGGAAGTGGAGACCTTGAGATCATAGTCACAAAGTACACCAAATTTTTTTAAATGTTTGAAAAAGTATTTCGATTGAATAACATACTCATGTCCATTGAACTGCCATTTAGTACATTCAGGATCCGGTTATATATTTAGTTTGGATGATTATCACATTCTTCATAATTTGATAAATTGGTTCAAATTGTTTCTGCTGCATTCACTCCCTACATTAATTTTTTGCATGCATTTATAATATTAATGATAGAATACATCTCTATCTATCCTGAATGATTTACGAATATACGCATTTTGTATTGAATGGAACACTTGCCAAAGATCAAACTTACACTAACATTGTGACTATACTTGAGATGTGTTCATCCAGATTAGGCATGCATACTCGATACTGAATTAAAGCATTCCGCATTCATTGCAGGTAAATAATGACCGAGGAAGAGATTATACGAGTCCAAGCGGTGTCACATCGAGCAACCAACCTTCATTACTTGGCCAACAACCCGTTGCGACCACACCCCAATACAACAGTATGATGGGACCTCAACCTCATGTGGCGGGTTGGAATGCCGGGGTTGGTCCGATGCCTCATCAGCCCCAGACACAGTTTCCGAGCCATAACATGTATCCAGCGCCCATGTGTCCTGAGATGAACCCTATGACTCAGTTCCCTCCTGGACAAGGAACCCAACCACCCATGCGTTCTTCGGTGCCACCGCCACCTTATGGAGGTTACAGGCCCGCATATTAGTCAAGTACCTTTTCAATCTTGTGATACTTGATTTTTTTGTTAGCCTTTGAATTGTGTTCACTTTAGGATGGTGGTTTCATTCTTTTGGAAGTTTCCAAATATAACGTGTGGAACTATATGTAACTGGTATAATTATGCCAAAGAAGAATTCCATTGTCTTCTTTTCATTTGCCATATTTTGATTTATTCGACGAAGAGAATGAAAGTGTAGCCTTGGTAATGACAAATCTTTTTAGATGTCCCTTCACATAGTCTGGAGGCTGAAGCCAACCATTGATGATCCTCAAGATTGCAAGGTCCTGATTAAAATCAATTGTCAAACTGATTATGTTTTTATGAAATATTCATATTATGTTGCTTTTTTTTTTCCGGTTATTATCAAGTAAAAAAGATCAGACATCCCGCAGAATTGAATAAGTAAAATTAGAATATGATTTTGCATACACCCATCTATATTTCATTTTTTTAAACTCCTTGAACCGCCCAAGATATAGAAATTCACAGAAGATACAAAAATTGACATTATAAAAATTCACATTGTACATGACTGTACATGGCTTCTTCTCTTGTTCATCTTTACTTAACGAAGACAGAAACGCCGAGAGTTCTCCTTTATTTCTCATCCCACATTGTCAACAATATCCTCCAACCGCGCCACGATCTGCTCCGCTGTAGGCCTCGCCTCCGGTGCCCGGTTTGTGCACGCCAACGCGATGTCCAGCACCTCCACCGCCTGCTTCTTCGCCCTCCCCTCCACAAAGTACTCAAAGAAGTAGATCCTCCCCTCCTTGATATGCTCCTTCCTCTCCAATATCGGGCTTATCTCAAACGGTGCACGTGACCCGCCCAGCACGTCGAGCACCATCAAGCCAAAGCAGTACACATCCAGCTTCTGTGTTGGGTGGGTGCTGGATTCTGCCAGTGGCAGAGGCGGCTGCGGCCTCAGCGGCCAGACACGACCACCAGGGAAGTCGGAGATGGGCTCGCCCAGCTGGATGAAGCCGTAGTCCGAGAGGATGGCAGAGAAGTCGGTGCGGACGAAGATGTTCGAGGCCTTGATGTTGCCGTGGACGTTGAGGAGCATGTGCTTGTCATGCGCCGGGTTCTGCGAGTGGATGAAGGCGATCGCCCTCGCGACGTGCAAGATTATCCTGGCTCGCTTTTGCCAGTCGAGCGGCGTGTGCCCCTGTTCCCGCGCCCCTGATGGATCGAAAAAAGTCTGAAGGTGCATTTTGGAAATGATTGAGAAAAATAGATTTTCACTAAAAGCAATTTTTTAGAACAACTTCCCAAAAAGTTGTTTATGTAACTAAAAGTCATTTCCGCATTTGTTAAAACCCAGGATAATTAGAAGCATTTAAAAATGAGTCTGAATTACGACACCATTTATATGTGTGGTTGAACCACACATTTTTGAAAAATCAATTCGTCGTTCAAAAACATAGTGGATTTTGTGGATTTTGAAACGTCAAGAAATTAATAACGAAATTGCGTAGATGTGGGTTTGAGAAAAGAAGAATTTTTAAAAGCTGTCATCTAAAATATCGTCTAGGGTCCGTTTGGAAATACAGATTGAAAAATAACTTTTAGAATAAAACTGCTTTTTAAGATGATTTTAGACCTTGACTTTTTTAGGATTTTTTTTTTAATTCAGGAATCAATATTTGAAAGGAGTTTAATGTTTGGTAGAGAAAGTTGCTTTTCAATTCAAAAAATCGATTCCGACAAAAAAACATTGTTTCTGAGCTTTTTAAAACACAGATTTCGAGGGAAAAATTAAAAGGAATCCAGCTTCCGATTATGCAAAAAGCTGTCCTGTTTGGCTGCACGATTTTAGCTTTTCAGCTTTTCAAAAAACAAAAACACGTTCAAACGAGCAACCAAACGGTCTAAGAAACTATTTAGAATATCAACTTCTCTCTTAAAACTTACATGCATTTTTTTAAACAATAACCTCTTGAAAGCATACTTTTTGACAGATTTTTGAAAATCATTTTTCATAACTAAAAATTATTTTTTTGTGTTTTCTCTTAAAGTTAAGATTGTTGGAACCAGTTTAGAATTAAATATGATTATTATAAAAATAGAGTCTCTAAAAGCTGTTAAAACTGACCAGCGAGGAGGTCAGAGAGGCTCCCCATGGGATAGTAATCGAAGAGCACGAGCTTGGTGCGCTTGGAGTAAAGGTACGCCCTCAGCGGCACGAGGCGGTCGCACCGCCGCCCCACCTCCGCTAGCCTCTCGACCCTCCGCCCGAACTCGAGGCGCTTCACGCTCGCCCTCCTGAACCTCTTCGCCACGTACGTCGACGCGTCGCCCAGCACCGCCTTCTCCGATATCCCCAGCCCGCTCATGCCGAGCACCTGCACCGATGACCGGAGCACCTCGCGCAGCCCGAGCGGGGACTTCCCTCCGCCGCAGAAGCTGAGAGGGAGGTCCACGAAGAGGCCGCACCACCCGCTGTCCTCCGTTGGCTCGATGTCGTCGTCGTCGTGGACCGTCCGATCGCGCCAGGTGAAGGCGGCGGCGGCGGCGGCGGTGGGTGGGGGCTTCTTGGTTCCTCTCTTGCTCTGGTCATAGATCCTGGACTGCATCGGCTCTGCTTTGTTTTTTGTGTTTGAATTATGTTTCTGCATGGATTGGTGGGGGGTGGGTTTATCGTTGATTGGGTGTTTTTGCAAATAACCCCCTAACATTTATGATCAATTGATATTTTTTTGCGGTTAAGTCCGTTGCCTAATAATGTTAACCTCTCTAGGTAACTTGGTTTTTTGTGGATTTAGAAAAATTGAACAATGGTCACTTATCATTCATGGACAAGCGATCATGCACGTAAAAATAAAAATAGAACTTGATTCCATCACTTCTATTATGAAAAGTGAAAATACAAATCTAAAAGTAATGTAAAAGGATTAAAGAAAGAATAAACAAAAGAAGGCGATCGAAGAGGAGTCCTATGCAAATGTTTAAAACGGAAACTTCATAATAATAATTTTTTGGATGAATTGCTAAAATACCCCTACAGCAAACACCTAAATTTTTTTTTTCTACCCTCTTCCCTTTAATTCCCCCAGCCTCACAAAATCGCAGTTTTTCCTTTGCATATATGTTTTCTGTAACTTTCGGAATACAAAATGTAATTTCAGTAAATATTATCTGTTAGTGCATTATTATGCATGTCATGTAAAAATGCTAACTTGCAAAACAATAGAGAAACATACGTTAATCCATAATACCTGGAAATATTTTATCACAATAAATACATCAAAGCACTTGAATTCATCTAATGTTTGCATTCCAATGTTCTTTTCCTACTTTAATGAACTAAGATGTTGTATTTAATCTGATCATTTTCATGTCATTTTGGTTGAAATCAATACACCTTCAAGTTAGCAAGCGTACATCATTAGAAAGAAAGCGCAGTTCAAACTATATTAGAGATGTAATAATTAGTCAAACACTCAAATAAATCAAACACCAAGTGTGTATTTCATGACATATATAAAACCACATATATATTAATGTAATGCATTAATACATGTTTCTCTAGTGTTTTGCAAGTTATTATTTTTACATGACATAATATATATTATAGATAATATTTACAGAAATTACATTTTGTGTTCTCCAAGTTACAGAAAACATATATGCACTTAAGGAGGGGAAACTATGATTTTGTGGGGCTGAAGGAATTAAAGGGATGAGGGTAGAAAAAAAATTAGGTGTTCACTGCAGGGGTAAATTTTTTTTTTTCAAAAGGTAAGGACACATAAAATATTGGGGGTTGGCTGCATATGTATTTGGGCAATTCACCCTAATTTTTTTTTTGTGAATGTCTTATAAAAATGTTTGTATAAATTTTTAAATTAACTCTTGGGAAATTTATTTAAATAGATCCTCAGTAAAAAGTTAAAATGTTCTAATCAGTTTTATTTTTAGTTTTATTTACCACTCCAATTGATAAATAAGCTAAATAAGATTAGTCGTATAAGCACTCTTTCTTCATTTTCTCTTCCAATTTCATAAAAGTAAAGTTTTCATTAAACAATAAATTTCATAAAAATAATTACAAATCTATTGTTACCACATGGTAGGGGTATTTTAAATATTTAATATTTCAGTCATAAGTGACATCCTCAAAATCCCGCATTGAATCTGATAACCAGATTCAATTATATTGAGATCAACTATAAAAATCCATTTAAGGGTTGTGTTGCAATAGCTTTCATGGTAAAGTTTTGTATAAAATTAATCATAAAATGTTGGGGTGTATTTCATAAAATCCCTTGGTAACATATGCTCGTCATTTTGCTGTTTGGTTGCTTTGGATAACGACGGGGGAGGAGGCATCAGATGCTAAATTTACTTTGGTGGATTCAGACTTTCTGGAATCCTGAAAATACCTTGGATTACAGTGGATTCATATATTTGTATTTTTTGCATGGTCTGTTTTGGAGTTTGATTGAAAAGGAAACATATTATATGACAAAAGAAGCAGTGTTTTAGATTCTTCTTCTTCTTCTCGTCGTGGTTTTCGAAGTGATGGGTTATTCTCTTTTTAGGTCATATATTTATGTTTCTTTTATGTTCATTAGGCTTTCGCAGTTCGCTTCACTTCAAATTTTTTTTATACACTTGTTGTCAAACCACTTGTTATCCTCTTCCACTCACATTATATGTTTCACCTATTTTATGAAAAACAGATCTAACTGTCTTATCAGTGAAGCATGCACCTGTCACACGATGGGTGCACGATTGCACAGCCTGCACCTAATTATTTATCATTTATATATATATAATTTATTATTATTTTTTATTGATAACATTATTTAATTCATTGTATATAAATTTTACATTTCATAAAGAAACTTATTATGATATATATATAATTTTAAATAAAATAAAAACATTGATGGATTCTGTCTGAAGAACGGGTTTGAGTGCAATATTATTCCAATTTATTAAGTCTTAATTTTCAACAACATGGGCCAACTACTTGTTGCCGTCCCTTGTGGACGAGGAATATGAGCCGCTGGTGGGCTTTGGTTCTGGGCCTTGGGCCCCTATGTGATAGCATCCCGTAGGTCTTCCTACAAAATAAAAACTGTGTAGCTCCATTTGCGGTTTACATAATTTATTTTTCAAAATCACTCTTCCATTAAAATATATATTGTTATATAAAATAAAATTTATATTGAGATACAACAGTTTATTTTTTCTTTTTAAAAAATATTTTTTTTACTTCATACACTATAATAAAACCTTATACATTATGATAGCGCATTATACACTACACTATGATAGTGTACGGAGCTACAAAATAAGCTCCAAATCGGACTAAAAGTATACCAACTTAATAAAAAAAAAATCAACAAAACGGTGATGTGATAGTGTGATCAAATTATTTGAGAGAACCTGATTTCAAGTCTATTCTCGCTAAAATGATAGAACGTGACAGAAAAAAAAACACAATATACATGATAAAGTTTGATCAAACTCATGGCAAAAATGAAGATCTCGAAAATGGTTGCATAGTTGGCCACACATTTTTAGGAACACTGTAACAGGAATAGTTTTTTAAATTTTCATAGATAACAAGTTCATGACGAGGGATATTTTTATTTATTTATGTTTTACAACCTTCATTCATAATAAGATTATTACAATATACAATATACAACGATGGTTCATAGTTTCTCTCACTTGAGCTTCTTTTCCTTCCCGTGTTTCTCCTGCAAAAATTTTGAAACCAAGGAATCATTTCATCGGAAAAAAAAAATTGGAAAAATGTTATGTCCAATCTCTTATTCAACCTTATTCTTAATCTATACTTATTTTGATTTTTTTAAAATAACAGACTTAATGAAACGAAGTATATAGTATAAATCTTATTAAAAAAAAATGAAACTAATAAAAGGACTGCGTGTAACAACATTAAAAAAAGAGGAGAAAATTAAAACATGGAAAACATAGCATTAATGTTAGCTTGTTATACCTTCTTATCATCATCACTATCACTGCTGCTGCTACTGTAGTCCTTGTTCTTCTTCTTCTTCTTGTTCTTCTTCTTCATCTCCTTCTTCTTCTCCTTGATCTTCTCTTTCACCTTCTCCACCTTCTCTTCGAACTTGTCTTTGACGTCGGAGATGAATTCATGGACATGGTGCCTGTTCTCAGGCGTGGCGTATGGTTTCCTGGTTTGCACGCTCTCTTCGATTTCAATGACTTCGATAGAGTCTTCTTTGGTGTTGTGAGACTCTCTGTTTTTGCTCTGCACAATGGTTTCCTCCACAGATTTTACTGCCTGAATAGAGGCCATTTGGTGTGGCTTTGAGGAAAAGCTAGCTCTTGTGTTGTGCTTTGGTCTTGGTTGATCTTGAAATGCATGTGAATTTGGATTCTTTATAACAATGAGTGTGAGAATTATTCTTCACATGGATTGTTCCATGCATTATGCCATTGGAAGATAAGCATGATTAGATTCTATTCTTACTTTTATATATATATATATAAAAGGTGGTACTCTATGTCGACATTTGATTTTTATGCTTATCTACAACGACATCTCTACAGTCACTATGTTGATATACTATATCAAGTAATCCAAATATAAAAATTACCTATCTCCATACCTTCAAATCAACCTTGTATAGGAGTACAAAAATATTGAGTTATCCTTACAAAAGTAGAATTATTCTAACATTGCACAAATTAAGTTGTTGGTTTTTGTGACATGCATATTTTATCAATCTTGTGAAGCTACGTCATTCAAGAATAAACTTTCTTATGTTAAAATACAAGACTTTACATAACATTGTAAAGACGTTTCATTATCATGTTTACACTTTTAACTTTACAGCTAACTACCATTGATTTTTTTTTTTTGGATTGAAATGCTCTGTAACCAGAGTAGAGTTACATAGACCTCGTAGGTGATTACAGAGTCCACCAGGAACAGTGGGCCGGAGCCCAACTAAACCAAACTAAAACAAGCCCAACAGGGCCGACGTCCTCATCCACTGGCCTAAAGCCGAGGGGACCATTGATGTTGTTTGTTGTACTACAGAGTTCGAATGTGCAACAAAATTGAATTTAGTGCATGTTTGTTAACAAATCCTAAAAATAACTTTTAATTTTTAGAGTCACATCAATTCAAATACATCATCATTTAAAAGATATATCGTCATTTAAAAGTTAAAAGCTATTAATCAAATAGGTCAACTTAAATATATCATCATTACTAGATTTTATCTATAACCTGTATATCAAAATCTGTGTTTTATAAAACAGTCATCATCATTACACCCTCAAAAGATGTGCATAAAGCTGTAAAAGTTATCTTAGACAAGCCTGATAAAAGACTTGCCTTAGGTGTTATATATATATATAACCACTATAACAGAGTGGCTAGATATAAAAATGGAGTCATTTTATCAACAAGAGTCATTTTATAACAGAGAGATCTAACCCTTGCGTCAAACAAATGCCCAACATGTACTTCATAATGTTCTTTTATTGGTTGGATGGTGCAAATCATTTAATCAATGTGATCAATGATTAGCTTCATGAGCTCCTCATGTATTATTATTGTGTAAAATAATCCCAGACTCTACACAGATAGTTCTATTTTTCAGACTTTCTGTACTACTTAAAGTCTTGCAGTACATACCATACGAGCCTTATATTTATTTGTCTGAAAATCAGAAACAAATTTTCAACCTCACAAATGATGTCCTCTATTCGAAGAGAAAATTCCAGAATCTAATCCTCACCTTCCACGTGGCACCCTCCTGTTGGAGACAGACCCATATCTCTGTTTCCACGTCAGCATCCCCATTGGAGCCTTTCAGAGGACCATCATTGTCTGGAGCAAATCAGACCAAGACTGCAAATACAACAAAAGCTTCAATTTTTTCACAAATTTAGATTCTCTTCATAGATTTCTCAAATACCCAAACCCAAATTTTGCTTGAATTTACCAAACAAAAAGAAGCTTGGTTTTTGATTACCCAATTATGCAATGGAGGTTCTCAATGCCACAGGTCTGAAACCACTCACAGTTCACAGACCCACCATCTCCATTGACAGGAAAACCACACCCAAGAAGCTATTCTCCTTCAAATTCCCAAAACCCACAATCGCAAATGCGGTTTCAACTTTATCAGAGTCTTTAAGCAGAGCTTTAGTGCTTCTGTCCTCTGTAGCTGGTGTAACTGCAGCTAAGGCTCTCACATATGAGGAAGCTCTGAATCAGTCCATGTCTTCCAGTTCCGAATTCGGAGGCTCCGATGGTTTCGATATCGGAGGATTCATCGATGGGTTGGTCAGGTTTGGGTCGGAGAATCCGCCGGTCATCGCTGGTGGAGCTGCGGTGGTGGCTTTGCCACTGATTTTGGGACAGATTTTCAAGAATCTCAAACCGTATGGCGTCGAATCGGCGAAAAGCGCTTACGCAAAGATTTCGGAGGATCCGGAGACCCAGCTTCTTGATATAAGGGAAGGGAAGGAGTTCAAGGAGTCGGGAAGTCCGGATATTCGGGGACTGAAGAAGAAGGCCGTATCGATCGCGTATAGAGGGGATGATAAAGTTGGATTCTTGAAGAAGCTGGAGCTGAAATTCAAGGATCCTGGGAGTACTACTCTGTTCATTATTGATAAGTAAGGTTCATCAGCCTCTCAAAATGTCAATTTTGCATTTCAATGTTGAATGTGGGGATTTGGTTGTGGTTTTCTTGTATGATTGGTGAAAGGAGACCAGTTACCTTGTTATTTATATGTGAAAAGAAAATATCATATGTGCCATGTATATCAAATGAATTATGGCGTAAATTAAATTTGTATTTGAATTCTTCAGTTGTTTAAGCTACACATTACTAATATTCTGTTTTATGCTCTTTTATGCATGAGCCATTGTCATTTGTATATTATAAAGTAGTTTTGGACAATCATTCTCTTCTCAGCTTCCATAAAATGAAATTGGGTGTCATTTATCTGTGTAATACATTGTGATGATAACTTACATCAGTTTACTAGGTATATATACATTGCCTCCCATATATGCTTGATATGGATAGAAATTGAATGCTCTTGGTAACCGAACAAGGTTCTTTAGAAACATGAGAACATTGATCTAGCAATTAGAATATTATTAGGATGTTTATTTGATTTTGTATTTCTCAGAATTTATGCTGGTTTGTACTTCATGTCATTGTCTAACTTTTTGCCTTAATTTCCATATCTTGTCTAAAACATTTAATTAGAAAACTTTGTTGGAAACCAGGTTTGATGGGAACTCTGAACTAGTTGCTGAATTGGTCACTGCCAATGGCTTCAAAGCAGCTTTTGCAATAAAAGATGGAGCGGAAGGAACTCGAGGATGGAAGGTCTATCTCATATTGAATTTCTTCTCATTTGATCCTTGAATGTCCAAATTTATAGCTTCATATAACCTTATGAATCTTATAATTTGAACTCTCCAGAATAGCGGGCTTCCATGGTTATCACCAAAGGCATTGAGCTTTGATGTCAGTGAACTAAAAGATGCACTAAGTGGTGCACTTGGAGTATGCTCTTCAACTTATTTTCCTTTCATGTTATAGGTCATCCATGTAAAGGTTGTCATATAAAGTAGGGAATATGATTTCATCTTCACTTAATCTTTTTTCAATGAACTTTTTTATGAATAATCTAATAGCATTTTTTAACCTCTCTTTCATTTAATAAATTTTGATAACCAATCATCTCTGCCAAGTTCGAAAATGATACATGTAATACAACATATTTGTTTATTTATAGTTTGCAAATTATATTATTCAAGACTTGAAGTAAATGATATGTTGTTGGTCCGGCAATGGCTACAGGAAAGTACGGATGGTTTGCCCGCCACACTTGGACTGGCAGCTGCAACTGGTTTAGGTGTTTTGGCATTTTCAGAGGTTGGGAAGTGTCAATGATGTATAATGAATTTTGATATTCTTGATGACTAGTAAATTGTTTGAAATACCTTCAGATATTTATGACCTCTGTATGATTATGCAGATTGAAACAGTACTTCAGCTCTTAGGATCTGCAGCGCTTATCCTGTTTGTTACAAAGAAACTCCTGTTTGCAGAAGTGAGTATCTGAAATCCACTTTTCCCCCCCATAATTGCATCAATTTATATATGTTGGTCTGACCAGTAAGTAACACCAATTTTTCCTATCTGATATTTTATGGTATAAGCTAAACTTTCTTTTGATTTTTACAGAATAGGAAGGTGACTCTGCAGCAAGTTGATGAGTTCCTAAATACTAAGGTTGCTCCAAAAGAGCTTGTTGATGAATTGAAGGTAGAATTTCAACCTAAGATGTCAAGAAACATATCATTACAACATATTATTCTTGCTTATGTACATACAAAATGGTCCTCCTGAATACGAGTTTGATGTGCATTTAAGAAACCCCCACATTTTAAATTTGTCTCAGTAAGATAAATCCACAGGTCTTTGACTATTATCCTCAACTTTCTTTCTCAATATTAGGAAATATTACTGGGTCAGCGCACAAAGATGGTGAAATTTCATAGACAAAAAAAAAATTCAGGACTTTCTTCTATTACCTGTTCTTCATTATACGGAATAGGAAGTAATCAAAAGATTAGTGTAAATCTTTATTTCCCCAATATTTGTTACCTTCTACGTTAACCAAAACCATCATATTTAATCCATGATCACTATGTCTTCTGCATTATAATGTATGTTTTGAAATTTTTATTTGAGGATTTGTGAAGCAAAATTATAGTCTACTATTGGAAACATCAGATGATTGGGAAGGCAATTCTACCAGCTACCACAAATGCGAAGGCAAGCCTACCAGCACCAGCAGAGGCAATCTCAGATACTACTACTACTACTACTGATAGTTCACCTGTTGTAAGTACTGAGACAAAAGTGGAAGCTGTTGCTGAACCTCCCCAAGAGATCAATTCAGTTCCAAAGCCAGAAACACCCCCTGCGACTTCAAGACCACTCTCTCCATACCCATATGTAAGTGCCATTTGTTCACATTTCATGGAACTTCATGGCATGATTTAAACTCTGAACATGCAACCACAATACATCTTCATGTACGATTAGTTTAACTTCTTTTTGCATCAACTGCTTTGGATTCATGAAATGTCTTTTCTTAAGTGCTAATCATTTCTTGTTTTATGTATGTGCAGTATGCGGATTTTAAACCTCCATCATCGCCTTCTCCTTCACAGCCCTAAAAGATTAAGTTGCTTTGAAACACTTGTTTTGTATGGCCGAGTTGAAGTATTCATGATGTGCTGAAATGAGATGCTTCTGTGAGTTGGGATTACGCCTGTAAGGATTCTCAAATAGGGAGGGTTTCTGGCGTATAGAGTTTAGTAGATACCATTCTTGTAATACTAGAATATCACGGGCTCAGTCGACATCGAATTCGTTGTTCTGAATTTTTTTTTCTTCTTTAAACATCTAAATAACTGTTGTTGGATGTAAAGATTTGAAATGGTGTCTGGATATGGATTTGATGGGATCCTTTTATAAAAAATATCATGCCAAATGATGAATGTCTTTAGCTTTTTGAAGTTAGCTTGAGGCAAATGTCAACTTAATTAGATCTGAAATTAGTTATATTACTGTGAGTTCTTGTGTGTGATTCTTGGAAAGTTCTTCCCTTTAAGCATGCAAAATTTGAAAACCAAGTGTTCGGGGCAAAATAAAATGGTTTAAATACTTAGTTTGGGATTAGTTAAAAATTCATAGTTTGGGATTAGTTGGGGAAAATCACAGGAATCTAAATTAGTGAAGGAGAAAGGCAAACATAATGGAACCATATATAATTCATTCATTTGATGATTATGAAGGTATACACCAACACATGATAACAAATATCAAAAGAGCCAAGGCTCATAGATGGATTAAATACTTCAATATATATCAGTGAACACTTCTAAATATAAGAATATTAACATTCCAATTTTCTGTGGATACAAATATTTTGGATAATTGATATATTTAAATTCGTATATTGGTTGGGATGGCCATGTAACATATGAGGAATAAGAAGATGATTAATCCGAAAATTGAGAGTTAAAATCAGAATTTCATGATTTATCGCCTCTTTCAGGGTATTTAAATTTAAATAATTAATTGTAAAAATAATTAAATTTAATCAGTATATAACGAGCATATGTACATACACTGGATTCATGGATACAATAATATCCATATTCATTTTTAAATCATTACATATGTTTAAATATCAGATAATTTTAGTTTCTCAATATGGATTGGGAACAGATATAAATAGTTTTTTGGGGTAATTTATAGCTTAAAATAGAATCATTGAAAAGGGTAGGCTTCCAATGGCCATTTTGTTTGGGGCTGGAAATGGAGCTGAAAATAAGGCTATACGTAACATTATCCTTTTGTGAATATTGATTTTCTCACTCTCTAAATTGTGAACGTAGTTTGATAAAAGATTTGGTTTTCTATAGATAAAATTTTTCAGGAAAATGAAAATAAATCCGATATAAAATTAATTTACAGAAAATGATTTTCATTGTTTATATTTCTAAAAAGCATGTGCATGAAATTATAGTGTTTGGTTCTAGTAACAATATTTACATGAAATTTTTTATGATTGTATTGTTGGGGTTGTAATAAAAAAAATACAAATACTAATAAGGAGTGGATTTCATTATCTAAGTTATTTGGAATAATATAATTCTAATCACGTGTCATTATAAAGATGCCGTATTATTTAAATCATATCTTCATTCCCTTACATTTTAATATTTTTATAATTACCAGTAGATAAATACTTTGAAGATATTTAAACCTAGAATCAAAATATTTTAAATAATAAAAATGATGTTTTTAACCGAAGACAAATGGAGAAGAATAAATGGGAAAGTTTGTGAAGATTTAATGGTTCGTTGTTACATGAAAAATGGCGTACGAGATTTTAGAGCAGTTACAGAAATAGTGTTTTCAAGAAATCCAATTAAACACATCTTTTGTAAATATTTTTTCTGAAAACTAACGCATAATGAAATTTTACACCCAAACTAATGCACCTACAAACTTGTTTAGAAATACTTCACAAGTTGGAGGAGACACATGGGACATCCTACAAGGTCTGGAGATTGCAAAAAAATAAAAATGAAAAACAATAACAACAACTTCTTAACTATAAATGATTTGTTGCTCTCATGTAGCATAAATAAAACAATACTAAAAAATGTAGTCTCATGTTTCTATGTTTCTCCTCTTCTCATTATCATCTCTGTATTCTTTTATTTAATTGTGCACACCGCAAGGAAGAAATTGTGACCGAGCAGCCCGAAAGCCATCCAAAGAGAGCTCACGAAGAACAAAAAGAGGGAGAAGTACTAGAAAGGCATGAACTCCACACTCTTCATCTCCATCTCCATCACCAGCTTTTACAAATCCAGAAATAGTGCCTTAGTTCACAAAATCTAATATGGATGTGAGTGCGTGATGCGTATGTACTCACCAAGGCTAATAGAGGAGAGCCATACATGGAGACTGATGCGACCAGGCCTGCGCTCCCAACAAACATCTTTGTGTGATGATGATCGTGTACCGAAAATAGAGACCAATGCAATCATGCAGAACACCAGAATCACCAGAACCAGCATGAACAACATCGACTTCAACATTGACTCACATGTTACAAATTTTTGGATACAAGGACACAATGTGGTCGAGTTAGATTTTTTTTTTTTTTTTAACTTGCCTTTCTTGATTTTGAAGCGAACCATACGCAAATGAAGATGAACGTGAGCTCCAAAAAGATGTCCAAGCCATTGATGGTGATCAGAGGGATGTTCTCCGATCCGTGATTCACAATGGGGAGGCCATACCAAGTGTAGAGAAGGCAACTTGATAGCGCAAGGACATACAGCCAAATTAAGCTTTCAATTTAGTATGGTTTGGAGACATTTGAAAATTAATTCAACAATAATATGAGGTTGATCGATTATAGAGGTGCACCATACAGAAGCACCGATACTGCATTTCTTGCATAATGATTTTTTTTGTTGTTGATTGGTAAGTATTTTTTTCTGGTTAAATCTTTTCCATTAGTGGGCAAACAAGACTCGAACTCAAGTATCCTGATTAAGGAAGGATACCTCTACCATCCTACTAAGATAAGATTTGGTAGTATTTCCTGCAACGATGGAGATTAATTGACACTAAGGAGATTTCTCACCATGAATGGTGAATGAACACAGAGTAAGAGTTGATAGTACCCATTATTTTATTTTATTTTTTTTGGAATTATACAGAAGATTATGAGAATAGAAAACTAGTGAACAATGCAAGATGAATATACACTAGATAAGCACATGATAATAAATAAGATTAAGATAAATCATTCTTGAGATATATTTATAATAACATGGCTTATAGTATAAAATAAAAACTTACACTACCAAGGTGGAGAAAGTTCTTCTAGCTCTTCCTCCCTATCCTAGATATTATAAAATACCCTAATAACTTAGATGTTTTAGAGGAATTTTCAAGTAGCCCTCTTCTTCCGATGCCCTTCTTAGTTATTTTTGCTTTACTTTTATAGCATTTAGTCTTTAAATTTCAAAGGCCTTGAGATCCAATGTCATTATACTCTGATTGACTATTTGTCTTCTTCTGCTTTAGTCATTTTTTATTTGAGTGAAAATGTCACTTTTTATCTTTCATTTTATTTAGTTCCCTCGTGTGACTTCTTGCTTTTTGACATGATATTCTCGTAAATGAACAATTTTGCATCTGTTAATGGATAAAGCTCTCTCGTAGCACTTCTTTTATTTATTTATTTATTTATTTATTTATCAATTAACTGGATCAAATTCGTCATTTGGAAAAATATGTGGGTATAGCCTTTTGAAGTTATATCCACAGATTCGTTTCTTGTGACTTCTTGCTTTTGATAGGTATTCCCATGAATGAACAATTTTACACCTGTTAGTCGATAGGGGCATAGGGCTATCTCGTGGGACGTTTTGTTTTTTTATTTTTTTATTTTTTTTATGTTGATCATTCTAGATCAACTTCTTCATTCGGAAAATACGTGGGTATAGCTTTTTGAATTTGGGCTTGAGCTAAATGTGTACTTTATTAGATCTGAAATCAATTATAGTACTGTTAATTCTTGTATGTTATTCTTGGAAAGTTCTACCCTTTAAGCATGCAAAATTTGAAAACCAAGTGCGTTGGGGCCAAGTAAAACGGTTTAAATCTATAGATGCTTTGTTAAAAATTCATAGCTTGGGATTATTTAGAGAAAAATAACAAGAATTTGAATTAGTGAAGGAGAAAGGTAAACATAATGGAACCATATATAATTCATTCAGTGGATGATTATGTTGGTATAAAAACCAACACATGGTAACAAGGAATCAAATCCTCTATGGTGAAACCATAGAGGTCTTTTGTGACAACCAATGAATGGCTGTCACGTGGAGGTTGCAGATGCATAAAAAAAATTAAACATAATTTCAAGATTCTTACTTGTAAGAATCTATAATAAAAGTAAAAAAAAAATTACTCCACATATGTGGTGCATTCTCAATTTCTCATTAGACCACATAGAATCTGATCCTTGGTAACAAATATCAAAGAAGCCAAGGCTCATATATATATATATACACACACTCTTCAATATCTACATACACTTCTAAATCTTTCGTATCAGACTATTAACATTCGAATTTGGAGGGGACATGAATTTTGTTGGATCATGTGTTTAAATATACGCATTAGTTGGGTGATCATATAATATATGACAAATAGGAGATGATATATAAAAAACGTGAGGGTTAAAATAAAAATTTCATGATTTATTGTATCTTTCAGAGATCGTATAAAATATACATGAGGTATTTAAATTTAAATATTATAACTAATTATACAAATAATTGAATTTAAACAACATATAACAAATATATATAAATTTATAATATAAGTGGATTCATGTATACATTGCTATCCATATCCATTTTGAAATAATTGTATATGTTTAAATATCATATAATTTTAGTTTCTCCTTGTGGATTGGAAACTGTTATAATTTTTTTTTTTTTTTTTTGATACCAATGTGCAGGGTGACGTTCTCCAATACAAACAAACAAACGACATGGATCTGGTCCAACAAGGCCCAGATGAGAAGATAGCAGAGCCCACAGTACACCCAACCCAAAACTTGAACGGATTAAACCCGACCCAACTCGTCTTTTACGTGGGTTTGTGTTGTGGTTTTAGTGCTTTGGTTCAACCCGAACCTAATTCCATTGGATTTGGGTTAGCGTTGGGGTAACCCAAACCCGACCCGAACTCGAAGTAGAAAGTAATAAATTTAAATGTTATAAATCAAATTTAAATTATTTAAATTGTGAAATTTAGTTACCTAGAATTTATCACTTTTATATTTTTATCTTTTTATTCTTCAAGTAAAAATGTTAATCATTTTTATCTTTTTATATGGAGCATGTACGTTTGCAGAATTTTAATTGTTTAAAATGATTTTTTAAGGTAAATCTGAACCCGACCAGAATCCACCTAAATTAAATCCAAACCTAATCAAAGCTGAATTAAATTTGAACCGAACCAAACACGACGTGTTGGGTTCGGATTGAGTTTCTTGGGTTTGAGAATCGGGTTAAATTGGGTTTGGATTGGTTTTCACCAACTGTGGGTTGAATTCAGGTTGAGCTCTAACTCGATCCAACCAGTCCAGTTGCAACCCAGATAAAAAAGGATAATGGGCATTTTTTTTAATATAATACATATCTTCATATACATGTCATTACTGACTCATGAGATTTGCCCCAAAAAATCTTTCCATATTTTAATTATTGTCCATACAAGACCAAAATATCCTTTCCATATCATGCAATGACAAAACGTGATCCCCATCAAAAAGGGATAACATAGCACAAAAAAAAATAAAGAGAGGAGGGAGAGCTTATGAAACTCCATCTGGGTTTTTGTTTCTAAAACCCTAAAAACCAGATAGTGAAATCTCCCAAAGTTGCAGGTCAATCTCTTCTCCTCAACCTCTCCCTTTCTTTTTCATTTCATAGCACATATGTTCATCTAAGATTGTCTCCATCACAAACAACAACTTCTATTGATAAAAACTGCATCTTTTTTTAGATTTGTTGAAACATCAATGGATTCAAAGCTTCTCCATTTCACAACAAACACTCCCCACACATCCCTTCCATTCTTCCTCTCCTGCCCATCTCCTTCTTATCTCAAAAGACCCACCTTTTCCGCCCCAAAAGCACTTCTCTCACTCCCGTCCAAACAGCTTCAAAGAACCCCCTTTTGGGGTACCACCTTGATTTCACATGAAACCCATCTCTCAGAGGACAAATGGAGGAAAACCCGCCTTCCGTTTCTCCCCGTGAAGGCCACCGTCAAGTGGCGGAAGGAACGCCCCCTTGACAATGTGATTCAGCGTGATAAGAAGCTCAAATTGGTTATCAAGATCAGGAGCATCTTGGTGAATCAACCTGATCGAATTATGAACCTTAAAGCCCTTGGTAGGTATAGGAAGGATCTGGGTCTCACCCGAAAACGTCGCTTCATTGCCCTCTTGAAGCGTTTCCCTGGGGTGTTTGAGATTGTGGAAGAGGGGGTCTACTCGTTGAAATTCAGGCTGACCCCCGAAGCCGAAAAGGTCTACTTGGAGGAATTGAGGGCGAGGAATGAAATGGAGGACTTGCTCGTCACTAAGCTGCGGAAGCTGTTGATGATGTCATTGGAGAAGCGGATATTGCTTGAGAAGATCGCGCATTTGAAGACCGATCTAGGCCTCCCTGTTGAATTCAGGACCACGATATGCGAGAGGTATCCGCAGTATTTCAAGGTGGTTCCGACTGACCGGGGCCCTGCTTTGGAGCTCACACACTGGGACCCTGCGTTGGCGGTCTCGGCTGCGGAGGTCAATGAGGAAGAGAAACGGGTGAGAGAGATGGCGGAGAGGAATCTGATAATTGATAGGCCTCTGAAGTTTCAGAGGGTGAAGCTTCCCAGGGGATTGAACCTTTCAAAGGGAGAGATGAGGAGGATCTCCAAGTTCCGTGAAATGCCCTACATATCGCCCTATGCAGATTTTTCGCATCTGCCGTCTGGATCAAATGAGAAGGAAAAACATGCTTGTGGGGTCGTGGAGGAGTTACTGAGCTTGACGCTCGAGAAGAAGACGCTCGTTGACCATCTTACACACTTCAGGGAGGAGTTTCGGTTTTCTCAGCAGGTGCGGGGGATGTTGATTAGGCACCCTGACATGTTCTATGTTTCGCTGAAGGGGGAAAGGGACTCTGTGTTCCTTAGAGAGGCTTATCGGGATTCGCAGTTGATCGAGAAGGACAAGCTGCTGATCGCAAAGGAGAAAATGCGTTCCCTTGTAGCGGTTCCACGGTTTGCAAGGAGATTTGGGTCGAAAACTGAAGGTGCTGATGATGGGTCAGTGGATGGAAGTGAAGAGGAGGATGATGAGGGATGGTCTGATGCTGATGTTTCATTGATTGATGGGTTGGATTTTGATGATGATGATGAGGAGGAGGATGAGGACGATGATGGTGAGGATGACTGGAGTGATGATGAAGAACTGCTTTCGTCGGATCTTGACAAGGATGGCAATCAGGAATTTGAACAGAGGAAAGTGGCTAAGAGTGTTGACGTGTCCACAAAGGCTGAAGAGAAAATTCTTGATCCAGTCTTCCCTGATGGCAGGCCAAGAGAACGCTGGTGAAAATGAGTCGAAGCTGTTGCTTTTGAACTGCGGGAATGATTAATATTTGGGAAGAAATTCAATACATTCTACTGACAGGTAGCCAGCTTTAGTTTTGGTGGCTGTCCAACTGTCTAAAACGAGCTAGATATTATAGTTTTGAGTGCGGAAATCCAAACAGAATGTCGAATTACAAAGTGCTTTCTATTGTATTTATTCCTTGATTGGAGTTAGTTTGATATGCTTTATTGTACTATTTTGTCCTGCAAGGTTCTTGAAACAAAATATAAAATCTGTTGGTGATGTTCTCTCTTTTTTTTTTTTAATTTTAATTTTTATGAAGGATGGCATATTCTCTTATGTCCTTACTATTTTATCGTGAAATCCCTACTGCCTATCTCGGTCAATCTAGGAATGTTATTTCTGTTCTATACTTTTTCTTTAAAATCTGTAGAAAAATAGGTGAGGCGGTGATTCATTATTCTTCTGCTTGGTTAATTCATGTTTCCGCAATATGATTCATCTTAATATTGTTAATATGAGTAGCAACCAACCATCCTGCGTTGTGGTAGGTAAAACAAACTGTCCTTTCTGAGAGGAGTACACTTACTACATGCCTCTTACTAGTTGGAAAAATAGGACGTCAATATATTGTGCTTTCAATTCTTTGATTCATTGCTATGCCTAAGCATCCTTGCTTTGGAATTATTAAAAATAAATGTGTCCTGGAGAGAGCTCTGCATGGATTTGATTGTACTCGTTCCCTACAGAAGTACAGTCAGTTTTCTGTGGGTAGCCAATTTTCCTAAGGAATGAGTACATTCAGTTTTCTGTATACCAATGCTGGTAGCATATGGCTATGGTCACTTCTTTAATAACTTCATTTTCTTATGGCCAATCAGAATTATACTCAACCCATTGAATATTGGAATGAGCTGGGAACCCATTCAACCCCTTTAGATGCCTTCTGTGGTTTGTCTAAATTCTCCAAGGAAAAGGCAGATATATCAATATTACATGGTATCACTGGCATGTCATGAATTTGCTGCTCTATAATGTCAAAATGCATGACATTCCCACCACCTGTTAGAAGACATATTTATATGTTGCACCTCAAGTCAAGATGCTTCATGTTTCCTGAATTGAAATTGTTCTCAGATAGAATCTGCCCTGTCAGGACTCAGGACAACAATAATCTTTTATTTTTATTTTTTAAATCACTGCCATTTGCTGATGCTCCTACTCACTATTAATGAAAATTTACTCATTTTTAATTGGTAGTTAAATGATGAATATTCTACATGGACTGGGATTGCCCCATGTCCTTAACATCTTATTGGAGGGGAATTATAAATTTGGAGTGTCATGATTTTAACTTCATGATTATGAAACTCGTAAGGTGAATGGATCTGGGATCTATACTACTTTGAGTTCAGTTGAGTTGAGTTAGTACTGTTTGACTGGTTTGAACATGGGTGTTTCAGTTTTGAAGGTATGGATTTGCTTAATTGTAGAACTCTTTGTTAGTAATAAGATTTTCATTCTCCACTGTTTAGTCAGTGGACCTAAAAGTTGCATGTCTGCGTACATTTGAATATGAGGGTAAGGAAAATACAGAGAATGGGAGTTGCGGGGGGGGGGGGGTTGTTGGGTGGGGGTTGATCCCCCAAGATTCTTCAAACACTTGTTGCTGCTGAATGTTCAAATCTGTGCCATTCTTCTCTATGTCAAACTTGATGAGGAACTTTTCTCCAGTAAATAATGTACTGGCCATGTTGGAGGAGACCCATGGGACTGCCCACGTGGTTTAAAGACTGCGGAATCAGAACTTCTCAGTAACTTCTTGTCATTGATGGGCAGGTGGACACTAGTCCTATTCTCCACCAACATCTCCAATGAAGATGATCATGCATCGCAAAGGTGGATATCCGTGCAGTGGTGAAGAACACCAGGATCACAGGAACTAGCATCAACAATACCAGCTCCTCTACTGGCAAAGGTATGAAAGTGCTTTAGCCGAATGTTAAAATGTTAAACTATATGATTTAGTGATCGATCTCTCACTTCTTCATATTTTAGTTTAAATCCCTAGATTTAAATGATATGTTTCTTATTAGTCTCTGGGAGGGATCTACCCCTAAATTATTTGGTTTTTTTTTTAGTTAACGAACATATCCTTTAAATCTGGAAACTTAAACCGAAATTTGAAGAAGTGAGGGATCGATCACTAAATCATATAGCTTATGGAGACTTATCTGAAATGGATAGGTAATATGAGCAGTTATTTGATCAGTCTATATATTATAGAAGCTTGATAGAAGCTAAATATGGAAGTACTTTAGATGTAAATTCGATCTGTACGAGATAGGTCATAAGAACAGTTATTTGATCAGTGTATATATGATAGAAGCTTAATAGAAGCCAAATGAACTTTGCTTGCCTTTTCTCTGTCCCTTTTTTTTTTTATTCCAATTTAAGGAATTGACTCACATTCTCATAGGACTTCTGAATACGTGTGCTCCAGATCAGTGTAGCCAATTCTATTTTCTTGGCAATTGGTATGGTTGCACCAACATTATTTAAATAGGCTTTCATATACCAAAGTGGGGCGTGACTTGGAAGGTGTATCTGCTAAGATAATTTCATCCACAGATTGGACTTCCATTACCATATTTTTTGTAATATTTAATTCGACTTGTTTTTAATTAGCAATACCATGCCATCGTCTTGTTCTGGTAGTTAACTTTAATAGCACCATGCCATGATCACGGTTCATTAATTTATGAAGAAGAGTTTGATGTATTGCTTGTTTGACAACTCAAAGGCATGTTCAACTGCACATAAACTGTGTGAAACACTGGTTTTAATCTATGTGGGGGTTGATCATACTCATTTTGATTGGTATTTTTTGGAGAGGAATTCATTGTTTGTGTTATGTCTTGTATCATCTCTTTTTTCCCTTTGTAATATGAGGTTGATATGTCTAGTCATTCCAATAAGATCTTTATTGTGATGAAAGAGAACAATCATCATGTAAAATCTTGGAACAGTCTAAAACATTATTAAGATTTCTGTAGTTGGGGTGGTGGCCAACTTCACTTTGCGCACCCGCCCATTCAACTTCACTTTGTCCAATGTTTCTTTTCCTGCATAAATTTTGGCTTCCTCATCTCTTCTCATCAACAATCATCTGCTGTTTCTGAATCTTCAAATCTGTCCCATGTTTTTCTATATCAAACTTGATAATGTCTTCAGGAACTCGACTACTTCTCCTGTACTTGAAATACAACACAAGTTGGAGGAGACCCATAGGACATCCCACAAGGTTTGGTGACTGCAAAGAAAAAAAATAACTTCTTAAACACTACTTTCTTAACAAATGATTTGTTACTCTCATGTAACATAAATAACATCCAACCAAGCAAAAAAAAACATAAATAACATCCATGTAATTTCTTTGTTACATAAAAAACAATACTTATCATCTTTTTTATTCTTTTATTTAATAGTGCGTACCGCAAGGAAGAAATCGTGACTGAGCAGCCCGAAAGCCATCCAAAGAGAGCTCGCGAGGAACGAAAAGAGAGAGAGGTAGAAGGGCATGAACTCCACGCTCTTCGTCTCCATCACCTGCTTCTGCAAATTCAGAAACAATGCCTCAGTTCGCAATTCATTCATGAAATCTAATATGGATGTGTGTGCCTGATGCGTATGGACTCACCAAGGCTACCAGAGGAGAGCCATACATCAAAACCGATGCGACTAGGCCTACGCTCCCGACGAACATCTTCCTGTGATGATGATCACACAACACAAAAATGGAGACCAGAGCAGTCGCGCAGAACACCAATATCACCATAAGCAGCATGAACAACACCACCTTCTGCAATGACTCACTCGTTACAAATTTTTGGATACAAGAACACAATGTGAGTTAGTTTTTCTTTCCTTTTTTTTTTTCAACTTGCCTTTCTTGGTTTTGAAGCAAACCATATGTAAATGAAGATGAACATGAACTCCAAAAGGATGCCCAAGCCATTGATGGTGACCACAGGGAAGTTCTCCAATCCATGACTCACAATGGGGAGGCCATACCAAGTGTAGAGAAGGCAATTCGATAGAGCGATGACGTACGGGACGCATGAGAACTCTTCAGTACTTCCCTTCCTTATTACCCTAGTGAATGTTAATCTGCAAGTTAAAAGTTTTGAATTTAGTATATATGGTTGGAGATATGTATTTGAATTAATTCAAGATTAATATAAGGTTGATCGATTACATTGGTGCACCGTACAGTAGCACTGAAGCTACATTGCCTGCATAACAATGGAGATTATTGACATTAATAAGATTTCTCATCATAAAATGATGAATGAACACCAAAAAAAGAGAGCTGCAGGTGCTATACCCATTATTCCCACTGCCACGCGTAGAGTTACACCCATGTTTCCTCAGGGGGCCTAATTAAGCCCTTGAAATGATAGTTCAAGTGGTATAGGATGGCATAGTTTTCATAAGATAGTGCTTTATATAGAGAAAGTGGGGGGCACCCGTAGCATGATGGGAATTCATCATGTTTGGTTCAGTCTCCAATATTTGATGCATTTGGCCTTGATTGTATTCCTTCTTAAATGAGTTGGGTAGAATTATACCATGAGCACTAGCTGTTTATGATTTAGAGATTCACTCACTAATGTAATTGATTGATTTTAATACCACGAGAGGTTATTATTCGCATATGATAAGCATATATACATAAAATAGGGAATGGATTTTTTTTTCTTTTTCATTTTGAAAACATTAATTATGGGTCCTTTTTAGGGAATCGCTAAATTATTTTTAGGTCTTTGGAACATCTGAACTTATTTTTAGGTTATCAGGTTAGTTGAGATACTATAGATCATTTTTTTTATCCATTTATGCCTCTGCCCTCATTTTTTATTTGTGTCCCCTCTCTATCTCATCCTCACATATGACAATCCCTACCCCTCCCAACTCCATCCCTCCCTCAACAATGTCCTGTATGTTAAAATGTGTACAAAGTCGGTGAAGGGGAGGAGTAAAAATGAAAGTGTTAACGTAGACTTAACGGTTGTTACTTAAAAAGACATGGAAATAATAGACAATAGGGTAAAAATGAAAGTGTTAAGAATCCTGATTGTTTAGCAAAATTCAGAAGAATTTTTTGTAACATCAGAACCAACAGGCAAAGGTAGTCTATCAGTTTGACCATGATAAGGTCAGTCATGGAATATCCCTCCGTCATCAAATAAATAAATAAATAGACAATGGGGTCTGGTGACTTGAAAAATAAGTTTAAATGTTTTATGAACTTAAAAATAATTCAAGAGTTTATGAAAGATCCGGTATTAACCTTTTTTTTTTTTTTTTCTTAAGGTTCCCACTAATTCACTTCTCCCACTCGCATCTGATCCATTGCGAAAAGAAAAAAAAAATCTTCCATAAAAGAAGACTTGTGGTTATTATGTGGCAAGAAGGAATTCCATTTATTCTAAAAAGAGTTGTTCATTGGGGTTCTCCAGATGATCACTGTATCTAATTCTGCTTCCAGCCTTTCATAGTGGCCTGCCCTTGGCAATTAGTATGGTTGCAACATTGTAACCTAGAAACTCTTCAAAATTGTAAAATTGAATCTTATTAATTAGGCGCGGTCTGGAACCAATTGTCAAAACAGATTTTGTATTTATAGAATCAGTTTTTAGATTATAGATTTCAAACGGATATTTTTCATATTCAGCTTTTGATTTCAAATTTTACCAACAAAACAATCACGTATGGTATATACATTTTTTTTATATATATAAAAATGTCACTTGATTATATATATTTTATTTTTTTATAAAAACATGTACCTCAATAGAAGAGATATATTTTTTTATTTAAAAAAAAAAAAAGAAATTCAGAACAGGTGCATATTGTAATTGAGGTTGAAAACAAGACTCGGCATAACATTTTGCATTCTAATAATATAATTTCCATCCACAGATTGTTCAGATAGCAACATCCTGTGACCTACCTTCTGTTAATCAGTTGTTTGGTGGTGCTTTCTGTCCTTTTGTTTGTTTTGGAACTCCCATGCGTGTCATATTCCATTCAGTGCCTGAATAAGCTTAATTGGTAAGATTGAAACATTACTTCTATAAAATGTATATGTCAATAATTAACCAGCTTTGATGGCAACTCAAAACCATAACCATGCATGTCTCAGGTCGATTTCACTCAAAACCAAGCTTGATGTGTTGCCAATCCTACCTGAAAATAACATATTCTTCATGCGATTAAAGGATGCTTTTGTTTTTGCGTGGCAATTCATCAAAACAGTTTTGTGAACTATCCATATGCCTCTCTGACCATGAAATGAGATATATATACATCCCTAAACGGGGTAATTAAATACCTCGCTAACAAATTTTCATGTTTTTTCATTAATTGAACCAATATTATTATCATGAATGTATATACATTTTTAATAAAAAAAAACATATATTATTAATTAAAATTTATTATTTTAAAAAAATTAAAACACGTGTCGAAAGTCCTCAGGGCTGTCTCGCGGACTATCCCTATATAACATTATTCTTTGGTTTTCTGGTACAAGGTGGTGGTGGTTGGCATATTTTCATATGAACCATAATCATATCATATCTTAATAATTTGCATGTTTGAAGTGTAAACCACCTGAAAAGGTTGGTTTTTAATTTTATATTTAGTTTGTCACGCTAACAAATCATACACGACTGGGGAATAGGTCAGCTGTTTTGGAATGGAAACATAAATTTTTGCATTATTAAAGTTCTTTTATATATCTATAATTATTTTTTAAAGTTCTTTCATACATTACAACTTGAATGATCATCAACACTTCACATTGTACATTGTGCATGTTAAATTTGGGTAACACATTAAAATGGGGTGGAGCTAACCAAATTTAGGTCAAGCTTGATAAGGGGATGAAAAGGAAATTTTGGTTGAGATATTTGAAAAAAAAAAAAAAACACTAGTAGATTTTACCCATGAAAGGGGCATGCACTAAACAGAAATAAGATGATGGAGATACAGCATTGTAAGTAACATTTGAATCTAGTGTGGGTGAACTTTGACCACAATTTTTAGAGGAAGAAATATGTTTAATCTAGTGATTATTTAAATAAGATTGTTAATTATGATGTTTATATAATTTTTTTAACCAAAATAGTAAGTAGAATGATTATATCACTTATATATTAAAAACTCAAATCCATGTTTGTTTTGCGAATAAAGATAAGGATGAGTAATAACACTCTTAATTAAGAGAAAAACATATTTGTTCACAATGGATACATTGTAATAATAATAATTAAATCCTAATAAAATATAATAATCATAATAGTTATAACTGAGAAGGACCAATATAATCCATTCAATTTTTATTTATTCAAAACTATAATCTTATATATATAATTAAACATAAAAGACATCCAACCCAATTGTAAAAGAGAAAATATTAAAGGACATTAAAAATATTAATTAAACAAAAAATCAAGTAAAGTTAAGCATTAAAAATGAAATATTATGTACTACTAAAGGGCGTTTGGATGTGGGTTTGAGAATTAGTTTTTCCCCAAAAGCTGAGTTTCAAATTGAGTTTGGAGCTCCACAGATTATAAAAAGCTAGTTTTTAGGCATTTATTTATAAAAATGTGTCTGTTAAGCTGCAACTTTTTTTCTTTCTATTTAAAAACGGGTTTAGGAAAATCAAATTTATGCAAACCTGTAATCTTCTCAACTCACATCCAAACACCATTTAAATATCAACGCCAAAATTTAAATTAATAATTAATACTGAATGTTAGCTCTCTTATCTATTTTAAAACCATTGTTGCATCATTAATTGGTTTAACAATATGAATGGAGCGACGGTTGGACAGCTACTCCCACTCGTCCTCATGTGGCTCTGCCCATACCACATGCGGGTGATTTTGGTTTTGCTAAAATCTAAAATCCTCCAACATGTTTTCCAAACGTAAATGATTATTTGAAAAGTTGAATCAATTTTTTAATTATAATTGTCACTTTAAAACTGCCTTTCAGAAAATATAAATAGCATATATGTTTTCCAATAATCAACTTTTCATAATATGAACAAGGGTTGATCGATGATTAAATGCTCAAAAACATGTTTGGACCCAGAAATTTCAAATGAACTATAATTATGAAGAATTCGATATTTTAAAAATCGAGCCATTCACCGAACCAAAAAAATAATCGGGTCATAGATCACTGATTCAATTATTGGGTTAACCAGAATTGAACCATGATATCATCATGATGTAATAAATATATTAATAATATTAATGATTCAAAATAAATCAATATTTTATAATTGATAATTGACTTTTGCCCACGAGATAACATTTTAAAGATTTTATCTTCTCATACCACAAACCTCCCCTCTCATTTTACTCCCCCCCACCCCCCTTTTATATATATATATATATATATATATATATATATATATATATATATATATAAACAACAAATATTGCACCAAATAAAGCTTTTGGAATGGTCTCCAAACAGCACAAAAAGTTAAAAGTATAAAAAAATTAATGAAACATACAAATATACAATGATACAACCATACAAGTATACAAAGATAGAGGGTCTCCACACCATCTTCACAAAAAAAAACAATTACATGGTCCCCACTCTCCAATCCCCACACCATCTCCATCTTCCTTATAAAAAAAAGGTTCCCCCCTTCTTCTCGAATGCAAACAGAAACCCTAAACCCCTTTTAGCTTATTAAGAGTTCTTTTGGCTTTTTATTGTTCTAACATTTTAAAGAAACTGAAAAGATGACAAGAATTTTTGGAAAATAAAAGAAAAATCGATGGGCTTTCACCGGATTTTTAAAACCCGGCTTGACTTGACTGGTTGAACCGGTTAAACTTTCATCTGTTTTAAATTTTGGTTCCGTTTACTCTTAAAACCAAATGATATAAAAAACCAGTAAACCCAATCATCCCACCTGTTGAACCGAAGGTTTTTGTGAACTAGCATAGGTAGGGGCGGATCCAGGACAATATTTTGAGGTGGGCTACATAGCATATATTAAATATTTATATAGAAATTTTTTTGTTCTTATATTTGATAGCATATATTAAATATTTATATGAAAGTTTTTTGTTCTTATATTTGATGTAATTATTTATATACCAAATAATGTGATATTCAAAAGACATATAGATGTGAAAAAAAGGAAAAAAAAAGTAATTAAAATTGAGTATTTTGATTTTGTAAGAATTGCTAGAAAAATAAGAAGAGTTGTTTTATGGATATAAATGTTCATTATTGTTCAATTGACATTAATTCTTAAGATAATATTTGAATTTTAAAATTTAGAATCGTTAAAATTTATAACAAGATCAGGCTGTGTTTGGTTGCACGATTGCAAAACTGATTTTAAGCAAAAGCTGGGTTTAAATATGATTTTCTAAGAAGTTATCTATCCACAGTTTCTAGAAAAATCAGGTTTTGAATACTTTTTCACAAAAATATGTATGCAGATTTTGGCCCCAATTTTTTTTGTTTGAAAACGGGTTTGGGCAAAGCAGCTTTCTGCAAACTCAAAAACTGCCTAAAGCCGTTTCCAAACGGACCAGAGTTCAATTTGGTTTGTTAGGTTGAGATCCAATTTGTTAGGATACTATTTGATTTGTTATTAATTTGTTAGGTTGATATCTAGTTTGTCAGGAATATATTTTATGTATAAAATGCAATTTATATAATATAAAATATAAATATTATAACATGTATCATCAAATATTAAAAAAAAAATGCAAAATTTGGGCTGGGCTGTAGTCCGACCCAACCAACTCGTACGTCCGCCCCTGAACATAGTTTGATTAAAACGATCTGTTCTTTGTTAATAAAAATTGTGATTAATTACTTAATAAAATAAAAAAATGTAACAAAAAGTTTAAATTTTATATACTAAAATCATGTTATGATGTTAAATAAAAATTTTATGCAAAGTTTTCCTAAAATATTTTATATTTTTATTTAGATTTAATAATTAATATATATTTATTATATTATAATTATGTTTCTATTTAAATCCGATTGATCCGACGATTAAATCAGTGATCCTTAACTCAGTAATTTTTTTTATTCACTGAACAGTTCGATTTTTGAAACATTGGTTTTTACAACCAAACGGTTGGAGTAAATTGGTCGCAGGTTTAAAAAACTGGCGGTGAAACCGCAAGGTCAAACGGATGTTTTAGCCCGGTATTATGAAGAGACTGGGTTTATGTATGGGTTCAATTAAACCGGTCGACGGATCAACCTGTTCAATCGTCCAGTCCGATCCGGGTTTCAAAACATTACAATTTTTAATTTTGCTTTGATTTCATAACAAGAACTGATTTTCCTTTGCTCGCTCCATGACCAAGTTGGGAAAGGAAAAAACTTGAGGACACCCATCTCTCAATAAATGAAAGCTTAAAAAAAAAATATTAAAACAAAGAAGAGTTTTAACATGAAAAAAAAAAAAAAAAATGTTCAGGACTTCCTCTCTCTCCTCTTGTCCGCGTAGCATTCACCATGTCTCATGATCCAGAACCTCTCTATCTCCTCCGCTTTTCGGCCCGGTATCCGGCCCGCAATCAAAGCCCACCTAACAAACAAAGATATTAAGATGAATGTTGTTTGTCACACAAGAATATACACTCTGTTACGAAATATATAAAAAGATACGATGCATTCTATTTTAAATCTTCATCTTTTTTTTAATTTCTTATTTTTACTCTAATAAAAAACATTATTTTTACTTCTTTTTTAAAAAAAATGGACTATTATAATTTTTAAATTTGAATATTTTGAAGGGAAGTAAAACTGAATAATAAAATTTTTAAAGAAAAAGACTTTGAAAATATTTATAGGAAATAACTAGAAGAAAATGTGAATTTTTAAAAAATTTGAATAAAGCATAAAATGATTATTAGAGACAGATCATATCAAATCAAGCTTTTACTCAAATTTTAAGTAAAATTTGAGTATAGATTTAAGTAAGGGCTGAAGATGGACTTATTTCATATACTTATATATCTTTAAAAAAATTTAAAACTTGTTAAGATTAAAAAATGACGACATAAATGGTTGTCTCTAACGTTTTTCACAAAACATCATGTTACATATAATTTTATTGGCGGACGTTTCTTACTATTCCTATAAAATTAGTTTTCATAAAAAACAATATGTATAACACATCAGGAAAACTTTGTCTAATGTGATATAAAGCAGGAGGGAAATTAAGATCAATTTTTAAATTCAAAACAGCAGTTGGAGTCCAAATAAATCCATGGTGGGGCAGATAAAGGACCACCAGATCATAGTAAACTGGTCCCTCGCTAGTTCAGTTTGGTCGGACCCAAGAGACACCACATGATCTCTTGTACAATACTTAATTATAAAATACATTAATACAAATATATACTTTACCATTATCGGTGAGCCGTATTAGTCTAGCTTAATTTACTGATGATAGATATGTTTCATTAGATGAAACATGTACATTTGTCAAACTTTATTACATTAAGTATACATCTAGATTAAACATGTACATGTGAGAAGACTACTTACGGTTATGCATTTCGTACCGTTTTTAACTTTATCTTTTGTAAAACAAATTTATAAATGTAAAAATATAAATTTTATCAGATAAGAGTAAAAGGTTTTCTTGAGATTTTGGATTCTAATCACTGGGAAAAATAAAATAGACCAAAAAATTTCCATTTCTTTAATAATCTAAAGAATCCATCCTTTTTTAATCTTTTCTTTTTGTTTCCATTTCCTCAAAGTGTTTATTAATTATTATTCTGCTTTGTAAAGATTTGTTTGGCTCAATGAAACCAAGTTTTTATTATTATACTTTTGCACCATTGAACATAGTTCCAGCTTTGTACCCAGATCCTATTGTCAAAAAAATCCAACAACTATAATATAATAAAAGAAGTAGCCAGCCTTATCATAAGAAAAGGGGCTGAAATAGAGTCATCAGGTCTCATTAACCAATGACAACTTCACGTGTAGTACATAAAATCATTTTAATAGATTTTTTTCTCTGTTGATTAATTCCTGGTGGTCTTGAAACAACAAGCATAATTTATATTTTAGAGCGCTTACATCGCAGTTCGTGTGGACAGTCCCACAAACAATTTATATATCTTTATAATTATTCAGTAAAATATCTGTCTTATTAGATATGATTTATAAATTTTATAAAATTAAAACACACTTAAGCTGTCCATTGAGCTGACCTAACAGTCTTCTATATTTTAAGGTTTTTATTTAATGAAGTTACCTGTCTCCAACGAGCTTATACATCCTGTAGATGAGATCTTCTTCTTGTTCTGTCATGTTGATCACCTCCCATTCATTACTATTCACCTCTGCAAATTAAGAAAGAAAGAATTTGAAGAAACAAAACTCAATAAACATATATATGCACACATATAGAAGAGGAAACCATGAATACATGGAAAACTAAATGACCCATTAATGGCAAGCCATGGATATAAATAAAGAATTTAAAGCATGGTCAACCTTCAGACTCATAGTTGTTCTTCAGTTTGCTTCGTTTCCTGCCATGTCTGTCCATTCTAGAGAGAGAGATGTTATCACTTATCAGCAAATGAGAAGGTGAGGTTTATAAGATATATATAATATATGTGTATATATATAGAACGATATAGAACGATAGGTAATACCAAACAAGCAAAAGAGAGAGACAGAGTAACAGAGAGAGAATAAAATAAATGGTTGACGAGTAGTTATCGTCACTGATATAAAACTGGTCCCCCTTCCCTTCACGACCACAAATTATATATATATACTCCCTCAGTTCTTTGCTATTGGAAAATATGCCCTTCCCCAACAAAAAAGAAAAAAACATGAATACAGATAGGAGTATTTGTATCCAGTATTCCTAAATTATTTAGATATAGATATTAATATGTAAAAATATTTGGAGAAAGTCTAAGTCCATGTTTGGTTGCGCGTTGGGGTGCGCTTTTGCTTTTTGAAAAGCTAAAAGCGTGCAGCCAAACGGGGCAGCTTTTTGCAGAATCGGAAGCTGGATTCCTTTTAATTTTTCCCTCGAAATCTGTGTTTTAAAAAGCTCAGAAACAACGTTTTTTGGTCGGAATCGATTTTTTGAATTGAAAAGCAACTTTCTCTGCCAAACATTAAACTCTTTTCAAATATTGATTCCTGATTTTAAAAAAAGCATCCCAAAAAAGTCAAGGTCTAAAATCATCTTAAAAAGCAGCTTTATTCCAAAAACTACTTTTCAATCTGTGTTTCCAAACGGACCCTAAGTCCATGTTTAAGTTGGAAAATAAGAGTGAATAAATCCAAAAACATATTTGAATGAAATGAATAGATTGTATGTTATGTCAGAATAGGTAAGAATAAACTAACATTGAGATTTTAGGTTCTTTGTAAAATTGCTTTATTCTATTTGACTAGCATAAATCAAGAAATTTATGTATCAAATCATTAATACATCATTATCTTACATCTTATTCAACGCACTTATTTATGGTTAACCAAACAACAAAAACTTCATTATTATATTTCTTAACTAAAATAATTAAAAATACTACTAAATATTAAGTAGTTTATTATAATAATTTCCATCTTATCATAGCTTATGTTGCTATTGTGGGGGGGGGGGGGGGGGGAAAGTTTTTGGAGGTGGTATTTATAAACACTCACCTTCTAAATCTTCATATACTATTACTACCTACTCATAAATTTTAAATGACTAGGGGTGTGTTTGTGCATAATCACAAAGGGAAAATGAAGGAAAGTGAAGGAATGTTGGTAAAAAAAAAGTGATGGAAAAGAAAAGATTTTTCTTTTGACCAGTTTATATGCTGTTTGTGGCTGTAATGGAAAGTGATGGAAAATAAAAACTATTGTTTATACCTATAACAGAAAATGACAGAAAATAAAAAAATTTGTTTGTGCTTCTGATAGAAAATGACATAAAATAAAAATGTAATGTCTATGTTTTCAAGAAAATAGTACAAAATGAAAAAAACCATATATTTTGACAATTAATTTAAATATAATATAAAAGTAACATTAAATTACTTGTCAAATTTTTTTTAATAAATAAAGCTCTAAAGAGGGACCAATACAAAAGTACGCTCACAAAATATCCAAAAAAAAATAAAAACCTAGATCTATTCAGCAAATAAAAAAATCTAGATCCATTCAATAAATCAAATCAGATTTAATAATAATAAAAAAGCAAGGATAAGAGAGAGAGAAATCTTACAGGAATGTTTTATCAGATTGTTCTTGTTGTTGAGGAGATAAAATCATATTCTTTCACTTTCCTCTACTCTCCCTCCTCTTAATAAGACAAAATATCAAATGGAAAGTAATGGAAAATTTTTTTCCTTGTGTGTGTGTGGTATAAATACCAGGTTTTTGAATGGTCAAAGAAAAAAAAAATTTCCTCTCATTTTTTACTAGACACAAACACACCCTATATGTGTGACAAAAAGCATCTACGAATTTAATTAGAAAGCCACCACGTCTCATAAAGCAACCTGATAATTGATAGATCATACTAATATAAGTGCAATAAAATACATATATATTATATTTTAGACTCTACTCACCTCTTCCTCAATCCGTGTAACGCATTTTCTTTTCTGCGGTGATAATGTTGTTGCTCCAATGTTATTACCACCCCATTTTGTTTGTTCACAAACACCCACTAACATTGTCTGAGCAGTAAAAAAGTGATCAATCATCTTCTATTGACTGTTAGACAGGTGAAGAATAAAAAAAAAGGGGAGATGAAGTTGGAGTTATCTGTGTGTATGTATGCCTGTCATCCGAACAGATACAGATTAAATATGTTAATATCTATATCCTAACTTTTGAATTTGGATACGGATATTAATTTTTGGATTCGGATCCTTTCGGATACAGATCAGATACGGATATTTTTTGAATAATTGACATATTTGAATATTAACATTAATTTGGATAATCAAATGATATTTTAGAAAAACATTAAAATTAAAATTGAGATTTTAAGGCTTATTATCTCTTTCAGATATCATACATTGAAAATTTAATAGTATTATAACATATTATAATATATTATCATTGTGATTAATCATATAAGATGACAATATAGGTAATATATAATACAAATATATATTTTTTTATAATAAATGTCGGATAAAGATATTTTTTGGATCGGATAGACTGATATTCATATCTGCACTCTGGATATTTGAATATCGGATATTTCTGATTTTTTGGATACGAATTCGGATCGGATTTGAATTTTTTTTTTTTTTTGGATAATTGACAGGTTTATCTATATATATATAAAAAAATGGCAGAACACACTAGTTAGCTCAAATAGGTTGGGTGGTGGTTGTGGTGGTCAGTAGGCATGGATGAGGGTATTTGTTCACACTTGTATATATGGGTGGTGTCAGGTGTGTCCAGTGTCTTTTTCTTTGTTGAAGGTGGTATCTTTTTTGTCTGAACCTGAATGTTTGTGACAATCAGTCATTCATTGTTTGAATCACTTATCACTGTCTCTGAGAAATTTGTATGCATGTTGTATATATATTCCTTTTTAGGGTGCATGGGTTTGTCTTTGGGGAGTTCTGACCCCACATGGATATTGATCATCTTTTCATCAACTCACCTTTATGTTTTAATTAAATACATCACTGCAGTTGAAAAACATAGATTTTTGTCTGGATGTGTGTTTGAGCTGTTTTTTTGGGTTTGGAAAATAGGTACGCAAACGCGATTCAAACATATTTTCTTTAATTGGATTTGAAAAGCGGGCCTATCGATTCCACCTAAAGAGCAACTTACTGATTTCTATACAAAGTCACATCTTGTTTCTCAATTTTAGTATCTTATTTACAAACTCACGTTGTTTAATCCACTTTAAGTTTATGTTTATTTGCAAATTCATGCTATTTGTATTGTATTATTGTGTTACACGTGTAACACTGTCCTTTATTATTATATATAAATGACTTTAATCTCTCTCTAATAAAAATAGATCTCATTACTATTATATATAAATGACTTTAACCTCTTCTTTTTATAATTCTAACATCGGAACACGAATATATGAGATTTATTGTATTTTCAGGAGAAGATTGACATTCTTCTACGGGTCCATAGAGTGAGGGCATTTTTCCAAGGTCCGTACAATGAGGACTGAAGGACTGACTGGTAGCAAAGGTTTAAGAAAATAGCTAGGCCCATGCCACTGATAAATTATTTTTAAGGGTTTTTCATTAAAAAAAAAATTCTAAAGGTACTTTGGTTTTTTTTATCAAAGTTAAGTGAGATTATTTATAAGAAACAAGGTTAAGTGAGAAAAAGGTAATATTGATGCTTTGATCACTTTTATATATATATATATATATATATATATAGAGTGGATTTCTCTTTTTATTTTTTTGTTGTGTACACAGACAAACTTCATCAAACCACGTGATCTGATATTATTTGTGTTATATCATTTCTGTCTTACACATGCTAGGACTGAACCCTAAAAAAATGGTACATCTAGAGAGAACCTATAATTATTATATAAGTGGAACTTTTCCTTACATTGGCTTTCCAAGGCATGGGGAGGGATGTTATGGATCACCTGCTTGGAATTCACTCACGTGTGACCCAAATCAAAAGTGGGCCTCCAATTCCACTGTTGGTTGGGGCCCACTCTCCCAGAAAAAAACAGAAGAAGAAAAATGATGTCCACACGTCCTCATTACATATTACACCGGGTGGGTTTTGTTTTTTAAATCATATTCTTTTATTAAAATACATGTTATTATATAAATTAAAATATATATTAAGATACATTAATATATTTTTTTATTTTAAAAAATATGTAAAAAAATTACGTGATAAACCCCTTACACTATGATAACAAGAGTATATGGGTTACAAAACGGATTGAGTATATCAGCCCTCAAAAAATAATAAAGGAAAATATTAAACTCTAGTCTTTTTTATAGTCCAAAATGCATATCGCAGACCACACATTTTTATTTTTAAAAATAGTAAACATTGTGGCCCATTTGCAGCTTTTTGTTTTAGTTTATTTTACTTTATCTCTCCTCTTCTCATCCCCTATTCGGACCTCTAACCTTCACTTTAAAATATAAGCGCTAGTAGCAATGTCCACCTTGTTTTCAAACAAAAAAAGGTAAACATCTTTTAATGATGTATATAATTCGATAAAAAATGTATATCACTCTATTTCGAATTGAATGAACTTATTTTTAGTAAGTGTGAGAAAATTAACGATGTATATAGTCAAGGATGTAATTTAATTCAATTCGATTGGTTTGGTTCAGTTTTTTGCAAACCCAAATTGAATCAAACTATATTCATATCCAACCCAAAAATCGAACCGAACTAAAACCGAATCGAAAATCCAAAATCGAACCGAACCGATTTTTGTTCGGTTAACCCGAACTAAACCGATCCGAACCAAACTACTAAAGATTGATGGGTTGGTTAGAGTTTTTTGGGGGGTTGGTTTACAAATTTACATAAATATTAAAATGCTAAAATTGATTGTATAAATTAATATATTCATTATATATGAATATTAATGGTATAACAACAATATAGTTTTTAATATATAAAAAATAATTTAAATGAATATTGATTATGAATAATCATGTATTTAAATTTAATTCGGTGCAGTTCATTCAGTTTTTTTCTAAAGTAAAATTAAACTCAAACCAATGTAGATCGGTTTAGTAAATTTTCAATCCATACCCAAATCAAACCATAAAATATTTACCCAAACAAAAAAAATTCGATTTAGAAAGGTTCGGATTCAATTTAACCAATCAAAATTGCACCCCTAGTATTTACCTCGTCTATTGATGCATATGCTTCACTCGATTTCTAACGATGTATAAGAGATTGTATTTGGATTGTAAAAAAAATGTAGTGTAACACTAAAAAAATGAGTTGGCATAACGTTGTTACATTCAAGAGAGTTTTTAAATTATTTATTCAGATATCACTATCATAATATAATCTGTTACCAAAAATGAAAAAAATGTATGTATTTAACATATTCAAACATGTATTTTTTAAAAGCATATATTTTAAAAAATAAAAATGTTACATTCAGTTTTTTTTACGATCTAAAATATAGACCAAACATGTTTTCATTTTTTTTATAAAAATAGTAAACAGTCTAATGAGTTATATGTTTTGATAAAAAATATATATCTCTCATTTCTATTTGAATGAACTTATTTTTATGAAATATAAAAAAAATTAACGAGAAATATATAACTGAATTTTTAAAAAGATATATATAACTTTGAAAAAGATTAAATATAACAACGTCAGAAAAAATTTCGATTTGCTTTTGCTTTTAAGACAACAGAATTGAATGAGTCCTTTAAAGGCCCAAGCTCACGTTGCCGACTAACTTTTGGTCTCATTTTTATGGTTATAAAATGGAACATGATATATCCAGTCCCATTGCACTTATAAAATGGGTTTTTTATTTTTAAATTTTTATAAACTATATCATTTAGTGATCGATCATTTATTTCTATATATTACAGTTTAAGTCTCTAGATTTAAATGACATGTTCTTTTTTAATTCCTGTTTAGTCCCTCACAGGGACTAATAAGAAAACCAAACACTAACAATTTAGTGATAGATCCCTCCCAGGCTCGGCTGTAGGGGTGATAAATGAGCTGAATGAGTCGAGCTTTAACATGTTCAGGTTCTGCTCAGGCTTGGCTCGACTTGAGAACGAGCTTCATTTAGTGTTCAAGCTCGGCTCGTTGGACTCGTATAAAGCTCGGCTGAAGCTCAGCTCGGCTCGGACTCGTTTAGCTAAAAAAAATTTTGTTTAACATTTGAGAAGTCACATTTCACAAATCACAACACTTTATACATGTACATATGAAACTGACATAAGCTCAAGCTCAGGCTCGGCTCGTTTCCCTTTTTTCTGTTAAGTAAACGAGCTCGTCTCTGCTCAGGCTCGTCTCGGGCTCGGTTCAGGCTCGGCTCGTTTACAAACCGAGCTTTAAAAATTGTTCAAACTCGGCTCGTTTGTCTAATCGAACGAGCTTGAACGAGTTTTAATCGAGCCAAGCCGGAGCAGAGCCCGAGCTGATCGGCTCGTTTACCAGTTCTACTCCCAAAGGCTAATAAGGAACACACCCTTTAAATCAATGGACTTGAATTATAATATGAAAAAGTGATGAATCGATCAATAAATTATATATTTTATGGGGACTAAAAACTAATAATCCCTTATAAAATAGATTTCATGTCTATACATATACATACATTTATAATTTTTCCGTGCAGGATTTGAAATTGATCCTGTTAAGCGCCACAAGTTATTTTCTTATATTAAATTAGATTTCATAAAAATCAAATCAATTTTGAATGTTTTGAATGACATTCAATCTTATGAAAGATGAACTTTATCAAAACTACCCTATCATGAAGATTTTTGCTTGGAAAATTCTAATGGAGCTCTTGAAATATTTAATATTTATTATTCAAAAATCATGTTATAATTAAGGTTGCACTAATTAAGGTTGCTTGAAAAATCATGTTTAATATAATTATTCAAAAATCCTTAATTAAGGTTATAATTAAGGAACTTTATTCAGCATGTTCACTTATATATTCTTATACACCTATTTTATATCTGGATAAGCTATCTATGAACCAAATATGGGATAAACTTGTTGGTTGGGCTTGGGTTTGAAATTAAAACTCAAGCCAAGCTAAGTTGGGCTTGGATTTCTGTATTTTGTAATCAGTTTGGAGAGTAATGAAAAATCAGGGCCAAATATTCTTTAACAAAAAATTAAAAAAAAAATTGTTTAAAAACAATTCAAGTGTTCAACCCAAATTCAACTAGAGTCAAGTCTAAGTGAAACCAAGTTAATTTTGTGGTAAGATATATAATAAAACCATATCCAAAGTCTGTCTACTTACCAACCAACCTATAAAAAGTTTTTTTTTTTTACCACGTAATATTTTTTAATCAAGTCCCCAGTGGATTAAATATTTATTATGATCCTACAAAATCTACTAGGTTCATGGAATGTACCTAGGCCTGTCAACGGGTCGGATCCGGGTCGGGTCAGGGTGAAACCGAATCCGACCCGTTTGATTGTCGAGTCCATATCGAGTCTCGGATCGGGTCGGGTCGGGTCGGGTCGGGTCGAGTCAGGCTTGTAGATACTCCAATTTTGACCATTTAAAGAGACAAAAATACTTCAAGTAATATTTAGAAATGATCACATTTGAAAACCATAAAGAAAGCTTCCATAGAAACCCAAAACCAGAAACCCTAGTCCAACCCTTAGAGAAATTTGAGACCAGGACAAGGGCGGCTACTTGAGAGTAGCCGCCCCATACTGGGCTGCTAGTGGAAACTAGCCGCTCCTAATCGACCCCAAACCGCCTCCTTGGGATGGGACATAAAGCAACATGATTGCGGCGGATTGTTCCTTTTAGCCGCCCCATCTCAGCCGGTTCAACGTCACTGATCGACCTAATCCACCGCTTGTCAGAGATGGGACATTTGGCAGGTCAAATCAAGCATCTTATTATCCATTTTGATCTATTAACCAATGGACACTCCCCTGCCTCTTTTTTACTATAAATAGGGGGCATTCCCAATCAAAACAACAACAATTCATATCCATATATCATCAATCACTCATAAAATCACCCATTCTTTCCTAAGCCATACCCACACTCACAAACCCTCCCCCACTTGAAACCCTAGAAAGAGAGAGGGAAGCTTAATTCCTACACCAAAACACTTTCCAAATCCACTCTCCAAAAATCCAGATTAAACCTAGTTTAGCCCCTGCCAAAACCTAACCCACTTCCTACCCAGGCTCTACCCAAATTGAGTCAGGCACCAGGCGGCTACTCCCATTTAGCCGTCCGCTACCAAGCAGCTAATCCCCACTAGCTGACCCTCACCTACACCCTGATTTCTCAAAACCTCTTTTAGTCAAGTTTTCGAAGCAAAAGAGAATCTCTGTTTTTCACTTCTGTGTGCGTCATGCTCGTATCTCATAGCAGAGACCCCACAAACTCCCCCACGAAGGCGATCAAATCCACTCCAATTTTTCCTGTTTTTTTTTAGAAAACAGGTGGCGATTACAACAACCTTTGAATCCTCCTGGGGACCTGTGAGCTGCCTCAGCCAGGAACGAAAAAAAAACCCCCACCACCCCTTTCGAGAGACGATCCGACCGAGCCTGCCAAGGCACGCACCGGATCTGAACCCTGAAGAACCCCCACACACGCCACGTCCCACAACGCACCAAAAAAAAAAGAAAAAAAGGGGGGGGGGGGAGGCCCCCCTCTCTTTTCCAAGAGCCCCGTCTGAAATCCGATATCGACAGGGCCGACTCATTAACAAGTTCAGGCCAGACAAAGAGAAGTTCAAAAAAATTTCAAGGGCCTACAACAACTTCATTTTTTTTCTTTTTAATAGAATCTAATGTATTATATATAGTTCTTCACTATTTTGATTCTTAAATATTTTATGAGCGAAAATTTAGAATACGGTTTGGATTATTATGCTTTTACGTGAAGTCAAAAGGTTGTAAAAATATTTCAAATGTTTAAAATTTTAAATGATTATTTAATATTTAGTTATAAATGTTTGGTTGAATCATAAGTGCTAGGTTGGATCATAAATAAAAAAAATTACATAATATTTGGATTGGGTCAATCGGGTCCAACAGGTCCATAGGATCGGGTCGGGGTGGACCTAGATCTGACCCGTTTTGTTTGTCGGGTCCTTCGAGTCGGGTATTTACACCTTTTGTCGGGTCGAATTCGGATCGGGTCTGGATCGACCTGCGACCCGTTGAGAGGCCTAAATGTACCCACTTTTCCGTTAACTTAAGTTATATTATATAATATGTAATATATTTATATATTTTGCACAAATCGAACAACTCATAAATCCCACCCATTATAATCCAAAGTCTGTCCATACCAACGAACCTATGATGCAGTACAAAATTATAAAATGAATGTTAGTGCATGCACTCCCTGTAGCAAGTAGCATAGTCCCCACAAAAGTTGACAACAACCTATATATATAGGCCCTACCCAATAATTAAATAAAAAAATACTTCTGTATCTGACCATCTATTTTTTAAATAAAATAAAATTATAAAAGGCCTCACCAATTTGATTATAGAAATCCAAGCTAACTACTCCAATAAATTAGTAAAAATTTAATTAGATACTATCAATACTGATATAAAAAAATATTCTCAAAGTTCAAACAATGCTCTGCATTGGTGGAGATGCGTTTGCACGAGGAAGTTGTTCTGATTCTAATGGAAGTAAAAATTGATGAAATCTTTTTAAAAAATTTCATCCAGTCTGTATTATTGTTTATTAAATTTTTTTAATCAAATGTGCATACCATGTTAAGAGATATTTATTCTTGTCTTTTCTTCTATTCATAGTACAAATTCCGAACATGCGGTGGACTCTCTAATTACAGAGTACACACATTGCACGGTTTTGATTTGTTTAATTATATAGTTAATAATTAGAGGCTATAAAAAAGGAAAACAAAAGTTAGCTAGTTAATTTGATTCACTTTCCCTTTCTAGGTTATAGTACAAATATAATATTATAATGCTTCAAAAAAGATTTTAAGCCCCATTAGGAAATGGTCTATATTTAACAAGAGATGTTGAATAATTTTTGTTTAATTATTTTTCATTATGAGTAGAAAATAAAAAAGTCACATTTTCATTGTTTAGTTAGCTTTTGCATAAATTAAAAATAAGTTGTGACTAAGATTTAATTAAAAGTTTATATATAATTACTTATATATAATTCAGGGTTTATAACAATCTATGTAAAATAAGTGTTTTTTTTGTAAGATTATTATTTTCATTATTCTCATTGAAATATGTAATTATATGATTAGAAAGTGATGAAAATGTTACGAGTTATGAATTTCAATAAAAAAATAAATAAATATAAAATATAAAAAATTAAGTGATTCATCAAATCTTGCATATGTCTATAGAGCACACCAGATATCAATTAATTATCAACGAGAAGTCTCATGAAAAATCTAAGATGCCCTTTCAAAATAACATATCATGAAGACAAAAATGTTAATACATAAAAGACACCTCAAAAAATTTTATATAGCGCTAACAATCATTTGTACACATCATCAAAATCTATAATAATAGGAAAGAGAGAACATAGCTTTAAAAATATGATATTCTTACTCTTGCATATTAATTGTTTGTTTTGTGGAAGGTTTGTGATAGATGTGAATCATGTGATGGAAAGACACGTTTGAGATGCGTGTAGAATGTTATGTGATCATACAGGTATTTTTTTTATAATGAAATTGAGGCGATGTTTTAATCTATTGATATAAATAATTTCTGCACTACTTTGAATCTAATATAAGAATTTATACTAGCTTCTACATATATAGGTATAACTATCAAAATTATTTATTTGATAATTTTTTTTTTTTAATTTTGGGCTATTAGAAGACCTTGTCCTGTATATGTGTTGCTAGGAGTTTAGATTTAAATCCGTACAGTCACTCAATTTATTAATCACTGAGTGATTAATTAAAAATAAAGTCTTGTCAGATTTGGGTGACCTCACTTTCCGAAGTGGCAAGGGAGTTCCATTAAAAAACAAAAGACACTGGTTGAGTTTAAAGGTGTTTGGAAGATTAAAAATTATTAGATTATACGTGCTCTCATAGGGTATATATTGTATTACACAAATTTTTTAGACATTTGTATATATAAAGAGATTAAATTCTAAGTGGAATACAAGGATTCTCATTATTTTATTCTCTTATTCTAACACTAGATTAATCTATCTGTCATCCTCTTCGACTCTGGTTCTCAGGGTTTACACTGATACTGATTGGACTGGAGACCCGACCACTAGACGCTCCTTCGCTGATTTCTGCATATTTCTCAGAGATTCCATCATCTCCTGGTGCAGCAAGAAACAAGAGATTGTTTCTCTTTCCAGCACTGAAGCTGGGTATCGAGCTATGATCATCACCACCAAGGAGATTGTTCATCTCATACATCTTTTGGTGGATTTAGGAGTTACTATTACTGGTCCTACTCTTCTTCACTGTGATAATCAGTCTGCTATTCAGATTGTTAGCAATCCGATCTTTTACTAGAGGATCAAACACATTGAGATCGATTGTTACTTCGTTCGTCAACACTTTCCTTGCATAGACATTATCACTTCCGCATATCTCCTTCGCCGAGCAGCTTGCTGATTTCTTTACGAAGTCACATGCAGTTCCTCGATTTCAGTTTCTCCCTCGCAAACTCATTTTGTATGATCCACCGTGAGTTTGAGAGGGGTTATTAGATTATATGTGTTATCTCATAATGTGTGTAGTGTATTACACATGTAAAGACACTAGTATATATAATTATATAAAGTGATTAAACCCTAAGTGGAATACAAGGATTCTCATTATTTTATTCTTTGAATCTAACAAAAATAAATAAAAATTTTAAAAAAATTCAAAGAACATTTTTGTTGTTTCACTCAGAACAGCATATTGGATATGAAGAAACAGCGGCAGTGGGAGTGGTTTGGTTTTCTTAGATTTCTACAAATCAATCTTTTTGGATTTGCTTAATTTTATTATAATTCTTAGATACAATAAATTTTTTAGTTATTAATCATGTGTTGAACTTCATGTAGTCACAAACTATGGGTCAAAAGTTTTTTTTTGGTTAGGGTAGACATTACATTGTTTGATTAATTTAATTGATGTCAAACATATAGTTAGAATGAGCAAAAACGTGTTGAACGTCAACCGTCTGTTTGCTTGTTTGTTTGTTTTTTTAATTATGTAAGGGTATTCTAAGCTCTAGTTGATGGTACATGTAAAGGACCTATTGCTGTCTTTACTTTTGAGTTTGATTAGCCTATATAGTTTGAAAAGTCATAGCATCAAGTATAATTTGGGTATTTTCTTGTTGGGTTTTTAATTAATGAAAATAATATTTTAATTTTTAGTTTCACATTGCTCATCACACATGTAGTGTGTAGTGTGAAAGGCAACACTCATCATACAAGACCCACCAATTTTTAGTTGCACATAGAAAAATATATTTGCAAGTATTGGTATACTGAGTATTATTAAAACGAAGGTAATTTTGATATGTGTGTTCATATTTTTTCATCACATCATCCCCTCCAATTTATATATGGATTGTTTAACCTATGATAACCATTCTATAATTTGTATTTATTATTACATATTTAACTTACAATAATTTGGATTGATTTATTTCATTAATTGTCTTCAAAAAAAATAACCAAAATTGTTTTGTGAAGAGATTCAGTCGGTAAAGAACATAAATATGCATAATATTGGAAAAACTTATCCATATAACCTTATGTGCAGTTATAACATGTTTTAAATGCACATTTCGTCTAAATATATGACCAGTGGGGAAGCCATGATTTATTTTTTTTTTTTTTGGGGGGGGGGGGGGTGTTAATGTGAAAGGCATTAACATAAAACATATTACTGAATAATTCTAAAAGATAATTATCATATTTTAAAATAATATGTCGAATTTCATATCAATGATTTATAAAAAAAAATATCAAAACATAAATCTAGCAGTGCATATCTTTAAATTTGACCTTGACGAGGTTTTCATATTCTGAAAATGTTATATGATTTTACCGTTATCAATCAAAATGTTATATGATTTTACCGTTATCAATCTAACAATCTCAGTGAATAAATGAGAAACCTGATGGTTTGCATTTAAGGTGCTGATTTATATATTAAATTTTCTTTATATGTTATTGAATCAGCAAATCATTTATTTATTTTATTCCCTGTGGAACCATTGGGTTTTGATGGTTTGTGGGAGGGTCTCACTCTCTTTCCATCATCTTCATCATCTGTTTATTTGTGCAGTGGTTGATAAAATAAATATTTGATTGATATAGAGAGCTTGTATGGATTTTTATTGTGATTATTTATAGAAATTTCATCTTCATAAAGGGGGGGTCCATGATTTTCTGATCTTCTTGATATATAATAATAAAAAGTGGGCTATTGCTGCTGTTGTTGAGTTGTGGGGCTCATGATCTATGGCCCATAAGTTTATGAGCCCTATTAAAAAATATTAAAAAAAAAAAAGAGCAATGATGCACTAAGTCTGTTATGCAATCTCATACACTATGATAACTATATACTGCGTTATAATAGTGAATGTGTCCTATCATAGCATATAACGCAAAATTTTTATCATTTTTTTAATTAAAAAAAAATAAACTAATGTATATCAGTATATACTTCATTTCATATAACTGCATATAAAATACAATTGATGCTAGATATACCGTTTCTTAAAAAAAAAAAAAAAAACCCAGGGGAGTATGGCAAAATCCCCCGGGCCTAAGGTAGCTCACACCACTGTATATGACAATGTTAAAAATTATTGACCTTGTTATATTGTTGCACTGTCACACCCATCATATTAATTGAAGCATCTATACGGTTATACTGTCACACCCACCATGTTATAATAGACCAAATAAAGACATCATAAACTTGACTGTCTTAAAACCATGCACTGAACAAGTATTTATAAAACATATTTATTGGAGTTTCCATTTTTCCCATTGAACAATCATTGATGGTTCAGAACTCTTTGAATCAAAAGACTGAAAAAGACCCTCAACCACCCATTTAAAATCAGCTTTGAAACATTTCAAACCCTCAAGACGCGTTTAAAAGAGAAAATGTAAGGTAGGTAAGTCATGCCAACATTTTCAATTCTCTTTTTTCAAAAAAAAAAAAAAAAACATTTTCAAATCTCTTTGGAAAAATTGAAATGCAAAAGCTTCTATTTTCATTGGCCAACATTACATTTCAAAGAAATCCATTGAACTTTTGACTCTTCAAATAATTTCTCCGTACAGTCCACGTGGGTTCAAAAGATTCAAATAGTCGCTTTCATGGTCTATGCCACCATATTATAACAAGTTGAGATCCAGTGAGTGCTGGAATTACCACTTGTCTAAAATTGTTATTGATTTAAACATATAAGGTGATATGTGTTGGTCTTTCATTTTCATTTGGGGGAGTGGATGAGATGCAATATTGATTAGATTTCATCTCAATTAGATCCATAGCTAATATGCACCAATAATTAAAATTGATAAATCTTCCTAATTAAAAGTGATATATAAAATGACATGTTTTTTTCACCAATGGACCAAAAATCAATTCCCCCAATTTTGAGTAACCAATTTATGACTTAAGAAACAAAAGGTCAAGTTGGTTATCTTGGTCAAAAATCTTGTTTGATTGATTTTGTTAAAAAGAGTAGCGAAGGATATGGAGGATTCAAGCCCCATTTGGTTCCATGCTTGAGCGGATTTTGGGATAAAAATTCACTAATGCAGATCCAAATACATTTTTCACTTTTGAGTCCCCGTCGCATTCATCCATTTTTACCGCGTCTATGTTATGATTTGAGGATCTTAAAAACCAATTGATCTAAAGAATAATCAACCAAATCACAGAGGAAGAGATAAAAAATTAACGTGGTTCCACATACATTGCATATGTTCACGGAACACACTAGAGATCAATACACTATCTTTGAGAGATTTTTATAATTGTCACAATAAAAATAAAAACTCTAAAGCCTAATGTAAAACATGAGGTGTATTTTTATAATGACATCTCATTAAAGATAAAAATGCCAATACATAAAATATAACCTAACAACTCAACCCCGTCCAACTCTGAGAAGCGCCATCAATACCCTGCGCACAAAAATCAGGCTCTATAGTATAATAGTCGAGAGCCGCCAACGCGTTGGGGGAAGTAAGTCACAAATTGAGAAACGGTGTTTTAAAACATCAGTTTGTTTGTTTCAGAATTCACATTCCACCGCATTTGCTGAAACAAACACGTCTCTAATCCGGTCCCAAATGGGACCCTAGCGGTCGGAAAGCCATGCAAACCCAACTTTTGAAACGCAAAATGTGAAAGACAAGAATCACTTATTCTAGATACTTTTTTTTCAAAAAAAATCAGACAAAAAAACAAGATACAACTATCACTGCTGGCAAGTGTAACAAAAAGGAACAGCTTTTATTTATTTGTTGTGGCATCTGCACCAACCATTTGTGTTGGTATGACTTGTTAACGGCTGTGATTTTAGGTTGGACTAGTTCAACTTTTTTCTGACCCACTAGTCTTTGTTTGACAAGTCAATTTTTTTTTTTTTTGGGGGTTTTAGTTTTTCGATCTGTTTGAATTGAATTCTTTTTATAATCATTGGTCCTCGTGGTCGGAGACCCCAAATTTAGAGGTGTACGTGCATGATATTTGATTTTGGTTTTGTCTGCTTTAGTTTTAAATTATTTTATTTAATACGGGTGTTATTTTGAAGTAAATATAAATGACAAATGACTATTTTCAGTGTATTTTTTTTTTTATTCTTCAGGGAAATAGGTTGGTCAAATATCTTTGACTAACTTTTTTTTAAAATAAATTAAACAAATAGATTGAACATATTTTAATAATATTTCTTCAAAGTACATCAAAACGACACTCGAGAGTTTGAAAAAAAAAAGTCGCTTAAAACATCTTTTGGATTGGCTTTCTAAAAAATATATTTTTGTCAGATTTTTTATACATGTGATTTCTATAAATTTCAAATGTTAGCTTGGTGGATTTTTTTTTTTTTTTTCAATTGGTGCAATGTATGAATATTTGTTGAGGGTGCATTTGATTACATTATTATAAAACTGATTTAACAGAAATCTGGGTTTTAAAACTAATTCAGTGAGAAATTCACTCCCCCAGTTTTTTAAAATCACAGTTTTTGAGCAATATTTGTCTGAATTCTGTTCGCATGAAGCTGTTACAGTATAACTGTTTGGTTGCACGATTGCAGAAGCAACTCCTTATAAACACAAAATCTGATTAATCCTACAATTAAACGCTACCTGAAAATATTTTCTAAAAGTATATGTGCACTATCCACCTAGTCCAATTTAAAGCCGTAGAAATGTGTGTGTTTCATGTGTTCCCTTGGTTACAGGGAAACTTTGAGAATCTCTTGGCATCTGCAGAATGATAAAGAGAGAGTGATGCAGATATTATTGTTTCTTCTGGTTGTATATTGTTGATGAAATTCGACATAAATGGGGGGTTTTCATGGATGAACACCCTTATTTGAGATTTTCTCTTGAATGATTTTTGGGGATTATTTGAGATAATACAAGAATAGGTATAAAACTCATTATTATTATTATTATTATTATTTTTTTTTTTTTTTTTGTGCAACCAAATAGAATGAAAGTTAAGTCATACATATATTTCATTGTTCTTGTTCTTGTATTCCAATAAAACAAGGAATAAATCCAAAACAATTTTGAAAGTAAACCAAGGTTTTCTCAAAGCTGATCACCCTCTCCACACAATATAAATAAATGAAGATGTATGTATAGATTTCACTGAAAAAATGATATTGTTAGGGACAGTCTCTTTTGTAGCCCCCCACATGCTTTCTTTTTCAAAAAAAAAAAAAATAAAGTAAACTTTTTAGAAAGAATGAAGCAAACACTCATAAAAATTGTAAATACTTCATTATGCAAAAATAAAAGAATTATATATTTTTTTTTTCTAACAAACAAATAAAAGAATTATATTTTTTTTTTTCTAACAAACACTAATGGAGCACTGTGGACCCTTAAAAAAATGTTTTCCTTTTCCGAACATTTTTATTATGCACCCAACACATTACCAATCCTAATATCTGTTTTGAGATTAGAAGGTGGATCAAGAAATAATAAAATTAATCTTTGGTATATGGATACACTATATATTGTAGTTATGTTTTAATGAGTCAGTACAAATATTAATAATTATACCCTGGGAATCAGAGGCAAGTATAATTTATTTCTACATATCCATCTAAAAGAAAAGAAGATAAGTATTTATCAAAATCAAAAAATGAATAACAAACAATAATTCATTTAATTCTCTTTTATCCCTGTTTATGCACGTATAAGCCATCTGCAGATCAAACGGGGGTACAGTACTCATGAAAGTGAATATAGCACTTTTTCCTTGATAAAGAATTTGGCACCCAAAACACAAATTAGGGCATTAGATTCTATATATTGGCATTCAATAAATCTACGAATTAAGACAACTTTAAAACAGCAAAGGGAATCTTATGAAAAAGAAAAAAAAACACACACACACACTGGCCACTGCATTGGGGACCAGTTTAAGGTTGAGAGCCTGAATTCATGTCTCAAGTTGAATTAAGATAACATTGTCAGATCACCTAGCCTTGATACCAAAAGATTACACTTATCTTATAAATAAATGAAAAAAGAAAACAAAGATTATTTGTAGCAACTAATGAGGTAATGTCATGAGGTGATATTGAGATGTGTAGTATATTTAAAACACATTGCAGCCACTAAGCCACAGCTTTATTTTTCAGTAACATTTTTATGATTGTCGTCACATGGTATGGCTTGATTGGATGTTAAGGAAATTAGGAGGTCTGAGCATTAATTGGATATGTCGTGGTGTTGAAGTTGCTGTTGTTCCAGCAATCAAAGGGCAACATTCATGGAGTTGAGAAAGAGAAACCACAATTAAATTAAAAAAAATAAATAAGAAGCTATGAAAAAAAATAGGATGTCATTTTGTTGCTCTTTAATACAACAAGAGATTCTTCTACAAAAGAATCTACAAATGGTGTTTTCAAATACGCCTCTCCCACCAACCAATGCTTTAATAGACAAATTCATTGGTTAATTAATATCACAAATATGTTATACATGTGGTTCGAAGGAATAGCCTCTTACATAGAAGATGAAATAACTACATTAAGGAATGAGTGGTGCAATATAATTCAAGACCTTATATAATTGAATATTGTGAGTACCATTGTAGTTGTTTCTTATTATGCTGTAGTTTCTAATTTTGAAATTGGCACTACTATAGAGTAGTTGAGACTCAATATGATATTTTAATGTGTTTGATTGAAATGCAAGATTCATTTTGTATTTTCAACTTGTATTTAAATGAAAACATATGGATGTATTAGAACAATTGTATGAAAATTGTTTTGGAATATCAAAATGTTATTTTTTGTATGATGAGGTGATTTTATTTATGGAATAGTATTAAATATGCAGTTTCGATCGCATGAATTATATTGGCAGGAGTTCAATCACAGTTGAAAATGTTATATTATGTGATCTTTTCGAATTAAAGATCACGGTTCATTTTTAAATTGTAATCTTCTCATATTGTAAAGTATCAAGATTATCAAATGAACCGTGATCCTTACTAAGGAAACAATCATGGTTCTCATAAACACCGTGATAGTTAACAACTAACAATCCGGGGTAGCCTAGAAATATAATTGTTGTCCAACAAAAGATCACGGTTACCTATAAAATATAATTTATTCATACTTATGGATCACAGTTGTATGCTAAATTATCACAGTCAAAAGATAAACCATGATCGTTACTAAGGAAACAATCACGGTTCTCACAAACGCCGTGATAGTTAACCAACTAACAATCACAGGGTGGCTTAAAAATGTAATCGTTACCCAACAAAATATTACGGTCACCACCGTGATAAAATCAATTATTCAAAATATCACAGTTCGATAGATCACGGTTTTCAAACTGTGATCTAACACTTTTGATCACGATATTTAGTACAAAAGGTATGCTTTTTAAAAAGCGTAGAAAATGAGCTTTCTATTAATAAAGTTTATTTAAGGCTCGTTTGGATCCACGGTTAGGCGGATTCTGAAATGGAAAACACTGCCTACCACCACTGCGAATCCAAACAAAAATATGGTATTTGCATTTATAAAAAAAAAATATTATAGGATAAAAAAAATTTCACGTTTGAGAATCTACCGAAACACCGTTCTCTATCACCCCCTACTTCTGTTACGGGTTGAGGATCTTAGAAAACAATAGATCTAATCAAACAAACATAAAGAACTTACGTGGTTTGAAAAACCTTGTTTATATTCATAGAGCACGTCAGATATCATTCCACTATATTCGAAAGGTTCTTACAATAATCACATCAGAAATAAAAACTTTAAAGAGCCTAATGAAAAATATAATATATCATTTTATATAATAACATCTTATGAATCGACTCTCGTCCGACTATGTGAAACACCAACGACTTCTCCAAACGCCGAGTCTCGTACAGCACACCCAAGGAGGCCCTTGAGCTATTTGATTCAAACTCGTCTGCATGTGATACGAGTGCATTTGAACTGACCAAAAAAAGCAAAACGCGTTCTCGTGAAATGTGAACACAGTTCCAAGCATCCCATGTGGACACAAAAACCAAGAATAAATGAAGAAAAAAATTCAAATAACCCCCGTGAACTGCTCGAAATTCTTACAACCCCCTAAGTTTTCCTCAAATCCATATAACACCCTAAAATACATATGTAAATTTAAATAACCCCTTTCTTTTACATTTCTGTTGATAAATAGAAATATTATACATATATTCTGTTTGATTAACTCTGACTAAAAATACAATATACCAAAAATCCATCACAATGTGTGAAAAATACATAAAATTCTTCATAGATAATGATTTTATCTCGTCTGACTAGATTATAAAATCGTCATTCACATAATTTTTTCACATTTTTAACACATTATAAGTAGTTTTTAAAATACTATATTTTCAATCAAGGTAAATCAAATAAAATATTATTCATCCGTCGATGAAAATTTAGTTCATGAGATTATTTAAAGTCATATAAGTGTTCTCAGAGTGTTATATGTACTTTAAAAAAATATTAAAAAATTATATGGATTTCAAAGAGTTTAGAAGGGGGTTACATGTATTTTTTCAATAAATTAAAATACATCGTAAGATGGGGTAACGCTGACGCTGCAAACACAACGTCACCATCCGATCCATCACTCTCTCTGTGTGTGTGTGGAAATTTTTGAAACCACGCGGAAACCTGTGTTGAAGATTCTCGGTCACTTCCTCCCTCTCTGACTAAACAAAAAAAAAAAAAAAAAAAAAGGGAAAAAATACATGTTGCTCCCTAGAAACTTATAAAATAATTTAAATTTAATAAATTCTTTTAAGTTTCTATTTTGTTAGATAATATTTATTTTCGTCCATATCACTAACTAGATGTGCGGTTAATCCTAACTATACATAGTAAATTATTGTTATATCTTTTTAAAATTTATTTTCTTTATTGAAAAAAATTGATATAACTCTCTGAAAATTTATGAAAATAAAATAAGTCTTTATAAAATTTAAAAATCATCTTAACTCGCTATAATCTTCTTAAAATCACAAAAAATCTATGTAATTATCTAAAAGTATATATTGATTTATCTAATAGTTTTATAGTCAAGGTGTTATGCTTTTTGTTGCTAGTAATTTTGAGTTAAAATGTATTATGAAATTTTGATTTAGTTTTTAAATTGTTTTATATGATTTTGTAATGAAGTTGATGAAACTGTAATTTTTTTGTTCGGTCTTTCTAATGTCATTGAAGATGTGAAAATATTAAAAAATGACTCAATTTTGTAAATTAAATGAAGTTTAACGACTATTTTTTTTACAGTTGAAAGTGACATTTCAAGAAATAGGGAAGTTGAAAAATGATGGAGGTATATTTGTTTTATTAAAAGACTAAAACTGATTTTATAAAGTTTGTAGAGAATTGAATCTGATTTTAGTAAGTTTCTAGATATTTATTTTGATATATTTTTAACCGGGTGACTAAATTCATTAACCATATACATTTTATGGGGACCTAAAAAGATTTTTCTGATTTTAGAATGACTTTTTGTTATTTTAAAAAGATTTCATAGAGTTAAATGAAAAATTTTCCCAAAATAATGAAAATCACATTTCCATTCCCAATATAACCCCCTTCACTCCCCTCTGACCCAGTCAGCACTCCCAATCTACCCCTCCCTTGACCATTGACCAGTCTAAACTATGATTTCTCTTCAGTCAAACTCCATGTTATCCTCACGAATTCCTTAAATACCCAACTCTACGCTTCACTTTCCAACACCACCACACCCCCCCTCTCTCTTTCTTTGCTTCTTCTTCCATTGTTGTTTCTAAGAAAACCCAACATAGAAATCAATCTTTCTACGAAGTTTTTACAACCCATGATCCGCTTAAATTCTTGTTAGATTCTCTTCTTCTTCTGAGGTGATTAGATCATTCAATAGAGAGATGGAAGTTAGCGGAGAATCTAATCAGCAGCAGCAGCCGTCGTTGGTGTGCAAGCTCATGCAAGGGCGGGACCTCGCGAGGCAGCTCGAGACGCAGCTGGAGCCGTCCGAACTGCGGCGGTCACTGCTTCAGCAGCTCATTACGTCCATTGAAGATGCTCTCTTGATGGCTAGAGTGGGCGCCGAGTCCACGCCTCCTCCGCCGCCGACTGTGGCGGCGGCGGCGGTGGTGGCCGGAGTCGGATCGGAGTCTCCCCAGTCGATGAGTGGGAGTGACCACAACTCTGATCAGGCCTTGCAAAACTGTGGTGAGAGGAGAGACGCGTCGAAGAAGAGGTGCATTGGATGGACTAATTGAAGCCAATTCTTTGATGGGTTGTTGTTTTTTTTGTTTTGTTTCTTATATGGATTTTTTTATTGGGTTTTGTGTAGGAAGACTCAGCCGAAGTGGACGAATCAGGTGAGGGTGTATTCAGGGAATGGACTTGAAGCGCCTCTTGATGATGGTTATAGTTGGAGAAAATATGGTCAGAAGGATATCCTTGGAGCCACTTATCCCAGGTGAGATTTCTATTCACAGTTCATCAAGTGAATAAACTGTACAACCTCACCCAATCCAAAGTTAGAGGAAGTTAATCTAAATTCAATCTAACCAGACAATCAAATTCCTTATTCCGGTTTGATTCGAGTTGGATTGGGTTATATGGGTTAAATATGATGATATGAACATTTAAATTTACCACCCAAAACAACCCGATCTCTCAATAATTTAGTTTAGATGTTTTTTTTTTTTTTTTTCAATGAGTTCGAGATTAATCAAATCTAATCTTACAAAAAAAAAAAAAAATCACTTTGGATTGTGTTTCAAGATGGACCCATTGAAATCGACCACATAATGAAAAGCACACAAAAAGGATCCATTACCTCACTCAATCATTCACTTTTTTATCCCATTTTGTCTCTCTTTATTGACTGAGATCAATCATTAGCCGCCCTAACAGATGAAATAAAACAGTAAAAAGGGGGCCGGGTTTCATTTTAACTGTAACTGAGATATTATGTCAGATTATTAAAAGAAGTCATTTTTTTTCTTACTTTGTAGGGGCTACTACAGGTGCACCCACCGGAGCACCCGACACTGCCCGGCGATGAAGCAAGTCCAGCGGTCCGACGACGACCCATCGATCTTCGACATCACCTACCGCGGCACCCACACCTGCCAAAGCAACCAATCCCTGACTTCGACGTCGTCGCCGAGACCGCAAAACAACCACAACCAAGACCAACAACAGCCTCCGCCACCACAGCATCTCCTCCTCAACTTCCGGACCGGACTCCGCGTCAAGACCGAAGATTTGGACGGCCACGATGGGCCGCCGCTGTCCACCTCCTCCTTCTCCTTCCCGTCGACACCGATCGATCTCCCATTGAAGCCGGAGAACCACATATTCTCTTCTCATTCACCAACCATGTTAACTGAAAGCCATGCTAACTTCATCGGCGGCGCGAGTGGGTTCTCTTCGCCGTTCATTTCGCCGGCGACGTCGGAGTCGAATTACTTCTCTGTGTCTCCTTGCATGGGCAGCTTTGGAGGGACAATGGAGTCTGACTTCACGGAGATCATCTCCGCCGTCACTTCCACGACAAATTCTCCGATGATAGATTTGGATTTCGATTCGATCTTCCCGTTTGATCAGAACTTCCTCTCATAGAGATTGTGGTAATGGTGGGTGAAGCAATAAACAAGGAGAGTATGCATGAAAAAAAGATCTCTTCATGCATTGCTTAGTGAGCTCTAGATGCAACTCCTTTGTTGCTTTTTTGTTTTTTGTTTTTTTTAACTTGCTTTGATTTTGATAAGTTTTGTTTTATTTTTCAGTCTAGATTGTAATTGTATTGTTTATCTCCTGATGAAAAGTAAATAAAATTAAGTTGTGATGAGTTATGGGTTTGGATTTTTCGTTTTATTTCTTAGTTAAATCTTATTCTATAAAGAAGAGACTATTTTGGGATACATTTTTGATATCTGAGGAGGACATGCCTCAGGACCGGCCATTCTCGTCCAAATAAGGTACAACTTTGAAATTGATTTGATACATCGATATTCATTCTTCCTATAAGTGGTGATGGAATCGTCTGTGGCATGGGCACATGAGATCCAATCAATTTCACCACGTAGGCTGTGTAAATATTAATTTGGATATGCATACATGAATTTTTACGTAAATATCACTAAAGTATGAGTTTATTTTTTTTTTCATATTCTTGACGTACTATTGTTGGATTTTACAGTGTGTTCAAACCTTGTAGCCCCACCCATGTCATGAATTGGATTGAGTGAAGAAAAAAATTTGGTTGCATAAGAAGACAGGGAGAGTGATATGGATGTCCATGTAGGACAAACTGTAACTTGGAAGGTTTTAAAAAAGTTTTTGTGGGAGCAAGGAAAGTCAATAATTTATTTTTGCTAAGTGGTTTCTTCAGGCTTTCCAGGAAAGCCCCACTATTCATGATCGGGGAGTCTATAATTCAGTGCCTCTTCATTCAGGTTCAGTGTCTTCTACACAAGTCATGATGAGATTCCAAGAAATTTAGATTTTCAGGTAGGGACAGATCTATCTATGTATGAATCACCACCATAATTTACTAAGCACGTTTGGTTGGAAAATAAGTTCAGAAATAAATTAGAATTAGTTGAAATGGTCTCACTATAGATGTTTGGATGGTTGAAATAAATGAGAATTTGTATATCAGAATTAACTAATATAAAGTGGTATATAGATTCCAACCAATCACTGTAATTAAGTTATTCTAAGTTATATATTTAACCGAAAAGAATATATTAAATCAATTGTCGTCATCTCTTATAAATCAACCATTAAATCAACCGTCATCATTTTTTATCTTTTATAAATCTTTGTCCACGCTTTATTGTCATTTAATCAAAACAACAAAAACATTATTATTACATTTTTCAACAAGAATAATTCAAAGCACAACCAAACAAAAAATCATTTTACCTTAATTAATTATTTATACTAGAATAATCATAAACATTAAAATAACTTAAATTCTTGATTCCAATTTCCATATGAAATCAACTAGTGTTATATATATTATGTGATGTCATTATATATTCTATTTGAAAACATAAAAGGTACAAACATTTAATATACTTGAATATAATTTTTTTTAAAGTATGTATTTATCTCTGATAATTATAAATTTCATAAAAAAAATTCAAACCTTGTGTAATTGGACATAACTACAAGTACAAAACAAACATTTTTGTACCAAGCAAAAAAAAACTGTAATAATTGAATTTTGAAAATCATTTTTTTCACTTGGCATAGATATAAATATCCGATCAAGATGACTAAAATCAAGAGTTCAAGTAACTCTCACCTTTGTCACGTTTGTATTATTTATTTTTTGTATTTGCTTTTGTTTTTAATCTCCCTTCTTTCAGATGTTGTAACTTCGAAACCTTGTGTGACACGGATGTCTAAACCAGTAATTTTTTCAAACAAGAACAACATAAGAATAAAATAAAGAATTACACTGTTATCATCGTCGGTAAAGTTAGTTTAGCTAAATTCAGTATAGATTTCAATTAAATTAAAAAAAAACTACTCTCCCCAACTCTGTTTTAGATTGGGGACATGTTTTAAAAGAGGATATTCAATTCCATGTAAAATAAAGTTGACACCCATACATATTGTTATTCGGTCTAACATCAATTCCACTAACCTTTATTCTAATCTGACCTTGAATAAGGGCTACTAAAAGATCCGATTGAGATTACTGTCCCATGAATGAGGAATGGAAAGCTAGTAATTTCAAATACAAGTAATAAAAAACGAGTGGGCATAACTCTGATGTGGATGTTACTTCGGGGTTCTTCTCTTCTTTGTATCTTTTTTTTCTTCTCTTCCCTACCTCCACTCAGATATTATCTGTTTTTATACATAGATATGCTCACAAGTACTCTAAAAAAAACATGGTTGACAATATTTTTTTAAAATTTAGACATTACTAGATGAACAATGCACTCTGGCATCCTAAGAAATGGGATAGATATTCGAGGATTAGTATAGAATAGAATAACTTATTCCTGTTTTATAACACTGGAGAGGTCAACTATCTTCCCCATTGCATAGTTTTTAGGCAGTAAAATCCACATCAGAGTTGTGCCCACAATAGAACTAAAATTTATTACTTAATTTCAAGCATAACAAAGAAAAACAAAATCCAACATGTTCTATACAGAACATATAAGAATTATAAAGATAAGGTAAAGGTACTCACTTGTATAGCATCCACAAAGGCAAGCAACAAAATACAAGCAAAAAGTGGGTGAGCTTTGCAGAAGACATGGATCCACTGCTATCAGAGACTTTTCTTGTGGTTCTTCACTTTAAATGGATAGCTATGAAGGTTTTGGTGGTTTGAGCATCTAAACATGTCATGGGAGGTTGGAGAATGGTTTTTTTTTTTTATTATTATTATTCTATTGTTTCTGCTGGAAACTTGGAACTTTATGTTTAGATGTATTAATGGTTGATCTATTCATGGAATCTTGGAACTTGTTTTTATTTTATCCTTCCTGTGTTTTGTTTATTCCGTAGCTGATAAACATACCCAGAAAGTGGACTCAATTTTCGTTATGAGTCATGTTATCACTTTGCTAGTGTATAACAATTAAAAATATATATAGTTTGTAAAAAGTTCGCGTATTTTAATTATTACTTCACTTTTTATAACAATATATATTTTAATGAAGATTACATATTGAATTACATGCTCAGACATATCATTTTGCTTTGTTGATAAATTGGGTTTGTGACAGGTCACCATCAAGCCCCTTCAATGTGATTGAATAATGAAAGATGGACTAAATCAGACAGGATTAAAACTCAGAAAATGTTTTTAGACCCAGTCATTCATTCCTACCATCGCCATATATAACAACAAAAGAGAAATAACAAATAGAAAACAATGTATGAAACTTTTTTAAGTGGCTCTTGTACATAGTACATAAAACTTTCTTTAAAAGGTATATATTTCACCATCTTACAGTGCACTATAGTTTGGTGTAGGACTAAACACTTTTGAGAGACTTCTGTTGTCTCTCATCCCCTGTCTATCTCTGTCACCCAAAACCTTTTTTCTTTTTTTTGGTAGGCTGTCACCCAAAACTTTTGCACCATTGCTATATATAAAATCGGCCACATTAAGATTACCATCCGGGGAATTCCATATTCAAAGTTGCGATCGGAAGTTTAGATAAATCTCTGTATTACTAATCTGCAGCCATCAAATCAAATCCATCAATTCAATGTCCATCTCCTAAGCACCATCAGATTTTTCACATTCTGAGCTTCTGTATCTCAAGATATTATCCAAAACATATAAAGGAAATGGAAATTATGGCTTCCAGACAATGTTGATATCTCTGTCACCCAAAACCTTTTTTTTTTTTTTTTGGTAGGCTACCACCCAAAACTTTTGCACCGTTGCTATATATAAAGTTAGATAAATCTCTGTATTACTAATCTGCAGCCATAAAATCAAATCCATCAATTCAATGTCCTTCTCCTAAGCACCATCAGATTTTTCACATTCTGAGCTTCTGTATTTCAAGATGTTATCCAGACAAATAAAGGAAATGGAAATTATGGTTTACAGACAATGTTGATCAGAGATGAATACACTACAACCCTCGCCATGTTTTTTTTTTTTTTTTCAGTCTTGGGCATGACAACAATCAAGTGCTGCTTGTTCCTGCCAGATGCCATTCAAGTTACACTGCCATAACCTAACCATGCCATCCGCTCCGGTGGATGCTAATGTCATGCCACTCATGTCCCACTCCACTTGCCATATCTGCGAGAAAGAAATGGATTATCGAATGTAAGCATCCTGAAAAAATTAGGCTATCTGGTAACTTGGATCCAAAATCAGAACTCATCCTGGAAAAAAAAACCATCCTTTCCCACGAATCTAATTGTTGTAGAATAACAAATGAAGAAAATTGTCAGGTAGGAATGACCATAGGAATGTAGGATTCTGTGAGAATAACAACTGAAGAAAATTGTCAGGTAGGAATGACCATAGGAATGTAGGATTCAAACGCCATAAATCTAGGTGTTCCAGTAGAAGGAGAATATAAGATTGAACACCAAACTAGCCCTTTAGTACCCAGAACATTTTTTCGCAATAAAGAAAAGATGAAAAAAAATTTACATTTTGAAATGGCATTGGTGTGGATATAATTTCAAGTATTCCCATAAGAGCGGTAAACTGCCTGAATAGGAGTTCAAGCATGGAAAGATCAATGGATCATAAATCCCATGATGGAATATGAAAACTTTGCTGATTGGTCATGGTTGAAGGCAGTTAAGAATGTAATTTTAAATGCTGGCAACACTGAAACATGGAGGTTGGGGTGAAATAGTGAAAAGTCTTTCAAAGCAAGGATTTCTTTTGGCATTACATTTGTAGTATATTCAATTAGCTGGAAAGAAATGTGTTAAGTCACTGAGACAGCAGGTTCTTAATATCCATACCTCACCATCATGGCCAGAAAGTAAAACAACTTTTTTTGTTGAAAGCCTTCCATCTTGGTCAGCTTGCTGTTCTACGTGCCATATTGCAATCCCCTTGCAAGTTGCAACAGCAATGGTTTCATAGGGCCTACAAGGAGTTTATCAATCTACCAATCATATATCTCACAATTCATAATACCTATCTGGAAAGATTTGTATCAATCACTAGGAGTAGCATGCCTTCAGAAATGCAAAATCATGCATGGAAAAGATTAGCACAAGATGATGATAATGGTGGAGGGTAGAGGGTTTTAAAGAAATAGAATTTACATATAATATGGAGACAAAAATGTACACAGTTTCTTATCTAGGATTTCAATGCCAGACAATGTCGCCCAAAAAGTATTGTCCAACATGCATGCAACATTTTCTCGGTGACATTCGGGATAATAAAAAAACATCTTCAGGTAATTCAGATATCCTACTTACCATATTCAATACAATATATGCTACTAGGATAATTGCATGATAACATATCTCCCAACATTATTGACTGTTACAAAAATTGATGATGAGTCGGTTGCTGGGTAAACAAATAGTTTGGAATGCATGAAGGTGCAATTTAGTCTAGTTGCAATGAGTGTGAGATAAAGGAGGAGAATTCACTCAAAGTAGATGATCAGAAATTGACCAAAGTAGATTTGTCCAGGCAAGTTGAAGTTTGAAATTGAAGTTCTGTGTACCCTTCATAAGGAGATACTTCAGGCTGATTTTGGTCCATGATTAGATTATCATGAAGTTAGGAAACAATCAACATAGAAATTTGTTGGGCTGGGTGTGGCAGGTATGAGGACTATAAGATGAATGACTAGGGAAGTTTTAAAATGACTCCAATCTGAAATAAATAAATGGAGATCAATGGAAGTGTTGGTCAAGTAAAATTAAGGTATCAGTCATGTACGAAAGCATGAACAAGTCAAGATACAACCATATTCAGAAGAGGAAGGCTACCTCTACACGGTTGTGATAAATACAGATATCAAAAAATCATAAATGACCTCAACTAAGTTCCAGTATTGGAAAGGGGGGTGTGATGATTAAAATTATGCATGTGTGGGCTAATACAACATAGTACTCTGAAAAGCGATGGATAGAAGTGACTGTGAGCAGAGCTTTGAAAGGTAAATTTGTCTAGCACTCGAGTTCTGCTTTTGAATGTGGTGAACATTAGATGAGATATGGAATTTTCACTACAGAATTTTATGAATCTAGAATCTCAAAAGTGAATTGGAGAAGAGACATGAAATACATCATCCTTCCTCTCCATGCTTTCGTTGCTTCAACGGATATAGACTTATGGTTATCGCGAACTCAATACCCACCTGCCAATGTTAGGTGCCCAAGCTACAGCATGTACCCTCTCCCCCTTGTCCTCAGGTAATGCCAACTCTGCCACAGGGACCCACCGTTGATGATCCTCTTCAAATTCCCAGATCTGCAGAAACTCCATGGAGTAAGGTGATTTAATCGGCCAACCATTCATACAGGCATAATTAAATCCTAGTCCCCAAAAGGCAATTAGTTCTACAAGTTTTATAACATTGCATTGTGCATGAGATGGGAGAAATGAATCCTTATGCTAATTACACCATTTTTTGAAACATTACTGATATATCAACAGTGCATTTGGATAGTTGTTAATCCCATGGAAAGCTTCTCATCACTATCTAAATGAACTAGGGAACTAGTGTGACATATAAAGCGTGTAAAACTGTAACCCAAATAATTTATTGTAATCAACAACAAAGCTTGATAGACTTCCGTCCAAGAGACATATAAGAGCCACATACAGAATTGACAAATGCTCTATCTACCACCATTAGAGTATACAACTAGTTTAACTACTCATCCAAGACTTGCAATTAAGGGGATCACTTATCTTCACCACCGCCAGGATACATTAGTTACAACATGTCAAATCACACAATGCTTCATAAACAAGTCCACAGGAAATTTGTGAAACATACAAACAAAAAAAAATAGTGGATTCACCAGGAGTCAGGACCACACAATCAAGATAATTTTATAAGCTTCAGAGTGGTAGTCCTACAAAAAAAAATTACTTAATGAAAGATGGCGATGCTCATCCTGTAATAAAATCGCACCTTCGCAGAGTTGAACTGTGGTAAATCTGAATTAAAACCAAGAACAAATTGTTGATCATCTCCCCTGCGTGGGTTCCATGCAATGGATGCAGACAAGCAGGTTGGATTCCCAAATCTAGATACCGAATCAATTACATTTTGGAATTCTGCCTGTCAAAGGAAACAAATTCAATGCCTGTCAATATCATCCCAATAGAAACTAGAACAGCTCTTTTATAATTGATTAAAAGAATAGGGAAATCGACTCAAAGAATTGTGAAAAGTCCTTAGAATATAAGTGTATGCATTATTCTAACCTCATAACAATGGAACATGACATCTAAGAAAATTTTGCCTGTTAAACTAACTTGGCCAGGCTGTTTTAGGCAGTTTAAGGAAAAGATAAGATATATGTACCTGAAGTTGCCACTTTTTCAATTCGAGAGGGTCAAGGAGCTCGTAGACTTTCACATGGCCATCAGAATAAGCAACAACCTAACAATCCACACACATAATTGGCCAAACGAAAACACAACAATAGCTAAGGGTTATCTTTCCAATACGATGAACGACAATTGCAAAGAGAACCGTTGAGAAGTGCAAAAAGCAGGAGGACATCACTTCCTAATGAAACTACGGGTCAGTTTGGTATCCCTTCGCATTCTCATTCTGCCAGAACACCCAGGTAAATGCCAATTGAATCCTTCATTCATGTGGTCATTTCTGAGCAGCCCGGACAATAATTCCCTTCAGACCAGGGTTACCAAACTAGTCCCAACATTACAACGCCAAAATTTCAAATGGTCTTTCACTCACTTTATAAAGAATAATTATACATAGATAATGTACTAATTCAAGAATGGCATTCCTTTTGCATCGCTAAAATACCAAATCCCCAACAAATGATGAACCTATCTTTCATAAGCTCACCCTCATAAGAAATGAAAAAAACCCATATGAAAAAAGGGCATTTTTTTTTGGGTCCAATCCAACGCAACAAAATCGGAAACTTTAACAAAGGAAATTAAAAAACCCACCATCTTGAGAGCTGTGGAGGACAACCCAAACTGGAGATTCACCGCGCGAGCGGTGGCGGCGCCCTCGAATAGGTGGCACAGCTTCCATATCAGTGATTGGGAATCTAAAAACCAATCAATCAGAACACCCAACAATGAAACAACAACAACAACAACAACAAATCCCATCAGTGACATTGGATTGTATGAATGTACCGTCGTGGAGCTCCTCCCAGAGGGAGACGGAACCGTCGGAGCAGATGCAAGCGACGGCGTCTCCGTACTCCGGCGGGGCCCACACAAGCTTCGCGATCCCGCTCTCGTGCGCCTGTTGTTGGTTAGTGAACGACATTGAATGATTTGTTTTTCATGAAAAAGAAGAGCTTTTAGAGAGAGAGAAAGAGAGAGAGAGAGACCCGCCAGTGGGAGGAGAGGGAGAGGGGGAGGGAAGAGGAGGGAGAGTCGTAGACGGAGAGAGAGCCGTCGATGGAGCCGGAGATCAATCGCTGGCCGTTGAAGTTCCACGTGCAGCATGTCGCGCCCTTCGACAGCGTCGCCGCCACCCCTTTCTCTTCCATCTCTGTTTGCTCTCCCCCCCCCCCCTCTCTCTCTCACCTCACCTTTTACATGGCCCATGGAATCGTTGTTCTCTAATTGGGCTTAGGCCCATTGTGATTCAACGGACGGCTGGATATAACACTATCCTAACATGCATATAGGAATAGGAAAAAAATACACGCAATCCCATTGTATGTAGCTCCTATTACAGTGCATTTTATTTTTCTTTTTTTCTTTAATTATACATTTACCCTTTGAAGTGCATGTTGTTATATGAAATGAACTATATACTGAGATACATTAGCGTATTTTTTTATAGTGAAAAAATGAAAAAAAAAAAATTGGGTCATATACTATGATAGGACCCTATACAGTATGATAGTGTAATATATACTACGTTATCATAACGTATGGGGCTGCAAAATGGACTGCGTGTATCATAGAGGTGAGAGGTACTTACCGACTTAACTAAAACTCGGTTCACAATATAAGACTGTCACTTTTACCAATCAAAACTTAGACAACACGTGTTTTCATTTTAAAAACAAATAATAAACATCATCCAATCTAATCAGATATATGCTTGGATAAAAAAATGTATATCACTCTATTTCGAGTATGACCATTTTTAGTAAGTATAAAAAAAAATTTAACGATGTATATACAGAATCTAATGAGGTATGTGCTCCACTAAATTTGTAACGAAGTATATAAAACTGCATTTTAGACGGTAAAAAAAATTAAATATCACAACACCTGAAGATAATACATTGATCCTTTATTGCCCTAAATACAGTCCTATATACACATGCATTTACTAAAATTTTATACAATATATAAATGAGTCCAGTTTTATTTTTCTATAAAAGTGCATACCTTAATGTATGAAAGATTATTAAATTCTATGGAGTTGACTCACAGTCATCGTGCATCAATGGATGATCCCAGTTATCAAATGATTCAACAACTGGGATCAATTTTCTTACGGTACTTAGAACGTGCTTGGAAATATAGTTTAAAAGGCAGCTTTTAGTTTTATACACAATCATGAATGCTGTTTTTTAATTAATCAATGAATCACGTTTGTTACTGATAACAGAAGCTGCTTTTATTGGAATAAACACATTTTTTTAAACATTTTTTTTGTTGTAATCATGAAGACAACTTTTCAATTAAGTAAGCTTATTTGGTAACCTATTTGGGGCTTTTAATTTTTAAAGAAACTAAAAGCAACCCAAAATAGGTTACCAAACGGGGCCCTCGTTTTAAAAAATAAATAACAGAAGGTGCATACTAGATTCGGGGTTGGAGAGTGGGTTGAGTCTTAACATTTTTCGTTTTACATACAAGTTATGTTACAAAGGGCATTGTTATACAAACTCTATTTTGTAGTCTTGTCTGCGGTCTAGAGGCTAGCCCAGCCTACTTGGAGTGTACATTATCATTGTGAAATATATACTCCACTAGTGCAGTGTATTGAAAAAATTATTTTTTTAAAAAAATATGTACTAATTTATCTAGGTATATGATTGTATACACTTCATTAAATGATTGTATGTTTTAAGAAAAATTAAGACAGCTGAGGACTGAAGACATGGCTCAACGCAGGGTTGGATGTAACATTTTTCCGGTTACACACGTCCTTGTTCTAGCCCCAATTCCAATCTCATTTATCTCGTTGACGATGTACACTTGCATTCATTAATGAAATATATATTTCATTTAAAAAAATTTACATTTTCTATAAATAAATCCATGCAATTATTTTGAGTATGTATTTTAATTTTTATAAAAACATATATTTTATTAGATAATGTATATTATTTTTGAAAAAATCAAAACATGTACAGATTAGAAATGAGACTTGGAAAGAAACTACGTGTAACATTTTCCTTCAAGCAAACCATTGTTAGACAATTTCTTAACATAGAAAATAAACTATATATCATTTTCCCTAACTTTTAGCAATAAACCATCATCCAACTATCTTTTTCTCTTTTAGCAATAAACCATCATCCAACTATCTTTTTCTATCTTTTAGCAATAAACCATCATCCAACTATCTTTTTCTACAACCATATATAATATATATAAGCAATTGAACATTTTTCATATGGTTTAATTCCAAGAGTTTCATGTATGAATTGATTGTAGCCGACTTTCCTTGGCAATAAATTAATGTTACAGCTTAAATGAGGGCATTGGGAACCAAATAATTGAAGAGTGACTGAAACAACCTTCACAACTTGGGAAGAAAACCAACTTAATGGGGAGGCAAACACAAGAGTTACCAGACAAAATGACATACAAGAAGAAAAATTTAAAAAACCAAGAATTAAAAGCACGGGAATGCTGAATTACATGTAATACATGAAGAACTAGTATTCATGATTGATTATCATGGTTGAGATCCTCCAATAATATCCCCTCCTCTCCTTCAAATTGTGTCCATTAAACTGAGAAAGTGAGAAAGCTAAGTGAATGTTTGCTGAATTTCATGGGCAAGTTCTTCTGCGCTGAGTTCACATTCAATTCCAATCTGAAGAGAATCAATGAAAAAACATGTAAATGAAAGGTCTAAGAACAATTATTAATAGGGCTGGCAGAATTAATTAATGTTCAGAATATAAAAATGGGTAGATTTTTAAATGCACTGGTCAGTTCTGCTCAATATATCACAATTCACAAGGCCCTCTCACTAATGAAACAGCTCCGTTTCTCATCAACATATGCATACTCCAATAAAAAAATTTAAAAAAAATAAAACTCTCACATGGTGCAATAAATTGTATTTGAAGAAATTAATTATGATTAATCATCATATTGATGCATTGAATGAGAAAAGCTGCACCATACAATATTAAAAATGTTTGGCTATTATATCAAGGAAAAGAAAGTGGTGAAAGTCCTCTCTGCATGTGTAGTAGGTACTTGAAATAATGGTACAAACTATTTAAAGAGAGCAGATTATCACGTAAATATCTCTATGTTTTTAGTTATCTAAAAGCATCAAGATTATGATACAAAGTCTTTCATGCAACCTTGTTGTAGTCCTTACGTGTTCTAACCTCGTATATATTTATCTATTCTAATATTTTATTTTCATAAAAAATATATTTATGTATACCATAAAAAAACAAAACAAAACACATTGTAAATGAAAATGCAATGGGGGAATAAATCATAGGAACAACTCTTTATTCATCCCCAACAAAACTCTAATCTTCATCAACCCATAACAGGATCATCAACAAAAAAGAAAGATTTACATTTGCATTGTGTTAATGAAATAAGTCCTCCTTTCTCATACTCTCTTATTTATATTAGCTTATTACCTTAACCATGTTATTAGGTCATGCATATGAAAGGAATGTACTCCTATTTCACATACCTCATATATAAACAAAAGATGCAAATGAGAGGCATACAAGCATTACATCACAGGACAACTTAAGTGAGAAGAGAATATCATGTACATATATACATATATATGTGTATACCTTGATAGTGAACGAGTTGAGCATGGTATCATCAACAGTGCTGATGCTCACATGAAGTATCTCAAGCGACAGCCCCTCTATGGCAGTGATGATCCTCAGAGCCTGCCCGGGGATCCTCCGCGACGCCGTCTTCAACAGAACGTTCGACCCGGAGAACTTCACCTCAACATCCGCCATGGGCGACTTCGAGTTCGCCCCAAGCTCCTTCACATTATCAAAAGTGGCCGCGTTCGTCGTCGGGGAGAGCTCATGGTGAAGAGAGGGGATAGCACTAGGCATGGTTGTTGGTGGGATGTAAACCTGCCTCGGCTTGTACGGACTCCCCGGTTGGGGCGTCCGGGGGCTTATCGGAAGCCCTAATCGGGGGCTGGGTGAAAGCGGTGGCCTAGGACTCAATGGGAGGCTTCGGGGGCTCGAGAGAGGCCTCGGGCTAAGCACATCGCTGTATACCTTCCTTTGTTTCTTGGCCTCCAAAGACTGTAACAAGTGTTGTAGTTCCTTTATGAACTCCACAACACCTCCTATTATTGAAGCTTGATCTCCCTGTAAAAATCCAACAATATCAAAAACAACATGTTATAGAGTGATCACTGACTGATCTGATGAAATCTAAATAGTTTTTTTTGTTAGGTTATACCCTTTTGACATAGAAGCAAGGCATGAGAGACCTCAAGACGGACAAGTTCTCGTTCATCTGCTTCCGGCGGTTGCGCTCCACCGTGATGTGGGACATCCTGATCTGTGGTCCGTCCGGTGCTCCCTCCTGCGATGACGGTGGTGGTGGTGGTTGTGTGAACTTGAGCTTCTTCCGAGTCGAAGAGGCTTCATTGTCACCCTCCACGACGTCGTTGGGGATGCTCGAGGAGGTCGATTTTAATGGATTGTCGACAGATTTAGGGGCGAAGAACACGTCTTCGAACGATGACGGCCTAAGTGGTGGTGGGAGGTGGTTGGCCTTCTCGAACGGCGGAGGCTCAAGCGTGTTGAAGATGCTGAAGAGGCTGTCCGGTGAAGAGGGTCCGGCGAAGTGGGCATGGCCGAACTCCGATGAGTCGTCGAAGAAGTCTGATAAGCTGTCACACATGTTGATAAGAGAAGAGAGAGAGAGAGAGGAATATATGTCAAAAATGAATGTTAGGTTTGTCTAAATGAAGGGGGGGGGGGGGGGGGAGAGGGGAGGAGTTAAAGATGAAAGGGACAGAACTATTCATATCAGACAAAGGGGTCCTCCCTTAGGGGGAGGGGGGCATGTCATGTGTACAGGTGACACACATGCGGCGCTATTGATATAAAAGTGGGTACGTGAACTCACTTCAAATAGGGTTGAGAGTTGTTTAGGACCATTGGCTTTGATATGGAATGGCGGCTGTTTTCTTCTTTAATTCTTCTTTTTTTTCTAATTAGATTTTACCATGACGTGGTTATTGCTTTTGAATGGGTTAGTTATATCTCTGGATAGGGCTCATACATGACATCCCAGCGTGTCAAACACATGAGATTTATGCAATGTTTTAAAAATCAGACTGGATCAATCAATTCAAACAGTTAGATCGTGGACCGGCTTAGATTTCAGTCTGGTTCAACCTCAAAACTAGTCCACTTTAAAAATCGTTTTAAAATTGAAAAATCATTCAACCCGGTGTTTGAACTGCTAGTTTTGTAAAATCATTGCCGGGTTACACGAACGGCCCAAGGTTGTGTGGGTGTCAAAAAAAAAAAAAAAACATTGAAATGATGTTTAAAAGTCAAAAAATCACTTTCTTCAAAACAACAACAAAATATATTATTTTTTTAAAATTGTAAAACATTATTCAGATACGTCCTCTTACAAAACTAAGTTATTTTCTTTTATTTATGTTTAGCTTAGATGTTTAGTTAGGTAATGCAGTTTTTAAGTACCGTCTGATACATGATAAAACATTAGATTGATTATATCCCCTAACATATTATTAAATATTGATTAATTTTGAATTATTAATACGATTAATGTATTTAATACGTCATGATGATGTCATGGTTTAATTGCGGTTAACCTTACCGTTGAACCAGTGATTCAACAGTTCAGTTTTTAAAACATTGAATTTATGTTATTCACAACCTGTAAAACTTAATAGAATCTAATTTTTTTTCTTTAATCTCTTATTTGTGTGATCAATGGAAAAATATCACACATGAAATGAAAAAAGTTTTTTTAATTGAAAGTCTTCAAAAAAAAAATTGATAATAGCTATATTATTTTAAATGATTGTGTACGTATCATCTAGGTGATGTATCTTTAATTTATTTACTTACTTTTATATATATATATATATATATATATATATTCATTGCGTCTTCAATATAAAGGATCACATTATTGAAGGATCTCATCACTGTCCCATATAAAAAAAGATCACATAAAAATGGTTACCAATTATATTTCGTAAAATTCATGAACAGGCTGAATTTTTTTTTTCTTGGATATTGTGAATTATTCGAAGAAATGGTTAAAAAAAAAAAAAGAGGGGGAAATTCTTGTTGAAAATATGAAATATAACAGGCACAGTAAATTGAAAGTTATACCTTTTTTTTATTGACCAGAGTAAAAAATAATTAAAAAAAAAAAAACTAGGTTATTTTTATCCATCTTTCACAACATGAGTTTATCGGGATGGGATCCTCTTTTTTTTTTTTTTAAGCAAACTAATAGACCATTTTATAACTCAACAAAAAAAATTTGCTGTGCATGCACATATCACACTGTATCCAACTTGTTATACCGTGAACAAGACGGGGGGCTGTGTATTTGTGTATAGGAATTGTAATTCCAACCTCATCTATATGTTTCACATTTGTGGGCTGGGATGGATGGAGATGAATGAGGGAATTTGCACATATGCATATAAGTTGCATGTATATATGCAACACCACCCACTGATCTATGTATACATCTAAGTCCCCTAATTCTCCAAACCTAAAAATTGAAGTCACGTAAGACAGCCATGGATACGCGTGCATGTGTATGTGGGCCATGCACATGCATTATTGGAACTATTAACTCTACATGGTTTTGGAACTCAAAAGTAGCACAACTTGGAGTTATAATCTAATTTACATAGAGAACGACACAACCTTATCAGCTTATTTAATTTCATGTGCACAGGTACTCCTCCAATAATGGTAGGAGGCGGACAAATATGTGGTGGGACGAAGAAGCCAATCCTAGATAGCTAATACACATTTTAAAGAGAGAGAGAGAAGAGAGAGTTAATGAGAGGGGTAAAGGATATAAGGAAAACAAGACTGGCAAGGCTATGAATGGGAGGATCAGACACGGCATCTCCGTGTCTATGTTTAATAAACATGTGAATTGAAGATAAGAAAAAGAGTAAAGAAAACAATGGATATAAATCATCAAAATTTGATGCAGTTCTGAATGCATGGGAGTGTATCACATTAAATTCTCTCTCTTTGATCTTTATTCACGGTTACATAGCTTCCAAACATTGATCTCCTCCCACACCTCTCTCAAGATGAGATCTTGATCCGTGTCCAAAAACTCATATGATCTTATGTGTCAAATAGATTACACATATAAATGTTTAAGGTGAGGATTCATTGTGTCGTTTTCACGTACACTTCAATTAAAGTAAAACAAACTAGCTAGGTTTAAATTAACCTAGCAAGATATATTCCCTCATTTTAAGACATTTTAATTTGTATTGTCCATTTGTACATTTTTTGCTTTTGAAATAATTAAAGATCAGTGGGTGTTCCAAAGATTTTTTTTTTTTTTTTAATTACTATAGAAAGTATTATTGAATGGCAGAGGAAGGGTTTCTGAACTCCACATCAACTACACGTCTACATGTTGATGTGATGAACTGATCATATTCAGTTAGGAATTTAAAGGTCATTCGCTTGTATAATATATATAGAACACGAGCTTCCATGTGCGATCTATCAGAATGTCATCGACATCTCATGCAGAGTAATTCACAGACGAAAAAAGGCTCTCTGTTCAATCCGTATGTCTCTTATAAATCAAAAGATCAGCATCTCTGCATCAATGCCACCCAAACCCTCCAATCCCCACTTACATCCCTCTCTTCAATGGGTCCAAAGTTTTTAATTTTTTTCGGCGCTGTTAATATATATGGACCATATGCACCCCTATACAGCAATTCTTGCAAGTTGGCAAACACAATTGAAGCCTATAATAGTTGAACAACACTCACAAAAAGATATGAATAACACAAGATTTTATATACTGTCTGCTAATGCAAGACAATAGCACATTATTGAACATGCCCACGGAGGAGATCATACCATGAAGACTGTTGGATACAGATGTGTGAAGAAGCAACTAGACACGTGAATAAAACACACGTGTTTTATGCAATTATAATTTGAATAATGTTAGGACCGTCCAATAAGAGAATCCAATGCCCATGTATTTTTTTATTTTTTTTTAAAAAAAATATTAAATATATCTTAAATGCAAAATGTATATCGTTTCATAAGGTTTATTTTTTAAGAAATATAGAAATGATTTATAAACATCACTGGATTGGTTATAGAAGTGTATATATGGACTGTTCACGAGTGTTCGATCATGTGGACTGTCGTGGATTATATATAACAATGCTATTTTAGTTTAAGTATTTTATTGGAGATCATAAAACATACTTACATTGAAAAAAAAAAAAAAACTCAATCATATAAGCCTATAATGATGACCATGCGATTCAATTTCATAAGCTAGCCTGCCACATGACATTTATATCTCTGGCTCTTTCTCTCTCACACACACACACGCAGACACACATTCTAGCTGCGTGGCCCCATTTAGTAGCAATAAAAGATGATGCAGTGACAGCATTGAAGGCTTTGAAAAAGATGCATGCATACATTAATAAAGTTAGAAGGTAGAGGGGGAAATAAAAACATCGACACATATATATTTTTTTTTTTTGTTTTTTTTTTAGTAGTGAACATTCACTTACAATAATTCAGTGGAGCTGGATCACTTGTAAAAAAAACATATTCTAAGGAATGATTATCTATAGACACCAGGACAGATATATCCCCGTGTAGGGTTGGTAAAAGAGCTGAATGAATAGAGTTTTGAGATGTTCAAGTTCGACTTATTTATAAACAAGTCGAACCTAATCGAGCTAAGTCAAGCTCACGAGTCTCAACGAGCCTAACATTCTTCTTCATTTTAAGATTTTTAGAGATTGAAAATAAAATTTTAACTTAAATGAGTCAAGTTCATGAGCCTAAACGAGCATAACTTTGTATTGATTTAATGTTCTTATTTTATAAAAGAGTTGAGTCAAGTTTTAACTAAGTTTTTTATAACAAAAATGAGTCGAGTTTGAATACAAAATGAAGTTCGATCCAGGTCCCAAGCTTAATCGAGCTTTAAAATTGTTCAAGCTCCCTCATTTGTCTAATTGAACGAATCTAAATGAGCTCAAATCGAACCGAATCCAAGTGAAGCCCGAACGACTTAATTCATTTAACAGCCCTATCCCTGTGTGACAAACTTAAAAAAATACATATATATAAGAGTCGACTGAGGGAGAGAGAGTCACAAAAAATTGTTTTTAATAAAATATTTACATAAAACCTCCATGCATGCTTACAATAAAAAAATGGGAAATTTTCAAAAATAACTCCCTCAAAATTTTTTTTTTACTTTTGATCCAAATACTAGTTTATTTGTAAAACTGGTCTTGGGATTGTTTTGACCCCAGTCAATGCACCACATGGGCGCACTTACCATTCTAAATATTGTCACGCTTGCGCGGGGGTGATTATTTTTTTTTTTTTTTTTTTTAATTTAAGTTTTATAAAATTAATCAAAATTATACAATATAAGGAAAGTAATAATAATCAATTATTTATAAAATTTAATTTTTTAAAGTAATATTTTGTTAGAGATCATTTAAGAAAGATAAGGTCTAACTTTGATTTAAAATTCAAATAAAGTTCAAATTTTAAAATTCCAATAAAATTTAACATTTAAAATACAAATAATATCTAAAATTTAATTTTGTAAAATAACAATTTATAAAACAAAATTAACAAGAGGAAATAACCATTTATAAAATTTAAATTTATAATACAACCATTTATATAAAAACAAAAAATAAGAGGAACAATAATATGTAAAATTTAATTTTGTAAAACAACCATTATATATATTTGCATGTGATTTTTTTTTATAAATGATTGTTTTCTAAAATTAGATTTTAAATATTATCTAAATTTTAAATCTGATTTAAATTATAAAATTTATGCTTGATTTTAATTTTAGATCAAAGTTAATTAAATTTTATCTTATCTAAATTATCTCTAACCAAATATTAACGCTTATAGGTGTTGACCCGCCACTAGGCGCGCTGACACCTAGTGGCGGGTCAACGCCACCAGTTTACAATCTTGTCTTCGCCGTGGTAATAAGTGGACCGGTCAGCGCGCCACGTGGACCACTGACCTGGTCAAAACAGTCCCGAGGGTCAGTTTTACAAATAAATTGATCCTGGAGTCAAAAGTTAAATTCTTTTTTTTCAATGGTTTGTTTTCAAAAATTTCCTTAAAAAAATTTGCATCATCTATTTGAGATACGTTACAACGTTCATTAGATTCTCAGAACCTTCAATACATAGGATCAGGGTCACCATACAAAACTTTTAAAATGAAAATGCGAACAATTGTTCTAATTTTAAAATGAAAATAATAATTTTTTGTTCCACCTAAAAGTTTGAATAATATTTATCTTTATTTTTTTGTCATAATTTTGACAAATGTAAATAAAGATAAAATTGATGGACTTTTTATATTTTAAGAGTAAGATAATTTATCTTCAAAGTCATAACTTTTTGTCAAACTAAACAAGCCCCTCTTTGTATAAAGAATTAAATTACTCTGAGGTTTATTACTATATCTTAGTATAAGTAAGAATAAAATGATTTTTTTTTATTATTTTTTAAATTATTCTCATTGGTAAACGTAATAATAAATTTTTTATTGTTTAAATAAAATATAAATAAAGTGTAGATAAGGATTCATAAAAAATAAAAAAATGATGACAGTTGATTTTACATCGAATCCATATATTTTTTTAAGTTGAATAATATAGAATAATTTAATTTTAAGATGTGACTGGAATTCACATATCACTTTATACCAATTAATTTTAACATATAAATTCTCATTTATTTTAACATTTCAAACACTCATTTTAAAATTATTAAAATTAATTCTCACTTATTCCGAGACTTCAAGGCTATTCTTGAACCAATTACAGAGGTAACGCGGGTTTACACTCCATTGTACGAAAGAAAGTAAAAAAGTGAGTGGTGTTTAAGGCGGAGGCAGGTATTGGTGAGAGGAATCTTCAGCGAAAGATTGCGGTGGGAACTGGGCTTCTGTGTCGGCCCGGTCGGATTGCGGGCCCACAATCTTCATTGTGAGTTAGATTCGGAGCCCACCGACACGTCGCTTTCCGCAAAATCCAAACGTTTATGGTCCCCACCACAATTTTTATCAAAAAATAATAATAATAAAAACCAAAACAAAACTTAGCGGGTGGTGGAGCCACATGAGATTTATGTGACTGCCCCCAATAGTTTTGGTAGGTTTGAGTGCCTTCACTCCTCTCTCTCTCTCTCTTTCTCAGCATTCATGTCAGTGTTAACAAAAGCACGCATGCATGCAATCTATATAGGTGGTGGTAGTGCATGCTCATGTACTTCTCTGTGTGGTGTCATTTGTTTTGATCATGCTTGGCTTGCCCCAACCATCAATGATAGCATAATTAACACACACACACATGAGGCTTATTAGGGCGCGTGAGGTGCGGGGGGGGGAGAAGGGAATAACGTTTGGGAGTGCAAATATGTGAAGCTGTTTATTGTATATGATACTTTTTGGACTTATTTCAGTTATTTTGATCATGAGAGGTTAGTGTGTGAAGTGTTTTCTTTTTCTCTCTCTTTTTTTGGATGAGTAATAATTTTGTATTGCTATATATATGTACCGAAGAAAAATTAATTACAAAGGGGTTGAACAAAAAGGATAGACATTACAAAGATCAAAATGCATATATGTTGGAAAGATGAATTCATCAGGCTAGAATTAATGCAATATTGGCGAATCACCTTTTTGCAGCGCAGAAGAATTGGAATTCAGTTAGTCTTCTAATCACCTTTTTACAGTGTCTAGAATTATTACTCTGTTCTTTTAATGAACAATCTTGGACGCGTTTGGATTTTGAGAATTTTTTTGACTTGGGAATTATTGGAACAACAACAAGACTTGTTTAGCATATATGCAAATTAATGGGATTTAAACTTGACGTAATTAATTTGGCTTCGAATAACTGTTACATGCAGTCCATTACGTAGCACCCCTTGCATACTTTTTTTTTTTTTTCTTGGTAAGTATATGTATTGCTATAAGAAAGAGGAAATGTACAGAAGAAGAGCAGGGAAAGAGATGGTAGGCTCAGACAGTCTCCATTACAAAAAGAGAAGATTAAAAGGGAAAGCTAATACAGACTAAGTCACCAAAGAGACATCATCCTTTCCGAAGAATCTTGAAACCCTCCTTATCTTCTTGAATGATAGAATTCAGTGTATTTCACAACATAGATGAGGTGAAGTAGGATTGACCAATGGCTGATTGATGAGCTGCTAGGAGATCTGCGGCATGATTACCCTCCCGATAGACATGGGATATCTTCCAAGAAGTGAAAGAAGAAGTAATTCGATGGAGAGTACGAATGTCCCGAATAGCTGTCCAAGGGATAAGGCATCGCCGATGGGACCAAGCATACTATTTTTTTTTTATTGTAATGAGATATATTCTTTGCTTTTAACTAAACATAGTGTATTTATTTTATTTGTTTATAATCTAATATATAGGTTTATATTCTTTTGTGAAAGGTCAAAACATGCACAAACTCTAAACAAGATACCGACAAAAAAATTGCACCTAATTTTATTCCTTTTTCCATAATATCCCCACTCGTTAAACCTATACTATGAACATCACACGATCAAATTGTATATATATGAAGCATTAATGTTATACGCAGTCCGTGTGGAAAGTCCCTCAAATAGTCAACATACATCTATAGCCATCTAACAAGATATATAACTCATTACATAATGCATATACCGATGAGCCCTACAGATGAGGTCAGTGTATCAGCAGTCTAATTTCATGGAAAATGAATTTTTAAGAATTTTGTATCAGCAGTCTAAAATCAGCATTGTGTATGTTAATTATTGTGGAGAATTTTTATTGAGATTTTTCTGTTGAGATTTCTGTTTGTTATTTTTTCTCCTATAAAAAGGAGGGATGTGGAGCACAAACAGTAACAACAAATAGAAAATGTATCAGCAGTCTATATTCAGCATTGTGTATGTTAGTTGTGGAGAATTTTTAAGAATTTTTAATGAGATTTTTGTTTGTTATTTTTTCTCCTATGAAAATTAAAGGAGGGATGTGAAGCACAATCCGTAACAACAATTAGACTTTTCTAAAACACCTATTGAAAGAAAGAGAGGGAGAGAGAAAGAGAGACTATTGCATCTTGTAAACTCTTGTTTGCCCTCTTTATGGGTTTAGTAGATTTATGCTTGTGCCAGGAGTCTATGGAAGTACCTCAAGTTAAGGAACCATATTAAATCTCTTGTCTCTTATGGTTATGTGCTTTTTCTCATCCATCAACTCTTCCATTGTTTTCAAGCGGCGTTGGATCTATTGCAATGTAGATCCTTTCAAGGTTCATCGTTTCAGCAACAGTGTACAATCTCGTCCGCAACCCTCATTAATTTTTATTTTTTAAAAATATGCATTCATACATTGAAGTAAATACTATTAGATAGAGTGAAATATAAATTAAGATATACTACTATATTTTTTTATAAAAAAAATTAAAAAAATGATTTTATACACTATAATAATGTAGTATATGCAATATATAAGTGGTTGGGAGATTGTATCTAAACTATAGATTGCAAAATAATCTGAGTGTATAAATGCTCTAATTATAAGTCTTCTTATTTAAGCTAAGGAGCTGTCAGTCGGATGAATATGGATATGGATAAATACGGATTGGATAGGCCCATATCCATATCCGTATACAAATTAGATACCAGAAAAAATATCCCTATTCGATATCTGACGGATATTAAAAGTAAATATTCGTATCAGATTCGAAAAACCGGATTTGAATAGAGATAATTATCCAAAACATTCAAAAATTCAAAATGAATATAGAATGATTAAAATGTTCAAAGATCCAATATCTAAAAATAAAAATCATATATCTAATATTTAAAATATTAAAAAAATCTAATAATTATCTAGTATAAAATATAAAATTATAAGTATTTACATAAAACATTACACGCTTCAGAGTAAAAAAAAATAAAAATAGAAACATATACTAATCCTAAAAATATAAATATCTAATTAAATAAACAATAATCTAACAATATTTTTTGATACAGATATTTTTTTAATCGGATATAGGTATATTCATATCCGATCCAAAAAAAATTTGATACGAATATTTTTCGAATCGGTTATAGGTATATTCATATTCGATCCAAAAAATTTTGATGCGGATAATTTTTTCGAATACAGATACGGATTCAGATTCAAAGCAAGATACGAATAATTTTTTGGATAATTGATAGACTTAGTTGAAACCCATCTGCAGTCCTGCTTCCAAAATCTGAATAGGCCAACTTTCGCGTGATCATTGATCATTGGCCAGGAGTTTGTTTAAAAAGTGTTAAAAAAATGTTCAATGACCTCTGTTGCAAATAATAAAATCATGTATCAACTATGTGTGTTGTATCCGAGGAAAGTAGTGCAGATATACAACTCTATGGTAATTTTGTTGAAAAATAGCCGAAATTTTTCTATTTTTTTTTAAGGCATAAATCACTTTCTCTTGTGTAATTGTTTTAAATTTTTGTCTCATTTCCTATCTCAAGTTTAAATCCCTATAATTTATCCACCAAATGCATTCAACGATCAACAAATTAAATCACGTGCATCAAATAAACATGAAGGGATTTGAACTTGGGAATTATGAATAGCAAACTCACCAATTATCCAATTTGGTGTGGGTAATTGTGAGATATGTTCATAAAGAAAGAGAGAAAAAGCAGGTCTAGGAGATATTGAGAAATTGAAAGTTAAAGAGAGATTCGCATCTTGTATTATGTCTTCTTCAGTTCTTTGAGGGCAGTGGATTTGGTGCGCTTCGGTGATTGTGATGGAACCACGTAAACCTTTGTGTTACTGTTTGTTATGTAATTGGTTACATATGGATATATTTTAAGATTAAATTGAAACTTGAAAGCTAATAATTTAAATTATTGCCATTTTCTTTTTTTCTTTTTTTTTTTTTATTTTTTTATAAATGAGCATGCTAGATTCCAATAGGCAAATTTCTGCAGGGCAATTGTTCTCAATAAACACCCTCCTTTTTTTTCTTTAATTCTCTGACGGTCTGACCTATTATATATCCATGTAACTCTCTTTATAAGCTTCATTTAAATTCACATTTTGGTATACAATACTACTCATTAGCTAATATTACCACAAAAAATATTTGAGACAGAGAGATACAATAAGAGCCTTTGATAAGAAGATTTTAAAAAAGTAACTAAAAACATATTTCCCTGGTGAGGCAAGAAGGTGCCTATAGAAGCCCCCTTGTGACTTATAAGAATAGTGGATGTGAACTGCTTCATAGGAATAGAAGTGGCTAGTTTTCAACAATCCTTGACATTTTACCAAAAATAAAAAAATTAATTAATTAATTAAGTAAATACAATCCTTAACAATATCTGCAACTTCCATATTGATCTGGGATATGATTGATATGATCTTGGAAGATACATATGGTCTGTATACTGCACATATCATACCTTTGGAACTTGTTAATTAGTCCCATAGTCAGTGTTGGAAATCATGGATCATGCAACTCATTAATATATTTACAGAATAGAAACTTACATGATCAAACTTTCAATTAAAACTTCCAGGATCTCTTCTATCAGAATTACGTACATGCCAATTGGTATACAATACTACTCATTAAATAAAATGTAACAGTCAGAAATTCTGAAGTTCTCATCTAAAAAAAAAAAAAAAAAATTACTCAAAATTTTTAATAAGTATGTTAATGTTTTTTTTTTCATCATCAGTTCTACAAGATCCAACCTATGCTTCTATGTATGGAATTCATAACAATCACAACAACATATGTAACAACATTAATAATTTATTTATTAATGTGCTAGCTCTTTGAGTACTATTTATTGATCTCAAGTTGGACTCCACCTATACATTTGAGGTTAATTAATTTATGTCAGTCTCCAATAATGAACTAACACATGCTCCTTCACATGTTAAACGCGTATCAGTTTTTGTTCGTGAACTGACATAAAATGAGGGATATAGAACTGAATGGAAAAAAGAAACATAACCAATAAAGTACTATCAATTCAAGCGCATGAGATCCCAACCACCGCAGCCGATCCGGTGAAACTCTCTGCAACGGTGATCTTTCTTACACCTGTATGAGAAGAGTCAAAGGCTTTATTTATAGATACACAAATGAAAAACTAGCAAGAACGTCATAATAATTAATGACTCTCTAACAGTACCAAGCTCGGGCGAGGCGGTTGCCGAGTCGATCCCCTTCTCGGTGGCGGCGGCGGCTTCGGGTATCGTGGCAAGGTTGCCGGGGCGCTTATAAGCCTCGTAGTAGTAGTAGGGCGGCGGGCCGACAAGGAAGGGTAAGTCTGCGGCGGGTTTGGGGCGGAGGAAGGACACGACGCGGAGGAGCTTGTTGAGTGAGCGCGAGATCTTCGAAGGGCGGCGCAGTTGTTGTTGTTGTTTCTCCATTGTTTTGTTTGTGTTAAAGCTTAATTATGAGGAGGAGAAGATGATGAGAGAGAGAGAGAGAGATGTGAAAGTATGGTTTTTGTGTCACAGATGGTTGGTGACTGTTTGTTATTTGTAAGGTTAGGAGAGTTCACGGTCTCTCAATCTTGCACCATTTGTTTTATTTTTATTTTTTTTGTGGGGGTTGGGTAAGCTTTTGCAGATTGCAATTAAAGTAAGAACACTCAGCGTGTGTTTGATTGAGCGATTGCAAAACTGATTCTGTAGAAATTTAAGTATTAAAACTGATTTTGTAGGAATTTCACTCTCAACTTTTTCAATCGTAGCTTTAAAACACTATTTGTTTGAAAACTGTCTTCAGTAAGCTGTTACAATAAAATTGTTTGGTTATATGATTATATAAGCAACTTCCAGCAATTACGCAACTAAACACACCCTTAAATGATATGTATCAGGAATGTCACCATTGACATGGGTTAAAAGGAGATTGATGTAGTGCATCTTTAATTCCGTTTGAATGTAAGTTGGGGATTTTTGAAACTTAGGATCATGTTTTTTTTATAGGGCTCTAATACATTCACTCTATTTTATGGATTTATCTAAAAATATTTTTTATTTTTTTAATGAAATGGTAGGCTAACACTTTAATATATTAAGGGACAAACGTTCAATTGACCATGCATAAAACAACAAAGATAATGGCCCTAAAATTCTGAGAAGAAATAGAAAAACCCACGTAAAACCTATAGGCCGGTAAATCATTATATTTCATTTTTCATAATAATCAAATTTTGTGTGTGAGTTTTGGGTGAAAGCTTTTGCATTTAAAGTAGGAGCACTAAAAAGTCTCATGGACATTGATGATTTCTATTGGGAATACGACTATTGGTACGAGTAGAGGAGATGGACGTGTGATATTAGGCAGTTTGATGCAAGATGCGGAAGTTGAAATTGATTGATTTTTTTTATTTTTCAAGAAATGTTGACATTTCGAAAATCTTGATGATTTTTTTATTTAAAATATTAATGCATAAGAATTTCATGAAAATTTTGAGTGAATATGGATTGGAACGCAGGAGTGAAAACTATTTAGATTTACAATTGGATTTCAAAACTGAAGATCCGCATGGATGTTGAGATGTTAAAAATCTGGATGGTTTTTTTTTTTTTTTTTTTAAATGTTTCTACGGGTTTTTCAACATGAAAAAATTATTGAAGAAACCAATTCTGTTTGGATTTAAGATAACGTTTGGTTGTATGATTGTACAGCGTTTGCAATTGCAGAAAGCTGATTATGCAATCGTACAACCAAACAGTTTTACAATCGCGATTTTAAACCCAGCGATTGCAGATAAATAATGTATAAAAGCTACGATTTCAAAAAGCTGGGGGGAGACAGCTTCCTGTAATCACAGTTTTAAACTCAGCGATTGCAAAAAAATCAGTTTTACAATCACGTTATCAAACGCTACTTAAGTTTAGCTTTGAATACGCAAACTCCATCCAAACGCAGATCCAAATAGAACCTTAATCAATAAAAGACAAAGATAATGTACTCATATTTACGGTTGTCATAAGTATCCATGTCATTCAAAGTGAAATCATCTGATTTAGTTTTATTATATTTATGTTTGTCAAATAATTTATCAGACAATTTATCTAAAATTTCAGATTGAGCGGATGTAGATTATTTAAAAAAACCAAAGTGGGGTGGCTTTTAAACCATCAAAATTGTGGTAGTGGATGATTTCTTTATTAGCTGAGGAACGTTGACATTCCGGATTATGATTCATGAGTGATTTTGATTAAAATAAACGAGTGGTTTTGATTAAAATAAACTGATGTTCTGTTGAGGTTGCCATAAAAAAATCCCAACTTTAGTTCTATGGTGTATAGAGTGTCCATGGAGAAAACACATGAAAATGGTGTTGACAAATTGAAAGAAGGATGGACCATTGAACAACTGGATACCCCACATATTTAGTAGTCCATTAGAACATCTAACTTATCCACAAACAGTGAACCCCCCCTTCCTTTCCTCCCCCCCTCCCTGAGAGTACTTTTAAGTGTCAAGTTTCCACCACAAACCAAAAAAATGTTGTCTTTCCTGGTTTGCAGTGCTTTATGCTTATTTAGCTTTTATGCATTTATGCATTCAGATGATATATGTCTTCTTAGAATTTTTTATATTTTATTATAAGTAACAAATATTATTGTACGATTCACTAGAGTATTTATTTCATTATTTACAAAATTATGCCATATGCTATTTTTTAAAAAGAAAAAATAGTTATAAATTGCATGTGGGGTTATAAACAGGGCTGGGTATAATAATTGAGGGCGGTTATATCTACCTCACTTTATAAAAATTCCACCCGTTAATTAATTCACCCCTCCCATATTTTATGGAAGGGGCGGTTATTTCAACCCCACCAACTCCTCCATCCACCCCTTAAATTTTTTATTTATTTTTTTTATTTTTTTGTGATCCTAACCCACCACCGACAAGCGGAGCATCCACGAGGGGTCACTCGCGAAGGTGTGGTGGATAGCGTCGTTGCTGACGGGGGAGGACGAGGTTGCCGTCACCGCCGCCCACCGCTACCTCCTCTCCACCTTCGGCGGCGACACTGTCCACCGCTGCCTCCTCTCCACCTCCCCCTCCGTCGTTGATTAGGTGGCCCAAGAGCTCTGCCGCCTCCATCTTCAACAACCTCCGCTCCTCCTCCTCCCTCGTCGGCGGCGACGCCGTCCACCACGCCTTCGCGAGCTACCTCTCGTGGATGCTTCGCTGGTCAGGGTGGATTAGGATCACAAAAAAAAAAAAAAAATTAAAGGGTGGGTGGAGGAGTTGGTAGGGTTAAAATAACCGCCCCCTTTATGGAAAGGGTTAAATGCATATAACCTCTTAAAAGTTAGCGTATATCCATATAACCCCCTCATTTCATTGAATATCTATATAACCCCATGAATTTTTTGACATGATTAAGCATTTAACCCTCTTGGTTAACTTTCCGTCAAAAAAATTTATTCCGTCGACTGTTAATTCACATATTCATATAACCCCTTGATTTATTCGATAAATTCAAAAGGACTCAAATATATTACCAAAATGTCTTTCTTGAACTATTGTTATCGAAAGTAATTCAAATATTCATATAACCTCTCGATTTTGTTTAAAAAATTCAAAATGACCCATTTTCTTATTTCACATATTTATATAACCTCTTACTTTGTATAAAAAATACAAAAAAATCCACTTGATTCTTTCTTCTTCCCCAACAATCATTCTTTCTTCTTGAAAAACCAATCTTTGAAAAGAAGTGTCATTAAAGCCAGCACTATTTCAGAACAGAATGAGATGCGGCAATGTTTGGGAGAGATTAGGTTTGGGAAGGAGAGGTGGCTCTTTGGGAGAGAGAGAGGAGATTTTAGGTTTAGGTTTTTATTTTCAATGAGCGTGGTTTAGACTTTTTGACAACTTAAATTAAATTAATCACCACATTGATTAATCAGGATAACAGCATGAGGGTAGATGTATATATCGTAATAATTCAGGAGGTTACATGGATATTCGATTAAATAAAAGGGTTACATGAATACACGCTATCTTTCCAGAGGTCATTTATGTGCATTTAACCCTTTTTCATGTCCCCTGCTTTCCCTCTCTTCACCTGTTTCACTCTCTCCTTCCGTCCCCATTTTTTCTTCACAAGATTTCCTCAATTGGGATCAACAGATAATGAAAACAAGAAGTTTGTCTGAAAATCGAGAAACACAAGATCTATTTGGGTAATCCCAATGTGAATCTTCGAAAAGATTTTTAGTTTTTTTTTTTTTTTTCATCGAATGCAATTGGAAACCCTAACGACACAAATTCGCGAGGAGGAGATGCATTTCCACCATGGACGAGCGTTTCAGAAGAAATGAAAACTTGTCAAGGAACCCAAATTGGAGACTTCGTTAGAGATGATGATCTCTGTCTAAATAAAGAAAGTGAAGAGAGAGAGAGAGAGAGAGAGATACGAAACCCTAGACATCGGAGGGGATGAGGAGGCAGGCGGAGGGGAGGTTGGGGAGGCCGGAGACGGTGAGGGGGATGTGGAGGGTGGAGAGGGTCTGCAGGTCGAGAGGAGTTCTGGAGGGGTGGGTTTGGTTAATGTGGGGGTGGGTTTGGTTACTTTCATAGATTCAAAAAAACATTATTTAATAGTTAAAAAAATTCAAATAACCCTCTCACCCTAAACTCCTTGAAATCTATATAATTCCTTTTTTTTTTTTAAAGTTCAAACAGCTCCCTAAAAACACATATATATATCTAAATAGTTGTATGAGTTGAACTTCAATTGACATCATTTGATTCAGGTTAATCTGCCCCAAATTGGATTCAGGTACAGGTTGAATCCAACCAAAAGTCAGACTAGATCAAGTCTGATCAGGTTCAGCCCAAGTTGCACACACTCCAGAGGTAATACATTTCTCATCTCATAACTTATATATTTCAACAAAGCATTCTCTAATGCAGAAAAACAGATGGACACATTGAACAACAATACCTATTCCTCCAGTGTTAAAGCATGCATGCATTGTTATAGCTTGGCCCAAACCTCCTCTGCATCTCTTCTTGAAAACCTCTACAGATTAGTGAAACTGTGTGAAAGACAATGCTGTTCAGTCCACAACATCATTGCTGAAGAGCTTGAATTCATGGGCATCAAGTACCAACTTCCTGATAGAGGAGAATGAACCCATCAGCCCCACCCCAGTAAACACTACCATGATGAGCACATTCATCCAATATGTGACTGATCTTCTGGAGGGCTTGATAGCCATGTTGTACATCAGCATTGGGAGTACGAAATCAAGGGGGATGAATCCAATCGCGCCAACAACTCCGTTGATGTCCCCAAAGAACGGTAGCATCGCAGCCATGAACGCGCAGAATGCCATGTACACCGTCCGCAGGGCTAGTCTGGGGATCAGGTTTCTCTTGGAGAATTTCCCCTGCTTCACATCGGCTGAGTTCTTCTCCATGATTTCATATGCCACTTGGGAGTAGACCTTGAATGTTCCAAAAAAAAATTGCACATTTGAATTCAGAAATGCTAAGATCTGTTTAGAACCAATTGTCAAACTCATTCTACTTCTACAAAATCAATTTTTGAATTCTCTTTTAGCTTCAGATTTTGATTTTCAAGGGTTTGGAGTCAACTAAAGAGCTTTTACGGAAAAGGAGAAAAAAACTAGTTGCGAGTAGTTTTTATGAAAAAAACTGATTGACAACAGCTTTTATGAAAAAGATACTTTTAAAAATTGGTTCCAAACAAGGCCTAAGAAACCCTTTACATTGGAAGATAATGCATATCAAATTTGAACTAGTGTTAAAAAATGACGTTTTGGTTCATTTGAACAAATTCAAAATTGGCTTCACTTGAAAAAGAACAATTAGAAACTTCTCATCATTAACCAACTGATACAATGTTCAACAAACATACGATTAAATAGAACCAAAAAATTTGTTTGATTATATGGTTCACATCATAAATTCAAGATAACCTTTTTTAATTGGCAATCATGTTTTAGTTTAAGAGGGATGGCTTCACATGTCAAATACTCTTCATAACTATCAAGTTCTAAGATGATCAGTAAACTTACAAGACCAATGGCAATCAACTGTAACAGGACGAAGATAACGGCAAGCCCGAGAAGCCAAGTAGGTGCGAGTGCAGGCCCATCATCAGGCAATAGGCTATTGAGGATGTTTGAACTGACTTTGTTGCCAAACGCCCAATATCCAGACACCGATGCAGAGTAAAACGTGAAGAATATCACAGTGTAGCACATCATGAGGCCTTTCACCATCTTACCAGTGGCTGGAGGTGCCACAGTCGCCTACAACACATACTATCACAACATGATTTGCTTTAAAAAGTTGTGCCCACTTGAGAGTGTATGCACACAGAATTTACATACATTACCTGGATCTCTGGCAGAATTCCATTCCCAAACACTGCAGCCAAAATGGAGATGGAGGTGAACACATTGAAGGTTCGACCTGATTTGGAATCGTCGAGGGAGTAGTCCCTTGGTGGCGGATTCTTAGAGTAACCTACAACAAGCAAGTAATGTATTCATTGAACAATATATTAACATCATATGTTTCTGTTATGCAAGAATCGAGCTTGGCAAACTGGTCATTTAATAAAGACATGCCAACCTTGAAGTACAAAGCCTTTAACAAAAAAAAAAAAAAAAACTTGAAATACAAAGGAACAGTTGATCTGGGTTAATAATCAAGTGGAATGTGAGTGTGACAGATGAACACTTGGGCTAGGAGGGCTTCACATGGGGTGAAACTATTTCAAGGGGACCAAACTGAGATGGCATGTCATATTTAAGACTTGATAAGATAATATCGTTGTTTGAGTATCCAACAGGTTTGGGCCATTGTCATCAATGACCATCAAGAAAGAGCAAGATCAACCAGTAGATTCTTCATGAAGTTTGACCATATAATACACCCATATTCGTTTTTCAAAAATTAAAATTTATAGATTGACAATAAGGTGGTTTAGAGTATAAATTTTAAAAAAGAGAGAAAAATAAGACCTGCACGAATAGAGGCGAGAACAACCAAAAACGTGTAGCCAAGGCTTAGAAGAAGCGACGCCAGGTTGATGTATCTGAGTGAGTGGAAAGATGGAAGCTGGGAGAGGAGGATCATCACTACGGTCACCATCGCTATGAACTGATACAGTTTCATGGGACCATCTGGATAAAGATTCGAGTACATGATCTTTATTCATGCACCGGCACACGATTTCATGAACCCAATAACAAAATCAAAAGGAAGATGTCAGTGTAACATATCATAGTTTCTCTTGTTGTTTCTAATGATATAATGCAGCGTCCTTATCTTGGACTTTTGAGACTGACAATTAGAAGTAGCATTAGTTCACATCTCCTGTAAAATAATTTTTTTGTAAAATCTATCTAGAAACTGATGGTGTATAAAAAAATATATATAATATGCAAAAGGAAGGATGGAAACCATCGAAGCAGAGGACTAACTCTACCCAAAAGCTCGCTTTTCATGGGTTCGTAAATTATTAATCAAATGATGTGGATGGTAATACATGTACATCATAATTGATGCTCTAATGAACACTCAATCCAATGAAGGGTAAGATCCGTGATTTCTCGGTGAGGATTCAATTCAATCAAAGAATTTTTGACCATCTCAGGCAAGATAGCAGGTCTCATGATACTAGTGCATCTTTCACGAAAAACACCTGAAACATAAATAATTAAAATATATTATGGACAATAATTTTTGCAATCATTTTTGTGGTCCCAACATATTTGAATTTTTTCTGAGAGGTATATACTTGCGTAATGAAATATATAACTTCACAAAAAGTGAAAGGTACATATTTGTAATTTTTCTAATCTAGTATATACTCATATACTCGGTCAGGATTGCATAAGTGTATTAGCACCCAAATAATTAACCATCCACCGCATCACCCTGCGAAGCTCCTAGTGAGAAGAAATTAATACTCCATCCATCAATGTCTGACATTGCTGTTCATGGAGGTAAAAATACATGTACTTAAAGCAGTGTCTGATCATCATTTATTACACTATCCTATCACAAGGTTGTAAGTTTTTTCCCCCTTAGATGTGAAGGAAAACAGAGCATTTCAATTTCCATTGCTTTCAATGCATAGCATGTTTTCTGCTCTTTCAATTACATGAACCAAATTGAATTTCAAAGTCTGTGGATTCCCGTGCTAGAAATTGAATATCTCCAATCCCCAATTGTCCTCTCAAAACACATTCAAAAGACTACCAAATAAAGCCCAAAAAATCAAAATCCACAACCAACACGAAATCCAAATTCATATTGATAAGCTTAATTAAGGGGATTAAAAAAAAAAGCATCACCTTAAGGCATTCACCAGCAAGCAAGATGCAACCAATCCCAACCCCTGTATTAATGGCGGTCTGAATACAAACCACAAAGTAGAACATCCACCCAGACCCTGCACATTCAAAAAAGACAATAAAGAAACCATTTTTACAAAGCTGACCCAACATAAAAAATTGAAAAACAACACAAACCCATTAAAGAAATCATTGACTAAACGTACCCAATACGTCGGAGGCGAGTTCCCGGAACCGGATGTGCCGGCGCCCGACCCTCTCGCAGTGATCGAGGACCTTCGACATGAGGTAGTAGGAGTAGAAAGTGACGACCGCCACCGCCGTGAGCGAGAACAGGCCGAGAACCCAACCCATACCGCGGAAGGCGTAGGGGAGGGTCAGTATCGTCGGACCCACTATCGCCGTCGTCAGATGGAACCCCGCGTGCCACCACGTCCCTGTGAACAAAAAAAAAAAGAGAGGCTTTTTATGATTTCTTTTCACGATGCATGGATGGGTTTTGATATGGAGAGGTAGAGACCTTTGGATTCGAGGACGAAAGCGGCGCCGGCGTCGTTTTTGTTGGGTTGGTCTCCTTTTTCGACGGCGTCCGAGGCTTCCATGGAGGATGAATCGTTGATTTGAAGGCCACCCATTGTTGGGTCTCCGTCGTCGATCGGTCTTATTGGGTTTCGATTGATCGGATATGGTTATAGAGAGAGAGAAATCTCTCTATCTATCTCTCTTTGTGTGAGTTACGGGCGTCGAAAACAGAGGTTGGTTTTATATATGCTGTCGTTTTGGAGAGTGCGAAAGAGTGGGTGCTCGTTTTATTGGCGAGAAGAAGACGAAGGAGGCGAAATGACTGATATACCCCTAATGGACGGGCGAACGGAATCTACGCTGATCCAACGTCCCTACGTTGACGCCAAACTTAAAAAAAAAAAAAAATGAATTGAGAAAAGGGAAAAAATCCAAATAAACCCATATAAACTGTTCGAAATTAATATAGCATTTTTACTTTTTTATGAAACCCAATACACATGGGAATCTAAATAACACCCTGAGTTAAACTCTTATTGACAAATGAGAAATATTTTGTTTGGTTAACTATGATTGAAAATACAATATACCATAAACCCTTTAAAATTGGTTAAAAATACGAAAAAAAAATTATAATTAAATGATGATTTTACCCCCTCTGAATACGGTTTTAACACATTACATGAGTTTTTGGTATACTGTGTTTTTGACGAGGGTTAACCAAACAGAATACTCGTAGAATATTTATTATCTGTCAGTGATTATTTAATTTAGGGAGCTATTTGAATTTACATAAATGTTTTCAAGGGGTTATATGAATTTCAGAAAAAGGTTATGGGGTTATATGGACTTTGGGTCGTTTACAAGGGGTTATGTGGATTTTTCCCATTAAAAAAATAAAAAAATAAAAAAAATTACTTAAAGATCTAAAATACTCAAATAAGCCCCTTTTAAGGATTTTAAGGTGGCGTTTGGTTGCACGATTGAGCACAAATTTCAGACAAATAATATCCAAAAGCTGTAATTTTCAAAATCTAGAGGGTGAGCTTCCTGCAGAATCAGTTTTAAAACTCAGATTCTTACAAAATCAACTTTGCAATCATACAACCAAATGCACCATAAGAAAAAAAATCCATTTAATAGTTTGTAAAATGAAAATGGTAGACTTGATACTTATTTAAATTAACTAGAAAGGAGTACATGTCCGAAACATAAAAAAAAAATACAGAAAAAGGAAAAGCAAGAGGAGAAAAACTCCTAGGAAATTTGTGTAAAAGGTTTAACCCAATAACAATGTGAAATGAAGCAATCAAAATTGAGCCCCTCGAAAACCTCATCGAGGAGGCCCCTCCGTCATCTAACTATCACTTTTGAAATATTTCACAAATTATAGATTAAAATGTAATTATTATAACTATATTCATGATACAAAATATAACAATAATTATTTAAGAAAAAATTATTGTATGTTATGAAATTTTAATTCATATATAGATGGTGACGGATCAAAAGTGATAATAATTAAATAAAGATAAGTATATATCACTTTAAGTTATAAAATGGTGAAAGAAGACATTTTTAAGAAAAAAATTGATTCGAATATTTTGGATAGTAAAGAGACCTTTTTTGGATAGTTTTTTATAATAAAAAAAAAACTACCATTATAATTCAGGATGTACCTAAAAATCTGATTCTGGGTATAAAAGGAAATCTTATTCTATAACCCAATGTTTAGTAATAACATTTTGAAAAGTAAATATTACGATTCAATTCATATATAAATATTTCAAATTTTATACTTCATTTGGATACGGTATTCACATTGATAGTGTGAGTTTTAACATCCTTCATGAACCGATTGTGACAGTTTGTATTGTGTTTCTGTCATGGATAGTTAGTCCCACATATGATGGTGCAGATATTAAGGAATTATTATTATTCTCACAATCTTTGGTCTCCACTATTCCTGTAATAAAAGTTTTGCACCAAAAGTTTTTTTAGATTTATGTCAAAATCAGATCCAAGAGAATATATATATCCACTTATATCTTATCTTTTCTATTGAAAATGATTTAATAAGCAAAAAAGAAAAACTTGGTCTCCACTATTTCCTATAATAAAAGTTTTGCACCAAAAGTTTCTTTAGGTTTATGTCAAAATCAGATCCAAGAGAATATATATATCCACTTATATCTTGTCTTTTCTATTGAAAATGATTTAATAAGCAAAAAAAAAAAAAAAAACTTGAAAACCTATAATACCCAAATTGATGTCACCAAATTGAACGACTTATTATTTTGTGATTGATATTTTAGTCACCTGATTGATTAATTTTGTGACGGTGACAGATCACAAAAGTTATATATCACTAATATGAAAAAGTCATATATTATTTAAACCCGTATCAGCAAATTAGTTACGATTTTTTATTTTTTTATGTTTATATATATTTTATAGGTTTTGTTAACGAGGATCCTTAAGACACTTATTAACCTATATTTATTAATACATTTTTATGCAACTCAACAAATATAATTATGATATGAATAAATAAATTAAAATATTTTTTAAAATATCAACAATACCCCTAATAAAATACCAACAATACCCCTAATTAAGCCCCATGAGGTAGCACTAATTGGATTATTGATTATACCTCTAAGTCACTTTTGGTAACTTCTCAACGCATTTAATGGTGGACAGTTAAACATTCCGCATATAAAACCGCGCGTGAGGGGGGGGGGGCATTCAATTGTGTTTTTTTTTCCTTTTTGACTTAGCACAATTAATTGAATCATGCTTTCAAAATTGAATCGTCTGCTCCATTAAAATGTGCTTTCAAGTGTCTTATATGATCGAAAAAAAGAATTGATTAATATGGCTACCATTGAAATGTCTATCGATTCAGGTGTGTTGTTGTTTATTGTATGTTTTTTCAATTGTTTCATTTTTATGTTAATCTTGGTTGTCATTTGATGTCAAATGTGGTTTCAATACGACATATCAGTTGTTTAACATTTGAATGCTTACCCTTATTGGATTTGTATGCATTATTCTTTCAAATAAGGTACATTGCAAACTAGTATGAACATTGTCGCACTGTTTGTATAAGTTAATTACATTTATGAATGTAACTAACTTATTATATGGATTTGTAATCAACTCAGGTTACATTCACAAATGTAACTAACTTTATAACAATATAATTGTGAAACAAAGTTCACTTCAAAATATAAACGACTCTTAAATCATAACAAACACACATACAAAACCAATATAAGTTAACATCATTGAATTAAAGTTAGTTACAATTAAAAGATAATTACATTCAACATAACATTAACATTATAGAAACTGAATATACATATCCCTTCAAGTTGTTTACATTCCTCTAAAAGTTAATTACATTTTCTGAAACACGGTTAACATTGTTTGCTTTTTGTCTTTTGGTTTCTCTACTTTTTTTTTAATCTGCAGCAATTAATATTACATGTCATACACATGTAAACATGCATATACATGTTTGCACCTTCAAACAAACTGAAAAAATACATATTCTGTAAAGTTGATTACATTTTTCTAATAGTTGGTTACATTATGCTGCAAAATAGAACAAAATTGTAACATATAATTACTGATAATCGACATACATAAAATTTCCTTGTAACCAAATAAAAGTCAGTTACCTCTATTCCAAATAAAATCCAGCAGCGTTTTCACATTACAAAAGCAATTTTCATCTAAATTAAAGATGTGGAGAGAGAGAAAAAAATAACAAAAACATCAGATGCATTTATTCATGTAATCGTGAGAAATAACAAAGCATTTTCTTCAAAAAACAAAAAAGGGTTGCATACCCATTTTCTGGTGGTATTCAATCTTTTGAAAGAACAAAATATTAGGGAAATCGATGTCGCAATGAACTTTTAGGTTTTGTTCATGGTTTTAGATGAAAGGGGGATTGTTTGTTTGTGGTGTCATTTCGATTTACTGCTTTGTTTTTAGAAAACCTAATTTTTTTTTAAATAGATTTGGTTTGCGGAGAGGGAAGGGAAGATGAAATAGAGAAAACACAAAAAGAGGGAAATGGAGTGAGAGAACATGTGTTTTAATTAGAGGTAGATTTGTATTTTGCTTTTTTGCCCTTTTGTAAAGATCAACCAGGCAGCCAATAATATTTTGACACCTCATGGATGGGAGGGGCTTATATCCTAGACCATGTGTAGCAAAGCTCTTATATAAATAGGTTGACCATCTTTTATCGGCCACCTCTATTTGCATTTAATCTTATTTTGTCGGTGTAACGCAACATTTATGTCGTAAAAAAACCTAGGGTTAACTGTTTAATCTTATCATCATAATTTTAAAATATAAAAAATCATATAAATTTTTAGAAAGAATTTATTTATGATCCTTAAGACCACATATTTGGGGTGTAACAGCAAAAGAAAAAAATAATTCCTTTATAATAAAATTCAATAATTATGTTTGAATGAGTTAGCATCTACCTTAGATAAATTTCAAGAATGGGCCGGCATAGCCTATTCATATCCTATATAATTAAAAATAACTAAAGTTAAATGGGGAAAATCTATATAACCCCTTGACTTTTTCTGAAACCTATATAACCTCTTGAAAACACCAATGTAAATTCAAACAAATCCCGAGCTAAATTTCTATTAACAGATGATGAATATTTTGTTTGGTTAACCCTGAGTCCCTGACTGAAAAGGCAATATACAAAAAAAAACCCTATTATAATGTGATAAAAATGTGAAAAATTATCTCTAAATGAAGCTTTTACCCATCTGAATAAAGTTTAATTTATAATATATTCAGATGGATAAAATCATTCGAAGGGGTAAATCGTCATTTATAGAAAAATTTCCGCATTTGTAACACATTGTAAGGGATTTTTGATATAATGTGTTTTCAGCCAAGTTAACGAAACAGAGCATTCACATAATATTCCTGATTTCTCATCTGTCAACAGAAGTATAAATGAGAGGGCTATTTAGATTTACATTGGTGTTTTAAGGAGTTATATGGACTTAAAAAACAATCAGAGGATTATATGGATTTTAAACAGTTTACAAGGGTATTTGAATTTTTCACAAGATAAAAATAGTAATGACATAACTAATAAAATACAATTTAAGAGGTTTTACCCTAATAGTAATCCGAGAATATTAATCTATGCTAGATAATGATATTGTTTCACTAAGTGGGTAGACTCGTTTTTTAATTTTAAGTTGTAATCATACACCTTTTGCCAAACTGATCACGTTTCATTGTTTTAATCAATCCTTAAGAATCAAATTCTTTCTTATCCAATTCTGGATATAAAGGGAAAACTTGTTCGATGATCAAAGGTTTGGAAATAATATTTTATTTTAGAAATGTAACAAACCCACCATCAAAACTTTGCAACACCATTAAAGATGATATATATATTCATATATTCAGCATTGATGGACATAGAAAGTGATTTACTTTGGAAAGTACTTACATAGAAAGTGGAGTTGCCTTCCAATATCTTGATAGTGATGCAAGACATGAGCTAATTATTAGTTACAAAATTAAATCATTTTATGTTATATGATTCTTAAATGAGATTTTTTTAGATACAAATTTTAAAAGAATTTTTTAGTTTTCAGCTCCAGTAAACATAGCTATTTAGGGATCGATCCCTCATTTTTTCATATTTTAGTTTTAGTCCTCAAATTTAAAGGATATGTTCCTTTTTAGTCCTCAAATTTAAAGGATATGTTCCTTTTTAGTCCATGGATTTAAAGAATTAATGGATTGATCACTAAATCTCATAGTTTATGAAGACTTAAAAATAAAAAAACCATTTTAAAAATAATTTAATTGAGTATTTTTTAGATCTTAAAAGACTTTCATACAGTATGAGAAACACATGCCTATCGAGCAAGTGAGTTCACATCATTGAGGTGATGAGCAACGTGCAAAAAGTGGGGTTGTCTTCCACTATCTTGGTGGCGGCGGACCGCATTGACCTGGTGAGGCAATGGAGGCGTTGTCGACCGGAACAGAGACATGAGTGACTGGGGGTTGTTACATCACCACATTGAAAATTAGATGATTGCAAATGCATGTGAATCTAATGCATTTATAACCACATGATGTTATGCATGATAATGAGACAGTCCCTCATGAGTCAAGCAAGATACAAGCATGAAAAAAAATAAGTAGAAGATCTGGATATATATATATATATAGAGTGATTGAGCATCCAAACATACAATATCTTGGTTAAATATTTCCCTATCAACCGGTGACAAGATTTGAACTCATACCGCCTCACTAAGGACGGGTTAACTCTACCATCATACCAAGATAAAGTTAGTAAAATCTAACACAACGAAAAACTAAACAAAGATCCAACAAGCGTTGAAATTCTTCAACAAACCCACAATTCTCAAAGAAGAAATAAAACTTAAATATATATTAATCAAAAGCTAGAAACCCTATATTACAAGTCTCCCTTTTATACCAATTAAAAATTACTAAAAATAGTTAAAACAAAAGTTTATTGTAACTAAATCTAGGGGATCCTATGAGATCCTCGGAATTGATAGAAATCAAATCTGAGCTGTTATGATAAAGATATTCAAAAAATCTAAAAAGTTGCTAAAAATAGCAAAAATGCCATTTTGAATGCCTAAAAATAGAAAAAATACGCGCGCGTTGTGGCATAGTGACAACTTTTGAATATCTACTCATTATATAGCTCCAGTAAAAATTTCAAGTGATTTCGAATTCGAGGCGCCTTTTATTTCTACTAGCTGGTTTTTCTGTAAACACTTGAAAATCTCAAAATGGATCTTTTCGAATTCATCTCTCTAGTAACGCGTTGGCCATCCGTTTTGCATCAAAATCACTAAACTTGTTGTCTAAGGACCTCTTCTTCTCTTTTGCTTATTCCATTAATTTGTTGTTTGTTCCATTTCAACAATAGAAATGTCAACCTAGGCCCGGCCATGGGCAAAAGCCACTAAGGCCACTGCCTAGGACCCCACCCAGGGAGGGCCCCAACCCTGCAAAGCCCATATAGTTTTAGCCCATGAAAAAAAAAAATTGACCTGGCTGCCTTGGCTGTTGGACATTTGAATACTCATTACTCACCCCAAGGACCAGGCCTAACAAATACATTCCCCAAGTATCCAAAACCAATCCTATTGTTTCCTATCCCAAGCAAATATTTTCTGTCCCCATTAAATTCCATGAAACTCCTCCCCATCAAATCCTTAAAAATCTCATATCCAATCAACAATGTCCCTTTGCTTCAAGTGATATGTATTTGATTAATTGTTTTTTGCTATTGTACCTTTTTATTTGATTGATATTATTATGAATATAATTTTGATGGATATTTATAAGCGTTTTCTAATGTAGTTGTTATAAGGAATTTTTATTTAAGAGGTTTCAATTTTAATAATTGTATAATGTTGTATTTGTAAATTTATAACATTTGTAACTTAAAATAAAATAATATTCAAGACCTTTTCTTTTAGTGTCTATGGGGCCCCACTTTAAAAATTCGTCTAGAGCCTCGCAAAAAAAAAAATAATTCTCAGGATCGGCCCTGTGTCAACCATAGAAGTGGAGGAGTGAACTTGAGGGGCCACCTCAAATGCATCTAATGGTGGAGCGAGAACTGCAACAAGAATGCATAACATTAATTAGAAACCAAAGCATTAGAATGAACAAAGTAGAAAAAGAAGGTTTATCCCACAAATTATAATCATATCTAAAGTAGGGGTGTAATTCAGACGAGTTGGGTTGGGTTGAGTTAGAGATTTATTAGGACCCAACTCGCAAAGGAATGCACTCAATTTAAATCTAATTTCAATCTGAGAGGTTTAATCTAAACCCAACCCGACTTTCAACTCGTGGGTTCAGGTAGGGCCCAAATTCAAGTCAGACTCAGGTTAGGTCCAGGTGGGGATCACGTTTAGCCTTTGCATATATATCCATTTATATATACTTTTCTATAAAACTCCGTCACATCAAATTGCTTAAACAAATCAAATTCAACACAACTAAAGAGGAGTTCGATTGAAAGAACTTTTATTTGAATGGGTGTTCATCTCTTTGAATGCAACCAATATCTCATTTTTGTGATCATCTCTTTGAACACACTCCATTAGGGGTGCAACTCGGGTGGATTGGATCGGGTTTGGGTCAGGTTCGGCTTTAACCCACATTGCACAGAATTCAACCCGAACCCGGCCTCAACCCGCACCCGACCTCAACCCGCGGGTTCCGGTCGGGCTCGGGTTTAATACTTAAAAAATCATAAAAATTATTTAATAAACAAAACAATAAACTCTAATTAATTAAATATATATTCACAAAAAAAAAACTTACAAAATCCAAATAGTTTATGAATACATATTCTAAATTTTAATTAAGATAAACATAGCTTCATCGCTTTTTAACAAAAATATAATAAAAACCTTCACCAATTCAGGTTCGGGTTGAGCCCGCATATCCCGACCGCCCAACCCGAACCCGACCCGAATTTGGTTCAAGTTAGTTCGGATTCGGATCGGGTTAAACCCGGCAGAGAAAAACATCAACTCAAACCCGTCCATGAACCGGGTTAGGTCGGATTCAACCCACCCAAGTTGCACCCCTGCACTCAATGAGTTCACCTGGTTAGAGTCCCTCACTACAATCTCTTCTTGTCAGCTTTTCATCCTCTCTAATTGCTTTTTCATGTATACCAATCAATGGTATCCCCAAGTGTACATTTCCAGTCCATGTAAAACATCAACCATGAACAAACAACAATGAAATCTTCAAACCCACTAAATGCAGTCAATGTAAATACTATATTGATCTTTGGTGCTGCAAATAGATCAAAACACTGATAGCTTATTGTCTTCTCCTCCTCATCTTTGCCATCACACACGACAGATGCTGTGAGATAGCAGATATGAACACAGGCACAAGAGAGAGAAGAAACAGATGGAAAATGGACGGCTACGATTTCGTATGATAAATCTAAGGGTCCAGATTTACATTATGGTCTAATGAACGGGCAGAATTTGTTTTATTAAAACTCATCAGGTTCCGGTTCAACCCGTGCAACCCGACCCCTAACCCCTGACTCCCATTGGGTTCTGGTTTTCTCATACTCGAGTCGGGTTGAACCCGAAAATTAAAAAACACAATCCACACCCGTCCATGAATCAGATCGGGTCGGGTTTAACCAACCCAAGTTGTGAAGCTCTCGATGTCTTGTGCGATCAAATCAATACTAAGAAAACATCTACGAATATTGTTAGTAAATTTTATATTTCTAATTATGTAAGAAAACATCTATGATATATTTTATAATACTAATTATGTAAGAAATGTTATTTAAAAAAAAAACAATTTTTAAAAGACTTTGATGTCAAGTCAATATTGATTAGAATATGGGAGTAGGGGTGCAACTTGGACGAGTTGAACCCGACCCAACCCGGTTCATGGGCGGGTTTGGGTTGAGGTTTTTCTTTGCTGGGTTCAACCCGACCCGAACCCGAACTAACCCGAACCTAATTCGGGTCGGGTTTGGGTTGGGGGGTCGGGTTATGCGGGCTCAACCCGAACCCGAATTGGTAAATGTTTTTTTTATATTTTTGTTGAAAAGCGATGAAGTTATGTTTAGCTTAATTAAAATTTAGAATATGTATTCATAAACTATTTGGATTTTGTAAGTTTTTTTGTGGTGAATATACATTTAATTAATTAGACTATTAGAGTTTATTGTGTTGTTTATTAAATAATTTTTATGATCTTTTAAGTATTAAACCCGAGCCCGACCCGAGCCCAACCCGAGCCCGACCCGAGCCCGAATTCAACCCGAACCCGCGGGTTGAGGTCGGGTTCGGGTTGAACCCTTCGGGTTGAGGCCGGGTTTGGGCTCGGGTTCGGGTTGGACTCTATGCAATGTGGGTTAAAGTCGAACCCGACCCGACCCGCCCAAGTTGCACCCCTGTATGGGAGATATTGCTCACGAGATCTCCAATCATATATCTAAATGTGTATCAAAATTTAAATTTGAGTAAAAGTCACTCAAAATCTAACAATTCACCTGTACCCATACCAAATCAAGTTTTTAATTTTTACTCAAAATTTTATCCAAATAAAAGGAGAATCAAACATTTACCAAAATTTTGAATAACTACTTTTTCTCTTCAACTCCACATTTTTTAAAAGATTTGAGTAAAGCACAAGGTGATAGTTAGAGACATACCATATCAAATGAAGATTTTACTCAAATGGGCTGAAGATAGAAACTGCGAGTAACAGTGAGCTATCATTCATAAAAAAAAAAGAAAAAATCTATATAACCTCCTATGAATTGTCCGAAATCCATATAACCCCCTCATTTTTCGTAAAGTCCATATAACTCTATGAAAACACATATATAAATCTAAATAGCTCCATGACTTAATTTTCATTGGTAGATTTATCGGATTATTCTTCGAATATTCTGTCTGGCTAACCCTAGTTGAAAAACCTCCTATAATTAGTTAAAAATTTTAATTTTTACTCAAAAATTTATCCAAATGAAAAGAGAATCAAACATTTACCAAAATTTTGAATAACTATTTAAATAACTTCCTGAGTTAATTTTCATTGGTAGATTAGGATTATTCTTCGATTATTCTGTCTGGTTAACCTCCTATAATTTGTTAAAAATGTGAAAAATAATCTGTAAATAATGTTTTTAACCATTCAGATAGGGTTTTATAATTTATTCGAATGAGTAAAATCATCATGTACAGAGAGTTTTTCACATTTTTAACAAAGTGTAAGATTTTTTAGTATAATGCATATTCAGTCAAAATTAATCAAACAGAATATATTACTCATCAATCAACAAAATTTCAATTTAAGAGATTATTTGAATTTACATATGTGTTTTTTTTTAGGATTATCTGGACTCAGGGTTTATGGATTCCAGGCAGTATACAGGAGTTTATTTGGATTTTTCCCTTAAAAAAAGGTCAGTACTGAGTATTCGTGTAAAGCACAACAGACCCCCGACAGAGTGGCAGATGTGAAGATGACGAGCCAGCCAAAGACGGGGACCTCGTCGGACGCCGGGACCGGACCGGCTCCATCGCCACCGTCGGTTTCAAAGAAACAGACCGTCCCGTCCGTTGACGGGGCCGGAGCACCGAAAGACCAGTTCAACAGTCACGGACGGTACCCTAACCCGCCGGAGACGCGTAACCCTGACGCGGCGACGTTGAGGGAGCAGTGGAGGTTCGCGATAAGGCAGTACAGCAAGTGGTACTCCCACGCCTGGGGCACCGCCGCCCTCGCCGGCCTCTCCTTCTTCGCCCTCGGATGGTACATCAAGGGCTCCAATCCGATCTCGTCATCCAGACCGTCCGATGGAGATAAGGACGGCGGACCCTCCGATGATGATGCCGTCCGTCGTTGATCGAGGCGGTCTTGGCAGTTCGTACAAGGTGAGGTTCCTCGGTAGTCTCGGTTTGTGATTTTTTGGGCAAATTTAGGGTTTTATGTGATGAATGGTTGATTATATGTTATAGATGGTGAAATTTGTGGATTTGGGGAACATGGGTTTAGGGTTTTAGCATCGATTTGTCGAATTGAAGTGAATTTGATTGTGATTACTGAACATGACAGATGTGGTGTTGGAGTTTGTTGTGGATGTGTAGAACAGAATGGTCTGTGTTACTGTGAATGTGGTTGAACTTCCTATCCTGCTAGATTTGAAGTTACTAGTGGTGGTGATTGTTGGTGAACATGTGGAGATAAAGCTATATATGGTATTTGTAGGAGTTGTTGATACAAGATTGAATCTTGTTTCATTTTTTTATGAAAGCAAAGCGAAGGGCAAATTTGAGGACCTAAGACAACATGAGGAGTAAGCATTTGAGATGAATTTTGGGCTATAAAGGGTTTTGGAAAAAAAAGGTTTCTTATTTCATGGAACTTAAGATAAGCTGGTAGATTCAAGTTTTGTCAATTGGATAAATTTCTTGAAGCCATAGGGTGTTTTTCCCCGAAAGTAAGTTCCGGAGATCAGAGGAAGAGAAATTGAAAGAAAGAAAGACAGGAAGAACATGGGGATGGTAATGTGGTGTTAGGTTATCAAAGAAGCCAGCAAAGAAGAGAAATGGAAGAGGGACAGAGAAGAGGCAATTGGCCAATGAGGGTGTATATGATGGAACGAGGAGAAGCCCTCTTTTCTTTTGAAAATAAAAATAGAAAGGATGAGAGAAGGAAGATATCTTAGAAGATACACGGAGCAATCTGAGCTGAGTGTGAAACCACTTAAATTGAATGCAGAACTCTGAGTGAAATCCATTTTTTCACATCCTAGTAAAGATTAAGGACCGTGTGGGACACATGATGATACACATGATGAAGCCTGTTGTATTAAATCAATAGGTGGATGGCCTTCCTTCTCTCTCAAAATATCAATACAAATTAAAATTACCAACCAAACAAATAAAAAAATATATATAAACTTAATGGACATCTTCCTAGGAATCCTGTCTTTCTTGACTGCATAAGCCTTTTTAGATGTTGAAACTCTTATAAGTAGTAGTTAAATTCTAGAGAACTTTGCATATATTTTTTTCAAAACTGCATATACCTTTGTCATGTGAGGCATTCTATGTCTTGTGTGGTGTATTTTTCAATCCAAATAGTGGCGACATAATCGTGATAGTGAAAGCGATGCTATTTGTTTTCTTGAATTTTTGAAAAACTTAATTGCAACTCGGCACCCCTTTTCTTCCTAGCATGTAAGTTTATTGGCTTTCTGTTAATATTGTGGCAACTTGACCTTTTAAAATAGGTGATCCTGAATCCCTGAATAAACCACATTTTGTGAAGCGAGAGTGTAAATACCAAGCTCAAGAGGGCATGGACCGACTGATCCAGTTCCAGAGGGAGGAAACCAACGAAATCTACTAATACGAACAGAGAGTGTTTTTCATGGTAGACTTGGTTGTACAGGTCTCCTTTTCATGGCATGAGATGTAAAAACCAAAACAACTCATCAGTGCCTGTAAACAATTTGTGGTGGTGTTAAGTCATAACTGTTTGCTGGAAGTGTTGCTGACACTAACTGTATGTTTTTGCATTGCCTGAAGTTGTTTTCCTGTGTTGCAATGAACTGTTATTTTAATCTAGAGCCATTGATGCTATTGATTTGCTCTGCATAGGTCTCGGGATTGATTTTTTGGCTAGAGACGCGTTTGCTCTCCATATGTCCGGAGTTTTGAGTCCCAATAGGCTAGTTTGATGCACTGTGTTTGTGAGCGATTTGTGCATTCGAAGTTTTTTCAAATAATGTTTGTGTTTCTCAGTCACCAAAAAAGCAAAAAAATAAAAAATAAAAAAATATAATTGTGTTGGAACTTTAGTAATAAAGAATGGGCTGTCTCACCCAGGCAAATAGAACCTCTACTATGTTCAAGGACTGTAATCTTTTGGTAAATATTGATTTTACAAATGAAAAATTACAATTTATTTTTCCAATAAGAACTTTGTATAAGTTTGATCGGAGTTAATGTTATTTTGACAACCGATTAGTGTTAACGGTGTTGATACACTCAATATCTATGAAGTGAAAATGTAAAATTATATGTATTCAATTTATTGCAACATGTATTTTATGTTTGTAAATGCATGTATTTAAAATAATTTCATGTTCACGCTGTGCATAAGTGAGAGGATTAGAAATATATATGTGTGTGGGATTCTGAGTGATGTTGTGAGACGGACAAAAAAAAATTGAATAACACACAACAACTGAGGTCGTATTTAATTAGGACCGGCTCTATCAATATTGAATTATACAGTCTTATTAATTGAACTGTACATCATATGAATCGAACTATACAGTCCATTATTAGGTACAAGTCTCACTCTCATATTGGATACGATGGTATGATCAAATTCAGACCAACAATTGGTTGTGTGGTTTGATTCATAGACTGTGTGGTTCGATTCATAGGGTTATGCATTTCAATAATGATAGACTGATTGGAGCCGGTCTTGACTAGATCTAGACGAGAAAATTATATTATACCATCATTCAGTTGCATCACATCCGTCTATCCAATGGACTCACATGCAACCGGACGACCCAACTCATATGGACCTCCACTTTCCAGAACCGTTGATTCACTATTTTTGCCAAGGACGACTTCCGATCCGACGGTCACCAATCAATGTCGTTAGCTAATAAAGCTTAAACGTGATGTCCATTTTTTTTTTTCTCAAAGAGCGAGAGAGAGAGAGAAGAAGAAGAAGAAGAAGAAGAGAAGATGTATAGGAAGTGGTCGCTGTTTACGATGCCTCCGGTGGTTCTCGGAGGTGTCTTCGTCGTCTGTGCCATCCCTGCTTACCTCCTCGGCGGTCAAGTATCCCTTCTTCGTCTCCGTCTCTTTCTCCGTCTTTCGCTTTATATAAACTTGATCAAACATTTCACTCGATCTGAAGATTTTTCAGGCCAAAAATTACGGAATCGATTGTTCTGATACAGGTTTAGGGTTTTTTTTTTTTTTTTTTGGTAGTGCTATTAGTGTTTTTAGATCTTTATCTTAAATTTTGATCCTGTGGTTGTCTTGGAGTCAGCGAATAATTAATTGAAATGAAAATATGAGGTTTAGTTGATAAAAGATGACATCTTCGGTACTTGGTAATTGTTGATTGAAGAAATCCATGCGTTGTCTTTGATTTTTTTTGTATAAGTTTCCCAATTTTTGGCGATTTGGTGAGGTATTTCGTTTGGTGAAGTCAGAATCAAATTGAATCTCTTTTTCACTTGGATTGGAAAGTGAGAGAATTGTGAGTAAGAGTGGATGTGAATTGGAGCTAATGTGCTTTTGATGGTCCTTGGAATTATGGGTTTATAAAATGATGACCATTTACTTGTGATTACCCATTGAAAGGAACAATGAAAGAACGAGAAAAACAAAACAGATCATTGATATTATAATAGCTGAAGAGCTTGTTGTCGTCCTCCATAGTTGAACATGAGAACAGATTTGTGCTCTCTATGCTTCTCTTTCCTATAAGAATGTCCATGTAAATACACTTTATTCACCTTTATCTTGCCCATCCTAAGCTATGCACTAGATAAATTGTCATGAAAGTGCATCAAGTGAATTTTGAAACATAGAGGAAATTGAAGGTGCCACCTATTGTTCAAAAACTGAGGTAAAGTTGATCTTTTGATTATGATGGTTTCACCTGACTTATGCTGACTTGGATCATTATCTTGTATCTACAAAATTTATTTTGATGGCTGCTGAGGAGGGGGGGGATTAATTTTTTGTCTTAATTAAAAAGGAAAAAGAGCATCACTAGACGCACATACAAGAGACTGAAATCGTGAGTGGTGGTCCTCTCTCCAAAAAAAAAGTGAGTGGTGGCTACCTGTAAGATTGGGATGATAGTGGTTGAATGCTAAACTAGGCATATGCAAAAATGCATGTGCCTGAAAATTCAAGGCTTCAAGCTGCCAGCAAACATGGAATATTTTGATTTTATTTGCATGGCAGAAGAAGGGAGGCATCAGAGAACAATAAGTCCACTTGACTTGATCCACTTGAAATTGCATACTATGTAATGCATATAGATGGGAAGCCAGGTGGAGATGTTTCTAGTAGGACCAAAGTGTGTGGTTTGGGTGTGATGTTAACATTTTGTCTACGAAGGGAAGGATGGGTGTCCTTGAGATTTTATTAAATCGAAAAAAGCCTAATATAGAGAAGTTAAGATCTTTTGCCATGCAAAAGGTCACTGTATATATCCTATATAAATAGATGTATCCTCAAACCTATATTAGCTAAACTAAAGGGAAAACAAAACTTAGAGAGGAAGATAATAAAGCTTTTTGTATGCCAACATCACATTGATCAGGTTATTGGGCAATGAGCACTGAGAAGAAAATCTTAATAGGTCGACAGCCGTGTGCCATTTCGTTATGTAATTTTCTTACTGTGGAAACAGGTGGTGCCATCAACGAGTGATGGAGATTGGCATCAGTGGTATGAGGAGGGTAAATAGAACAAGTGTATATTGGAAGTAATAGGAGTAACGATATTTAAGAAATTCACAAGGAATCTTGTTTACTAGAAAGGTGTGACAGAATTAATGAATGAACAGAATTAATGAACTATAGCAGAAACTTCAATCCTGATATCATCTGACCTTTGATGGATCAAATGGCAATTCTAGACTTAACCAACGTGGCGATTTCCAGAAAATTCCAACTTGTATTGTCAGTCTCCTAGGAGATTGAACCATGGTATTAACTGCAAAAACTCACACTCATGTTTTGCATGTGAAATTGCTATTTATTGGGGATTGACAATACCTAGTGCTAAATCCCATCCCAATCTCACAATACAACAATTTATTTTTTTTGAAAACATTAAACATGTAAAGAAAATATTGGTTTTGTATGTTGTAATAAGTATCATACATGTAGATCTAGCAGTAGGCAAAGATGTCCATATAAAGTTATCTAGAAATCTCTCCAAGTTCTAGGTTTTGTTCTTTGCATTCCCAACAAGGAAGACTTCAAAGCAGTGGTATGCCTTTAGAATCACCTCGTCTTTCATTGATCAATGGAAGTGGTGGGTTACTTCATTGTAGTTATTCCCCATAGTGTCCAGGTTAATTTTACCTTTAATTCTGGAAAAAAAGAATTCTTCATTGTCTTAAATATGTCAAATTTTATATTCTTGAAATTCCAAAACCCAAAAAAAGTTTCCTTTTTCCTGCCTATCATTCGAGGAGACTGCATTTCCACATTCGTTTTCTATTTCCACTCTGCACAAACTCATTAAAGACACATGAATAATTACAGAATTTTTTCTTTTCTTCAAGACATGCTAATTTTTCATTCTGCATCCATAGGCTCGGTTCAACGAGAAGCTCATTCATGAGGGAGAACGGCTCAGGCACCTGGACAGGGCCAGGATAACAAAAGAAAAGCAAACAGCACATGCTTGAAGACCTCATGTATGGTTGTCCTTAAAACAATGTGGAGTTGCTGTTAAAATAATGTGCCCTGCATTAGGTAAAATGCTTTTCAGTGGAGACTGAAAACTTTGGATGCCAATGTCTCTTATTGTGATTGCTTCATGCTTGAAGACCACTGTGTTTTGTTGCAAATTAAAATCTGAATGATCCACCACCATCTGTGGAAGATTAATGCAACTTTGGTTGATCTTTTTCTTGGGTAAGAGAGCATCTCCTATTCACTTCCTCAAATGTGTGTGTACACATTTTTTATATTAATATTGAAAAACTAGTGTCTAACCCACTCAGTCCTAAAAATAGGGAAACTGGTTTTAGTTACCTACAAATGGAGTCAAAATCTTTCTCCAACTGTCAGGGTTCATGACATTCAATTATTTTTATGTAATATGGCAATTTTGCCCTCAATAGGATGGATAGAAACATGATCGTTCCAGGTATTATTAGTGGCATAAATTCACTTGAAAATGAGGAAAGAAATTAGGGGGGAAATTCTCCCTGCTATATTGTAAAAAGGAGGGTTGGAGATGATTTGGTTAGGTATCTGCAGTCACATTTCACCAAGTTAAATGCTTCCTTAATGTCTTTTGTTTTTGCATTAGAGGGGAACATGCATTTCATTTTGTGTTTTTCTTTTTATAAAGGTTAGGCCACTTTTGTAACAAAGAGAGAACGTTACAAATCGGTCTGAAGATGGAAAGGGTGAAGAAATGAAAAAAAATATTACATATCACGGGCCCCAAAACTGGAAAGCTCGGACCATGGGATTTCATTCCGCACGCCATGGGATTTCATTTTGTGTTTGTTGGGGTACATACTTCATTACATGAAGATACACTTATAAAAAATAAAGAAATGATCAGGCGGGGCTGCACAATAAGATTGTACCTAACATCTTTTTCATTGCGATTAGGTACAAATTTGTTGTTGCTGCAAATTTGTTATGCAATTTTTATCCTCAGCGTATGATGTAATTGAAGAAACTTGAATAAAATAGGAAAAAAAAGTGACTCTGCATTATAGGCTCAAAATAATTGCTCTTTGCGTTGTCAGTGCCAGCTTATGTAATTGAAGAAACTTGAATAAAATAGGAAAAAAAGTGACTGCATTATAGGGCTCAATATAATTGCTCTTTGAGTAGTCAGTGCCCTCAACCAACTTAGAATGCATAAAAGGCTCAAAATGAATGCAATTAAAAACATAGTGGTTATAAAAACACAATTCAGTCCCCAGATTAGATTCTCTGTCCACACAGAACACAAACTAGCAGTTTATGTTCAACATAGTTGCTTCAACTTCAACAAATCCTCTTAAAACCCCTTCACTTCTGTGCCTCAACCACAGGCAGCGATTTGTTGTATTCAATCATTTCTGACTTGTAGGCAGCCATTGCTTCGGCAGCTTGTGAGCTCCACACCTGCTTCTCCTCTTCACATAATTCCTGAATAAACAAGTTCCAATTTTATGATATTAGTACTCCTGAATTAACAAGTTCCAATTTTGTGATATTAGTATCACAGCCATTCATTCAAACTATGTGGAATTGCTGATGTCCGGTAATTCATACCTTCCACTTCACTGAAATAAGAGCACTCAGCGTCGAATTGCTGATGCCGGGCCTTTCCTGTGTCAAGTTCTTCCTTGCTTCCTTGCTGAACAGAAGGAAAGCAGAGGCTGGCCTCTTCGGTTTGTTCGGATCCACCACATTTTCCTTCTTCTGGCGTGATTCCTTCGTCTTCTGTTGAATTAGCAACTGTTTCAGAAACAAAAAACATGCAACAACAACAAAATGTTTTAAAAGAGCAAACACAAAAACCTTTATAATGTTGTCAGTCTTCTCCTTTTTCTTCAGTAGCTGGAGTGCCTCCTGCTTCATCACCTTCTTCTGCTCCTCTTCATCCTTCTCCAATACCGCGGCTTCCTGTTAATGGATACAACAATATTGGGGTTGTCAGATAAATTTTAGAAAGCAAATATTTGATATCTCGGATTATCAAGCGCAAGCTATGCTACTCACATCTGCCTTGTTCTGTTTGTAGAGTTCCATCTTTTGGAGGTAATCTTCCTTTTGTTTCTTTGCTATCTGCACAATTCAACAAAACAAATGCTAAAATTTCTTTCTTCACTTCAATTGGAACAGACAATGAAAGAATATCTCATTGTGGTATACCTTCTCATAAGGCGCTCGTTCTTTTTCGGTCATGTTTTTCCATTCCTCCCCAGCAAGCTTAGCTATCTGTAAATCAATCGCATTCAATGAGTATCGACGAGTGTTATAGAGTATCCAATAACAGGATTAACGGAGTGCTTAGCCACCTCAAGAATATTTTTGTTCTCTTTCAGCAAGACTGGTCGACGCTCATTCAAGAACACAAAGAAGGCTGATGGAGGCTGCTTGGGCTTCAAAGGATCCTTCTCTTTTCTGTTATAATAAAAAGTATGTAGAATCATATGTCAGAGCTAGTTTAAGTTGCTAACATAAAATCATAACAGAGTGGTCAGGATTGAAAGAATTACTTCTTCTTGGTCTCCTTCTCCGAATCCTACAATAAGCAACCATTGAAAACCTTTAAAAAACAATTTACTTGAACACCCAAGTTGTATTGAATCAATTAGGAATGTCTATTCAAACCTGCTTGAAGTTGAGATACTGTTCGAGCAACTCCATAGCGCTCTTCTGTTTCTGCTCGTCCTCCAAGAGCTTCATCGCCTCCTTCTCACGCTTCTCCTTCCCGATGATCTGCAGATAGGCCTCCTTCTCGGCCTGGTACTTCTCTTCGTAGGGCTTCTTTTCCTCGGTGCTTAGGTTCTTCCACTTTGCACCAAGAATGTTAGACATCTCTTTGAACTCGGTCGATGAATTCTCCTTCTTGATCTGCACACAAAAAAAAAAACCCGATTTCCCAATTGAGAATTTCATCACAAAGAAATGATTTGAGACTTGAAATGAATGATATTATTTTCACCTCATTCCATTGATCCTTGCACCAGAGAATGTATGCCGGGCTCGGCTTCTTCATCTCTGAGCCATCTTTCTTCTTCTTCTTCTTCTTTTCATTCTCTTGTTCTGTATCTTTCAGTGTTTGAATGAGGGACAAGCTCTGCCAGAAGAGAAAAAGAAAACAGATCAAATTAGAATTAATGATTTCAAAACAAAAAACGAAACTTTAACAAGACCCAAAACTATGCTTTCAAGAATCACATTATTATAAGACCAAAAAATATCATCAAGAACAAAAATAAGGGGTTAAGAATCAAAGATTCAGAAGAACTGAAGAGAGAAATCATACCAGAGTGGGCTTGAACTCCTTGATCTTGTGAAGCTTCTTGAGCTCGGCCTGGAGCCTCTCCTGCTCCTCCCCCTTCACCTTCAACATCTCGTCCTTCTCCTTCAAGAGATCCTCCGTCTTCTCCTTCTCCAGCCGGAGCTCCTCCAGCCTCTGCTGCATCTCCTGGAGCTCCTCCTCAAAAGACACCGTCTTTTTCACCGTCACCTCCTTCGCTGCTGCTGCTGCTGCGGCTGCAGCGGCGGCGATGGCTTCTTTCGCCTTCGATGTGGGTTTCTTCTTCCGGGGGGAGACAAGCGAGGGAACCTCCTTCTCCGCCTCCGCTGCGACAATGTTGGTCTCGCTCTCGGACGGGTTCTTGGGCTCCAAGGCCTTCCTTGACCTTCCCTTCTTGGCTACTACTGTCGCCATTGATGATGTTGAGAGAGAGAGAGAGAGAGAGAGATTGAAATGGAGAAGGAGAGGTGGTTGTTTTTCGAACGGCTATTTTTTGGATTGTATTTATAGGAAGAGATGGCGAGGGAGTTCAAACGGCTATTTTTTTCAAAATTCAAAATGGGATTATAGTGGGGTTTTGGGATTATTTGGATTCCGAATGTTTTTTTATTACGACCGTTGGGGGTGGGAATCTCGAGACAAGCAGAACCGTTGGATTGGATTCACTTGGGGGCTCATATGCACTTTTGATTTTGAATTTTTTTTTTTTTTTTTTTGTTCAAAGGATGACATCCTGGGAGGTGTGTAATAAAAAGTGGTGAATTGGCTGTTTAATGTGTTTATGAAAAATAGATTCGTGAGATTTATGTCTTTCGAACAAACTAAAGCTTTATAGCTTCTATTAAAAATAAATTCTAGGTTCTGTTTGAATATACATATTTCTATTACAAAAAATTAGTAAATTACTTAAAATTTACTACTTATTTTAAATCATTTGTCAAACTGATTTGCAAAATCAATTTTTAGATAATAGGTGATAAATGAGTATTTTTTAACTTCATATTTTGGTTTTTATAATTTAAAAGTCAACATTATATTATTTTATTTTATTTTAAAAAAAATAGTTGAGAATGTTTGTCAGGTTTTTTTTTTTTTGCATATAAACCTCTATTATAATCCGATTTTGTGGAATTAACCATCTTATTTTCGCTCGGACAAAAATACCATTGCAAATCCAGAAGTCATGCAATGATGTTCTTGTGGTGGTTAGCTCCTATTAGGTGTCGTTAGAAAACATCTGTTAGCAACCGTTACACTATGGTAAAATGTTCATAATACTCCTCTTTACCATTGGAGATAATGAAAAGCCTAAAACAATCTTTTCTTCATTTTCCTTCCCCTTTTGTTATAAATCTCTTTCACCTTCTTCAAAACCCAAATTTGGGTGATTTTCATCTTGTCTAATTGGCCAATAAACAACATTTTCTTCCCCAATCGATCCATATTTATTTGATTCTTCCCCTTGCCTTCTTCAAAATGCTTACTCGACAACAATAAGGGTTTCCAAATACGGATAAAATCGGATCGGGTAGGTTCGGTGCACAGTAAAACAGTCATTTCAATAGCTATGGTTTAGAATCTAACAATGGTTCAGTCTATGTTATAAATTGTGACTAATGGAGGGATATCATTGCATAAATTTAAAAAAATTCAGGTGTATTCTTTGTCAGAGTGAATATAATAGGGGTAATTTTACAAAATCAGATTTTAACAGGATTATAAATGCAAAAAAATTCATATTTTTAAAAATACATTATTTTAATCAATTTAAAGTGTCAACTGATTTTGAAAAATTGGTCCCAAATTAATAGATTTGCAAGGGTTATGCAGTTTTTTTTTTTTTTTAGCACCAAACAAAAACTTTCATTTGTTCAAAAATCAGCTATAAAAAAAGTTTTTTGATCAAAAACTTAACATTTGAGAACTGGTTTGAAGCTTTTCATCTAATTCTTTTAAAATTTAGATTTGCAAAAAGAACGAAAAAACAAAAAAACAAAATCTTGTTAGACTCAAGGTAAACCTCCTTTTTTTTTTTCATTGTTTATAATTTAAAATTAAATTTTGCTTTCTTATTGTGGCATTAGGGAAATATCTCCTAACAATTTAAAAATAAGATTTCGACAAAAGATTTTTTAAATGATGTTGTCAAAGGTTACTGTGAATAAGGTGATATGAACTTTTTTTTTTTTTTTTTCTTTTTTAGGTAGAGAGGCCAGGGCTATTACATGTAGGGCCCAAAGTCAATAAGATCACATCCCAAGAGATGATGACACCTCACCAAGCGAGGGGTTGGCATAAGCTGATATGGTTTTGGGAAAATCAAATATCTGAAGCCCTGTATCAATAAATCTAATGACCATAAGAACACTCTTATAAAAATGAACAGGAACACTTGCACCACTATATAATTTAGAAAACTGCAACCCTTTTTTCTCAGATCCATAAAAAAATTGTGTCCAACAAATGCATAATAAAGCAGTCAAAAACCAATCAAATTCTATACATCATCATTATATCTTCTGGAGAACTTACTAGCACTGGATGACTGGAAGTTCAGAAGAGGGAGTAATTCAAACTGGATATTAATCATCAGTCTCACAAGACCAAGTCACATTACTTTCAACCACGCCGCAACATCTCCATGACCACGTCACTCCAAGAATCTATCGGCCCTGGCAGGCACCAATGGAGGCAGTCATTCTGTACCTTTGCAGTCTTGTTTATCGCGAAGGGTTGGAACTGTCTGTAAGGCCCCGGATGCCCATCCGGCCTCATAAATGATATGTGGGTCGTATCCAAAAGCCTCATTTTCATTCCTTTCTTTGATCCGAATGATACCGCTTCACCAAATACCTCCAGTTCGATGTCTCGCATGACCCTATCCACATCTCGCAAATCCATCTGACCATCTCTGAAGGGTACAGTCCTATCGCAAGTTCCCCCACTCCACCATTCGCCATTCTCAAAGTGATCCGGCGTTGAAGTCCTGAGGAACACCACCCCCTTGTATTTAGTTGAGATGATGTGACGGAGCACCAAATGGAGGGCCTTCTTATACGCAAATTCGAAGCCTACTTCGGTGATGTTCTTCCCAGGGCAGTAGTGGCAGCCGATGATCCTCCTCTTCTCGTAATATATAGCGGTCTTGAGAAACCATTTTCCACCAGCGATTATGATGTAATCGTATTTATGGAATTGGCGGGTCCATTTATTGTCAAGGGTGTCAAGGTGCAGCTGGATGTCCTTTGATGACACACCATTCATGTCTTCAAAGATGTCTGCTTGGACTAGGAAGGGAGACCAGATAACTGAGAGTGTGAAATTGTAGGAGGGGAAGCGCCATGTTTTGGATCTGTATTCCTTGTCATGGTAGATTTCAACAGCCTGTTCGACCTGTCATACATTATAAATTTATACATGAGCAGAGACTGAGCAGAAAAATTTAGTAAACATCAAGATCATCCACAACGTCACTCTTTAATGCAGTGGCATAGATCTCATGCAATGATATGAGATGAAGATTCGTACAGGATTACTTTTAGAACTCCAGTTCGAAAAGAAAAGAATGATATCAGTCTCACTAATATAGTTTAATTTTCATCCCAGAATAAAAAGAGATGTGAGGTGATGATCCACAAGTGGTTGGAAGATACAAAGAAATCTGATCTCTAAAGAAAGTAATTTATGTTTGTTCCTATGGATCCCAAGTCAGACAGCTATTTCTTTCAAGTCAAGTAATTTTTTTAAAAAAAAATCTGTAAAGTGTGTATTTTTCATTAATTACAGAATGAGTAAATACTTAGGCTTATCTACTTGAAGCCGAATATAGAACAGTTGCTGTCCAATGCTAAAAGAAGCCTAAATCTACATTATGTGGTTTCTTGACCTCATTACGGTATTTCAGAAATAATAAACATAACCACTTGTTTTTTAGCACATTTGATGTCTGACAGCTTTTCCAGTTCAAATGTATCCCTATTGGTGATAAAAATTTAAATTTTCCCTTATCTGTGTACTTTGTATTTAATGATTATCACCCAGCAATACTAGTTTGCACAAACAGCTACCTTATATGTGCATTGTGCATACTTCGGGAAATTTGAATATACAAATTTTTTCTACTCACACTCTTTCTTGTATAGAGTAGATATTTTAACAATTGATATCGGTTACATATACATCCCCACAATTCTTGTTTATGATACCAAGAAAGATTTAAGAAACATTTCTAAATTCAAGTCCGGAAGTAACTGAAGTACTTCTTTAACACAAGTCTTCAGACGATTACAAGAAAAAAAAAATTAGAACCAGTAAATTCTCCAGATCTTTTTATGATCAATGAGATTCACCCACTACATTAATTACTTCATTGAGCAGAAACAAGAACAAACCAACAGCAAGTAGTAGTGTCAAGTATAAAGATTGCAAGAAGCATGATCTTTTCAGGTATAATGTATGTATAAATCAACAAAAGACTAACTGATGATGGAAGCAGTCTTATCACATCATACAAGCAAGCATTCCAACATTGATTTTATTGATTCGTGTCAAGATGAATTCCAATACCATTAATTACTGAAAATATAACATGACACTGAAAATACACGAGAAAATAAAATGCAGATGAATTGAACAAATGGACTGTGCACAATTACATCAACAAGATTAAAAACAAAAAGAGCATAGAAAGGTCCAAAGAAATATTTTTAGGCGCAGGGAAGCATTTTCCGGCAAGGGATTCTTTAAATGAAACATTATATTCCAAATTCCCAACATATAAACATATAAGAAGAGAGCAAAAGAAGTTACAAGAGTCAGATCAATTAGCTAAGATGACCATACCTTTGAGAGAAGGCAAACCAATGACTGAACATGATTACGGGAAATTGAGTCTCCAATTAATGCCCAAGCTTTATTCCTCATGGTCTCCAAAAATTCCTTAGCATTAAACATAGGCAAATCACAATCTCGAGGCTTCCACTTCCAATAGAGGTATCCTGTATCAGGTCTCCCGTTCTTCATACAATTTTGATGCGGTTCGACAATTGTGCAGGTATCGTTGGTGTAATGTGGTCCAGATGGATTTGGAATCCATTCCCCAACAGAGAGATCGCATTTCTCTGCATTGCAGCTAGGTAATCGTTTTAGAAACTTTCATTCCGGCTAACCAAATACTTGCAAACACACTAATATCCAAAAATAAATAAATAAGAAAATTAGCAGAAAAGAATGACACATAGAAGTACAAAAAGTATTATATGAGAATATAGTAAAAAAAAGAGGCTTCCATGAGAATATGTAAAAACAAAAAAACAGCAATAATTTGTTGTTCAATCTAATAAAAATTTCTGGATCATCACATCCACTATATGCAACTCACTGAAGTTATTTTGCATGCAAAATCTAATCTATGAAAGAAAAATGGTTTGTTTTTCAGAAATAAACACCAAATCATTTCAAATGATTTTTTTTTATTTGAAAATGAAATCATTACAAATGACTAAAGAACACTGTTAAAAGAAGAAAAAAAAATTGAAAAAGAACAAAATTGAAAGAAACTTTAAAAATGGAACACTGTTAAGGGAACAAAATTGAAACTTGATTTCGATAACAGGGACTTACTGAGATCTAAAACAGAGAATCTGCCAATTGTTTAATCAAAAACTCCAAAAAGAGTGCAATTTGTGTGATTATATATATGGTAAGTACAAAGAACCAAACCAGCAATGTTTAAAACTCCCAAATCCAGGACAGGTGACAACATTGTAAAATTTAATATTTTTCATGTTTTCTTTATGAATCTCATCCAAAACAGCATTTGCTTGTTTCAGTTCCTAAGATCCATTGATTTCTCAAGAAAAAAAAGGCAAAACAGACTCTGCTTCTTCATCCTCCTCTCAAAAGCGAAAACTTTAAAAGACAATCACCCCAAGCAATTCAATACCCAAAACCCTAAAATCTTCAAAGATACAAAATTTGGAACAATGCGATACCTTCCCTCAGACCCAAAACTTCAAATTCCCCAAAGATTCAATTTTTACACCAAAAGAAAACCACCCACACCAATTTCTCAGTCTCCCGCAAAAAACCCAACTCAGAAAAACCAATCAAAATGAAATCGAAACCAGATTCACCTCTCTTACGGACGAATCCCAACCCCGCCATCATCGAGGGATCGGCGGCCGAGGGGGAGTCGGAGATGGGAACGAAGACGCCGGAGTGAGAGAACAAGAGACGGAAGGAGAGACCCATCAGAAGGATTATGACGGCGAACTTGATAAGGACATGGTTGTGCTTGTGGAGACTCCATGGGGTCCAATCCGGGCTCATCTCGCCCTTCACCATCTCCTCCTCTCAGAAGAAGGAAGAGAATGAAAGAAACAGAGGAACAGAAGAAACAATGGAGCAGGAGCTTCTGAAGAGAAGGAGAAAGAGAGGGACTGTTATGTGTGGGTTCTTAACACACAGGTGAAGAGCAGGCTTTCAATGGAGGGATTGAATAATTGATGGAGAAAAAGAACAAAGCTTTTTTGTTTGTCCCTTTTTATGCGCAATATTGGGAAAATAATCAAATGCATGTGAATGTGCCAATGTGGTGGTGCAAATTTGTTTTTTTTTTTTTTTTAATGCAACAGATTTTGTAATTGTAATTGCTTGTTTGGTAGAACTCAATTTTTTTTTAGAACAATTAAATTTTTTAGGACAATGTTTTTGTATTTTTTTTATTTTTTAAAACTAAATAATTATCTAATGATATACACATTTTTAAATATAAATAAAATATATAATCTAATAAATTAAGGATTTAAAAATCGAATTTTTCTTTCTCACAAAGTTTATCTAGGATGTTTAGTGTTGAATACATTGTGAGCACAATTCGGGTGTTTAATAGAAAGAGACTGAGAATGTACAGCTAGACCCTAAATACATATTTTTGTATTATTTTAAAGGAATTGATTTAATAACCCAATTTGTGACCAAATTGGTGACCGATCTCATTTTGAACCAATCCAATTTGTGACAAATCTCTTTTTGAATCAATGTAGAGATGGCATTTCATCATATGATTTTTGAAATGTGCTCTCTCTTTTAATAGGTTGAGATGTCATTTTTCATTTGATCAAATACTTTTATCAGATTTTAGAGACTTCATGAATGACTGAATGAATTATAAATAAATAAAATCAATGTTTAATAAAATAAGACCTTGTGTTTTAAGTGGTGTTTAGAAGAAGAAAAAAAATTGTTTGAGAAAGTTTTTTAAGAAAGATTTCTAGTCTGAAAACTAAGTTAAATGTGTTTCCAAATGTTATAGAGATTCCATTACATTGAGACTGTAAAAAGGGTTAAATATAACTAACACAGCTTATAACACTAATGCTGTGAAATGTCCTGGCTTGCAGACAATCTAGCTTTGTGTGAATAGGTTGCTTTGATTCCACTCAAATGTCTCTCAAAATGGTCCTTTTTTGGACCCACAACTTTATAATCCATGATTTATTAATACATAATATATTGATGAAAATTTATCAGGGGCTTGATTGGTGGGGCTGGAGACAAGTGTGAGGTGAAAGAAGAGCTCTGGTCTTCAATAGTGTGGTATGGGTTCTGTTTCTTCCCCCCAAACAACAATTTTTTTATTTCATTAATTAAAATTAAAAGTATACCTACTCCCACCCAAACAGCCAAGCCAATTGTATTTCTTCCAATTTTGTGATTTGTCATTGTTCATGCATTCAACCAACACATGTGGATTACATCCAAAACTGACTTTTTTTTTTTGGTTGGTACCCTTTTGTTTTCAAGATTGAATAAACAAGGACAGATACCACTTTCCAAATCTTCAAGTGAGATACAAGGAAGGTTTTTTATTTCTTTTTGTTAACACGGGTTTAATGAAACCTTAAACAAATATATGGTACCAGTTCTCCAATTTCATAAAGGATATGCAGCATGATTGAGTGAACATGAAAAGACACTGTTACAACCACAAGATATACAGTAATCTCGTCAAGAGGACTGAAATTTCAGAGTCTAGCAAATAAAATAGATTGTATTAATAAATGAGTCAATATTTGAGATGCGGGGTGATATGCGCGTACTCAGACACACATGTACATTGAGATATGCGTGTATGCCGAACAAGTTGTTGTAATGTAGAAGTGAAAAACAACTTGGATGTTCAACTCTATAAGTGTGTAACAAACTGAGTGCACCTGGTGAGATGTGTCATGCAAACATGATGGTTTGAAAAACTCATTTTGGATGAGATTAACAACCGTCACATGTCACACATATTTGTTTGGCTAAGATTGAATAAATATTAGCCGTAAAAAAATATGACTGACAACAATAATATCACAAAAGAAAAATAAAAATAAAACAAATATTTGATGGGCAAGGAGAGTCGGATCCATAGTTGTCATTGGGAGGAACAGTAGTGCAAGGAACATAATCAGACTAATGACTTATTAGTTGAAGTATTAAGAGTTGCGATTAATTAATTAATTAATGGAAACCCACATTACAGAAAACAATTTATTCAGTGCAATTTTTTTCTTCTCCTTTGGCCTCTTAAGCAAACAGTTCCATTAAAGCAGAATGGTTATTCCATCAGGTCCCCACAACACCAAACCCAACTCCATGCAAAAGAGCAATGAATGGGTGTCTTTTATGGCAGTCTTCATTTTATTTTTATTTTTTGAATTTTGAATGAACTGGCATAATTATCTAGTTCTTCATTTCCAATTTTTAAAATTGTTACAATGCAATGGGTTATTTACATCATCATTTGTTAAAATGGACATAAATATATATACAGTATTTACTGAATCCCTGACAGGAACAGTGAGACAGCTGTTGGGTCAGATACTTTAACAAGCTCACAAAGGAAAAGCCATTTTAAAGATAAGGGAGACTGACAAGATCAAAAAAAAAATTTGATTGAATGCTAATTCTACCTATTCAGCCTTATCAACCACTCATTTTAATGACACAACCATATTGAATAATGTATAACATCTCAAATTAATTTTTTTTTGAAGTATTGCTTACAGAATCAGAGTTAACTCATACCCACATGAGTGTGTCAGTTACATTGTTTCAGCTGAACTCAATTTTCTTTTTATGACAAGAATATACAAACCATCCAAACTTTTCAAACATAAATGAAAATGATTAAACTGATGTGATCTCCATTTTCCAGGGCTTGCAAGATTCCATCTCTCAGCCTGAAAAATTGTTTACTAGTTCTTGAAAGAGAAACATAAAAAAAAAATTATATGATATGGCAATACTAATCATTTATATTTGATATAACCTGGGCATTTAGGTTCCCTTCCGCAACATATTAAAAAAATGTCCTGGGTTCGAGTATTGACGCTGACTTACCCATTTGTTTGTTGACGATTATTCGAAAGAATTTTTCATGGAACCAGAATAAATAGACAGAAGTAGCCTTCCCAGCTTAATTGTAAGATCAGCCACGAGGGATCCCTCCGATATCAAAAAAAAAAAAAAACATATTAAAAAAATTTAAATTTACTACGTATACATAATATAGGGTATTGTGGTACTCATGAACTTCACTCACATCTTTAAAAACTTAAATGAGCTAATCTTTTTTTATTAGAGATTTTTAGTTTTAAGTCCCCATAAACTATATGATTTAGTGATCAATCCCCCACTTCTTCATATTTCGGTTTAAGTCCCCAGATTTAAAGGGTATATTCCTTTTTAGTCCCTCTCAGGGACCTATCCCTAAATTATTTGATTTTCTTTTATCTCTGAAAGGGACTAAAAAGAAACATACCTTTAAAATCTAGGGACTTAAACCAAAATATGAAGAAAGGAGGAATCGATCACTAAATCATATAGTTTACAGGGACTTAAAACTAAAAATCCCTTTTTATTATTATTGGTTGGTGTTTTTGGTAATAATGGGGTTTTGGTTGTAAACATCTTGGAAGTTTAATAATAAGTTAATCATGTAATGTAAACTACTTTTTATCTTTTGACAGGTATGTGATATAATTTATACAACTCTTTTAAATGCTAATTTTATCCCCAAATGAAATGCGTGTGGTATAAAAAGAAGAGGTCATTGATGCATCCCTTTTGATTAATAATTTATGTAATGATATTTACTTTATGTATACCAGTGGATGAAAAATAATTATACAAATCCTAATCCGGCTAGTTAAACCATTGGATAACAAGGATATTGTAATAACAGAGATATTCTCAACATCTTTATTGCCAAAATATGCTTATATCAGACACTCTTATGACTATCAGTTGAGGCCTAACAGCTTCCAGCTTGTCTAACTAATCTAAATTCTTGGAAACAAAAACAAGCATGCACATCAAGATTCAATTATAATAATTGCATCTATTGCGAAAGATTAGCAACATATGGGAAGATGAACATATCCTATTGAGAACTGAATGGAAAATGAGGGAATTTTAAACTAGCAGAATGTAAAGCTTGTAATAATAGAATTGGTTGCAGATGAAAATTCTTTCACTACCAAGTTACCAGCTAAAATACACCTGAAAATAGCCAACTAAACCTAAAAATGGTTCATAAAGTTTGATCTTACATTAAATTACAATTCAGAGGACACAAACAGAAGAACTTTGATTGGTTTTAGCACTATTTTGTTCATCATTATGATTTCCCAGCACAATCACAGATGACAAAAATTCAGCACACACAAAACACATAGTGAATCAGAGATTATAGCCACTGAGTAGAATCGATGTTACAATCAAATAAACAAACTTCATATCCGATAGGGGAGAATCACCATGTCAAGTGCACTGCATCTCAACCAAAAGAATATTCTACAACCAAGAGGGCATACCTTGCAAGCATCAAGTACCTAACTATCATACACTTGTGTTAGATGGATTAGAAACAAAGGATCTCCGATGCTCTCCAGTGGCAATATTTTCTTTGATCTTGGATTCAAGGATTTATGGTCATATACGTGAAAATTGAAGCCTTAGAAGGCCTGCTCCCCAAAAAAAACTTTATTCATGCCAGCGCCCTTGGAACACGCATGCCAAATCCATGTTTTATCTTCTCAATTCTGTCAAAAAATGTGATGTATCATCATTATCAGAGTTGTAACAAGAGCAAGCAGATTATGGATGTGAAAGATTTTGTCATTTCCAAGTGTATAGAACAACAGAGATAACATAAGCAGGTAAACAAAAATGAGGTAGTGAAGAGCATACCAAATTATTTGGAAACAAGTTTAGTATATGCTAACATAACAAGACACATCAAACATATATCTATGGATCATTTACCCAGGCATTAGTGACATATTTGAAGCAAAATGTAAGTGTTCGGACTTACGTTGGGGCTAGCTTGCCAAGACTATCGAGTTCCTCACCAGTATCATCATCCAAAATTCTACCAGAAATTTCAACAGTGTATGCTTTACTGCGAGTTGCAGGGAGTCCTCTGCCAACAAGTAAATGTAGATCTTTCTGGTGAAGTTCTCTACCATTTACAAGAATACCAGTGTCCCCGCCAGCACAGTTCTTCGGCATAGGATAATTGAATTCTTCAATAAAGGGCTGCAAAACATAAAGAAAACATAAAGAGAGTGTTTCATTGTTAGTTCACGATAATTCTTTTAACTAAATATTGACATTCGTCTATATGTTCAAGTTTGGTTCTCACAGGAATTATGCCAAGACATGGATGTCCCATAATGCCCCAAAACCCAGCTCGGTAATCATACCTGGTCAAAGATAAAAGATCAGAAAGGGAACACAAACAAATAAAAACATGTGAAGGTTAACAAGGTGCAACAACATCAGGTAATAAAAAAAATAAAAAAATGCAGAAGCTGTCTCATACATGATGCATCTTACATAGTTGCTATACTTCTCAAATTCTAGATAGATTCTACCAAAAAAAAAAAACCCACATACATGCTTTTATTTAACAGAGCATTGATAATAGATAGGCCAAGTTGAAATTGGGCATATGCACTGTAAATTCCATACTACTTCCAGAAGATGTACACAGCATTGCAAGATTTCAAGGGACATAAACAAATATAATCGAACCAGGTCATGATAGACTTGTGAGGATACATAACAATGTTGCATCTTTGACCATCCACTTATCAGAAGCAGCTATGCAAAGAGTAGTAGCTTCATGCAAAAAGGCACTACTGAATGATGGGAAATTCATTTTTAGAGCTTTAGAGGAAAAGCAATCTTATGTTTTTACATTTTAAAAAACAACTTGGGTTGATTTGCTCATAAGAGGTGGAATTTTTTATTTGCCAATAGCATTAGTTCCAAATTCCATGCATGTTAAGGAGAAAATATCATCCCACGCGTGTTAAGGAGAAAATATCATCAGTCATTTATTATGGTCTCACAAACATGCTTGTAGAACTTTGTAGCCACAAAATGGATACTGGATCCAGGTTCATTTACAAGGGAAATTCAGGGGAAAAAAATGAGGCAGTTGTATGTATGAGGTTATATAGTAAAAGAAAAATGCAAAAGTCCCTACCGTACATAATGTTGTCCGAAATTCAAGGTCAATTTTTGTCATATTAGATTTGCAGATGTGCTATAAGAGAATTCTTTGGTTCTCTGAGCCTCCTTCATAATTGTGCATCCAGATGTTTCCATCAAGCAGACAATAAAGCATATGATGCACTCACCAAATTGTAAAGGGAAAAAAAACAAATTAATATATAAGACAGAGAAATCCTTACAAAGACTTACAAGCCTTACATAGCTTATTCCAATTCCTACATTAGTATCGGGCATGAAATTGGATACTTTGTCACAGTCACATTTGAACATGGATAAGATGGTATTCTGAAGATAACAGATTCAGTTTCTTGCTAAATACCGTGAAGTTATCAGATACACTTGAGAGTCATAACAGGCATGCAGATTACAAACATCACACCCCATTCCAAAAACAGAATTAGTTGGTTTGTCACATGAACTATGATATCCTATTGTGGATGCCTTTACAATGCGAAACTATGGATAATGTTTATGCATTGTGGAAATCAAATGTAATACAACACATTTAGGCAGAAGGTTTTACCAGTAATCTCCAGGGTAAATAGTTCCAGCTTGTTTTTCAGCCTTCCTGATTAAGCGATCAGATAAAGGGAAGCCATTAATCGTAACTTTTGTTTTGCCACTCTCTAATGTTTGGATAGACTTAGAGAAATCTCTAAAGCTCTTCTTTATCAGGCCAGCAAAAAATGAGTCACTGCCCTTGCTGACCCTAGGATGATCTTCCTCCTTAACCACCTCTCCCGAACTTTGTGAAGAGTTATGGTCATCATACTCATTAACTGGCAATAACATATCGGTTACCATAGCCATGTCTTTCACAGACGTCTGTCTCAAAGTGCCATTCATAGAGACTATCTTCTCCTGATCCGAACGTTTAATCTGGCTTCCCTTTCCAGTCTTGCTCACCACTTCATTGGAAGAATACCCAAAATGTTCATGAAGAGGTACACCTGAAGATGGTGAATTTATTTCAGCTTTCAGGGGCAGCTCTGTGGAACTTGGAACATCTCTCTGGAACATAGTGCTGTCCGGGCTCCCATCTGAAGCAGATGATGAAAGCTTTTCTGACCCGGTCATGTTTCGCTCAGTTTCTATTCTTGTAGGAACAGAAGATACAACCAGCTTGTCATCTGTAGACTGGATATTATAAGTGGAGTTAATGTCATCCCCAGAATGAGAGCTTACGAAATCCTGACTGACATTATCATGATAGCCATAACCCTCTCTAATCACTTCACCGGAAGTATCATAGATCTCTGAAGTTGCATGCTTGGCTCGTAGCGTCGATGAAACAATTAGCTTTTTATCCTCCAATGTGAACGAGATCAACTGAAAGCAACCTCCACAACGCAACTTACGTCGAACGCTCTCCATTTGCAAGAGATTCTGAGGCAGTTGCAACAATTCAAAGCAATTAGTGCATACTATAAAAGGAGCACCACCCACAACAAGTTGGCAACCACGTTTATGTTGTCTTGGAAACACGACCCTCTGTGGGTGGGACCTTCTGAAACCACCCACATCTGAGCTGACCTCACGCAACACCCTTGTGGGGGGCTGAGGTTTGCGAGAATGCAAAGAAGTGCTAGCAGATCCCGCAAGACTGTACTTCTGTGAAGCCAACATGCTGGAACTGTCAACATGGTATAATGCATGGTTATTTGGATAGTGTGGGAACCTCTGGTCACCGAACATTGTAGGTAGGAGCTGTGGAGGCGCTTGCCAATGTTTATTGACACACTGCATGCATGAACAAGATGGTTGGTGGTAAAATGGGTCATGTGTGTAAGGCATCAGAGGATCGGGTTCGACCTTCATATATGGTGCATAAACATAGTCCCTTGGTTCTCCATGTGCATACTGATGCAGCGGATGTGGATGTCTTCTAGGGACTTGTGCACCGAGTGGCTTCCTAAACCCAAGTGATTCATTCTGCATATGCATTGGAGGATAGGAGCGTTGCGGATCCATGCCAAACTGATTCATTGAAGGTATGGGTTCCTCATTGAAGTATGGTGATCCATGCATGCCTCGACCATCGTAAAGATTCGTGGCGACCCTCCTTCCATTAGCAGGAACCCTGTCCTTTGGTTTGTCCGAGATTTCAGAGGATCGACTTAGTTGGTCTCTCAGCTCATCAAGCTTTCTCAAAAGATCAGCCCGATCTTGTTCAAGATGCTCAATTCTATCAGTCCCATCGAATCTTTGGTTCTTCCCACGCTCAACATTTCCCAGGCCATGGTCTGAATAAGGTTGTCGATTAGAAGGACCTTCATCTGGATATGGAGAGAAACGTGCACCTTCAAGAATGGCCCTTGTATTTCTCCGAGGTCCAGATGAATCTTCCCTCTCCTCAGCCCTCCGAGACAGTGTTTGCTGCAATTTCTGCCACTCTAACTGTCTCGGGGAGTCCACTTCTCTGATAGAACTATTCATGTTCAAGTCAATATTTTGAGAAGCTTTAGAGGGACGCCGATATTTGCCATCTCTACATACGGTACCCTTTCCTATACTATTATTGAAGCCCCCATTGCGTTCTTCTGAGAACTCTATATTTCCCTTCTTCAGCGTGTTTGCATCGGAACTTTCTATGTTTTCCAACAAGGATTTCTCCTTGCTTGTGAATTCCACCTTCCCACACTCACTATCTGTTTCGAAGGGAACTTCCCGTTCTTCAGAACAACTCTCTACGCTTTCACAACTCTTCACCTTCTCAGCATCAGATCTCTCAACTGATGCATCCATGGCGGAGATTTGCTTCTTGGCTGGATCATCAAAACAAAAGTTATATTGAAATGAAAGCATAAAAAAAAAAAAAAAAAAACAAGAGCTCACAGTTTTAGCAATCAGAGTGAAACGCTTCTACTTGGTCATGGTCCTTAAATGAATATGCTTGAGTATAAACCACACAGGCAAGATTTGCAACTCTAGTTCTGATTTTGTTTCCCAATAAAGACAACAAATTCATTATATTAGATTGCAAGTGTAAAACTTTATTGTTGGCCTACTAATTGAAAAAAAATTATAGGAAAGATTGATTTAAACACAAAGACACCTACAATATTACAGATGCATATTTCATTTATTGAATAAAATCAATGCAGAAACAAAATCAATTCAACTGTTATAAAAGTCCAACATGGAACAAAGTAATATATGGAAAAAAAAAAAAATTCATGTCTCACACTGAAAAAAAAATCGCAATTGAACAATAAAACAAACTCATACACTTTAAACATAAATCAAAGATAGAAAAAGATCAAATTTTTTACTTCTCCTTTTACCATACAGCAACAACTCAAAATAATCACCACTGAAAAAGACAACAAAAGATGAACATGAGCTTCGATTGGTTACCTTGAAGAGTCGTATCACAACCGCCGCACCGATACAACGTGAAGTCGGCGAGCTCCGGCAGAAGCTTCTCGCACTTGGGACACCGAACAACCCGAACCTTCGCTCCATCCGCCATTCCTTTCAGTGGAAGAAACGACAGAAAAACAGATTTTTAACGGAACCCAAATGACAAAACCTCTCAAGACGCAACAAAGACGAGAGCTTTCACCAAAATGTGGCCATTTTGAGACGACCCACACAAGAGAGACCTCTGTACTTCACACCATTCATTGAAAAACCATCAAAGAAACCATTTTTTTCAAAGATTACATCAATAGAGAGACAGAAGGAGCGACAGAGATGGAAGATATCACGGAAGATTTCATGTACGAAGAAGATATGGATGGGTATAGAGTGAGAGAGAGGGATCAGAGGAGGCGAAAAGGGGGGGGGGGAACTAAAGAGGGTTTGGAGCGAATACCAACGAGAATAGAAGAAGAAAGAAAAACTGAATAAAGGAAAAGCTGAATAGCTGATGATGAAAAGGAAAAGCTGATGAAGAAAATATAAAGAGAAAGGTTTGTTTGAGCGTTTGTGGGAGGAGCAGAGGAAGAGCTTAGCTCTTCAGCTCTTCTTTTTTATTTTTGACGAGTAGGATCGGCTGATCGCCGAAGAGCTGCAAATAATCGGCGCGCGTCTTTGATCTTTGAAGACTTCTGTCTGGGTTGGAGGTTTATTCCAAAGACCCCCTGTGACTTCGTAGAATTAGAAACAGAGGCTTTAAATATATTTTTAGTTCATTGGTCCAATTTAAGAATCACCTTAGCAACTCTGGTCTAGAAAGAAAATTCATTTTTCTTAAGAATCCAATTCTGATATATTCCATGGATAGAGAGATCTTGTTGGAGATATTCATAGGATCAGTTTGACATTCTCATTTTATTCATAAGAATGAAATCATCCATTTCTATATTAATTCTTCCACAAAACCTATCAGATTCCTAAAAAAAAAAAAATTATCTTTTTAAATCAGAAAAATCAAATTGGCACTATAAGTTCATTCAAATCATCAATTATTAATAGGAAGGCAAATTCATGACAGATTGTGGGTCCACAAACTAACCCAAAAGGGTTGTAAATAGGGTTTTGGTACATGTTGATAGGTTTAGTTATGTCATTTTGAATTTTGAAAAGTATATATTTAGCTAGTTAACACATTTTCTTATAAAAATAAAATATATACTCGCATGAATTGAATTTATACATTTTTCATGTTTTTTGTAATGAAATATATAATGTTGACAGTGGAGTTTATATCATGTTAGGTGATTTCATAAATAGCTTCAGTGGTATGACAACAACAAACGTGATTGTAAAATAAACTGAGTATATTGCTGTAAAATATTTATTTTTGTTATTTGGAATCTTCTAAGGGAAGGTATTCCTAATGACTATCAACTATCAAGCTATCACCCGAGAGGATAAGGTTAGGTAGCGTTTGGTAACACGATTGCAAAACTGATTTTCTAAAATCGCTGGGTTTAAAACTGATTCTGCAGGAAGCTACCTTCCTCCAATTTTCTCAAATCGCAGTTTTTTTACACTATTTGCCCGAAAGATGTTTGCAGAAAGCTGCGATTGTAAAACTGTTTGATTGCACGATTGTAAAATCAGCTTCATGCAATTACAAAAACTGTGCAATCGCGTAACCAAACGCTACCAAATTCCCGTGGAAAATTAAACCCCTTATTAACTTGTCTTATTCAACAAAAACAAACAAATAAAGTATGGTTCCTTCAAAGAAATTCAGTCGGTGGAAAAAAATTTCAATTTTCCGTTTAAGAAAAATGAAATTTAAATGTTCCATCAAGATCACGTAGATGAACTGGTCAATTCATATATAGTTTATAAGATCTTATAATTATGAAAAAAATTAGTATAAAAGGCCACTAGTATAATCACAGTATAAAACTGAAATGTTAATTTACTTTTTTATCATAAAATATTAAATATATCTCTGCTATTAAAAAATCATTTTTATCTTAAATAATGTTTTAACTTGTTCACATGAGATATGAAAATTGCATAAATATTTAAATTATTTAACATAAACCAAGAATTAATAACTGCCCTGCATTGTCAAAGAGTTACTCAGGGTACAGATCGAACTTAATAATTTAGAATATCAAATTAATTAAAAGAGAGTCACTCCAACGCGTATTTACATGAAAATCTTTCATCATTGACCCATTAAGATAGAGACTCATTCATCCAAATCTATTCATACATATTACATGATATAATTATATGACTTATTTTCAGCATATATATAAAACAAAGGGAAAAATCTAAATAACCCCTTACAAACTTACAAACGTATGAAAATCCAGATTACCCCCTGCATTTCTCCAAAATCCAAATAACTCCCCAGAAATATATGTAAAATCCAAATCACCCCTGAGTTAAATTGCTACTGACGGAATTTGAATATTCTGTTATCCTAAAATTCAATAATGCATTTAGGTATTTGTAAACTGACAAAAATCCAAATAACCCCCTGTCAATTACTGTTTTACCCTTCCCACTCAACAGACCACCTTCCTTAAACCTCCAATCCCCCAAAACGGCCATTGACACCCTCCATCATTGAATAACTTCCCATGTGTATAAATCCTCTCAACATTCTCTTATATGTGTACAAATACCATCAACTGGTTATTCATTGAGTTTCTCTAACTCATCCTCTTCAGTCACTGCAGAGCTCACATCATGCATTTCATATGTTCGATAAAATGCATGAACCAATTGTTTCTCTAGTCTTCATGTACATGAGTAGTTCTGATCCTTTTAATGTTGTTTGTAAACCTCATGCAGTCATCCAACACCCATAGTTCTCACGGGCCACGACATGCATTTCATGTGTTTATACTCCATGTTGTTAATGATTTGTTTACTAATGATAACAATTGATTAATCATTTCTATTAATCTGGTGGATTTGCTTGTTGGGTCTGCATACATAACAAGAACAACTGAACACTGCATATGGCCAACCCTGCATACATTGTTCATTACAAAAGGCCGTCCTCCTCGTCCACAGATTCCATGGCTTCAACTTTCGACGTCCTGATTGACGTCACCTCCGGAGGCGGCGGCGGTGGAGGGAAGGGTCGGAAATTCGCTTGGAGCAAATAGGTGGAGGCGGCGGCGAGGTGACTCCTCCCGATCGCGTCCGTGTTGGATCTCTTGTCGACAGTGCAACGATCGAGGTCTGAAGTTGTGGAGAAACCGTATGTAGGTGATGAAAGGTGTCGAGCGATTTTAAGTTCTCATTGTGTTAAATTGGAGAGGATAAAACAGTAACTTCTCATGTTGGGTTTAAATCAGGTTTACCTTGGGTTAAAGAAACTGACAGAAGGGGTAAATTGGATTTTGTATATGTTTTTAAGGGGTCATTTGGATTTTGTAAAAATAGAGGGGGTTATTTGAATTTTCATATGTTTATGGGGGGTTATATGGATGTTTCCCTAAAACAAAATAAAACATAGTGAGAACAACACTTTGAATTTTTATGCAACGCCAACCAGTGTATAAGACCATGTCAAAATCAATTTCATTGGGGGTACAAAAAGACATGAAGACCATTTCAAGACAGTTAGATTGCTTGGTCTATTGGTTGAAATAGAAAGAATATTTGACCTTGACTTAAATCCAGCCACATAACATCTTCATTGTCCAATTAGCAAAACCTTCCATTTTCACTATATTTTATATTTTCAGGATTGGTGGTTCATCCAATGCTTTTGATGACATTGAGAATGTGTTGGATTTGGGGTTGGCTGTTTATATTTTTTAGTGGTTTTTTTTAACATGGTTACCATTATAAAAAAATCATTTGCTTGATGTCCTTATAAAATATATATTTAGGGATATTCTTAACAACCTAATAATGTTAGGTACCCCACATGGGTTAAGCTAATATTGAGGATAGATGGTTAATTTGAGATTAAACTATTGATGTAGTGTTTAGTAACGCGATTGCAAAATTGATTTTCTACGATCGTTGGGTTTAAAATTGATTCTGCAGGAAGCTGCCTCCTCCCAGCTTTCTCAAATCGCAGCTTTTGAACACTATTTACCTAAAATCTGTTTGCAGGAAGCTGCAATTGCAGAACTGTTTGATTGCACCATTGCAGAACCAGCTTCTTACAATCACAAAAGCTGCGCAATCGCGCAACCAAACGCTACCTCAGAGTAAAGTTGGTAAACTAATAAATAAAGGTCAAAGAGCGATGTTACCCATAATCCATTTTTCAGTCTCAATTTCAACCTCATATAACTCGTTAACATAATATACTCACAATAACAAGGTATATATCTTGTTATAAATTTTTTATATTTTCTCTAATTGAATTCATGCACTTCATTAAAATAGATAATTCATTTTTTGGGATTTTTATTTTTAAGTTCCCATGAACTATAGGATTTATTGATCGATCCCTCAATTCTTCATATTTTGGTCTTAGTCCCCAGATTTAAAGAATATGTTCCTTTTTAGTTACTCGGAGGAACCTATCCCTAAATTATTTGGTTTTGTTTTTAGTACGTGGGAGGGACTAAAAATGAACATATCCTTTAAATCTAGGAACTAAAATTAAAATAAGAAGAAGTGAGGGATCGATCGTTAAATAGGTATGTTTACAGGGACTAAAAATAAAAAACCATTCATTTTTTTATAAAAATATATACCTCATTAGATAAGGTGGATTTTTTTTTTTATAAAAAAATCATAATATGTATGGACTAGAAATGGAGATGCAAAATTATCGTACGTATAACATTTTTCAAGATAAAAATGTGATTTGACATGTGAACACATTTTTTATCGGTTGCATTCTAAATTTAGGAAACCGGTGAAAATGAAATATATTATGGCATATGAGTACTAGGTTATTCTAATCATTAAAAAAAGATTTTTTAGACTTATTCCCTTATTCTAGTCCACCCAACATTTATTCTTTTACCTAAACATAGGCCTAAGATAATATTATGGCATATGATTGTGTTTGGATGTGTAATTAAAATACTGTGATTTTTAAAATCTTACATTTTAAATTCAATTTTTAAAAAATGTTGTTTCATTAGCTTTTCAATCGTAATATTTTTTTTCCCTTAAAAAAAATTATCTAATCTAAAAAAAAAAAAAGATGATGATTTAAAAAATTAAACATTAAAAATGAATTTAAATACGTGTTTAAAGATTTTAAGCTTTTAAAAAACCGAATATTTTCGAGCACATATCCAAACCGGCCTATGATGTATCAGTAAAATATGTTCTATCACAATGTAAGCTACTAAGCTACGTTCAACACAAGGTATGCAAAAGTAACACGTTTTCCAAAAATTAAAAAAAATCCCTTGCACCAATCTGCGGGGGCGTCCTTTCTGAAGTACTCCCGCGTTTAAAAAAAAGGAACATTTTAAATAACCCCTTATAAACTACACGAAATCCATATAACCCCTTACTTCTTCTAGTGTCCATATAACTCCTTAAAAACATCTTTGTAAATTCAAATATGTCCATAAGTTAAGTTTTCGTTAACAAATAAGGGATATTTTATCTGTTTAGTTAAACCTGAATGAATAGATAATATACCAAAAATCCCCTACAATATAGTTAAAAATAAAAAAAATCATCTGTAAATGATGATTTTACTTTTCTAAATAGTTTATAAAACTCTATCTAGAAGAATAAAATCGTTATTTACAAAAGATTTTTTACATTTTTAACACATTATAATGATTTTCAGTATACTATATTTTCAGCTAGGATTAACCAAACAAAATATTTCTCACTCATCAACAAAAATTTAATTCATGAGAGTTATTTAGATTTACACGTGTTTTCATAAAGTTATATAGATTTCAAGAAAAATCAAAGGATTATATAGATTTCAAACATTTAACAGGGGGTTATATGAAGTTTTACCTTCAAAAAAAAATCGGCGATCAAACTTATCACACTCTCAGACAATCGAAAAAATAAAAATTTAGCGCGTCATTAAAAGGCTGTGTTTGGCAGTTCCTTCAGAATGGATACACCAAAAACCTCATTGAGTTTCTTCTGTGACCGTATCTCCCCTTCCTGACATTACAATATAAAATTATAATATAAACTGTTCCAAACATATAAAAACAAATATATATATTTCATGTGTGCCCTCCAGACAAACTATAATCACCAAAACCCCCTAAACACCCCCCTCACATCGTACGCTATGATGAAGACAGGTGTAGGGGTTTTTTGGGGATTTACGAAGAAAAGAATCCCGAGAGGAGCATGAGTGGAATAGGAGGGGGTACTTGTAATGTTTTTTTTTATGTTTTTATAATCTTTTAATGAAGTGACCCCACATGGTTTCCTCGTTTAATGCAACTGCTGCTGCTGTTGGTGGTGGTGGTTCTGGGCACTACTGTTGAAAGTGGGGATCCTATAAAATTGAAAAAGTTTGAGATCTTTGGACCTGCTTGGGGTCCCACATAATAGACCCTTTTTTGTTGTTTTAGGTGCAGCTAAGGAACCCCTACATGGTCCGGTCAATGAACCTTCCCTCCCAAGTAAAACCCACTTTTTTTTTTTTTTTTTTTCTGTACTTTGGATTTTTTTTTTAATAAAATGATACATTAAGCTTCATTTGCGGTCTTATTTATAATCCATATATGTTTTAATTTTTTTTAACAAGGCATACCGTGCTCACTGGTGCCCCTCGGTCTCCCCCCTTTGTGTTTTTTGCAATGGGGAGGTGGAGACAATCGCTCACCTCTTATGCGAATGCCCCGTATAGAAAGAGATCTAATTCTTGTTGCATTCGGCTACAAGGGGCGTGTAGAACTTTCTTTCCCTGGATCACGTATTATGAGAAGCCGGTTGTGGTTTAGGGCCTCGTGGTGATAAGAGCTCTTTTGAAGCTGTTCTTAGGACCCTTCACCCCGCGATGTTGTGGGCCATTTGACTCGGCTGTAACGATGTTTTATTTTAGGGCTCTCTGATCTCAACGCAAAGCATTTGGGAGAATGCCAAGCCATTCGTCGCCTCTTGGGGTTGTTTCTATGGAGGGGCCTCTTTGGTGCGGTTCATCAGGGATGCCATTGTCATCGGCACGTAGGGGGTCTTGTTGAGGGGGGAGGGAGTTTAGCTTAAGTCTCTTAGTCTATCTCCCCAGCGTGGCTTTGTTGTGTTTTGCTTTGCTTTGCTTTTCTTTTTTTTTTTTTGTGTTTTGGCGTGTACTCTTTTTTATTAATCAAAGAACTAATAAGTTTACCAGTTTCATTTAAAAAAAAAAAAAACTAATGAAGTTTATTCTTTGTTAAGAATTATGTATATATTCATATGAGTTAAATTTATTTTTATGTTTTTTTTTATAATGGAGATTGGAGATAGTGAAACATATACTACATTAGATAATTTTTTATTGCATGAGTGATATGATAACCGTCGACAGGATTGTACAACAGGTTGAGTGTACAAGTGCAACATGAAGATAATTTTATGCTATATAATTTGATAGTAAGGGATGGATAATATATTATCCGTTGTCATTACTTTTGCCTTTAGCTAGAATAGGATATTCTAAATCTTCGGAATTAATATCACGTTTAGCATTTACTTAACCAGAATTAAGACCAATTTTCTAACTCTAAATTTTGTTTGGGATTCAGTTTTTGTATTGCATTAAGGCCAGATAAATAATTCCTCATTTACATATATTCAACTTTTATAGATGTCTTGAAAAGAAAATTTTTGTCATGAGGAATGTTAAAAAATGTACACATACATAAAAGATTTTAAACACAATTTTCTAGATGTTTTGACATAATCAGAATGAGAATGAACGACGAATGAACCATTAGTTCTTTAATGTCATTAAAAATATGGCCTCGAGAGTAATCAGATTAACTAGAGCCTTAGACAAACTTTTTAAAAAATAATTGATATATGTTTTTATGAAAATGTGAAGTACAATCTCAAATGCAATCCTCAGACGCTCTATTTCGAATTGGATAAACTCATTTTAAATAAATGTAAAAAAAACAAATTTCAAGATATATACCTCACCTAAAAAGATATATTCCCGGATGGCCATTGGATGACTAAAGAAATATATGATACTACATTTGGGGTTATAAAAAGCACTATACCCATTTTTTATTAGGGTCCCTCCATGGGATAGAATCCAAGATTCCCGCTTAGTTTTTAATTTTATATACAAAAAACCTTCATTTTATAAATACCTAAAGTGACAGCCATCCATTATCTGTGTGCATACTTGGTGTGTGTGACTGTGTGAGACAGTGTCTGAGAGAGACTGTGAGAGAATCATGATCCCCTTGTTTTTGGCCATGTTACATAAATGTTGTATGATAAATGTATACCCAGAGTGGGGTGTGGGGAGGCCCACATAAAAGCAGTCTAAAAGGTGCCTGTTGTATGATTAAGCCCCCATTTCACCTTTCACTTTGCCATTTCTTTCTTTCTGTTGCTGGGTTTTGAATGGGGTTTTTTTTGGTCTCGGCTCTGGTTGTTGCTTTTTCTTCAAAAGAAAGCTGGCCAAAACTCTGATTCATGATCACAAAGCAGAACAAATTGCATTTCATCATTACAAACTGAATTACCAAACTCAATAAAGCCTAATCTTTCTTGTTTAATGGTCACAAAGACGTAGTAGTTTATGATCGCGGGCGTAGAAAAGCCAGTACGGAGGAAACAATATGCAAGGAACCCGTGACCACAACTAAACCTGTTTGGCTTCCTGTTCTTGACCGTATCAAATCGCCGGCAACCTTCACGGATTCCTGCACTGGCAAAGCTTCACAGCCCATAATCAGTGTGGTCCCGTCTCTGGCCGGATATGAAGACATGTCGGGGAGAGGTCTATCGCGTTCTACAATGCCAATGTCTGAAAAACATATACTGAGATCAAGTGCGGCCCTCACCCATGCGTCTTTTAATGAGGAAGCTGGTTCCATGCGTGATTTCCCTCCCGCAATGCTTACTTCAGTAAGCAAGATCAACCCCGGGCGAAGGCCTGTTTGTATGGAGAACACCCTATTTAGTTTCACAGATTGGAGAAATGGTTGCAATGCTGCATAATTCATGTATATATGAGTTCCCCAAGCTACAGTAACATGAAATAATTGAAAGAAGCAATAAAATGTGCTTTAACTTGAATTTGTTCTCAATTAAGGAAAAGGTTGACATATATGTATACATGATGCAATGTGTGATGTAATATAATTTTTTTTTTAGTCGATTGTGAATAACATGAGCAAAGAAATTTCTGCTTGTGGACATGTAAGACCAGCCTGCTATCCTTGTTCCCAGGTACTGTTGTTCCTTTGGATATATCCAATTGTTCCAAGAAATTACTTTTCCTTCGAACTTTTTTTCTCTGTCATTTAGTAGGATAAATGGGGCCTAAGCAGGAACCCCCAAGACCAGCTAAAGAGGGTCCACCTCCCGAGCTATGTCCAGCCACTTTAACAACCTTCAGACCTACTCCAAAAAGGCCATGTCTAGTATCAGGGGAATCTACCTATTATTAAAATCATCTTTTTAACAGTGGTGGAGTCTAAATAGTTTTACCCTTCCTCAGGTTACATATTGGTTTAACAAACTGTAACAGACAAATAAATCCTTAACAAACTGTAACAAACAAATCTTGTTTGTAAGATTGAGATTGATGTTATCTAATCTAATTAATTAAGATTATATCTTAATTAATCCTGCCTTGGGTGCCCACCCCAATATGACTATGTCATGGCCACACGATGTGGGTACACTGGATCCGAGACAAAATTTCCAACATCATCCATCTCTGCATTTACATACATATACAAGAAAAAAACTAAAATAAAGTATAAGAACTCTGCAGGCTAACCATGAACAAGAAAGATAAGGAACACAGAGAGCCCCACAAACTCAGAAGTTTTCAGTCACTAGCATTAAAAAAATAAGAAAAAAGAAGAAAAAGTGGATCAATCAGCAGAAGAAAATGATCATACCTGATAAAAGTTGTTTTGCAAATCCTACATGGTCTTTGTCATTCGCCATTGCAATAACAAGAGCAAATGGTCCATCTGGATATGCCATTTTAACTGTATCTGCTAGAGCTTTTGCAGATGCTTCTGTATGGGCTGAAAATTATGGCAGGTTTAGGTGATGTGCAAACCTTTATAAATACAGTTCCATATAAAGAAATTATGTGCACCTCCATCAATCAGAACAGATGTTCCAGAGAGGCCAAGTTCTACCACTTCCTCAGAGGTTAGAAATTGGCTTCTTCCAATCATAGATGTATTCTGTAAACCAGCACGGATGGATTCATCTGATAATCTCCATCCTGCAGTTTAAGAGGCGCATCAGGGCAGCATAACACTAAAGCTAATTAACATGTATCTGAATGTCAAAAGGGATCAATAATAACAAAGAAACTGAACGGGATGTCAAATCTTGGTTATCAAGCACAGGTTGAATATCAGCACTTCTGATTTCACAAACTGTAAATTTATTTATTATGATGAAACAAATCCACCCATTGTTACAAGCATTTATCTCTAGCTTGTTTTACATATCAATCATAGAAAATAATTAAAATTTGACAGAAGCTTCTAGTGAATTAAGAAACTTGAAGCGACGTTAAAATTTACTTTCTTATCAGACATGCAAGGGGAAAAAAAGAATTTTAAAACTTAAAATTTGGTCAAAGCGGGATTGAGAAGTGTGATATAAATGGATCTATTGCTCACCTTGATCACGCAAACAGAGTGCTGTGCAAGTGGCTGTTACTGCATTCTGGAGCTGGTGATTTCCAAGCATGTGCAGTCTCAAATCATTTAATTCGATAGACTGCAAAAACAATTTTGCTCTATGTATAACTAATGCAAAGTGGAAATTCTGAAGGAATGAATTATTATCAACACATAAATGGGGCCCTTGGTAGCATCTCTATATCTGGCAGAACAGTGTTTTTGACATCTTACCAACTGCAAATCTTTGTTGACTTGTATAACTACATCACAAGATTGGTAGGGCCTGCCATTTTCTCTGCCAAAGACTTTTACGATGCCTCGGATACCACAACCAGATGCAGATATCACTGGTGCGTTCAGTGATAGTGCTTTACTGCGGAGTATCTGTTCTATGTGTCGTTTAAAGGGTCCACCAATGATCAACTGCACAGATACAAGAAATGACAGGTTCTATTAACTTTGATACAATAATATCAAAAGATTTTAAGATAGAAGAAATATAAACAAAACAATGTGTATATTATAAAACATACCAGTAAATATATCCCATATTATAGGCGATGCACACAAAAAGCCATGCAGAGAACATATGTTAGAGGCATTGAGAATCATCTAAAAACTATTTGAACAGGTAAGTTTAAAGAATTATACAAAATACAGCATGAACCCAGCACTTCAATCCTGAGAATGTCATGTCAGTTTGCATGCATATATGTTCTTGTATCAATGCATGAATTCAGGCTTGTGGTGGTAAAACTTGGACAAGGATTTTATTTATGCAGCATCAGTTTGAGAGAGGAATAGAATTTCATTCAGGCAAGAAAAGTGAGGTTGAAGGTTATAAAAAGAACAAAGGAAAAATGAAAAGAACTTGGATGCAGGTACCAAACAAATGATTTTCAGTCCAAAAACAGAGTATTTTGATATTGGGAGGATTTGAATTTGGCACACGACTCATAAAAAATGACCACACATTATTAATTAAAAGTTCTAACATCTATCGTCAATCACAAATACCATACATCTAGCGTGTGCGCAAAAACAATGCATTAGTTGGTCATTAATGATATGTCATAAAGCACGGTGAGAGGACGTAGAGGCACATGATCAGGGTTCAAATGAAACTACAGAGGATTCTCCTTATGAGAAAGTAAGTTTTTCTAATATTATGTGATAATAAAGAATACGATAACATGAGTAATTTCATATTTTCATGCAAAAGAATTGAGCAGTGAGGATTACACAACTGGGCGTCCATGCTTGATGATTCCAGATTTTGCCATTGCAATGCTTTCTAGGGAACCTCCCAGTGCAGTCAAATGTTCCTCACCTATTGTAGTTATGACAGCGGCATCAAGACCAGTGCTGCACAAGACATTTGTTGCATCCCGAGCTCCTCCCAAACCAGCCTTCCATGTTGAAAAATAGGTCAGAATAGTTTAAAAATCAACAATTGACAAGCTTAATAGAAAATTTGATTTCCCAATGCCATCAAGATTTAAAATTAAAATCTGATATTATTAGCCAAAGTCAATTAACACAACAATCAAAGTAATTTGGAAATAGAATGGGCAAAAGAGAAACTTGACATTCTTCCCATCAATTAAAAAAATGACTTACTTCGATAATTGCAATGTCAACCTTCTCTTCAGCAAACAGCGCAAATGCCAGAGCAGTGAGGATCTGCAAATTTTAGAACAATTATCTGTAATGATGGCAGTTCCACTCATATTACATGTTTTTCATATTGAAACTGAGAATATCATTCATCCCTATATAGTAAAGAATCAAAATAGTAAAATACTCACAATTGCCTATTTTTTTACTGGGGAAAAAACAAAATACAAAATCCAATGCAAAGAAAAAAAAAGCCTAGAGATGGTTTCCTTAGAGATTCGTCACGGAACACTTTTTTCTCAATAAAAATAAAAGGGAAAATTTGGCCATAGGAAATTTTAAGAGAGACAAAATTATGAATTCAGAAATTCAATGGAACATTCACATTAAAAAAAAAAAATTAAATTTGTCAAACAAGATGTCCAGAGACACATCAACATGTATTGCATAAAATTGTTATATCATGCAAGGCACCGGCCAATTTACTACAGCAGCATACATATATTCAGGAACATAGAACCATCAAATATCTTAAAAACTAAGTGCAGGATATGGATATAGATGGATATAGAAAGACACAATGGAACACAATATAGCATATCGTATGTGTAAAATTGTGAACAAGTTTAAAGCAGTTAATTTATAAGATTGTGATGATATATAAAATAACAGAACACAATAAAAAATGGTATTATATACATATATGGAAATAATTTATGCTTCTTGGCTCCTTAGTTATGTAAGTATGAAGAGCTAGGAACGTGAAAAAAAATGTATTACAGAACAAGCAAACAAAAACAAACATCCCAATGAAAAGTATGGCATTTCTCAAGCTGTTCTGCAGCAAAAGGTTCGGCCAGTTAAAAGTGAGGCATCTGCCAAATATTTTAACTATTTTATATATCTATGATATAAGAACATTTCCTTGAATTTTTTGCCCTTTCTTAATGATCTAGTATTCTAGGTTAGTACACAAGATGCCAAATAGATGCAGATGTGAAGAAAAGAAAAGAAAAAAAATTAAAATCCAATTCATGAATGAATTAATTTATGCCCTTCCTTTTCTGTAATGAATTCAAACCACCAATAGCTACTTGAACCCATCCAGACATATTGTTTACGTTATCTGCTATCAATACCTCAAAATGACTTAGAGCTTTATTCTCCATCTCTATTGACTGATCAAGAATTCCTCTAACTTGATGGAAGATACCATTCAATGCCACAGATGAAACAGGCTCTCCCCCTCTTCCCAAAGAAATGCGCTCCCGGATTGTGAGAAGGTGTGGGCTGCACACACATTCACATACACAACAACGAAAAAAGGCATCAGTTTCGATGAAACCCAATTTAGCAAACTATGAAAATCCACACAACAAAACCATTCTCAATATGTTTACATAAACTCCAGTAAAACGTTTATGTTTATGCATTCATAGTTTTAAATAGAGTTGTTCAATTCATTAAAACAATGAACCCATTAAAACAAACAAACTTAAACCGCCATAATAAGAACATTTGCTGGTGCGATGATGATCTGCTTTACCTCGTATAGCAACCAACCGAATAACCACCTTCCCGCAAAATATTAGAAAGGAACGCTGCAGTGGAACCTTTTCCCTTAGTCCCAGCGATATGAACCGCCTACAATTATCATACAAACACATAAAAATTAAGACCAAAAAACCAGTTTGTAACCAATTGATAAACGAGTTTGACAATTAGTTCTAAAAGTTTTAAAAACCATTATCTGACAACTGATTTCCATAAGTAGAATCAGTTTGACGATTAGTTTTAAATGAAAAGCTGTCAAAAAAGATTTAATGTAGCAAACCGAGCTTTGGTTAAGTCGGTAAGCACCTTCCACCTCTGTGAAAGAAGTCAATGGATCAAATCCTGGGTAGCACCATTCTTCAGAAAAAAAAAAATGTAGCATTTGAAAATGAGTTTGAATAAAAGTTTTTCGCGTATAGCTTTCTAAGAAGCATATTTTTGTTAGATTGCTGAAAAGTTATCTTTTAACTAATATTTGTGTATCATTTTTGTCAAAAGTTGTTTTACCTAACCCTTCGCCTTGTGTCCAATTTTTTTGTCAAAAGTTAGTACCCAGCAAGTGTTATGGAAATGAGTTTGAATTAAGTATGTTTTACCTAAAGCTATTTAAAAAATATCTCTTTAAATTGATTCATATTAATCATATATATATGTCTTTTTTCTTAAAAAAAAAAAAAAAGAGCATTCTTGATAACTGATTCAAGCACATACAAGCATTCTTTTATCAGATAAATAATTAAAGACCACATTTTGATGTTCATAATTCACAGAAAAACGAGCACGAATTGAACGGTATAAAAAAAACAGAGAATAAAAAATAAAAGATATTGGTGTTGTTGTTGGGACCTTGAATCGGTGGTGAGGGTTTCCGAGACGATCCAACAACCGACTCATCCGCCCGAGATCGAACCCGTCCGAGGAGTCGGTCCCCGCGTTCAATGGGACCCCGGACCTCTCGTAGTTCTTCAGAGACTCCAAATAGTCAAGGAACCCCTTCAGCTCCAATTCCTCCTCCACCGACGGGGACGACGACGAGGCGAGCCCCACCTTCCGGTCGCCACCGGAGAAGGATTCCATGGCGGCCGCTCCGAGACTGAAGATCCGTCGGAGGCCTCCCTGGAGGGCCGAGAATCGGTGGCTCGCGAGCATCTCCGGCGACGCTCTTGCAGACGCTCGTTTTCAATCCTTTGATTCCTTTCTGATATGAAATGTTGAACTCAGTACGGGATGCAGAACATGCATCTCTCATCTAATGATAGAAGCAAATGAGATAATTTATATTTATAAAATATAAAGAATATATATAATGATATATTTTATTTTTTTGAATATATTTTATTTCGGAAAAAATGTTTAGGTACAATTTTTTTTTTTTTTTTTATAGAAAAATGTAATATATCCATCGATGAACTGTATACTGTATACACTCACTAATAAAATGTGTAAAAAAAAAAATTCCACATGAGTCTGGGACTAAAATGGACTTGAGTGTAAAAATGTTTTTATGGATATATTTTATTTTTAGATTATAACATAAAATGGATCATACCAGTGGGCTAGCAAGGTTTAGGGGTGAAACTTGAACAGATTAAATCTGATCCAATCTAATTCAATTTGACATTTGAGCGGGTTTGAATTAAAATTTTAGCTTTCAAATTCAACTAGAAACCAAACCACAACTAGAATCTAATTCGGGTTAAGTTTGGATTGAGGAATAAAAAATCTGGGCCTAACCCGGTCCCGAAATAAGGAATGATAAATTTAAATATTGAAATAAGTCATATTTTAATTTTTAAGTTATTATAAAATAAAATTCAAACTATTCAATTTATATTACGCAGAGTCTATCACTTTTATATTATGAATGTCTGGGACTGTGGTAGCCAATTATATCACTCTTTCAAGCTCGTCTCAATCTATCATTTCCTTGATCACAATCTCATGTTCTCTAGTGGTGGATCGGAGTCATAGGGGGTGTTATCTGGCCATATCTCCAATGATTACAAGATCAAGATGCTAGAAAAGAAGAGGTTTTCCAAGTTGGTGGGATTAGGAAGGTACTTGATGGGGAAGAATGGTGACATGGCAATGATTTTGAGTAGCATATTTGCTTATTTGAGAAAATGAATGTTTCTTTGTGAATCATGCATGTAACATCTTTTAAATGTATTGGTTATACTACATGCCGGTTTGTGGACAACTGTGTGTTTTGGCATTAGTCATTGATTGCTTTCTTTTAATCATGCATGTTGCACCTTTAATTTCAATGAGTTCCAAAATATAGTTATTATCTCATTAGTCATAGCCTCCCCTGTTTGGATCACCTTTGGACAGATTCCTTGGTTTGAGAAACAGCACCTTTGACACAGTTGTATTTCGAACCACTCCTCTCGCTTTTTCAGTATAAAAAAACTCAGCAATTGAAAAACATGTGTTGTGAAAGTGACTAATAACATATCGTTTTCTAAAAAAAATTATCCAAAGCTTTATTAATGCTTAGCTATGTTACACATGATTCTTACATACATTCTTCTTTCCAGGCTTTTTTATCTAACAAAAGATATACTTCGCTACAAAAAATATATGGATTTTCAATTTTTTTTTGCAAAATTCATTTAAGTATATATTTCATTTTTCATACATCTTTACTTCCTTGGAAGAAATATACACTTCCAAAACTGTGACTACTAAAAAGACTGTCCCTACCTTTTATCCTCAACAATAACTCCAACAAACACAATCACAATTACTAACAGAAAGCAGTGCTAAAATAACTCTTCACAACATTGTTGCACATGATCTGTAACACCTTAGCATTAGAGGCATTGACACACCTAGGCATCTTGAACTGGCTGACTGCCACCCCGAGCCCGAGGTGGTGGTCGAGTATCTTATGGAAAGTCCCTTGCTGGACCACACGCAGCTCAAGCGGACCAATGGTCCTGACCTTCCTCGAACTGACATACCCAGCGTCCACAAAAGAGAGGTCGAGGCGGTCACAGCATGCACGCAAGACATCTTCACTGCCTTCCCCGCTCAACTCCCAGAATATGACGTAGTGGCCAGGATCCGTCGATAGGTCCACATGGCTTGTGAAGTCAACGAGCTCGATCTTCTCATCAGCCAGTAGTTTTGTCGCCTCCACAACGGCTAATTGGAGGTCTTTCTCTGTGTTCTTGTCGATGTTGATGGTCAAGAGGAGGTTTTGCCTACACATGAATTGGAGCTCAGGTGTTGAATTGTGGAAGCCTCTCACCTTTACAACATCGCCTAGACGATACCGATATAGACCTGCCAGTGGGAACAACCAAGAAAGATTACATGACTTATACGTGGGTTGCAAGCGATCAAGTCAGATAGAGGCCATGCTCATGGAATTGATTTCCATACAACCAATCAAGGTTTGAATCCTTTTTCGTTGGAACCAATTTTCAAAAATACTTTTTTTTCTTTTCATAAAGCTCCTCTCAACAGCTTTTCCATAAAAAGCTGATCTTGGTCTCTCTCTTTTTCTTTTTTTTATAAAAATTGTTTTGTTGACTTTAACATGTAAAAATCAAAATATGAAACCAAAAGCTGAAGTTTAAAAACATCCAAAGGGAACCAAGGAAAATTGATTTTGCAAAAGCAAACAAAATCAGTTTGACAATTGTTTCTAATTGGGGCCCTGAGTAATCCTGATAAAAATCCAATGTGCGCACGTACCAAGATGACGACGACAACTACAACAGCAAAGACTTTAATCCAAAAGATTGAGATTCGTTATGTGTATGCACTCAGAATCCTTGTATATTTATGTTACGTAAAAGGCAATTAGATCAAGAAAAAGAAAACCTCGACAACATAGTCTTCTAAGGAAACTCTGCATGGTTAAACAAGAAATAAAAGAACTCATATTTTAATGGATTAAATAACTTATTTTTATGTGTATGTTTAAATTCTAATGTTAGTCTATTTCTCATATGGTGTGAACAAAAGAACCTACGCTGTTCTGTTAGTGACACCATGCAATGATTGTCATGGATGACATGATCAAGTATTTGTCTATAGCTCAATTTAATGGCTTCAGGTTGGATTCTTCCAAACAAGAATAATGAATCAGCGGGAGCGCAATGGAAAAATCAATGCAACATGTTTGGGATCACTGTGTGTGTCAGTGTGTCAGCAAAACTGAACTTGAACCCAGAGGACACTGAAGCAGACATCACTCCTGAATATCAGCTTGAAACTGCACTTCCAATGGACTGATTTTTAAAGCTGATTCGTGAAGAAAACAAACCATAAGAAAGATCTTCAAATGTTTTCTTTCTTTCTTAAAGGCATTAATATGTCGACTGTTATTGTTTTTTCAACATCAAGCATCAGCAGTAGATGAGTTTGATATACAGGTTTTAGAGTTGAAAACAATTTAGGGGACCTTAGATATGAAGTTAGTGAAAAGACAAAGTTACTGAATAAAGAAAAACAAATGGATTGGACAGCAGTAATAAAGTTAGTGAAAAGACAAAGTTACTGAATAAAGAAAAAAAACAAATGGATTGGACAGCAGTTATAAAGTTAGTTCAATGGTTAAAGTCCTGATGATAAATGAATTACTGAATTGTCCAATCGAATTCTATTATTAAAAGGCTGTCTTTACCTACCGCAACGCTACTATGTAACACTTGTTTATTTTTTTAATACTGAATAAATTCATTCTATATAACCAATTATCTAGCGTAATAGGAAAGGATGCAAATCAAAAGAAGGATTTATTAGATCACAATATAGATCCAAATAGAAGATGGAAAACAGGAAAATATTCATGTCAGACAAGAAATATCTAAAATTTCTTAGATCCACTAATAAAAACGAGAACATGAACATCGTTATTTTACGAATCCAAAACCAGATCAAACATGAAGTAAAAAAAAAAGAGTGAATCAATTAATGAGAAGGTGGTTAGTGGGAGGTCAAATGGCAGTTTCTATCCAATATATTCATAGCTTCACATAGTACAAAACTGAACTTGAACCCAGAGGACACTGAAGCAGACATCACTCCTGAATATCAGCTTGAAACTGCACTTCCAATGGACTGATTTTTAAAGCTGATTCGTGAAGAAAACAAACCATAAGAAAGATCTTCAAATGTTTTCTTTCTTTCTTAAAGGCATTAATATGTCGACTGTTATTGTTTTTTCAACATCAAGCATCAGCAGTAGATGAGTTTGATATACAGGTTTTAGAGTTGAAAACAATTTAGGGGACCTTAGATATGAAGTTAGTGAAAAGACAAAGTTACTGAATAAAGAAAAACAAATGGATTGGACAGCAGTAATAAAGTTAGTGAAAAGACAAAGTTACTGAATAAAGAAAAAAAACAAATGGATTGGACAGCAGTTATAAAGTTAGTTCAATGGTTAAAGTCCTGATGATAAATGAATTACTGAATTGTCCAATCGAATTCTATTATTAAAAGGCTGTCTTTACCTACCGCAACGCTACTATTTAACACTTGTTTATTTTTTTAATACTGAATAAATTCATTCTATATAACCAATTATCTAGCGTAATAGGAAAGGATGCAAATCAAAAGAAGGATTTATTAGATCACAATCTAGATCCAAATAGAAGATGGAAAACAGGAAAATATTCATGTCAGACAAGAAATATCTAAAATTTCTTAGATCCTCTAATAAAAACGAGAACATGAACATCGTTATTTTACGAATCCAAAACCAGATCAAACATGAAGTAAAAAAAAAAGAGTGAATCAATTAATGAGAAGGTGGTTAGTGGGAGGTCAAATGGCAGTTTCTATCCAATATATTCATAGCTTCACATAGTACAAAAAGTGAGACGAAGCTATTCATAAAGAGGGAAAAAATCAGATAAGCAAGGCTACACATAGAACACAAAATATTAGTGGACAACGCCCTCAAGACAAAATGACATGGTGTTTAAGCAGGCAAGATTTGCAAAAATATGTGCTAAAGATTTCACCACAGGCATACTTCAAAGAGAAAATTATAGAGAACCAAAATATGAAGTTTTTTGGCACCTGCAAAGCTGGTGAAGACAAGCTCATACTCTTCACCAATCTTGACCTCTGTAAGTCCAACTGGCTTCAACTCCTTATAAACAATGGTGGAACCAGTATTACCCAGCTCTTGCTCCTCAAGTTCCTCTCTGAGTGGGATAAATTCAAAGTACGCAATATCAGGAAGCACAGCATAAGTCACTGATTCAGGAGGCAACAAAGGGTTGACATTTGCGCCAACCCATCCTTCGGAAGACCCATAGTCTGAACTCACAAGAGGCAAGTCTCCTGCATAATGTCTCAATTTCTTGAGATAAAGCTCCATTGACCCCGTCATGATACCATAAACATACTTCGCATTGGGCCAAAGCTCGGGTATCACTCCATACCAGTTACTCAACCTAGAACACTTTCTATATATATCGTCAGCCAATTCGGGGTTTGGCTTCAAGAGTTTGGAAACAGCTGCCCGAACAGAAGGGACAGTCACTCTACTTGAAAGCACTCCCTCTCTGATATCATCACATAATTCTTCCCATATTTGTTCAAATGTACGGAATGCGTGGACAATTCCATGCGCAAATGTAGAAGATATGAACTGCACCTCTTCAAAGTAGATCAGACCACACAAAAGGTGGCAATACAACGCTTGGATGAAATCCGGGCCAAAGATGACTTCATCGGGACTACAACATTGGGACATGATGTCTTTCATCGTGTTCTTAAACTGGTCACAGCGGAACACATGTGTGGTGGCCGTGGAGGCAGTGAGACCCCCTCTTGTTTTGAATTGCTTACCGCTGTAAATGAATTGGAGGGCTTTTCCACTCTCAATAGGGTATTCCCTACATAGTCACAAAGTTCATATATGACATATTTGTTAAGTATTCCACTTGATACGGAATGTGCATATTTGTAAATCACACAGTATAAGTATAGTAAAAGTAAGGAGATATTTAAACTATTTTCGAAATTATTATGAAAAATACATGTAAAAGAACTCTATGTTTAGTGTGAGTGCAGCTATGGCAATTCGGATTAGTTATTTAAACTATGAAGAATGTGCTAAATCATCCAAAATGAAAAAAAATACTTGGATTCTGGATGCACTAATTGCACATTCGACAAACCAATGTTCATTTAATAGGTAGTGGGAGAAATCCAATCGGAGTTTTTTTCCGAACTCGGAAAATTCAAGAGGGTGCATCTGCAATTTATGGAAGAGAAATGCTTTTCGATTAGCTTTAGTTGGAAGAGATAATTTATTTTCTTACAAAAGAATCCAAGTTAAAAGCCAGTCCAATTCTTCAGAAAAGTATTACTGATTGTAAAAACCGATAATAGACCTCTCATACTTCAGACACATAAAACATAATTAAAACAATTCTTATAGAAACAAATTGGTCTAGACAAACTAAAATTTGCTTGCATATTGAAAATTCAAATGGTCATGTTGAGCTCCTCTAGAAGGGAAAACATTTTAAACCCCAAAAAATACTAACAAAATTCACTCAGAAAGGATGTGACATTACCTATTTCTGAAGGCGAAGGATGTGTGATAGATCTGCATTGTAGACTTCACCAATTCATCATTGAAAGGGACAAACTTGGACCTCCCCCTGGTCGTACCAGAACTGCAAACACACAAACTTTCATTCATTTTTCATTTGATATAATTCAAAAAGAACTTTGAAGATTCGATCGTAAACACCATACCTCAACGAAATCGCTGTCACACACTTCCCGGTAAGAATTGGAGACTCCTCCCCATCTGTGATTCTCTGTATGTAAGGCTCCAAGTCCGAATGGGTAACCAATGGTATGCAAGCTTTGAAGCTCTCGGGGTCAGTTCGACCACCAAGCCCAAAACTCTGCAAATACTCTGCCTCACCATTCAATTCGAGAATCCTGCGCAGGGTCTCAATCTGAACACGACCCGCGTCCTTCGTGAGCACCTCGAATTCCTCTAACACCCTCTCGTGCTTTGATTCCCCCATCTTCTGTAACATCTTTAAGTGCTTCTAAGCACACCAACCGCTTTCAAAGCCACTGTAAACAGAGGAGAAAAGTCACATCAGATTTCATATCCATGAAACAGAAGACCTAATTAAAAGAAATAGTTGAAGCACAGTATAACAAAGCCCATCTTAACTAGCTAAGCCCAAAATTGTGTGTGTTGTGAAACAAACTGTTCTTCAAGAAAAGAAAACCAGAGAGAAAATGAATAAAAAAAATATATAGAAAGAGAGAGAGACCCATTAAAGCATAATTGATTGTTGGGAAACACATATGCGGAAGCCATCAACAAAACCCGAGATCGAATACAAGAACGAAACATCATCACACGAAGAACATAAAATATATTTGGTTCTGCTTAAACCTACATCCAACATGTTGTTAACAGAGTTCTCACTAGTTGAGATACAAAAACAATAAGAGACTCCCAAACTCTCTCATAGAGTTACCCTCTCTTAAAACCCTCTCAACCTCTCAATGGATCTCTACATCATATATCATGCTATGCCAAATTTAGCCATATAACTTCCTTTCCAAGTAATCTCCTAACAAACAAATCTATTTCCCTAATTTTAGAAGATTAACGTTATATATCTTACGATCAAATCAATCTACCAATTAGTGTTCACCCTAATATAGTTTTATCATAGTCGTCCGATGTGATACACCGAATCGAGACATAATCCCAACATTGTAAGAACATAATATGCTAGGAATAATCAAATATTGAAGAATCCTAAAACGAGTAAAAAAAATTGTGACGTGTAACCTATAAGAGGAAGAAATCAAATGAACTTATTAAGGACACGTTTGGTTTCGTGCCATTATTTTAGATAGATTTACTTTACCATGAATCATTCTTTCAAGAATTATTTTACCAAGAATTCATATTCTATCATACTGTTTGGTTCGCTAGTGGATTTATGCGAAGAATCACTTTCTTCACACATGGAAAATGATAGAAAATTTTGATTTAAATGTCTAAAATACTTTTACTAATAGTCTTATACATATACTTGCAAAATTTATTTCTTTACCCATATCACACTTATAAAAAATAAGTAATCCTTTTATAAATATTTAACAAATGCAAATAAATAAAACAACCGATTATATAATTAAATGCATAATAAGAGTAATCTTTCTAAATAAGTAATTAATTTGTTAAGATGTTTTATTAAGATGTAATTAATTTTTAGGGGTATAATGGTCATTAAAAAATAAATTCCATAATCCACCCGGATTTTCAGAATCCCACCAAATTGGTGGGGATTCAGATTCCACCCGATTTTCCTTGGATTTTGGATCCCATGATGCCCACATTTTCTTTCAAGATAAGCCACCAACCAAACAGTGAATTTTAACACTTTCCCATTAATTGCAGGCTGGAATCAGAATCCACCTTAATGTGACACACACCAAACAGGGTCTAAAAGAAAATTGAAGATGCACATCAATGATAGACTAATCAGGTAATTGATACAGTAAACAAAGACTTCCTACTCCCAAAACCCCCAAAGAAATCCTTCTTACGCAAAAAAAAAAAAAAAAAGGACCCTACAAAATCATTGCAGAAGATGTGTACATAAATAGGAAAGAAAAAAAAATCGAACTTTTAATACCCAGATATTGAAAAAAAAAGCGCAGTTTCTTTCCCTCTAAAGAGTATCAAAAGCCCCCACTTCAACCAAACAAAATTTATTTCAAAATTTACCGAATTTCTTCCAACAATTTAATAATGGGATAACTGAAAAGAAAACACAAATAATTCAATTTGGGTTTCTCACCAATCAATCAGTACCGTATGAAACACTGTGTAGATTCAGCAATCGAAGCTCTAAAGCTCTGAGAAGTCCCAACACAGAGAGAGAGAGAGAGAGAGAGAGAGAGGGACTAATTGGTTATGGAGAACCGAAGCTTTACTTGCTCTTCCATATTTATAGCCCCAAAAACCACATTTTTTATTTGGGTAATATGCATTTGGACCCTCAAGTTTCCAAAAGCGAGGGAAACACCCCCAAAGTTTAAAACTATGCACTTACATCCCTACTTTTATATTTTTTTTTTGTTAAGATGTGACAAAAATAATTTAAAATTATTGTTTTACCCTTAATTCTTTAAATATCCACAAAAAATAAATTAATTAATTCCGGATATGCTTTATGAAAATTAACTTATACAATAATTATAATTAACTCTTCAAATGTGTCATGGTGCATTTTTTTTAGAATTATTAAATCACACAACAATTAATTAAAAAGAAAAAAACAATATAAAAATTTAATTAAAATTATAAAAATATATTTTTATCTCATCTTAATAAAAAATTTAATTAAAGAGAGTGTAATTGCATGTTTTTAAATTATAAAAAGTGTTTTTATATGTTTAAAAAATTTCAGAGGGTCCAAATACATTTTACGCCCTTTTATATTGGACGGAAAGCAGAAACAAAGAACAAACAAGAATTGCAGGTCTACGTGTTTGACCGGTTTCCAAAAATGCTCTTTTTCAATGCACCAAATCTACGCTGGTACTGGCCGGTCATAATAGACCTGGGTTGGGTTGGGTTGTGCCGTTCAGAGGTCCACTGAATGGACGGTTTATATTTGTTGTCACTTTCGATGGTGATTGTTGCATTGAACGAGTACCATTTATGTGGGGGACCTTTGATTTATTTATTTATTTATTGTGAGGACGTAAATAGTTTGGAAGATATCCGATAATTCGGCGGTGATTGGCACCGAGTTCCGACTGCGGTGGCGTTGGACTGTAAACTAAATTTTCAAACTTTAAAAAAATCTGAATAGTGTTTTAAACATGTGGAGTTTAGATTTTCAAACTCTATGCCTCTGTTTAAATACATAATAAGATTTATTCTAGAGTATATAATTATACTAACATAAGTGGATGTAAAAATAGAATAAGTGATTTGTGTTTGATTGTATTTTGAATTATTTTCGTTGGGAAACGTAATAATATAGTTTTTGTTATTTAAATAAAACGTAAATAAAGTGTAGATAAAGATTTATAAAAAGTAAAAAAATGATGATAGTTGATTTAGCAGGTGATTTATAAGAGATGATGATAGTTGATTTGACTATGGGCCTACATATTTTTTAGGTGGAATAACATGAAATAACTGTAATTTCAAGGATTGGCTGGAACCTATATACCATTCTATACCAGTTTATGTAGACATACATTATCACTATGTATTCAATGCACCCAAACATCCAAATTCTTAAATTTTGCTTTATTCTATGTTATCAAGTCCCCTATTCCACGTCCAAACGAGAGGATATATGAGAGATGAGTCACTCATGCAAGTCCATCCCTAAATATGAGCATATCCATTTATATAAAATAAATCATGTCTAAATAGTAATTAGGATAAATAGAAAAATAACAACACATAGAGAAGAGAATAAAAAAGTACAAGAATATCAAATAACGAAAGCGACGGTGACAGGAGGGTAAAAAAGGTTTCTACCTCCCCCCCCCCCCCATCCACAGCGCTCTTTTATGGATAGAGAGTTGTCACTCTTTTTTTTTTTTTTTACAACCCAAAATATAGTCCTATATAGCTCATTAAAAATTCAATAAATTATATACATCATTAAACAATGTATATACCTCGTTAAATTTTTTTCTTACACTTATTAAAAATCAATTCATTCAACTCAAAATAGAGCAATATATACAATTTTTAAAAACATATACCTTATTAAATGATGTTTATTTTTTTTTTAAAATAAAAACATGTATGATCTAACTGTCTAAGTTTTAAACTATAAAAATCACTAAGGGGGGGTAGTCGATACAGACTTTGATGAATTTCTGTGGACATTATTTAAGTGATGAACTTTTGTAGACTTTTCAGACTTTTGCAGACTTTCACAAATTGACTCTCATAGACTTCACAGACTTTTTACAGACTTTCATAGACTTTTGCATACTTTCATATATTAACTCTTATGGACTTTCACAAACTTTTACAGACATTTGCAGATTTTCACAGATTGATTCTCATGGACTTTCACAGTCATTTGCAGACTTTCACAAATCACTCTCATGGACTTTCACATACTTTCAGAGATTTACTCTTTTCACATGTGGATTTCTATTAATAAACACAATAATGTTTTTAAAATTTTAAAATAACAAATAAAGAACTCAAATATTCAAATTCAACATAAATTATTGATACCCAACATAAAATATAATTTAATATAATAAATATCAATCTTCACACATCTGAAATGCATATTGTTAGAATGCCATGATAAAGACACCATTTTTAATTAGATAATATTACATTAATTCACCATGAATATTGATGTCATAGTCATCTCACATACGTTTAGCTATATTTAATCGTCAATTATTAGCATCTCGACGTTGTTGCTCTTGAGTTTAAACTTCTGGAGGGTCTTCATTGTCCTCTCGTTGTTGCTCCTCAGTTAGAACATTTAAAAAATATATATATGCATCTATATTGTACAATAATAGAAACATCTTCAAGGAAAATCAAATCAAACATTATACATATAATCAAATATATGATAAATCTATATTTTAGAAAATAATTGTGGATAATCTAGGCATATATTATATAAAATAATTACCATTCTCATATATTCATCAAACATATGAGGTAATAGGAATATTTCATACATATGGACATTCATAAAAAAAAATGATAGATAAAGAAAAAAATGTGAATAAAAATATGAAAGGCATGGATAAAATTCATAAAAAAGATTTGTTAAAAAAAGAAGAAGAAGAAATATTCACAATGTTGGAATAAAAATCCATGAGAATCCCACCCATTTGGGTGGGATTTTGAAATGACTTTTTCCTTTATATTTCTCTCTCAAAAGTCCACAAGAATCCATCACTTATGAAAGTCTTCACAAATCCTGTTTAAATTGAATAACACATGACAAAATATCTACTAGGCGATACCGATATAGACCTGCGAGTGGAAACCACAAAGAAAGATTACAAGACTTATATGTGGGTTGCAATCAATCAATTCGGATAGAGGCCATGTCCATAGAATTGATTTCCATCAACCAACCAAGGTTTGAATCCAGCCTTTCACCTTTGTTAATGTGCTGTTTTAGCAGCTCATTGGATTGGTTTCCATGCTATTATATGCGACTTAGATACTGGAAAGCCCCTATCCCAATAGGAACCCCATTGGGAATGTGTTTCTGAACCACTGCAGGAGTTTATAGGGTACAATGTTGGACCCCCTCCCAAAAGTCCTCGGAAAATTCCCACGTCTTTGAGTTAAGATTTTATAAATGGCACCATAGCGGCAAAGCTAGAGGGTGGTTCATAGCCATGCGCTCCAATCCTCTGAGCTACAGTCCCCACCACATCTCCACTTTGATTTGTTCAATATCATAGGAATATATGAATGTCAAATAATTTCTGAGTTGATGATGTTTAAAGGCATTTCACTGCCATGTCATGAAGTGAGTTTCTAAATATTGAAGGGAGCCCAGCACTATTCAGTTATGGGAAACATCCCTCATTCTTGTGCAATGGACTAGTATTAGATATATTTTCCAAGTGAATTTCGTAATCTTTTGTGAAAACTTTTTGAGATCTTAGGATTACTTGAAGAACTTTTTTTCTCTGATCCTTATAAACTCAAGAGGAAGTCTTTATAGCATATTCTGTTTCATGGTTGATTTTTCATTGTGAATGGAAGCTTTAGAAAGTTTGTGCCAACACATAATCAACCTTAGGAACTCCAGGAAACTCAAGTGGTAGTTACATAGACTGGCTTAAGGAGCATCTGAACCTTCAGACTCTCAACTTTCAACAACATATATCATACCTAGTCTGGGTGTTTGTTTTGGTGATAATACACATTATCAACCAGTACCTTGTATCCACATACCGTTTTAAACTTTTCCCTCTATAGAATACATGATTATCTTAGAAGGTTGTCCGCTTTTTCTTCAAGCTTCCATGTAGGTTTCTTCAAAAAAAAATTTGGTACACTTCCAAGATTAATTTACATCTTATCAACTTATTGCTTTTTTGGAATGTTTCCATTTGATGAGTTGTTCTCATACTAGTTTATTTTCCCCATCTCTATCTCCCATTTTATTGCTGGTAGCTATTTCTAAAACATGTAACTTGATCTGCGGTCGTAGTTTGAAGTGCAGCCGCATGTACCAGTATGTGCGGCCACATATGCTGATGTGCGTCCTCAAGAGTGTAATTAGGGATGTGCGGCCACATATGCTGATGTGCGACCCCAAGAGTTTATCTCATCTTAATAAAAAATTTAATTAAAGAGAGTGTAATTGCATGTTTTTAAATTATAAAAAGTGTTTTTATATGTTTAAAAAATTTCAGAGGGTCCAAATACATTTTACGCCCTTTTATATTGGACGGAAAGCAGAAACAAAGAACAAACAAGAATTGCAGGTCTACGTGTTTGACCGGTTTCCAAAAATGCCCTTTTTCAATGCACCAAATCTACGCTGATACTGGCCGGTCGTATTAGACCTGGGTTGGGTTGAGTTGAGTTGGGTTGTGCCGTTCAGAGGTCCACTGAATGGACGGTTTATATTTGTTGTCACTTTCGATGGTGATTGTTGCATTGAACGAGTACCATTTATGTGGGGGACCTTTGATTTATTTATTTATTTATTGTGAGGACGTAAATAGTTTGGAAGATATTCGATAATGCGGCGGTGATTGGCACCGAGTTCCGACTGCGGTGGCGTTGGACTGTAAACTAAACTTTCAAACTTTAAAAAAATCTGAATAGTGTTTTAAACACGTGGAGTTTAGATTTTCAAACCCTATGCCTCTGTTTAAATACTGAATAAGATTTATTCGAGAGTATATAATTATACTAACATAAGTGGATGTAAAAATAGAATAAGTGATTTGTGTTTGATTGTATTTTGAATTATTTTCGTTGGAAAACGTAATAATATAGTTTTTGTTATTTAGATAAAACGTAAATAAAGTGTAGATAAAGATTTATAAAAAGTGAAAAAATGATGATAGTTGATTTAGCAGGTGATTTATAAGAGATGATGATAGTTGATTTGACCATGGGCCTACATATTTTTTAGGTGAAATAACATGAAATAACTGTAATTTCAAGGGTTGGCTGGAACCTATATACCATTCTATACCAGTTTATGTAGACATACATTATCACTATGTATTCAATGCACCCAAACATCCAAATTCTTAAATTTTGCTTTATTCTATGTTATCAAGTCCCCTATTCCACGTCCAAACGAGAGGATATATGAGAGATGAGTCACTCATGCAGGTCCATCCCTAAATATGAGCATATCCATTCATATAAAATAAACCATGTCTAAATAGTAATTAGGATAAATAGAAAAATAACAACACATAGAAAAGAGAATAAAAAAGTACAAAAATATCCGATAACGAAAGCGACGGGGACAGGAGGGTAAAAAAGGTTTCTACCTCCCCCCCCGCGCTCTTTTATGGATAGAGAGTTGTCACTCTTTTTTTTTTTTTTTACAACCCAAAATATAGTCCTATATAGCTCATTAAAAATTCAATAAATTATATACATCATTAAACAATGTATATATCTCGTTAAATTTTTTTCTTACACTTATTAAAAATCAATTCATTCAACTCAAAATAGAGCAATATATACAATTTTTCAAAACATATACTTATTAAATGATGTTTATTTTTTTAAAAAATAAAAACATTTATGATCTAACTGTCTAAGTTTTAAACTATAAAAATCACTAGGGTGGGGGGGTAGTCGATACAGACTTTGATGAATTTCTGTGGACATTATTTAAGTGATGAACTTTTGTAGACTTTTCAAACTTTTGCAGACTTTCACAAATTGACTCTCATAGACTTCACAGACTTTTTACAGACTTTCATAGACTTTTGCATACTTTCACATATTAACTCTCATGGACTTTCACAAACTTTTACAGACATTTGCAGATTTTCACAGATTGATTCTCATGGACTTTCACAGACATTTGCAGACTTTCACAAATCACTCTCATAGACTTTTCACATACTTTCAAATATTTACTCTTTTCACATGTGGATTTCTATTAATAAACACAATAATGTTTTTAAAATTTTAAAATAACAAATAAAGAACTCAAATATTCAAATTCAACATGAATTATTGATACCCAACATAAAATATAATTTAATATAGTAAATATCAATCTTCACACATCTGAAATGCATATTGTTAGAATGCCATGATAAAGACACCATTTTTAATTAGATAATATTACATTAATTCACCATGAATATTGATGTCATAGTCATCCCACATACGTTTAACTATATTTAATCGTCAATTATTAGCATCTCGACGTTGTTGCTCTTGAGTTTAAACTTCTGGAGGGTCTTCATTGTCCTCTCGTTGTTGCTCCTCAGTTAGAACATTTAAAAAATATATATATGCATCTATATTGTACAATAATAGAAACATCTTCAAGGAAAATCAAATCAAACATTATACATATAATCAAATATATGATAAATCTATATTTTAGAAAATAATTGTGGATAATCTAGGCATATATTATATAAAATAATTACCATTCTCATATATTCATCAAACATATGAGGTGATAAGAATATTTCATACATATGGACATTCATACAAAAAAAGATGATAGATAAAGAAAAAAATGTGAATAAAAATATGAAAGGCATGGATAAAATTCATAAAGGAAATTTGTTAAAAAAATATATATATATATTCACAATGTTGGAATAAAAATTCATGAGAATCCCACCCATTTGGGTGGGATTTTGAAATGACTTTTTCCTTTGTATTTCTCTCTCAAAAGTCCACAAGAATCCATCACTTATAAAAAGTCATCACAAATCCTGTTTAAATTGAATTACACATGACAAAATGTCTACTATGAGAAGTCTTAATTGAATAACATTAGACTTTATGTCCATGAAATAATGTCTCAATTGAATAACACTTGACTTTATGTCCACGAAATAATGTCTCAATCGAATAACACTAGACTTTACGTCCACGAAATAATGTCTCAATCGAATAACACTAGACTTTACGTCCACGAAATAATGTCTCAATCAAATAACGCTGGACTTTTTGTCCATGAAATAATGTCTCAATCGAATAATGCTGGACTTTTTATCCATGAAATAATGTCCCAATTGAATAACGCTGGACTTTTTGTATACAAAATAATGTCTTAATTGAGTAACGCTGGATTTTTTGTCCATGAACCAAAATCCTGATTGAAAAACATCAAATTTATAAATCCATGAACATGAACATTTTGTCCATGAAAATCCTAATTGACTACCCCGTAAATCAAACATTTTAACTATGATTAGATTTTATTTTTTGGACCATAACAGGGTACATGGGCCACACCAGTGGGCTAGCAAGGTCGTTGTCCCACAGTAGGGTCCACCATGGTAAGCGAGGCGGGCTGTCGAGGTTTAAATGGGCCCGTATCATGCTAGGCCCATCGTTATTCCACGACAGAGTCCGACACGACAAACAAGTTGTTCCATGGTGGTTGATGCAAAAATTTAGGGCTAGTTTAAAAAATATTAAAGTTTTTAAAGATAAGTTATTCTAAATTTAGGAGATAAAACTTTCATCAATTTTGTTCTTATTCACATTTGTCAAAATCGAGACAAAAAGTAAGAATAAATGATATCCCAATCATTTGGTGAAACAAAATATTCTCATTTTTATTTTAAAATTGAAACAATTATCCATAGTTTATCCAGATTATTTTTATATCAAACAGAGATAAACAGTTATTCTATTCACTTATCTCCATAATTATCCTTTATCCCACCACTTATCACATTATCAAAACCAGCATTTAGTAACTGAAAGTCTGAAACACAATGGACCACATACCAAATCTTTTAACCACTTGATATTTATGGAGAGACTATAACTTATAAGTTCCAAGTTTTACTCTTATTATAGGAAAATATTTTTAGAGTGTTGATACACTAAAGTCCGGTCATGAGAATTATTTTTTTTACTAGGTTCTTAACAGAATTTTAAATTAGGGTTCATGTATATTCACAACAAATCTAACTTGATTAAATATTTTATATCATTTTTATTTTATTAAAAGCTACAAATATTATAAAATATTTTATAGTAATCTAAAAGCCCAAAAGCAACAAAAAAAAATTTAAATTTTGAATGGAAAAAGTTTTAAAAAATTATAAAAATACTTATTCAATATTTAATTTAATTAATCAGAGAGAGAGGGAGAGATATATGAATGTTAGAGAGAGATCTTCTTGAAATGAAAATAACTACATAAATAGAGATTTTGTTATTATGATTGGAGAGATTTGAGGGGAGGGGGGGTGATTTTAGGCTTCATTGAGATAAATTAATTCACCAAAAGAAAAGTGACACATTTCACCGTCCATCTACTTTATTCCATGGTTCCAAAGGGCACTCAATGGGTTAGTGCTCTAGACAATTGCGATAGTTGTCTTCTCCCATGACCAGTCATGGATACAAACAGTCTGTTTTGCAACCACATTTATAATCTAGAAGCGGTTATTCGATTATCTATACACTATGATAATACATAATAAATTGTGATAGTTTAGTATAATATATAAAAATTATTTCTCTCAATGTATATACTCACTTTTTATAATATATGTGTATTCAATGGGCCGAGTGTTATATTATTTTTTTTTAAATAAGAAAAACAGTGAGAGCTGTGAGCTATGAAAAGGACAACACACATGTCCAACTTATCATTTTCTAAAAAATTAACTAAATAAATAAGAACATTCGACAACCCCAATAAAAGAATGCCATGAAGCACATGAGACACCCCCCATCACACGTGGTCCAGCAAACATAGGTCCCCAAAAAAAACACTTCACATGAATACAAAACTGACCACAATTAACCTCTCCACATGGATACACACTTTCCTCTGTTTCCCACATTAGTTGGACATCAATTATATATATCAGCAGCCACATCTGTCATCTACCTCCATAGATCACATCACAGATCCCCCTCCAAAAGTTGGGGAAAAAAAAAACCAAATGGATGCAGTCCCTCACATCAAATCCAAAATTAGTTTGGATAGAAGCAGCAGCAGCAGCAACACAGATGGAACAAGACATGAATGTCTGGGACTGTGGCAGCCCATTATACGACTCTTTCGAGCTCATCTCAGTCTATCATTTCCTCGATCGCAATCTCATATTCTCTGGTGGTGGGACGGATTCGAAGAGGCCGTTATCTGGCCAGATCTCCGATAATAATAAGATCAAGATGCTAGAGAAGAAGAGATTTTCGAAGTTGGGAGGGTTAGGAAGGTACTTGATAGGGAAGAAGGGTAACATGGCAATGCTTTTTAGTAGCATACTTGCTTCTTTGAGAAAAAAATGAAAGTTTTATGTGAATCATGCATGTAACATCTTTTAAATGGATTGGTTATACTTACATGCCAGTTTGTGGACAACTGTGTGTTTTGGCATGAGATATTGATTGCTTTCAATGAGACATTTATTATGTATCATTTACCTTTAATTTCAATGAGTTCCAAAATTTCATTATTATATCATTGTATAGCAACGAAGTTACAATTTAATTGTTTACATCACTCTTGGGTGGATTCCCTGTTTTAAAAAGCAAAGAGTTTCTAAATGCGGATTCAAACACTTTATAACATAGTTGCATTTCAAACCCCTCCTCTCACTTCATTAGAATAAAAAAAAAAAACACAGCAATTGAAAAGCATGTGTTGCGAAAGTGTCTGGCAGGATATCGATTTCATAAAAAAAAAAAATCCAAAGCTTTATTAATGCTTAGTTATGTTACACATGATTCTTATGTACATTCTTCTTTCCAGTTGTTTTTTCAAGGATATACTTTGCTGCAAGAAATATATGATTCTTCAATTTTATATAAAATTCATTCAAATACATTTTATTTTATTTTTCATACAGATGGAAACATCCTCTGAAGAAACACAAACAAGACTGTTCCCACCTTTTATCCTCAACAATAATTACAACAAACACAATCACAATTACTAACAGAAAGTAGTGCTGAAATAACTCTTCACAACATTGTTGCACATGATCTGTAACACTTTAGCATTAGAGGCATTGACACACCTAGGCATCTTGAACTGGCTGACCGCCGCCCCGAGCCCGAGGTAGTGGTCAAGTATCTTATGGAAAGTCCCTTGCTGGACCACACGCAGCTCAAGTGGTCCTATGGTCCTGACCTTCCTCGAACTCACATACCCAGCGTCCACAAAAGAGAGGTCAAGGCGGTCACAGCATGCATGCAAGACATCTTCGCTGCCTTCCCCGCTCAATTCCCAGAATATGACGTAGTGGCCAGGGTCCGTCGATAGGTCCACATGGCTTGTAAAGTCAACGAGCTCGATCTTCTCATCAGCCAGTAGCTTTGTTGCCTCCACAACGGCTAATTGGAGGTCTTTCTCTGTGTTCTTGTCAATGTTAATGGTCAGGAGGAGGTTTCGCCTACACACAAATTGGAGCTCGGGTGTTGAATCGTGGAAGCCTTTCACCTTTACAACATCGCCTAGGCGATACCGATATAGACCTGCGAGTGGAAACCACGAAGAAAGATTACAAGACTTATATGTGGGTTGCAATCAATCAATTCGGATAGAGGCCATGTCCATAGAATTGATTTCCATCAACCAACCAAGGTTTGAATCCTTTTTCATTGGAACCAATTTTCAAGAATACTTTTTTTTTTCTTCCATAAAGCTGCTTTTCCATAAAAAGATGATCTCAGTCGTCTAATTTTTTTTTAAAAAATATAAAAATCAAAATATGAAATCAAAAGTTAAAGTTTAAAAACATCCGAAGGGAACCAATGAAAATTGATTTTGCAAAGGCAAACAAAATTGGGGCCCTGAGAAATCTTGATAGAAATCCAATTTGTGCATGTACCAAGATGATGACGATAACAGCAGCAAAGACTAAAATACAAAAGATGTGTATGCACTCGGAATCCTCGGATATTTACGTTACGTAAAAGGCAATTAAATCAAGAAAAGGACGACACCTTGACAAAGTAGTCTGCTAAGGAAACTCTGCAAGGTTAAACAAGAAATAAAAGAACCCATATATTTTAATGGATTGAATAACTTATTTTTATGCATATGTTATAATTCTAATGTTGTTGTCTATTTCTCACATGGCATGAACAAAAGAACCTACGCTGTTCTGTTAGTGACACCATGCAATGATCGTCATGGATGACATGATTAAGTTTATAGCTCATAATTTAATTGCTTCAGGTTGGATTCTTCCAAAACAACCATAATGAATCAGCGGAGCGCAATGGAAAATTTAATGCAACATGTTTGGGATCACCTATATAAGAAAAATTTGTGTGTTTCAGCTAAACTGAACTTGAACCCAGAGGACATTAGAACAGACAATCAACTTAGATGACACTAAAGCAGACATCACTCCTGAAGATAAGCTTGAAACTGCACTTCCAATGGACTAATTTTCAAAGCTGATTCGTGGAAAAAACAAACCATATGAAAGTTCTTCAAATGTTTCTTTTTCCTTTCTTAAAGGCATTAATGTATGTCGACTGTTATCGTTTTTTCAACATCAAGCATCAGCAGTAGATGAGTTTGATATACAGGTTTTAGAGTTGCAAACAATGCAGGGGACCTTAGATATGAAGTTAGTAAAAAGAAAAAGTAGCCAAATAAAGAAAAACAAATGGGACCACAGTTATAAAGTTTGTTCAATGGTTAAAGTCCTGATGATAAATGAATTACTGAATTGACCAACTGGATAGTATTAATGAAAGGCTGTCTTTACCTACCGCAAAGCTACTATTTAACACTTATTTATTTTTATTTTTTTTAATACTGAATAACTTCGTTCTGCATAAACAACTATCTAGCATGACAGGAAAGCATGAAAATCAAATGATAGATTTACTAGATCACAAAATAGATCCAAATAGAAGATGGAAAACAGGAAATATCTAAAATTTCTTAAATCCACTAATAAAAAAACGACAACATGAACATTATTTTTTTAAGACTCCAAATCTGTGTCAAACATGAAGTAAAAAAAAGCAAATCAATTAAGAGGGTGGTTAGTGGGAGGTCAAATGGCAGTTTCTATCCATAAATTCATAACTTCACATAATACAAAAAGTGAGAAGAAGCTATTCATAAAGGGGGAAAAAATCAGATAAGCAAGACGACACAGAACACAAAATATTAGTGGACAACGCCCTCAAGACAAAATGGCATGGTGTTTAAGCAAGCAAGATTGCAAAAATATGTGCTAAAGATTTCACCACAGGCATACTTCAAAGGGAAAATTATAGAGAACCAAAATATGAAGTTTGTTGGTACCTGCAAAGCTGGTGAAGACAAGCTCATACTCTTCACCAATCTTGACCTCCGTAAGTCCAACTGGCTCCAACTCCTTATAAACAATGGTGGAACCAGTATTACCCAGCTCTTGCTCCTCAAGTTCCTCTCTGAGTGGGATAAATTCAAAGTACGCAATATCAGGAAGCACCGCATAAGTCACTGACTCAGGAGGCAACAAAGGGTTGATATTTGCGCCAATCCATCCTTCGGAAGACCCATAGTCTGAACTCACAAGGGGCAAGTCTCCCGCATAATGTCTCAATTTCTTGAGATAAAGCTCCATCGACCCTGTCATGATACCATAAACATACTTTGCATTGGGCCAAAGCTCAGGTATCACTCCATACCAGTTACTCAACCTAGAACACTTTCCATATATATCATCAGCCAATTTGGGGTTTGGCTTCAAGAGTTTGGAAACAGCTGCCCGAACAGAAGGGACAGTCACTCTACTTGAAAGCACTCCCTCTCTGATATTGTCACATAATTCTTCCCATATTTGTTCAAATGTACGGAATGCGTGGACAATTCCATGCGCAAACGTAGAAGATATGAACTGCACCTCTTCAGAGTAGATCAGGCCACACAAAAGGTGGCAATACAAAGTTTGGCTGAAGTCCGGGCCAAAGATGACTTCATCAGGACTACAACATTGGGACATGATGTCTTTCATCGTGTTCTTAAACTGGTCACAGCGGAACACATGTGTGGTGGCCGTGGAGGCAGTGAGACCCCCTCTTGTTTTAAATTGCTTACCACTGTAAATGAATTGGAGGGCTTTTCCATTCTTAATAGGGTATTCCCTGCATAGTCACAAAGTTCATGTATTACATATTTGGTAACTGGTAAGTATTCCACTTGATATGGTATGTGCATATTTGTAGATCAGAAAATTAAGTATGGTATGGAGATATTTAAACTAGTTTCTAAATTATTATGGAAAAATACATGTTAAAAAAAACTATGTTTAGTCTGAGTGCAGCTATGACAACTCAAATCAGTTATTTAAACTATGAAGAATGTGATAAATCATCCAAATTGGAAAAAAAAAAATTGGATTCTGGATACGTAAATGTACAGTTTGACAAACCAATGTTCATTTTATAGGTAGTGGAAGAAATCCAATCGGAGAATTTTTCCAAACATTTGGAAAAGTTCAGAGGGTGCATCTTCAATTTACGGAAGAGAAATTCTTTTCGATTAGTTGGAAGCCATGATTTGTTTTCTTACAAAAGCATCCAAGTTTAAAGCCAGTCCATTTCTCCGAAAAAATTTACTGATTGCAAAAATCAATAATAGACTCTCATACTTCAGACGCATAAAACATAATCAAAACAGTTCTTATAGAAACAAGACAAACGAAAATTTTCTTGCATATTGGAAATTCAAATGGTCATGTCGAGCTTCTCTAGAAGGGAAAACATTTTAAACCCCAAAAAAATACTAACAAAATTCACTCGGAGAAGGATGTGTTATAACCTATTTCTGAAGGCGAAGGATGTGCGATAGATCTGCATTGTAGACTTCACCAACTCATCATTGAAAGGGACAAACTTGGACCTCCCCCCGGTCGTACCAGAACTGCAAACACACACACTTTCATTCATTTTTCATTTGATATAATTCAAAAAGAACTTTGAAGAATCGATCGTAAACACCATACCTCAACGAAATCGCTGTCACACACTTCCCGGTAAGAATTGGAGACTCCTCCCCATCTGTTATTCTCTGTATGTAAGGCTCCAAGTCCGAATGGGTAACCAATGGTACACGAGCTTTATAGCTCTCGGGGTCAGTTCGGCCACCAAGCCCAAAACTCTGCAAATACTCTGCCTCACCATTCAATTCGAGAATCCTACGCAGGGTCTCGATCTGAACACGACCCGCGTCCTTCGTGAGCGCCTCGAATTCCTCTATCACCCTCTCATGCTTAGATTCCTCCATCTTCTCTAACATCTTTAAGTGCTTCTAAGCACACCAATCGCTTTCAAAGCCACTGTAAAGCAGAGGAGAAAAGTTACATCAGATTTCATATCCATGAAAACAGAAGACCCAATTAAAAGAAATAGTTGAAGCACAGTATAACAAAGCCCATCTTAACTAGCCATGCCCAAAATTGTGTGTGTTAGTGAAACAAACTTTTCTTCTTGAAAAGAGAGAGACAGAGAGAGCCATTAAAGCATAATCCTAAAACAAGTAATAAATTTATGACATGCAAACTATAAGAGGAAGAAATCAAATGAACCCATTAAAGGAAAATTGAAAAAACACATCAATGATGGATTATTCAGGAAACTGAAACACTAATAAATCTTTCAAAGACTTCCCGATCCCAAACCCCAAAAAAAAGTCTTCCTTACCCAAAAACCAAATTTTGACTCCACAAAATCATTACAGAAGATGTGTATATAAATAAGAAAGAAAAAAAAAATCAAACTTTTAATACCCATATATTAAGTCCCCTTCACGGAATATCAAAAGCCCCCACCTCAAAAACAAAAAAAGTCACATAATCGAATAACTGAAAGAAAGAAAAAATCAACAAACCATCGACAGTTACAACCGTACACGCATCCAAATAAAACCAACATCAATGAATGCCAAAAAAAAAAAAAAAAACTCATTTGAGTTTCTCACCAATCAATCGGCACCGTATGAGTCACTGTGTAGACTCAGTGAGCAATCGAAGCTCTCAAAAGACCCAACATAGAGTGAGAGGGAGAGAGAGGGAGAGAAGCTAGTTGGTCATGGAGAACCAAAGCCTCTCTTGGTCTTCCATATTTAAAGCCCCAAAAATCAATTTTTTTTTAGAGAAATATCCAAATAACCCCCTGGATTTTCTTAAAGTCCATATAACTCCCTAAAAACATCAATATAAATTCATATAAGCCCCTGAGATAAACATTTGTTACAGATAAGGGATATTCTGAAGATATTTCATTTTGTTAACCCTAACTAAAAATATAGTATATTTTAACCCTTATAATTTTTTAAAACATGCGGACAACCTTCTGTACATGATAATTTTACTCTTCTAGATAGATTATAAAACTTTATTTAGAAGAATAAAATTGTCATTTATTAAGAATTTTTCACATTATAAAAGGTTTTAGTATACTATGTTTTCAATCCAGATTAATGAGACAGAATATTCGTATAATAATCATAATCTGTCAATAAAAATTTAACTCAAGTACTATTTAGATTTATATAGATATTTTCACGGGGCTATATGGACTTTAAGAATATCGAGGGGGTTATGTGGATTCATGCGGTTTAGGGTACGCCTGTCAATTATCTGAAAAAATCCGAATTCGATCTGAATCTGTATCCGAAAAATATCAAATATCTGATATTCGAAGATCCGGAATGCGGATATGGATATCAGTCTATCCGATCCAAAAAATATTCGTATCCGACATATATTACAAAAATATATATATTTGTATTATATATTGCCCATATTATTATCTTATATGATTAATCACAATGATAATATATTATAATACTATTAAATTTTCACTGTATGATATTGAAAGCGATAATAAGTTTTAAAATATTAATTTTAATTTTGACATCTTCATAAAATATCACTTAATTATTCAAATTAATATTAATATTCAAACATGTCAATTATCTAAAAAATATTCGTCTTCGATTCATATCCGAATTCAAAAATTAAGATATGGATATTGTCATATCCGATTCGTATCCGGATTAGTTTAGAGTGTGTGGAGGTGGGGGATGGATGGTTTGTTATTTGGATTTTCCCCCTTTTTTTAAATTTTGGACTGAAAACCAAAAAAAAGAAAAAAAAAAAAATGCAGGTCTACGTGTTTGACGGGTTTCCTAAAATGCCCTTCTTCAGACACCAAATCTACGCCGATATTGTTCGGTCGGATTTGACTTGGCTTTGGTTGCGCCGTCCACAGGTGCACTGAATGTACGGTTCTTTATTCTTTATTTGGGTTCATTGAATCGATGGTGATGCATGGAACGAGAACCATTTTTGTTATTTTTTTGGTGGGACGTAAAAAGTTTGGAAGATGTCCGATATTTCGTCATTATGCCCTCTCATTGGAATCTAATTACGTCAGTGTCCTTTTCTTCTTTTACTGCATGCACATCAGGGTTCAAAAATAAAAAACAAAAGTCAAACTGTTTTTTAATTTTTTAAAATTAAAGAAACAGAATGTTCACTTTAAAAGAATTACAAGAAATACCTATCATAAAAGAACTCCCATTAGTTCCAGGAGAGTAAAAAAAGATATTTACTTCCTCTTTAATAGTAGACTTGTATATAATAACTAATGATTTATAAAACGAGTTCTGTTGGCTGTTTGATATTCTTAAATAAAATGTTTATTTTAATTTTTCTTATAAAATTTTTAAAAAATAAAAATAAAAAGTGAGATCCCTTCTGATTGAATTTTATTTACTTTTTATAAAATTACTTCTTTTTAAATGCATTTTCAAACGCTCTTAAATTTTTTTATTTATTTTATCAGAGATATCACAGATCATTCGAGACAGTGACTAATCCCCCAAGTGTCTGGTGTTGCAACACCGTACCAGCCCCCCCGTTTGTTTTCGGTATAACCGTCCAGATAAATATTTTGGGGTGTTTGTTTATCCCGGATAACCCCAGATAAAGTATGCTAGAATAAACTGGTATTAAGTGGTATATGGATTTTAATCAATCCCTAGAATAAAAGTTATCCTGGGTTATTCCATTCAAAGAATATGTGGGTCTACTGTCAAATCAACTGTCATCACCTCTTATAAATCACCTATCAAATCAACTATCATTACTTTTTACCTTTTATAAATTCTTATCCATACTTTATTCACATTTTACCCAAACATCAAAACATTTATTCTTACGTTTACCAACAAGAATAATTCAAAACACAATCAAACACAAAATCACTTTATCCTTATTTATACTCACTTATGCTCGAATAAATGTATACTCTAAAATAAAACTTATCCCCATTTCAAATAGGGGCTAGAAGTTTTCTTATGGATACCAGATAAGTAGAGGGTGAGAGTTGAACATGCATTAATGGAAAGTAAATCCATGATACTAGCTAACTCACCAAGATTCTGGTGAGTCTCCACTGAGCTACTCTGAACAAGATTATAGTTTTCAAACATTACTCTAAACCGCCAACCAATGACTTGGTGATTGCAAAATGTCTCTCGTAAGGTTCATGCCCCACCTTTTTTTTTTTTTTTTGGAACTTAGTAAAAACTACCTAAATTGTTTCATCAAAATTATTTTTATATAATTGATATGTGTAGTATGGTTTAAAATTTTATTTTCATATAACTAATAAGTTTAATATGATTTAACGTTTTTATTTTGCTATTTTCTATAAACAAAATAGTCCTGCACTATAACTTACAATTTAGTCAATTTGGTCATCCAAATTGATTTGGATCAAACATATCATAGTATTGCTTTTTATTTTTTTTTTTTTTTTGGGGGGGGGGGGGGGACCATTCCATAGCATCCTTAGATATTTAGATATCATGAGTAAAATAATAAAATATAGACATCATTCCCCCCTATCCTTACGTGCAATCATCTTTAAAAAATTGTTCAAAAGTATAGATTTTGTCAAAAAGATAAAATTATCACAATGAGCCAAATCTCTCTCCTTAAATCTTAATCCCCCTTTCATTCTTAAAAAAAAAAAGTGATTAGTCTATAGATCAGTTTCTTACTGTCCGATTAAAATTAAAATTCATTAAAACATATGAACAGGGATAAAATGATAATAAGATGGGAGGTATGATTTCCGTATCGTATCATTTTTTATATAATAATATTTTAACTTAATTAAATACAATTCCGGATAGTTTTTATAATTTTGATATATTGGGAAGGAACAAGAATTTTTTTGTTTTTGTTCTCTTAAACCTTTTAGCCTAACACCAACCCAATTTGGTATAAACAGCAACAGTTTGATGGGATTAGGGTCAGTACTGACATGCGCAATACCAGATTCTGTAACGGCCAGTCACACTGTGCGTGCTATTCCGGAATTCCCGGATCCAGTTTAAGTTTATAACCACCAATCACTTTGAGTGAAACAATATTAATATGATAATGTTAGGAACATTTATTGCATTCACTTGCATTAATTATATAATTATACATGCATTTCAGTTAACGAAGCCCGTATATTTATAAAAATAAAATATTTATTTTAATAAATTACATATTTCGTTGAAGATATTAAATTTCACGTATAACTAAGTGTTGTATGTGACAAAACTTATAATAATAATAATAATAATAATGTAAATAGATTCCTATCTGGGAATTATAATCTTGGATTACCTAATTGGGACAAGTGGGGGTGGAAGAAATATTGACAAAATATGTTAATATAATTCTTTTTGTGGTGATTTTAGTCTGCCAGATGAGCATTTGTATATATAAAATACAATCTAATGCAAAGAGGTGACAAAGTTGCTTCTTGAAAATAAAAATACATATTTTATAATTAGTGAAAATGATATATCCAGGATTATAAAATATAAATGGGTTTATAAATGAATTGAGTGTAATGTAATAATGTTCATTTTCCTAGACTAGCATGGAAAGCCATACGTGCATAGGGGAGAGTGTGTGAGTTCTGGATGGTCGAGGACTCGGGCGGATGTTGGGACACGCGCATGCGCCGGGGTCTGAGAGGTGAGGAGATTGTGCAATTCACCAAACTGTTGGGGCTCGTTCAGGGGTTTAGACCGGAAGAAGGAAGGGCGGACTAAGTGATTTGGGCAGGAAAAACTGGGCAATGCTATTCAGTACGGCAAGGGTATGAATGGTTGACCAGAGAGGCAACAACTGACAGTACTTTCAATGCGCGTGCAGAGGTAATTTAGAAAGCAAAAATTCCATTGAAAGTCAAATGCTTCAACTGGTTCCTTTTACATAACCGCATAGTCACGAAGGTCTTCCGGTCACGGTGGAGACCATTGGAAGAGATTCAATGCTCTCTGTGTCAAGGTGGGGATGAAACTATTGAGTACCTGTTTTGCAAATGTCCTGTTGCACTCCGGCTTTGGTCCTTGCTCGCGGTGGCATCTGGGAAGCCGATGCTCTGCCGCTCACTTGAGGAGCTATGGGAGGTGGCTCGGCGAATGCGAACGAAGAACGATGGGAGCATAGCAGGTAGGGTGTGGCTATCGCTGTTTCTGGCTTGTACATGGGCTATTTGGCAGGCAAGAAATGATGTAATCTTTAAGGGTGCGACGTTCTATTTCGAAAACCTTTGGGAGTCTACGATCCATTTCATTAAGGAATGGGGCACATGTATGGGCGGAGCTTCGAGTATCATATTCGAGGAGAACGCGTTACACATTGTGGAGTAGTATGGGTCATTCAGAGAAGGTGGGTTAGAAACCTTTTATACGCGCCAATGGTAGGGTATGCATTACTGCCCTCGGAATGAGAGGCGTGGAGTCTAGAGAGTTAATTTTCAGTGGTTTTTCTGTTTTATTTGCTTTCTTTCGAGTTATGTTATTCTTCTCCTTTCCTTACCTCATTCGGTCATGTTCTTTCTTACTATAGGAATAGAAAATGACTATATTTAACTCAAAAAAAAAATTGTGATAATAATTATCAAAAGTTTCGAGTCATTTAGGAAATGAGATTTACTTTGACCTCTGAATTTAAATCTCAATTTAATACAGCATTATTTAATACAAATATATATGTGGCTTTATTTATTTGAATGTTTGTTAAGAAAAAACTAATAATCAATTGATTTAGACAAAAAATAATTAATTTGATTTTAATAATAAATCATAACAATCTTGCTCGTTAAATTTAAAAAAGATCTGGAAACTTTAGCATCCTTGAAACCAGGACTTTCATTTGTAAACTTTTAAATTATGATCATGATGTGACTTCTGATTTTGATTTTAACATCTCAGCCAAACCACAAATTAGTTTTAATAAAACAATTATGGATGAATTTAATTAATAATTAGTGGACTTATCAATGTTAGGATGAATTTGCACGAAATATTCTAATTTTATCCTTCTACTTTGACTTTCAATTATCAATGAAAATTAATTGAATGGAGGAATCGTGATAGGTTTTTTTTTATTGAATGATATTAAGAATAATCTTATATGCAATCTTATTTTATAATTTTTAATTGTTTTAATTTTTTTTAGAGAGGTATATATATTTACAAAAACTCTAATGTTTCAAGAAGTGCCTAAACAAATAACATTTGAAATTTTTATTTTTTTAAAAAAAAATTATGAGAATTGAACGTCTGAGAATTTAGTTTGATTAAGCAAATATTACTGAAACTTCAGAAATGGTGAAGTGACCAAGTGAATAAATAAATAAATATCTTCACTATATTAAAACACCAGCAAATCCCTCGTGTGTTAATTCCTTAACACGTTTGTGGTTGAATTGCATTTGTCACTCAGCATGAAAAGACAATAAACATAATCTATTTCAAGATCCAATAATTTAAACCATCTTATAAATTTCATCTAATATAAAAAACCATAAAATTTAATTAAGAAAAGAAATATAATATAAAATTATTGGATCAGAATTGTCTCTCAGCTTTCCCCGGCAATGGCATGTTTATGGTTGGAAGGTATTGATCAGTTGGTAGTAGGCATTAATAATAATATATATAATTAAAAATTTGTTTCATTATCAGAGGCTGGTGAGAATTTAGTGGTTTTGGATTATATGTAGTCGATATATAGTATATATATATATATATATATATATATATATATATATATATGTGCTAGATCTAGTTATTGAATTAAACTCACTTGAAGTAATTATTTTTAAAATCAAAGCACTAAATTCGAAGGGATGGAAAATATTTATTTTTATGGAATGATTAACTTGTAAGGAAAAGGCGTTGCTTTAATGCTTTTCAATGATTTGTAGAAGAAAAAAAATATCTATGTTAATTAGGATGAATTATAATTATCCAGTATTTACAACCTTCATCATTGTTCTATGAATGAAAATTAAAGTGAATAATTAAAGTGATAATCCAGTATTTACAACCTTCCTCATTGTTCGAAATTTTGAAAAAATAAAAATGGGGTGCACTATTTCTAGTAAGAGTAGCCATTTTATAATCTCATGAATCAGATTCCTGTGACCTGTCTGGGGAACCGCATTAATGTCTGAAGTCTAGAAGGAAAAACATACCATAAAAATGTTCATGTTAGATAAAATAAAAAAAACTAAAAAAAGTCAATTTTCATTTTTCATTAATGTCCATCCTATTAAAAATATAAGTGATGTGACACAATTTTTTTTTAATCTTTTATACGATAATAAAAAATCATCGAAATATATACTCATATTACCAAGATATATATATATTTATATAATTTATCAAAATATATGATTATTTATTTTTATAAAAATATATACTTAATTTATTAAATAAAATATACTATTTTTAAAAAATTTAAACACGTGTAAATTAAAATTAGAGTTGGAAGTACGTTTTATTCGATCATCAAAGTGTTTTTAACGTGATCTTTCTTGTTCATTAAACATTGTATATTTATAGACGTCACATATTTATATATAATTTTTTTATTCTATTGTGATTTCTATGATTACAGCCTAACAGGTGGTGGTCCCTAATTTTGTCTTCATTCATCGGGGTACTATATTATTTAGCATTTTTTTTTAATTTTAATCTTTGTTTTGTCTTTATTTGATTTTTTTCTAACAGGTGAGATGTGAATGGGTGAATTGCTTAAATATCCTTAATTAATTTATTTATTTTTTTTTTTTAGCCTTAGATTTTTTTAAAATTTTTTACCATGCAATCTAGTCCTTTTTTTTTTTTTTTATTCCTGATCGGTCTAAAGTATCCACATTTTATTTTTTCAATTTGCAGTCACATAATGTGTGGTTACATAATATGCTTAATTAGTTACAAAAATACATATATCTACAAATATATAATTATATATGCGTAAACTTGTTTTATAAACGCTTATCCATGCAAGGTAGAAAGAATGATCGACTGGTTCTCACAACTCACTACATGTGTAGGTACAAATATGAAATTATTATTGAAGCATATAAGTTTTTTCTTCTCCTCAACAAATATTTACATTGGCACTTAGTGATTTTGGACTTTAGAGGAGTAGGTGTTTTGTGTAGTGCAACCCGTTATCTCATATTCTTAGTAAAATATATATGCTTGACTAGTTAACATGGATCAATAATAGTTGATATATTTATTTTAATGACACTCTGAAAATTTATCTATAATAATTTTGTATACATTAAATGCACTTATAGATGAAAATGATAGAATTTTTAATTCATGAATATATTGTATATATAGTAATTTTGTGTTTAATCATCTTCATATTCGTTAAACACTCTTTGTAAATAACTATTAAATATCTGTAACTATGTGTATAATTTTTTAATGTATAACATTGTATTTGTATATTCTGTAACTCTGTATATAAGAGGTATTTTAAATATTATGAAAAGTTAGGGGTAACAAAAAAAAAAAAGAACAACACTGTAGAGGTAAAGAAAAAAAAAGTTTAGGGCAGAATAAAAATTGAACTATTGATCAAAGGGCATTTGAACAATTCACCTTTTGTAAAATTATAAATCAATTACATTCATATGCAAATGTTGTTGCACATGCCGACATATGCGGTCACATATGCTATTTTGATTGGAACTGTATATGATTCGATGTGTAATAACGTTTGAATAGAGTTTAAATGGGATTCAAAAGAGAGTTCAAAAACATACAAAAATATTAGTACTCTATGAACAAATTCATTTAGAAATACATTCAAACGTTTGAACAAACAATTTTTAAAAATAAAATAATGATAGTTGGAATGGTTAATGTGCAACTGCATATACAGGATATGCGGCCGCATGTGTGTTTGGACCCCGACAACACATGCGGACCGCGTATTATTTTGAAATATTGATTATATTTAATTAAATAAAAATAATAAATACAGTTATTTAGTGTGATTGTTATGCACTCATGTGTGCTAAGATTAATGGATGACAAGTTTTAGTTAAATTTAAATGAATGGTAATAGAATGTCGTATTTAAAAAATTATACTGAGTTCTTTTTTATTCCAAAAAATAGGATGGAATGGGTGGCAATATACATTACCCGGATATGAATATAGGTGCAAAATATCTCAGAAACTGAAAAAATCAGTTCCAAAATATTTGATTTAAAATAAAAATATTTAGAGCCGCAATATTAAGATTTTGTGGGTTACTGGAGACCCACCAACTCCAATTGTGGGTTTCAATTTCAAGTTTAAACTTTTCAAGAGTCATTAACTCCTATTGTGAGTTTTCAAATTTAATTTTTTAAGTCTTCATATCACTATTTCAAATTTTAGAATTCTCATTCCACTCTCTCTTTCATCTTCATTGTATCTTGACTTGTCTCAATTTTAATGCAGATATACACTTTGCCTTCAACCATATATTTACATATATAAAATTAATATGTATAAGTAAACCTACAAGTGAACTTGTATTTTATCTTATCATCTTTGGATTTTTATCTTTTTTATGTAAAAGAATCAAATGTTGGTGTGACAAGACATCTCTATCAAATCATGTCCCACAGTAATAGTAATAGATTCTTATCTTTTCACACACAATTCTTAGATTACAAGTAGATCATTTTTGTCTCTACTAAAACCACAATTCTTAGAAATATTTTTAATCTCCAATATTCACTCTTTATGTAGAAATGTCTTTAAACTTGAATGTCAATGCGAGATTGAGGACTTCTGGAAAAGCATTCGAAATGGAAGAAGATCGAATCTTACCCTCCGTATGGCATGGGATTTCTCAAGATCCATAATGGACACCAATAAATAAATAAATATTATTACATTGTATTTCAGTTGTATTTCATAATTGGCGGCCTCACTATTGCACTACAATTCCAACATATATTGGTGCAACTTCAAAGGCCATCAACAAATTTAGAGTATTTTTTTTATAACGAAAAAAAAAAAAATTTAGAGGATGTGTTCCAACAATTGAATATCAAAATCCAATAGGTGTCTGTAATATAGATATTATAAGTATTAAAAAATCTTAATAACTATTTTACTTATTTGTTTAGTTTTTAGTTTTATTATTTTATTTGTAATTAAACCAACCAAAAGAACGATTTGCACAAGATCCAGAAAAAAAAGTCTTCCAGGTTATTCATGTGTGGTACATAATTTAGGATTTTAGGTAGTGTTTGAAAACACATTTGAAAAATAAAATTTTGAATAAAGTGATTTAAATAAACTTTGATTTATTGATAGCGCATTTTCTGTCATTTTTAAAAAGCAATTTTTTTACACTAAAAGCTGTAAATAATTTTTAATTAATGAAGCTTGTTTTCTGAAATGTGTTGGATAACGCATTTGCGCTATTGGCATTATTTAAAAGCAGAACCTTTTTATTAAGTTTTTAGTTTTATTAAAAAATAGAATAACTTTATTATTATTAAGAGAAATGGGTAGATACAAGTATTGATAACAATTTGATAGCCCTGAATGTATGAACCAAGGTCTATTACATCCAAATTTGCATTAGCATCGACATATATATCCTTTTCTTTCTTTTTTGTGTTACCAGTGACACAAACATTTGTTAATTTGTACAATTGTACTTAAAAAAAAACAAATGTTTCTGTTAGGTAAAAACAAGTTAAAAATAATAATCCAGGACAAGATTTTCTATGGAAAAAAAATCTGCATAGATGCATGAATGAAATGATCCACTTGCACCTCTTGAACAGCCATTTATTTGTTTAAAAGGTCTTCAAATGGGTACAAAAAAAAGTTTTATATTCAACACTAGTGATGCATCACAAGTAGACTAATTGGGAGTAACAAATGAATATCTCATATGAGTGACATGTAAGATCCCACCCATCCACCTCAAGCTTCTGCTCTTCTTCATCATGAGCATGGTGCGAACTCTTGACATTTTTTAGCTATTGTTCACTAGTTGACCTTGTTGTCCTTCCCACCTTGTTTTAATGGCTTCTATCACTGTATTGGATTCAGTGGTTCAAATTGCATATCATGGCAATTTTGCTCATAAGTGCCCAATATCAAGTTATAAATCCACCTAAGCCATGTGAGTCAGAAATGTGACTCTCCTGTTTCATCAGTCCTTCATAGAAAATCAACATATAATAGTTGTCATATGTTAATTTGTTATTAGAGACTAATCAGTTCTGACTGGATCTATTTTTTTATGAGGTACGCTCATATGGTCCTACTTAATTTGAAATGGGTGTTACAAATTGTGGGCGCCAAATTTTCTGGCTGAAAGTATTGGGTCGGATTTTGAAGCCCATTTGGTTCGATCCGACTAAATGACGACCCGCAAGGTGCGAGCCTATCTTGATGGGCCTGGTGACCGGTCTTACTGCCCGACGACGCGACAGCACAGCCGACCCAAATCCGAAATGGATCCGGCCACCGATTACTGCAGACCAAGTCAGTAAGGAATCCATCTAATTATAGTATGGATCCACACAAATCCAATACATTAAGGGATAATTATTAGCATTCGATCCCCATTAATTCCATGCAAATCATCAAATCAGGTAATTATTAACTTGGTCCACCAAATCCCCATGGAATCTGAATATATATGTTAATCCATAATTGACCAAATCAGGGAGCATATTTTTTATCTCCTAGATAATGATTCGAGGATTCTCGACCGTCCGATGGACAGAGTCGATCCAAAACCCTAGCACCAGTCCATCACCCCTATAAATAAGAGGCAAGAACAGACTCATGAGGTAGATACAATCTCTATTTTCTATTCTCTTTTGGTCGGCTGTTTTCACTGATTTGAGCGTCGGAGGGTCTTCTGCAGGCCCCCCACCTCCTGGTGTTGAAGGCGTTCAGGAGCGCTGATCGGTGGATTAAGGCGAGTTCGGGCGGAGGAGAACGGAAGAGGCGGAGTCCGTTAACCGAATCCGGTAAGACAAAATTTTGCCTCTCCACAATTTTTCTTTATTTATTTATGTAATTGTAAATTGAGCAAATTTTGAGGGAATCATGGCCAGATTATGCCCCAGGCATCTTATATGATAGCAACAAATTAAAATAATACAAAAATCTAACATGAAAAAAAAAATGTAATCCTTACAATATAAAGCACGTGGTAATTAAACAATTGCGCAGAGGCGCCTATGTCTTCATGTGAGCAGTTAATATGGTTGTTTATGGTCACAATTTTTTTAATATAAAATCACATATATATTTTTTATGATCATCACATGCTAAGAACTTGAACCAGTCAGTTGTGGTGGCTGGAACAGTTTCCCATTATAGATTAGTCTTAGATTTTTTTCATATTGATTGTTTAATTGTAGCCTTAAAAGATCATTTTCATGAGCTGATCAGCTATAATTTTCCTTGTTACATTAAATGGTTAACCTTGTCCACGATAAATAAATAGATAAAATAAAATAAAAATCAACCTTGACCTATGAAGAACAGATAGAAAAAGGTGAAGCATTAAATCTTTGATTTTGAAAGACAACAACAGTTTAGTGATGTTTGACATAAATATCCTGGACAACACTGTTGGCATAATCAGAAGAGACAGTTGGGAGTCATTTCATGCACAGACTCATCCATGTATTCATTTCATACATACGTATATACAGAGAGGTGATACGGTGCGGATACCATAACTTCTCTTAATATATATGGTTACCTTATAATTGCTGTACAATTGAGATGTATTTCATCGGATGGTAAAAAAATAGTTCATAAAAAAACACAAGTGAAAAAATGAGAGATCATGTGAAGAAAAAAGAGGAATCATGATTCATCAAGACATGTGATTTCATGGGTTAGTTATTTTAATTGTTTGATTAAAATTCATTTAATCAGATAGTAATAAGAGGAGAGGATGACCGCACCTATAAAAAAATGGGATATGATGACTACATTTTATCTTTTAGATAAAGGAAAAAAATCCATACAACCCACTGAAATCTGACTGAAATTCGTATAATCCCCCGTCTTTTCTTAAAATCCATATAACCCTCTGAAAATACCTAATAAATCCAAATAACCTCACGAATAAAATTTTTGTCAATAGATGATGAATACTTCCTGATTGAAAACACAATATACTAAAAAACCATTACAATGTTTTAAAAATGTAAAAAATCCTATGAAATTGATGATTTTACCATTTCTGAATATATTATAAAACTCTATCCAGAGAGATAAAATTGTTATTTATAGAAGATTTTTTACATTTTTAAAACATTATAGATATTTTTTTTAATATATTATATTTTCTACTAGAGTTAACCAAACATAATATTCACAAAATATTCATAATCTTGAATGTAAATTTTATTCAAGAGGTTATTTAAATTTATTAAATATTTTCATAAAATAATATGAATTTTAAAAAAATTTAAAAGATTTTATAGATTTCAAGAAGTTTACATAGGGTTATATTGATTTTTCGCTTGAATAAAACTTGAAAATCACCAATCTAGATACAAGTTCTTCAGTAGGTGAGGACGCGAGGAAAACAACAGCCCACGTGGTTGAATATCCAACACATACAGTTGGTTTGAAAATCTCCTCTCTTTTTTTTCTACAAAAAACCAGACATGTTTTGAATCTCCCACAGAATTCTGGTGGTTGTAATTATAAGATTTAAATATGGAAGTTTCAGAGCAGATGGTCCTTTTTTGAGGCTCACAAAATGCCACCTTGTCTCATCCATATTTTTAAAATTGACTGCCTGAATAGATTGACACAACACACCTAAACAACACCCCAAAAGTCATGATTTATGGGGGCAAAACAAACAAGTACACTAAGTTAAAACCCACCTGACAAGAGAGACACCTCCATGTTTGACATCCATCAATTGAAAATAAACAATCTACCAACTGGATCACGAGGGCCATGTCTGGTAATGGGTTTGGATTTTTTGGTCCAGAAAAATAATAGGTCCGGTTTCCGACACTGTTCAATTCACTCATTATACTTACTTTTATTTTTAAAATATACATACTCATCTATTGAGTATACAGTGTAATATGAATTAAAATATATACATATAATAATATGTTAATCTTTTATTAAAAAAAAAATATTTATATTTTCATACATTACAATGTTACAATGTTATCTCAAAATATAAGATTGCAGACAAAACTATAAAACAGACTCACACTGTAAAGATATTATAACATGAATTTAATTATTTAATACACTTGATCGCAGAACATATTTAATAAGTTAGTCATGTTGTATAAACTATTTTTATCTTTGGCTGACATCTAATATAATCTATAGAATTTTTTAAATGCTAGATTTATTTCAAAGTAAAAATTGGGGTAATATAGAAAAAAAAGGGAAGAGGGGTGACTGATACAACTATTTTATTAATACATCATTTACTTTATCTATATATATCATAATGATACTATAATAACAAAGACTCTCACAATCTGTATTGTTAAACTGATATATTAAAAATATCATTTCTGCTTCATACTATGATTATACCAGTCAACACAACAGAGGGCAGAGGCTATAATAGACTGACATGCATTGTCTTTCCACTGATGCATGGCCAAATAAAATGTCATGTTGTAGATAAGCCTTCTTAAAACGCATGTTCATTGTTAGGTGATTGAAGGGACTCAGTGGAAGAGGCAGAGCATCTTTCTTAATCATGTCAAATTTATTAAATAATTGATCAGTCTCCTTTTTTAAATTTTGAAAAGACTAAGGATAAGAAAAGGTTAACATGAGAGGGGTCCATTAGGCTTTATGTACCGTTTTATTGTTTGGTGTTACAAACAAAAAACATGATAGTCATTTGAAATCCCTAACTAGTCCTGTAAGAGATGAACACGGAAAACAAACAGACTGTGAAGCAGCAACTCTCAATCACATGTGGAAGAGAATCTGCACAAATAAGATATATGGCTTAATTTGTCCTTTTGAATTAGCTATTCTAGTGTGATACATTTTCTCTGTCAAAAGGAATCAAAAGTACTCATGATTTTGAAATTTATTTATATTACATGAAAATCTAAACATCTATCACTCACTTATTGGGGACCAACCTACATAATAACACAACAAACATAAAAAAAATATATAACTGATTTATGGCAAATTCACCTGCTTGGTGTGTGAGATTGTGATAGTTTTTTGTTTTTTTTTTTATATATGGTTTTTATCACAAGTCAGTTTTTTTATTAAATGCTATTTGATGAGATCTAAACCCTGAATGCATCTTACCCCTCAAAAAGAGAGGGACCAAGAGGAGGGGAAAAACAATAGGCCCCAACAAAATTGTCCTCCCATTTTCTTGGCCATATATAGTAACTGCCCCACTCATAAATGTAGACGAAGGACAATGGAATTATTTAAAAGATCCTCCACTTGCACTGGCTCCACATGTGACTCTCAGTTGGAAGTGGGGAGACTTTTTGAACTTCAAAAGATGTTAGAATGTGCTCCATTGAAGATGGCTTTTCAATATTTATCAACATAACAATGATGTATTCCTTGAGAACACTCTCCAAAAGGTGTTTTATGTGAATGATTGGGCAGAGAGAGAGAGAGAGAGAGAGGCCATAAGATTCTAAAGATGTGGTCTGAAAATGAAAAGGCATAAGTTTCACAAAGTTGAAGTGTTCTTTATGTCAGGTGAACAATAGTGGATATGGAGAGTATAATTTTGCCACTGGAGACCATATGTGTGGTATTCTTTGCTTTCTCTTATCCAAGGATCTTTTAAAGACAATTTAAGTGTGGATGAGAAGATGGGTGAAGTCTAACTGAGGCTCATCTGCATGATGAAAGATTGAAATGTATCTATCACCTACCAATACGAGAATAGACAACAAGTATTTGTTTGATATTGGTAGAGGAATTATTCGATATGACTAAGAGTCCAATAGGAATATTTGATGGAATTATTCGATATGACTAGGGTGCGTTTGGTTACGCGATTGCGCTGCGTTTGCGATTGCAGGAAACAGCGTTTGCAATCGTGCAACCAAACAGTTTTACTGTAGCAGCTTCCTGCACACAGATTTCAGGCAAATAGTGCCCAAAAGTTGCAATTTCAGAAAGCTGAGAAAGTGAGCTTCCTGCGAAATCAGTTTGCAATCGCAGATTCCTGCAGAATCAGTTTTGCAATCGCAGATTCCTGCAGAATCAGTTTTACAATCGCGCAACCAAACACACCCTAAGAGTCCAATAGGAATATTTGATGGAATGAACATGCAGATTCTGAACAAGATGGGGCCTGGAAGAAGAGAAAATACTCACTGCAGGGGAAGAATTCATTCCACTTCGATCACCATCGATTGAATCGTTTTCCATGCATGATTAAAATGCGCTTAATGAGGTCACTAAGAATCATTTGATGCATTTGACATAGTCTAATGATGTCAAGTTCATCACCCAAGTTAATGAATGAGACCATGAGTGTCAAATTTTGAGAATGTAAATTATGCACTGTCACTTGATGAATGAAAAAAATTAACTAAAATGCTAGGAGGTTATGATTGAAAGATGGCCTTCTTTTTGATGTTCTAGAGCATTTCGATCTCGTGAGGCATCTTCTCATCAGGGACTAAAGATTTGGTAATTGATCATTGAATCTACTGCAATTCAACTACATGTATTATTCTTTGCTGCTTCTTTTTTTTTTTGGCTTGGTAAGTAATTGTATTGCTATATAAATGAAGATGGACAGAGTACTGTATACAAAAGCTTTAGAAGTATGACAGCATATACAACATGATCTTCTTCTTTTCATGTTATGATTGTGAATTACACTTTCGCATGTATATACGAGATAAATAAAAAGTTTATGTGGATCATTTTTGCGTGCCTTTTTTTTTCTGACTAGGAATTCAATATTAATTGAGAAAAATCTAAATGCACAAAATCAGTCATCATCCTTTTGCAACTTGTAGTAGTACAAAATTAATTAAGATATTATCTATGACATAAAAGTAACCACACAAGATTAGATAAAAGAAAAATCTCGACAAGAATGCATATATGCCTACATAAATAAAATAAAACTATTAGTTAGTTAAAAAAAAAAATTGATTGGGTGGCTGCTGCCCCAATGAGCCATGTGACTCCATTCATGTTATCTATGCATGTAGTATACGAAATTCTTAGTAGAGTATGTTATGTTTGTATTACGAAAAATGTGAAAATATATGCATTAAATAATTTAAATATATATTTATTTTTTATAAAATATCTATTTTATTAAATATGTATACATATGTATACCTCAAAATATTTTAAAATTTATTTGGTCTAAGAAAAAGGACGACAGGAATGACTTAGCAGTCCTGAAGCCTCAAATTTTTTATAAACCACTGGTGTTATCCATAATTTTTAATAAAAGAACTTTGTACTGTAATATATAAATTCACTTAACATTATAAAGAAAACATTTATGTTCTATGGATAAAAAATATCTTTATTTACTAAAACACAGGGGGTCAAAAATAAGTTGTCCACTGCATTGCTTATATTTCATGTGAAACAATTTAAACATGAATTTTCAAATATATCTGACAAATCAAGCAATTAAAAAAAAAAACTCAGACAAATATCAGCATCCGAATCCACCTGTCTATAAAAGTTGCATTTCTAGATTAAAAGTTGTACAGAAGTCCATTAATTCGCATTGTCCTTAAGTCAGATTTAAAATGGTCAGGATTTCGTGTCACTTTTACATGTTGGTTTCAGCTGATGTTTAGCTTTCATGAAAGGAAAATCATCCTTATATTATGAAAACTGATCATGTCATACTCATGGGAATACATGCGTGCGTTATTAGTTTAAAAGATTGTCTAGAATCCAACAAAATAAATCGGCTGACCCTAATAAAAAGAATCCAAACTATATCAAGATTCTGAAACAATATACTCTCCAATAGGAGAAACCCTGAATATTACTTATCAAAATATGAATGTGTAATTAGGCTACAAGTCCTAATATATATTGACTCAATCAGATTCAATAAGAAACCTAATTAAGCCAAAATAAAAAATATATTAAGTGAGACACCGTAGCTATTTATTTTAAGTTGATGGAAGGCGGTTAGAATTGTTATGACAATCAATTTTGATTTATGTGAAAAGAGAAAAAATTATGCTAATTATTAATATAAATAGTAAATTTGTTTATTTAATTATTTTAATAAATGAATTTGCCTAAATTTTGCAATATTAGAGGTATGATAACACCAGTCTTGATCTTCTCCACGAAATATTCATCCACGCCAAATTTGTGGGATTTTACTCCTACCAATTGTTATTTTTGTAAAGTGGTCCATTGCTTCAAAAATGCCTGCATCAATTCTTCAATAAATTATATATAGACTAGGCCTAGGCCTGTCAACTGGTCAGGTTCGGGTCGGGTCAGGGTGGACCCAGACCTGACTCGTGGCAGGACCTGACGGGTCTAGGAAAATGTGGACCCAGACCTGGACCCGTCGGACCCGGGTCTGGTACGACCCGACCCGGATGGTTGGTTAAAAAAAAAAAAAAAAAAAGAGCTCATGTATTTGTTTGCCTTATCATTCTATTTGAAATTTTTTGTAATAAAACATTATTATTAATGAGACTATGTTTGAATATAATTTTATATAATTCAAAAAAGTAAATGAATTATTAAACAACATCCAAAACAATAATCACTAACATAAAAAACATATTAACCTAAATAATAAACATAACTAATTATACAAACATTCAAAACAATATTAACCTAAACAACATTCAAAACAATAAACACTAACATATTAACCTAAATAATAAACATAAATCATGCAATAAACTAATTAATCATACAAATTCAAAAGTTAATAAGTTAATTGTCCAAAACAAACCGACGGCAATACATTACTAAGTTTATTATATATTAAACAATTAAGTTCTTGCAAATTGCAATGTCAACACAACAAAAAAAAAAATGTTATGATTATGATTTATGGGCTTGTTATGATTATGATTTATGGGCTTGTGAATACAAAAATAAGTTAAGTAAGAAATAAAATTATGTATCAACTAATACTAATGGTCTTATAATATATGAGCATATTTTAATAAAATAATTGGGTCTCGGGTCCAACGGGTCAGGGCGGGGTGGACCCGGACCCGACCCATTTGTTTGTTCGGTCCGCCGGGTCAAGTATATTACACGTGTAATCGGATCCGGGTCAGGTCCGATTATGGACCCGACCCGTTGACAGGTTTAATATAGACCCACTTATAAAAATATACATTTTTTTTTTTTTGGGTTCTTGGAATCTCTACAGAATCGGACCCGACCCGTTGACAGGTTTAATATAGACCCACTTATAAAAATATACATTTTTTTTTTTTTGGGTTCTTGGAATCTCTACAGCTGCCATTTTCATGGGCTGGGCTTGAATCTGAAACCCATCTATTAAGGCCCGTTCTTGAATGTATTTCAATCGTGAAATTTTTAAATAGAAAAAAAAAAAATGTTACTCTCCATCTATTTTACCGTAAAAAAAAATGATTCATTTTTATTTTATTTTTAAAGAGATCGGATATTCTCAACTCTCGTATTATTTTACACACAACCCTGTTAATCCCACATTCTTTCATTTTATTTACACCAAAACCCACACCTCTATAAATACCTCTCAAATCAAACACAAATCCCACCACCTACCCATTATTTCACACAAAGGTTTCTCTCTCTTCCCTCTTTTTCAGTTTTTCTCTTCCAAAAAGGTCCATTGGGTTGCAGTGATCAAGCCGGAGAAGACACTGATCACATTGGACTGTAGGTTTTCTTGATCTTGATTTGGTTTTTGTTGTTGTTGTTGTTGTTGTTCTTATTGTTGTTCTTATTGTTGTTAGGGTTTGGATTGATTGGTTTTGTGATTGGACTAGGGAAATGTTAGGGTTGATCTTCACTAAGGGTGATGTGAAGGAGGTTTCGAAGTACAAGGTAATGCTTGCTTTTACAGTTTATAATAATATAATTTCATGTTTTTTAATTTTATGGAGTTTGATTTATTTTAATTGTGTGTTTGCTTGTTTCAATAGTAGATGACGGTGAGTTGTTACATAATACGTATTCAGTGATCATGATCTTTAACTAAAATTTGAAGAACAAATGATATTTGTACTGGAATATGTATGTGGTGGTTAAACTTTGAATGACTTATTATGATTGGTTCTCCTTCTGATGTTTCTACACATGAACATGAATGTTGAACTGGTTTGTTTATGGAATTCATCTTGGACTGGTGGAATGTGACTGCTCTGCGAGTGTCATTTTAAAGTGATGAGGCCTGTGTTTTGAATTTCAACTATTCACTGATTAATCATTGATTGTTGCATTTGGATGATGATGAAATTAATTTGCATATCTGACCAAAGAAAACTCTGATAAAATTTTAAAGGAAACACCAACTAAGAAAGAAGGTTGCGCAACATATAGATTTCTTGTTATTTAATCTTCTTGTTTGATTGTTTTTTTGTTAACAGATTTGATTTGCAGGCAACTCTAGGGGCTACTTTGACAAGGGGATAAGTGTTGGGATAAGTGGTAATTACGAGGATAAGTGAGTTGGAGGACGGTTTATTCCTGTTTGATATAAAAAAATAATCAGGATAAACTGCGGACAGTTGTCCTAATTTTAAAATGAAATTAGGATATTTTGTTCCACTTAAAGACTGTGATAACATTTATCTTCACTTTTTATTCCAATTTTGACAAATGTAAATATGAACAAAATTAATGGATTTTTTATCCTCTAAAATTAAGACAACTTATTCTCAAAACCTTAACTCTTTTTCAAACTAGCCCTACGGGTTGATAATTGCCCAAGGTTGGAGGTTTATTTGAGATTAATTAGGTTAATAAACTCAACAACAATTCTTGGTCCCCATGATCAGTCGGATGAGCACTCTAACTTACTTGTAACAATCCGGTATTCTATAATACTAGAGTGTATCCTGAAAATGTTTGAGAATCCACGGTGTACTTCATCAAAGCTTGGGGTCGAGCCTGTATGGGTGCAAAAATTGGTTTTCTTAGGGTCAAACTGGGGATCATCGATGGTCTCTGTTGTCCTCTTGGACCGGCAGAAACCTCTTCTGCTTTGTTTTTCTTTGCTTTTAAATTATGTTTGTTGGATTTCCTAGTTGGGTTGTTCATCAGCTAGTTTTATCCACTTTTGGGCATTTGCTTTTAATGAAAAAGCTATACTCTACCTTTCCATTAAAAAAAAAAAATTAGTTTAGGTAAAATAAAAGGAAGATGAATAGTGGTGGGCTAAAGGTATATAAAAAAAGATGAATGGCCGATAAATCTTATGTAATAAAAGGTTACGGGTAACACAATCAGGACGGTGGGGATATCAAAACCCTTTTTTTATATCATATTCTTCAATTAATGAAATATGTATACAAAATGAAATATATATATTCTAATAAATCGAGTAATATTATTTATAAAAAAAAAAAAATTGAGTTTTTTTATTTTTAAGTTTTCGTAAACTATATGATCTGGTGATCAATTTCTCAATTCTTTATATTATAGTTTAAGTCTTCATATTGAAATGATATATTCTTTATCAGTCCCCGTGAAGAACCTATCATTAAATAGTTTGATTTTTTTATTAATCTTTGAAAGGGATTTATTACTAAATAGTGAGTGAAAGATAATAAGGAGGTATATAATATGAGTGTTGTCAGGTAGCTTTTTTTTTTTTTTAGTTTCAATTCTAGACTCATACAAATTGATAGAAAATCATCGGAACATACTTACATTAACAAGATATATATTTTAATAAATATTTTTTATACAATTTATTAAAAATATATATTCTATTTTTATAAAAATATAATATTAGACATACACTATTTAAAAGTTTTTAAAATAAGTATAGACTGTAATTAAAATTGAAAAATAATTTTTTTCAAACAATATCCTCAGATGATTGATTTGAAAAAATGATTTTATACATTGCAGCAAAAGCAAAATACGATGAAAATAAAAAAGAAATGATCCATTAAACAGTGAACACATCATGACATCTGAAAATACGTGACAGACATACGATTCCGAAAAGACATGTCCAGGACACGCGGCAACATTCAATACCATAGTTATTCATCACCACTCAGTCTCAATAAACTCCCAATCCAATGTCACATATTCTTCACTTATTCAGCTTTTCATTAGAATTCGTAAAAACAAAAGAAAGTATAAATTCTCTCACTGTATTCTGGAATTTCAGATAACACCTTTTTATATCCATTTATTTATTCATGACACAAACAGTTCACACGTGCGGTGCTCCAACGATAACGTCCAACAGCGGAACCCTAATATCCACACCTCTCAATAACTGATTTTACTTAAATATCCCCACCATAACAAACCAATTCCATATCACTCCAGTATCCCCTCCGAAAACCCACCAATCCAACGCTCAGGATTTCAAACCAGGACGTTCGTAAAGTGTAATGAGTAAGGGTATTCTAGTAATTATACGTAGCCCGTTATTGTACGAACTCCGTCACCTAGGTTTTCCTTTCCATTTTTAGAGAGAGAGAGAGAGAGAAAAAAAGCCAAAAGAAAAACAAACACCGCAACGAATCGCCGCCACTGATCGAAGCCCCGTTTTTTTCGGCGGCGCATATTAACAACTCTTTCTCTCACTCTCCGACGCGGCCGGAGGAGGAGAGTCCGAGTGGGGGGAGGAAGCGCCGTTGGTCGACGGGACCCGATCGTGACCTCGCCATCTCTCCCGTCTCCATTCGATCTGTTGTTGGAGGGGGTTTTCTATGGCGTCGGAGGATGTGGTGGGGAAGAGCACGGGCGAGTCGGCGGTGACGACGTTCGTGAACCTGGCGGCGGAGGAGGCGAAGCTCGCGAGGGAGGGGGTGAAGGCGCCCGGTCACGCGATTCTCAGCGTCTGCAAGTCTCTCGTCGCCGGTGGAGTCGCCGGTGGAGTGTGAGTACCCCTTTTAGTTCCCGGACTTCTCCGATCCTCTTTTTTTATTCTGTTGTTGTGGTTGCTTTTGTTCTGTTTGTTTTCTTTTTTGGTTTAATTGACGGTTTGAACTCTTTGACTGAGATCCGTAGTCTGGTTTTTATTGATCTGATTTTGGGGATTATGTTTTTTTTCTTCTGATAAACCCTAATTAGGGTTTTAGAGGTTCGTGGTATAGCAGTGTTTGGAAGGCTTTTGGTAGGAACATTTTTTTATTCATTGATAGCACTATTTCATCGTGATATAATAGGAATTTTTATTCCAACGATCATCGGTAGACTTATAATATCTTATATTTCTTTGATGTTTTGCAGAAAATCCTTGTTTTAATTTTAATAATAATTTTTTTTTTTTTGCCTCTATGCTTATCATATTATTGGTCTGTCTTAGTTGCTCACAAATACCGAAGTAACTTATATGTTGTTGCTTAGGGTTCAATAGTTTTTGCAATTTTTTAGCTTGATCATTGGATTTTCTTGAAGATGAAGAAATGTGTCCAATGAGGCAATGAAGAATACAAACTGAATTACATGTGGATGCTACAAATCATGGTCAATTGATATTATTCCCTGTTCAAATGGATTGCTGTATATGGAAGTTGAATCCATTCTTGAGGAGACTGTTTTTTGGCTTGCAGGGTTGAAATTTAAACAGTGTATACAAATGATATTTTTTAGTTCTCGGTTGTCAGGACTACACTTATTAGGGCTAGTTTTGTGAATCTGATTTAGAAGGAGAATTTCTCCATCCATCGGATTTTAATGGATTCCATGGGAAGGAGAAATCAAGGGTTGCCCAGGAATGGCCACACAAATAAAGGATTCGAAACGTCATTTACATGGGCGTTCCAACAGAAGGAGAATGAGAATAGTTATCAAACCGTCCCTTATATTTTCTCTCTTAGTGTTTTATTTATAATAATTACTGAAATCACAAGGAAATAAAGTATACGATATCGGAAATTGCTTATATCACGAGGAAATAAAGTATATGATATCAGAAAATGCTTGTATCACGAGGAAATAAAGTATATGATATCGGAAATTGCTTATGTGAGGGCTTTATAACTTACTTTTGCAAGCATAAAAATACCTTCTTGGACTTGCTACAGGCCTACAACGAAGAAAAAATTGCTGCTTGGAAATCATTATGATCTACCTCTTTTACGATGGTCGCAAATTGAAACATTGATATGGATTTATTTTGTGCATTTTTTCCTTTCAATGTGGTATTCTGGACTTGGAATGTAATAGTCAGGAGGCAGGTATGTGTTGTGCTGTTAGTAGTCATTTTCTCATTATATTCACTAAACATGATGTTGAGATGGTGGAATTAATTTATGGATTTTTTCTTGTAGGTCACGCACTGCTGTTGCTCCATTGGAGCGCTTAAAAATCTTACTTCAGGTAATTTATGAATTGTGATTCTTGTTTGTTTACCTTGTACTGTAGCTGTTCATTTGCTTATTTTGAGCTTGCATCCTTTGTTTCTCTATCCCTCTAAAATATTTTCATTCTTAACTGCTTGCTTTAAGTTCAATATATCCCTGGCAATCCAGTAGTGTTGCTGCAATTCAACATGTGATGTAAAAGTAACAAAATTAATATTGTGGTCTTTTTTTTAATACTTATAAATTTCTCTCGAATTGACTCTTTTTCTAGGTTCTCTCTGTGTATGCTGTGTGGATAGGGGATGTATTATGAATATTGTCTCCCATTTACTTAAGAAAGTATATTTATTACATAATTGTATGGCTATTTAAGCGTAATAATTTTTATGAAGTGACGATACATAATATGACAAAATTATGTCCAGTTAAGTCTATTGGAGCAATTAGCTTTTATTGTTCGGTCTTTTTGTAATGGTGCTCAGTTTGTCTGATGTTTCTGATGCAAGGATTTGATGTTCCTCTATCTTGACTTCTTTATGAAGAGGAGTTACTGCCTATTGCAGTATTTCCCCCAGGATGAGTTTTTTACCTTTACCTGAATCCTTGGACTTTCATTTTGGGATATTTTTTTTAGTGTTATATACGTCAATACACTCTCCAAAAACAAATTATATGTAAATTCCGCTGGCTTATTGTAATATTTCATATTTGTGAAACATACTTCCTTATTCCTATGATATAAAGCTGGCACAAATGACAAACCCACATTGTACGCGCTACACTATACCAGTGTCAGACACGATTGAAATGGATTCAATGCATGATAGAAACGTCCAATTATCCCACAATTTTCTACCAGAGATCAGGATTGCTACATGATGCCTCTATGTTATATTATTCATCTCTCTAAAATATTCAATTCAATGATGCCATATTTATTGTTAATGGTTTAAATAATGTGGGGCATTTTTTCTTCAAAAAAAGAAAAAATTGGGCACTCATCCCTTTCTGTTGAACCTGTCAGATGGCTTCCTAAATATGACGGGTTGCAGAAATGTTGGCCAGTGCAAATGAGAATTTATTTTCCTTCTTTTCTTTTCCAAAGATGACATATGAGAATTTCTAAATGACACATCTTTGTTTGTGTTGTATAACTCGCATGAAGTCAATTGTGATATATTTGGTTTCAGTTATCTTTGTGTATGTGTAGAATGCTAGTGTGTTAAGGATCTTTAATTTGCCAAACTCTTTCTTTCGGAAAGGGAAATAAAATTTATTGGAAAAGCTAATGCCAATTTGCTTTTGTATTCTAAATTGTGCTTGGCTATACTGTGAAATACAGGTCCAGAATCCTCACAATATTAAGTATAATGGAACAGTTCAAGGACTGAAGTATATATGGCGAATTGAGGGGTTTCGAGGGCTATTTAAAGGCAATGGCACCAATTGTGCACGCATCGTCCCAAACTCAGCTGTTAAGTTCTTTAGCTATGAACAAGCAGCAAGGTGTGGGACGCTTGTCTTTTCTTTGTTTTTTTTTGTAAAACCTTTATTTTGCAATAAGATGAATAGAATTTAGATGTTACTTTTTAAACTATGTCGACACATGCGAGTTGTGATTGAGACTTACATTTTTTATCCTATTTTAAATTAAATAGTTGTACATTTCGTGATTCTTTCAGTCGTGCATCTCCATCCTATGTGATAGATGCAGTTGTTCTGCATCTCAGATTGATAAAGTGTAGAGGTGCCATCTAGTATTTCATTTTTGTTTTGTTTTTTTTTTTAATTTTGTTTCACCTTTAATTTGAATAAATAGTTGAATATGCTGCTGCAAAAATATATTTGAAGTTTAGATCTTTACTTTCAAATATGAAATTTGTTCCTGCACTGCATACCAGTTATCCAATATTTAAGTGATTTATTGATGTTTTTTTTTTCTTTTTGTGAATTATGGTTCCAAAGCCATATATGTAGTCTATTTCACACTTTTGTTTACTAATCTTGTGTGATTCTGTAACAGTGGGATACTATGGTATTATCGGCGACAAACTGGAAATGGTATGCCCCATCACTTTTACCATTGTATCATTGATTGCATGGAATTCATTTGTGATGCATCTGGCTTTTATTCTGATATAATACAAATTTCTTTAAACTGCCCCTTTTAAAGATAAACATTTTATTCTGAGGACTGATGTACACTTAATCTGACCAGTGAATTTAAAACGGCCTCTGTACAGATTAATGCTATCTGATCTAAGCTTCTTATGAATGATGTGAATGATTACAGTCACAATTCAAGCAATATTCTTGTCTTGCATCTCTGTTCTCCACCACCGCTTTGCATGTCATGGCGATGTCACCACTCTTATTGGTACTGGAATTGGACATGTACAAATGTATGAAAAGCATGGGCAGACAAGAAAAATATATTCATATGTATATTTTTTTTATTGCTTTTTGGTATATGATGAATGTGCCTCTTGGCATATGATGTAGTGCCTGCTCCTGTCACCAGTTTGGAATTGGGTGTTATTCGTAAAGTAGTAAGCACAAAAATCCATAATTGCAATATTCAGGTTAACTTTGGGAAAAAATCTGGAAAATTTTCGAAAAATAAGGATTTACATAAGTAGAAAAATTATTTATGATATGCAAAATCACCAATCAAATCCACAATCTCTCAATGATTTTATTACATCAAAATATTACATATACTTTGGGGTTCATGTTATAACATTTGAGTTTAAGTTAAATCATCTTAACTGACATTAAAACCTAGTAGAGCAAGGCCTGGTCGATCAATTTTTCCTTTTGGTTCTAATTCTGTTGCATAAATAAAATATATCTTATGCATTTAATAAATATTTAATCCATTTAATGTGTGAATATTGAAAAGACGTATTATTAATGGGACATGATCTAAATGGATATTGAACTTTTAAAGAAAAATGCGCATTTAGTACATGAATTAATCAATAATTTGGAGTATTAGGTAAGTAGGTAACAAAGGTTGGAATTCTTATTTGTTGAATTGTAACCATGTCAAAAACCCTGTTTATTGAGGCGTAAGGAATGAACATTTTTTCTTGTTTTGGTTCCATAGTGTCATGGTGTATATACCAGGTTCTTTTAAACTTATAGATCCTATTCTTTCTCATTTGGATATCTTCATCGTATTATATGCCTGGTCTATAAACCTTATGAATATTGTTATACCACATAACTCATGCCTTGGGGTTCTTGTCCTAAGTATTGCTATACAGAGTGGAGCTGCATTGATTTGCTCTTGTTATGGACAGACAGCTTTACGACTGTAACAAATAGCAAATGACTTTTCTGGAGAAGATTTCTTTGTCAAATTCTAACCTCTTCTACTTGGAATGTTCAAAGTCTGTCTTGTTGTTGCTTAGGAACAAGTTTTTCTCTCATTGGTAAGATTGACAGAAAACAATCAAATAACATGTTAAATATATAGTGACAGTGACAACTCGAGCTTGAGAATAGGGATTTTCCCTGCAGCATAGTTAATTTTCATGATCTCCATGTTGTAGTTTTTGCACCATGTGGTAACATTCAGTGTTATTATTTGTCTCGGTGTGCCTATTATATAAACATAGAATTAGGTCAACAATGCCATGCTGGTACATCAAAATTACTTGATGATACTTTTTTTTTTTTTTGATATCAGAGGGACTCCCATTACTTGATGATACTTGAAGTGTTGTTTTCCTTATTTAGATTGCATTAGGCAATGCATATTGCAGACTAGGTGGAAACCAAAAGATTGGCAGATGTAATAGTGTATGCTCTAGGTGGGAACTAAATTTTGGTTATGGCTGGCATTTAAGTTATGGGGATGATGATCTGATATAGGTTTGGACAGCTGGGAGTGGCAGAATCCATATAAACAAAAGTGGTTTTAGTTTGTAAAATTACTTCCAAGAGTCATTAATCATTCAACTTCCATTCCATCACATCCTTGTGCTGTTTAAATGTCAGTTATTTATTCATGCTACATAAGAAGCTGACTATGAAGTTGATTTATGTTTCTATAGAGTGGACTCTGAAATGTGCCATCGTGTTTATGATTCTAACATGAGTTGTTTGTCCTTCTGCTGATTTTCTGCAGAAGATGCTCAGCTAAGTCCTCTGTTGCGCCTTGGAGCTGGAGCATGTGCTGGAATAATTGCTATGTCAGCAACTTATCCTATGGATATGGTACGAGGCAGAATCACCGTCCAGGTAATACTCTTTTCAGTAATTTCTTGTCCTCTGAATTTTTATTGCGAATGGCTTAGGTGACGGAGTTCTGTGTTGATTCTTTATTAAAAAAAATTCAAATTCAGTTTTAGTTATTTATTAATCTATTTCCAGACAGAAAAGTCACCATACCAGTATAGAGGAATGATTCATGCATTAAGAACTGTCTATGTAGAAGAAGGTTTTCGGGCTCTCTACAAAGGATGGCTTCCATCAGTTATTGGAGTTGTAAGCTTAACAATTCTCTCCTGTTTAAATAATTCATCATCCATGTAATTCTTAGATTATTCACCTGGTTCATTTTTGAAGTCTTCCATTACTTGATGGTATTAGTGTCATCTAAAGACCATTGTGCAATTTTCTTTTATCTATTTTAATTTCCCTCCTTATAGTAGCTAGTAGACGTAGTTGATATGTGGTTGTTTTGATACGTTACTGATTAACCAATGCTATTAATGCCAACTGCTATTAATCATCGGCATAGTAAACAAGAAATCAATGAACATCTTCAAGGCATTTCATTAAAAGTGAACTTGCTGAACTCAATACCAAGGAGTATTACTTAGTATGCACAGCTAAAAGAGACATCTTCACTTGCAAAATTGGGATTTTTTTTTTTTTTTTTTTTTGGGGGGGGGGGGGGGGGGGGGGTGCGCGCAGTGTGTGTGATTTGGATAAGTGTTAGACAGAACCATTGTCAAGTTTAATATTCTACTACCTTGTATAATTTACCCTTGTCAAGCATAACTCCGAAAAATAATGATACTGATACTGAATCATGCAATCTTGTTGGATTTTTTATGCTTGGAAGTTTTCTTTCTTTACCACTTCACAACTTGCTGCTAATATTTTTGTCTGATCTTTCCACACTGCTGTTGCAATTGACTTGACCTTCCATGGCTTTAAAGGGTTTGGCTTTTGGTGTGAGAAAATTTTATGCTTTGTTTGTCTTTTATTCGTGCCTGCAACCGTTTTGATGGATTTTGAAAAATATTGATGTGCTGCCGCTTAAAACTATCAACAAACAGGTTTTTTGTTTTCCCTTGTAGCCTTGTAGTTTTCTTCTTGCACATGATGTCAAGCATGTGACAATATTATCTAAGCTTGTCTGTGTTTGCAGGTCCCCTATGTAGGTCTCAACTTTGCCGTGTATGAATCTCTAAAGGACTGGTTAGTGCAAACCAAACAATTTGGATTAGTTGAAGATGGAGAGTTGAGTGTGACAACTCGGCTTGCATGTGGAGCTGCTGCTGGAACAGTTGGTCAGACTGTTGCCTACCCACTTGATGTCATTCGTCGCAGAATGCAGATGGTTGGCTGGAAGGATGCTGCTGTTATTGTGAGAGGCGATGGAAGGGCAAAATCACAACTTGAATATTCCGGTATGATTGATGCTTTTAGAAAGACGGTTCGACATGAAGGTTTTGGAGCTCTCTACAAGGGTCTCGTCCCCAATTCTGTTAAGGTCAGTGTACCCAAAAAACCCTAACATTTTTGGACACAAGTTTTCATTCATGCGCAATTGTCTGCAGAACTGAATTAGTTCATTGGAGTTTTTTTTTTTTTTTTTATCTATAATTGAAGTAAATGAGAAAAATAACAGGACATGACCAAAATTTTCAATGTTTTGATTTAAGTTTCCCGATTTACAACCCAATTATAGAAAATTTCCAGTATCTGTCACATTTCTATTCTTTCCCTTCTCAAATGGTTAGCAGTTACAATCTTCTATTTCTGTAACATTGTTAAATATGAAGTCCAATACCATTTGTTCAATGTAGGTTTCCTCAACTCCTCCCAAGGCCCCATATTTTGATAATGCTCGTCTCTGAAACTATTGCAAATATGATGCTTGTTCATTTTTGAAGATTAAATGGTACTTTAATAAAATTTCAGAACATGCATCTGTTTTTTGAGCTCTATTACACTTAATCCTTTTTAAAGTTTCAAATGCTGTCTTATATACCTCGTTAGTCCCCTCCACTCATTGTATCGAAGTATATATCTCGTTGAAAATTTTCATATTTTCTATAAATGAAACCATTCAATTCATTGATACTTCATCATTTACAAAAGTATATACCTTATTAAATGAGATATATGATTTTTTTTAAAAAAAATGAAAACATAAGCGGATTGCATTTTGGATTGTATAATGAACTGAGTGTAAAATATTCCCCTTTTTTCCCCACAGGTGGTTCCATCCATAGCAATAGCATTCGTGACATATGAAGCCGTGAAGGATGTTCTTGGTGTAGAAATGAGGATATCAGACTGAAAAAAATTCAAAAGAGAGGCGAGATGTGCGACTCTCTTCTATTTTTGTAGGTGGAAGGAGAGGAGTGCACTGGAGAAAAATCATCCTCCCCCCCCCTCCTTAGGATTTCTCTTCAACATTCCTACATGTTGACAATAAATGATCCCACCTGTTAGGATAGAAATCGATGGGATGCTTTAACCTCAAAATCATCCTCATAATTATGGGCATGTTTTTTTTATTGTAATTTTTTTTAAAATCAGTCTGAATTGTATCCTCCTTGCTGCATCGTGTAATGCGCATAGCCTCCTGTGTTTGAGGCATGGAATCCTCCATGTTTAAGCTGTTATTCTGGAATAGGAGATAGCGGAGGCTTTGGTGGTATGCTTTATTGCACAACATAATGAAATTTTTTGAATAATGTGATGTTTCATTGGGTCTATCGTACTGGAAAATTCTTTATTATGTGATACTAAAGAGTTGTGTGCATTGAATTCCAAAGATTTGAATTGTTTGGATCTTTACTTTAAACAGTGTTGATTTATTATTGATTAGGCACAGAGATCTAATTATAGTTCTTTTATTTTTTTTAAATCATAAATATGAAATAAAGTATATATCAGGATATATATTTTTTTTTTTCATGGTAAAAATTATAAAAAAGAATTGGGTTATATATTATAACATAATATTATATATTATAATAATACAATATATACGATGTTATCATATCATAACATATGAAATTGTAAAACAAGCTATAAAATAAACTACTGTGTATCAATGCTCTATTGATTAATATGATGTTTTTTTTAAAGAAATTATGAATGAAGCGCTCATAATTCTCAGACTGAGGTATTGAATGGACAACTCATAATTCTCTCGATTATATTTTTATGAAAAAACAAAACTGCATGGCCCACAAAAAAATTCTAAGATTTGTCAAGAGAGACAACTGAGGATAAAACTTACATGATTTTATAGGGGTTGTGATGTTGGGACTGCATTTTCAATTGATATCATACAAACATAAATTACAATCAACATATCTATGTCCAATAATTTTTAACCAAATCAAATTGGCAACTCATTGTTATGAGGTGAGACGGGGATGAGCTTGGATGTGCACTTACTCCGACGACTTTGATGTCAAATTTCTGAAACACTTCGCCTTTGATGATCATAGAGTTCCAGCCTGTCCTTCAAATTAATGAATCCAAAGCGTTAATTGCAAAGGCGAACAAATGATGCAGTTATCCTAATTTCCTTTTGCGTGTAGTTTACCCCTTCGGCTGATACACTTCAAACCAATTTACCAAACGAAAGAAATAGGGGAAAAAACTGACCAGAAACTATAGAACAATAAATTCATGGGATGGGCTGCTCGAGTGAGCGTTTGAGATCCATCTCAACCTGGTGAATTGTCCACTGCAAACCTTCTAATTTCTGCACGTGGAATACCGATGTTAGACGTGAATACAGAAAGTGTAAATTAACAAGCAACCACCGGAGAAACCAACCTTGGCGATGTCATGATATTGCCATGCAATTGTATCAAAATGTGGATCAACACCTTGATACTCACGAAGGCGCGTAACCTGGTGCATGGAAAAACATACTAGAATAATTCATATCTAGAGACTGAGGTCATATAAAAATTAATTGGCAAACAACAGAGTGGAAAGACATACACAAGCTAATGTTTAACATTAATCTCTGTAGCATGAGAAGATATTAGATAACCAGGCTCAATATGTCTTATAAATCCATGCAAGTAACTTCTAGAGTGTGTAGAGTACTGGGTTAAAACCAAGTATGCAAAAAGGGGATGTTGCAGTCTATTTTGTGGCCTCATTTATAATCACTGTATATAATATACTTCATTATATAGATATTTTTGTTTTACTTCATGCACTGAAATATATTGTATACTTCATTATTGGATAAATAATGCACTTCATGCAATGAAGAAAATTATATGTGGGGCTACAAACAGGGATACAAAGATTTAAAATATAAAAAAATTGCACCCAATATTTTCCATGCGAAGTGGATGTCATAGAATTTATTGTTTTAATTTAAAAAAAGTTCTTAGGCTTTAGAAAATGCAAATTTACTCTTGTTTAATATCTATTGTATATATTTGAATTCTTCCCTACTTATCAGTTTGTGAACTACACAATATCCATGTCTCAGGCATCCACCATGTCCCTCATAAAACATTTACATTTTCCAACAAGTACTGTACGCAGAGGCAAGTAACAAAATATAGCCATGTATGCTTTAACAAGTAGCATTAAGAAATCTGCAGCCTATATGCATACCGCTTTATTGTAAGAAATCGAAGCTTCCTCTATAGACTCCATAAGATATTTTCTGCAAGACAAGACAGGATCTTTCTCAAACTTATTGATGACATCAACCGTCTGTAATTTTTTACAGATTCCGCTTACCTTATCATATGTAGGGCTGGTACTGTATCTTGAGTGTATGTATTATACAAAAGAAGATGCTCTAGAACCCTGCAATAAAAATGAAGCTAGTGTAAGCTATTTCTAAAAAGTTTAATACATGACAATTGATAAAAGTGCAGCTATATAACGCTACAGGCAAAAACATTGGATATAGAAATGATGCAGAACACAATCTTACGGGAAGTAGCACAAAAATTTGTCATCATCCAACTGCTAGATGAACGAAGATAATACATATACATAATCACCATCCAGCAGGAAAGATGTTATGTTTAATCTAATACAAGTGGATGAAAAAAAAAAAGTTACATCCTAATGCATTTCTCAGGTAGAATAGCTAAACCACTACCAAAAATAATATTATAGGGGTTCTTCTTCCTCGCCTTTATTTCTTTAGCGGGGGGGGGGGGGGGGGGGGGGGTTGGTGACTATTATCATAAAAGTTCTTTGAAAATTTTTAAATTTCTTTGACAAAATTTCTTACCAATAAAATAGAAAAAAAAACAACAAAATGAAAGATAGATAAAAAGAACATATACATTTTAAAAAATAGAAAATATAAAACAAACAAAATATGGAAAAAAATAAAAACGAAATAAAATAAAATTTTTAAAAATAGCACAAACCCTATAAGATAATCTTATTTGTAAATCAAATAATAAATAAAATGAAATCCCATTAAAATAGGAATAAAATTAAGTATATAACAAACAAAATAAACAGAAAAGGAAAGAAATGGGTAAGTTTAAAATACAAAATCCAATATTATTATTATTTTGGATTTAAGGGGCCCTCAGTAGTTGGGGGCCCTAGGCGGTGCCTTGGTCACACATATTTAGGGCCGGCCCTAGCTAATCACTAACTCTATCGAGAGACAAACATGAAAAAGATTCAGCCTTAATTGTCAAGGGAGGATGATGTACATTGGAGCAGGAAAAGCTGTGATTTTTTCACAGGAATCTATGTTCCGATCTGCAGCCGCCAATGGGCCTGAGCAAAGCAGTTTGGGGGTGTTAAGTCCCCCACTGAAGGTGCAGGCCTTTATGTGGCTCCTAAGCCATGGATTTCTTCTTCTGGATGAATGTTTATTAGGAAACACAACTTGTGACCTACAAAATATCTTGCACCTACACACCTACATTGATAATTTCATCGGGTTTTTTCATTGTGAATAGTGCAGAATTAGATGTATGAAAAGAGAGACGGAAGCAATAAAAATTTTCCACATCAAGATGAACTAAGTATAAAAGTACCTCAATTTGGCACTCATTGTTTTGCACCTTTTGCACAACCAAGTCTTTCTCAGTTTATCCTATTCCATAAATAAACATGGAAAACAATTATAATTTTCCTAAAAACTGCAAAACAAACTGATTAAATGGACACATCTTATAGAGCCCATGGTCAGATTTACACTTGGAAGACAGAAAACCATCTTACATATTGAAACCGTTTTTGTAGCTTCAAATCCTTAACAAGCTTGATAAGCACCCCAAGTATTTGCTCTAGGACCTTTCAAATGGAAATATAATTAGTCACTCAAAAAAGAAACAGAAGAAACATCAGTCATCGACATGCAACTTATAACAGACAGACTAAACCCACACGGGATCGGACTTTTGGCTATAGCCATGGATTTGATCCCCATAGCTCTCGGGTTCAAATCCTCCGAGGCTAACCTGTGCACAGGGTTTGTGAGTGATTCTGTGCATCTAGGGTTTTCCCAACATTAAGGAAAAACTTTAATGTTTAGGTTCAAACATGCGCACGCACACACACACACAAGAAAAAGACTACATGCAAACCCTATCAACAGCAAAAATTCACAAGAAAAACAGTTTCCCAAGGCAAAGGAAGATGGTGCTATCAAGATAAATGACATACACCATAATACTCTCCAAACTTCCTGTCAGCTGAATAGAGATCCTCCTGCAGTGCGGCTTCTTCCCTTTCAATCTCTTCAATAATTAACTTTACTCTGATAAAGAACATAAAAGTAGAAGAATGTAATTTGCTAAAAACTAAGATTGTTCAACAAATAACTCATCAAGACTAGTTTTTGAAACACATACTTCAACATATTAAGACACAACCACACAAGTGTCACCTGAATTGTCATCTATGTTTCACACATTCACATCAAAGTCACCAAAAAATACTGACAGGTATCCCCTGATTCATAGCATCATCTGACGGTTCAAAGATGTGCATATACAGTATCTAAAACCGGCGGTCAACAAAAATCATACACATTGTACGATCCATATATATTATCACCAACTGAAATTAATCAGCTACGTGCCCCTGCTTCTTTAAGAAACAAAACAAATATATAAATAAATAATAAAGTAGATACCAGAAATGTTCAAATGTCTCCAGTCACAAAAGGCTGAAATTACATTCCACAGATATCGTATTTGTAAATATTCTATAAATCCTCATTATAGATGGCTATCTCCAGCTATCTCCAGTTACTAGAAATGCTCACACTGACTTGGTGAATCAGCTAGCAAATCCCTGTTCTTACAATTATAAACTCTATCTTAATTTCAGGTGCTCCATTTTTATAAGGGGGAGATCATCTAAATGGAGAAAGAACAGGCTTTTGGTCAGACTGCTAGGGTCACAAGGTGAAAGCTAGACCCTCAGATCATCTAGAATTTAATTGCCAGTAAATAGAACGAATTCCTGGATATCAAACTTCAATAACATCAACCTGTCCGATAGCCCTATGGTTTCAGATCTGGAAAACTACTCTTTCAGCAGTTTGGTGGTTGGCAGCAGTGATTTTAACAATGCTATAAACTTAAATATGCAAGCTTAGCATCCTAGCCAGCATAGAGAGGCAACTTTATCCGATTGAATAATCAACTCACACTACTAGCATCTTCAGGCATATGGTATATCCTTATGCAAATTAATACAAGTAACACATCATCCAATGATACCTTGTAGTATATATTGAAGAAAAGATATATCATCATATTTCTAGCACATAACATGGGCATTACTACTAAGAGAGAAATTTACATAGAAGAATCAGTGATAGCTTGATAACTAAAACACACCTTTCTGGAAGCCTAACACTTGACAATTGACTTATAGAAGAAGCATCTACAATGAATAAACAAAGTTAGGGGATCCCAGGGAAATGTTTAACATATGATAAAAGTATGATCTTGTCGATCCAAGTTTAAGTTTAGAGCTTACCAATGCCATCCATCACCAATATTTCAGCCAACTTATCACATTTAGCTTTCAAACGGACTTCAATTTCATGAGCAAGAGCCGCCTGATATTCTGCCATGTCCTACGTATATTAATCACACATAATTTCTCAGAATAATCATGAACATAAAGATCAATCCATGTCCCACTTAATGATGTAGGTTTAGTGAAATCACTCCTAATGCTCTGAAACAACTCCACCCATTAAAGCTTTCTCAGTAAGATATAAGCATATATTAGATTTCAAAAAACTGAGCGCACTAATATTTTTTTAGATGTTCATATATCAGTATGAATGAGCATGCACAGAGGCACAAATTATGCAAGCATGTAGGTGAAATGCACAAGAAATGCAGGCCACAGAAAATCAAACAAGGAAAAAAAAAACATGCACACAGATACAATTGGTTTCCGGCACACAATGTCTTCCACTGAATGACAAACAAATATCAAATTTAATTATCTTTGAATCACACAATGGTTTATAGTTTCTACTTTCCTTACAATTTATGCACAGAATGATACACAATGTCAAACTTTTTTATCTCCAATGTTTATATAATTTAGATAAACTTTAAGCGATAATTACCCAGGAAAGTAGTGAGAGTTGATCTATAGATATCTGAAAACCCGATATGGTTAAAGGGGTGCACAAGTTCACTGCAACTTCCTAGGAAGTCGCGCAGAATAAAAAAGGCACAAGTGACAGACTGACAACTACTTCTTTTTAAAGCAAAATTTGAAAGTTTTTATAAACCCACTGCCCATAAAGGATTGAAAAATACCACAGCAGGAGCCTGTTGTAGCTGAACTTGGGACAAGAAACTAGGTGTCAATCCAAGAAAGCAATTTGGCACACCACCAACTCCAGCTTCCGAACAATCAGGTGCATTTGCCAAACTACTTGTAAAATTAGTTGAATTGGAACTTGAGGTGACTGTAAAACTGGTATTCATACTATCAAAGGAGCTCCTTGACTTTACGCTGCTTTTCTCTATGTCTTCTTCGTGAATTTCACCATCCTTAGAAAGAAGAGGCAGTCTTAATCTTTGAGCTGCCTCTGCAACAACAATTTGGTGCTCAAGGTACTCATAAACCTGAAATCATTAAAAAAAATCTGCTAAGCACAAGAAAAAAAACTTATGGTTTACACAAACAATCAATAAAACGAACTGCCAAAAGCAACAAAGGATGTTCTCATCGACATTTACATATTTCACTACATGTGAAACAACGTGTCCAATTGAATAAACAAAACAAAGCAAAAAAAGGGTAAAATGCATCTACACCCCGTGAAGTTTATGAAACCTACAAAAACACCCCTTGTATATTAAAAATAAGCACTTACACCCCCTACAGTAATCTAAAAACATGCACTTATGACCCCCTAATGTATACTTCTCAATAATATAGGAAAATCAGTAACATGAAATTATCATTTTACCACTTGAAATAATATTTCATACTTATCATCCATATATTTTAAGTAATAAAATACATTTTTAGACATTTATACATCTCAATTCTCAAATTATCCATCCAAATATCTTAATTAATATAAACCATCAATACACTTCATGTAACAATAATTTTTCATATTATAATTTTCTCATGTAACCATGTGATTTAATAGTAGGGGGTGTAAGTGCATATTTTTAAAATATAGGGGGTGTCTTTGCAGGTTTTGCAAACTTGAGGGGTCAAAATGCATTTTGCCCAACAAAAAACAAAACAAAATGAAATTCAGTTAAGATCACCAGAACCAGAACCTGTGAAGAAGAAGAACTCTTCCGATCTCGAGCCCCTCCCAGTAGTTTAGCAGACGATGATGCGGTCTGTTGAAACTGCTCCACGATCGCAATCGCCTCCCGATAGACCTCCATCGTCTCGAGGAATTGCAATCTGGCCCTGCACATATCCTCTCTCGCCTGTTAAAACGACACGGGTGTGTGAGGTGTTAACGGGGGGAGAGAAGAACGGAGAAGGAACAAGAGACCGTCAGATTTAGGGTTACCGAGTGGAGATCGGACGATGCTGATGCCATGGAACCGTCCCGGGCGAGACTGTGGCGCTCGAGAAGATCTATGATGTGTGCGACGTTGGGGTCGACGTTCGGAGGTTTCATTCCCTTCGCCATTTCCGACAGACGAGGAGGTTGAGAGAGAGAGAGAGAGATTTGAATACCGGAGACCACCTAGAGCGATAAAATTGGGGAGGGCTATTCAAGTCTATTCCCACCACCCACCAGAATTATTTTATTTTATTTTATTTGGTGATGGGTACGGGCCTACAGGGGAGGAGCTGTGTGTAGGCCTGTCAACGGGTCGGGTCCGGACCCGACCCGACTACACGTGTAATATACCTGATCCGATTTGAACCCGATCCGACGGACTTGCACAAATAAACGGGTCGGGTCCGCGTCCACCCTGCCCCGACCCGTTGGACCCGACTGTTTTTTTTAATATATGTTCATATATTATAAGACCATTAGTATTAGTTGATATATAATTTTATTTCTTACTTAACTTATTTTTGTATCTACATGTTCATAAATCATAATCATAACAAGCCTATAAATCGATTTGTTTTGGACAATTAACTTATTAGCATTTGAATTTGTATGATTAATTAGTTTGTTGCATGATTTATGTTTATTATTTAGGTTAATATGTTAGTGTTTATTGTTTTGAATGTTGTTTAGGTTAATATTATTTTGAATGTTGTTTATGTTAGTTATGTTTATTATTTAGGTTAATATGTTTTTTTTATGTCAGTGATTATTGTTTTGGATGTTGTTTAATAATTCATTTACTTCTTTTGAATTGTATAAAATTATATTCAAACATAGTCTCATTAACAATAATGTTTTATTACAAAAAATTTCAAATAGAATGATAAGACAAACAAATATATGAGCTCTTCTCTTTTTTTTTTTTTTACCCAACCATCCGGGTCGGGTCGGACCCCAGGTCCGGGTCCGTATTTCCCCGGACCCGCCGGGTCCTGTCACGGGTCGGGTCCGGGTCCACCCCGACCCGTTGACAGACCTGGCTGTGTGGTATGTTGAGTAGTACATTTAAAAAAGAGATTTTTAAACTTTTAATCCCACCAACCCATTTGATTTCTCTCTCCTCCTCCTCCCCTCCGGCCTCCGCCCTCCTCAACCGTTGCCACACACCACCATTGCTGTGACCACCTCCCCCACGGCACCACCACCACAAGCCTCCCTCTGCGCACCACCCCCCCCCCCCTTTCCTCTTCCCTACCCCACCTTCGTCTTGCCCATTTCGTCCTTTTACGACCACCACCCCACCACAATGACACAGCCTCCACATCCAAGAGGCCTCGCACTCTCTGCCGCTATGAGAGGATGGTTAGGGATAGAAAGGATTTGGGGTGAGTGGTGGGATTAATGATTTTCATATACAACAAAGAAAATCGGGTTTTTTATTTTTTTGGAGTAGTGGGTGTGTCAAGAAACTTTAAAAAAAAAATTAACTCATGCAAGGTAACGATAGATTAAAAGAGAGTAACAAAATAAGCAGTAGAGACATTAACAGTTAATCAGCTTTTTAATTCACCAGTTTGGTCTACAGTTGGAAAAACAGTGAATAACAAGTGAAACATTTTAATAATGATTCGACTAAAGTCTTATAACATTTTCTTATTATACATACACAGTTATAAGGTGACAATTAGAGTTGCCTTTAACAGCACTCTTTGATGATCCAGCAGCAGTCAAAGCAAAAACTATTTGGAGCCATTTAAATCTATTAAAATTAATACCCCGCTTAAGTAGAGCAGATCAAGTCCAAGGTAAATAATTAAAAAAAAATCAGTACCAGAAAAGTTGGGTGTGCTTGCAAATGTGCTTACAAAGTAACAATTGTGGCTTAGTTAATCAGAAGATTCAAATCCACAGTCTGGTGATATTAATAGCCTAATTGGGAAATGATTCAAAAATGGTTTAAAAGAAACAGCTCAAACAAAAAAGCTTATATGAAAATCCATTCTTTAAATAACACAGCTTGCACACATTATCTCTGTCTTCCTTGTGAACACTATATACAGCAAGGACCGATCGCGTCGTGTCCCCAGATTCCTTCAAGCAGGTGATTTCAATGAAAAAGCTTGAGTACTTTCAACTGTTTGACGAAATAATCTCCTTCGATGCACCTGCACATTTAAGCATGGCCGTTTAAGAATATATTCTTGAAACATGTTCACGCATTGACCATATTCAAGATGACGGCTTCCATCCATAGCAAGACTAATTCAAAACATTTTTTTCAAGAGCACATCCAAAGTAAGATTATTTCAGAATAACTTATCAAAATGAAACAGTTGTATCCCTGCCCAACAATTATAAAAATGTCTAATAAGACGGTAATTTGTAGTTGGACCTGGACAGCTTTTTTTTTTTTTTGAAGAAAAGATAGGCAATCAGCCTCCAGAATTTTATAAATTGTAGAGTGATGCCCAATACATAAGAAACAAAGTTAGAAATAAAATACAAACACGAGAAGGACTTGGACATCTTAGCATACAACATAAAACATAATCATGAGCATAGCAAAAAATGTTGGACCGACCACTGGCGCTGGCCATAACGAGGCTCATTCCACCTATGGTAAAAGCTCCACGCCAACAGAAGTACAAGTGGCCATGAAGCTGATATAAGATCTCTATTGGGATTCTGTCTAAAATCCTGCCATGAACCACTTGACAGGTGGAGAGCGGTTCCACACCAGTAGAGATATTATTTCAAATTCACAAGGAAACCAACCAACCAACTACCACTAAAAAGAATACATTAATTTCTTACAATGTGAAATAAGATACATCACAATATATGATGCTAAATAGTGATGAGGTTCTCATTATTAAATTCATCTCCACGGTGGGTTTTTTTTCAGTGGTTATTCCTAGGGTGTATGGTAGCTTTGTTAGCAGAATCAGTACAATGCTCAATTTTCAAGATATTCCAGGCATACATGCCAGTATAGACTTCCATGTATGACGTATATTGAAAGATGTGAAGAGTCATTTAAGGAAGAAGTCTCACTAAAATAATAACAAATGAAACAAACACACCACACACACACTTATTGCTCCACCCCTGCCTATGCTAAGGGTTTGGATCCATAGCATAATGGTTGACAACAAAATTTGCAACCATGAGGCCTTGGGTTCAAGTCCTACTATACCTTAAGATAACACTTTCTATAATAGCTTTTATTTTGGAGACCACCTATTTGTCACATTTTTCTTCTTCTCTCTTTACCCAATACCTTTCTTCCTGGTTCCATCCCTTACCTAGTTCAAAGTCACAATATGCAGATCAGGGCTCCAACCGGTATCAACGTACAAGCTTTCTGGCATATAGAAAGACAATCCAAATTTGGCAAGCAGAAAATATATCATATATACTAATTGCAAAAGAGAAAACAGTGAGAGCATGGCAAAGCGGCAAGAAGGGCAAAAAAAAACATGTTTGCTAACATTACCTCATGTGAACAACACCGATTCCAATTTCCCATTCAATCCTCATCAGAGCCAATTTTCTGCTTTTTCCACTTGTATGCAGCTTCAAGGATTTTAAGACTTGGAGCCAATGCCGCCTCATCAGGAAAGATATACTCATAATATTCCTCAAATCTGCACAATAACATCTTAAATTAGTTTGAGCTCAGACCGAACACAGGAAACAGTTATAAGAGGAACCATATTTGTTATACCAACATAAGGATTTCAAGCATAAAAAAAATTAATAGAAAAGAAAAGGCAACATACCTAGCTGGAGTGTTGTCCTCAGATAGAATAGCCCTCTTTCGTTTAACTTTCCTTGGCAATTTCTTCTGGACTAAACTAACATCGCCAAGACCACCAAAACTATCCTCCATATTCAGCCACTCCTCCAAAAGCATAGCTCTTTCCTCCTTAAGTTCAGGCATAACTGTTCTAAAATAGTCAAATGCCCGTTCAAAAACACCTGAAAGAAAGTCAAGAAAAAAGGTAATTTAATAATTCTAATTCAGTTAAAAAAAATAAAACCACATTAAGCAAAACATCATTTTTTTACATACCACGAGAACGTTGAAGGCGCTGTTTATCAAGCTCAACGATAGACTCTTGATCATTTTCTTCCTGCATCTCAGTTTCTTCCTCTTCCTTACCCGCAATAGCCTCAAACTTCGCATAACTTGTCCAGACCTTCAAGTGCTTTGTCCTCTCTAAAAGCCTCTCATAAAGTTGCCTGGTTCTTTCATACTCACCCTCTGATATTTCAAAGTCTATGTATGCCTGCCAACCATGAAGTACATAAATGTTACAAGATAGTCCCACACAGTTCATGAATATTTAAGAAAATTAGGATTTTGTGACATACCTTCCACAACACCTCTGGCATATCCAGGGCAGGCTGCGCTGTGGCAAGCTCAAAAATAGCTCGAGCACGCTCTGTCTCATGCAAGGATATCTCCAACTCAGCATATTTGCTCCAGGCATAGCAGTTTGCAGGGGACCACTCCAGATACTTCTCATAGAGAATTCGGCAGCGATTCATGTTCCCAAGCTGCAGCTCTATCTCAATATACTTTTTAAATATCTGCCAAATCCAAGATACAAGTGATTAATCCCAATGCTCAATATTCAGCCAACTCACAGAGGAGAGGGTTTTTAAGAAGAAACATTTTAATTTTTTCCCCTCGTTTCCTATGTCAAATAACATGTAAACTATAAGATCCCCAATTACATACACTTACATGGCGAAAAACCAAGAGTTTCATCTTTAAGAAAACAAAGAACACCTATCTCTATGGTAATATAATCATGAGTTCATGTTTTGAAAAACAATCTTGAGACTCAGGTACCTTGTCTTTTGGCGCCAGTCCAATGGCATTGCCTAGGATTTGACGGGCCGCCTTGAGATTTTTCTGTCGAATCTCAAATTGAGCAGCTAAGAGCCACATCTTAGCAAACGAGAACTTCTTGTGAGGTATCAGTTTAAGGCATTCCCTAGGAAAACAAAGACCTAACAAGTGAGAAAAACCCATTCAAAAATAGCCAGAAATCACCAAAGTCACCTACACCAACAGAGAAGGACATCAATGTCCCAAGAAAACTTATGTTCAATCAGTCAATCCAAACAACAAAGTTACCTGTAAACCTCTCGCGTCCGTTCCATGTCTTCTGCGTCAAGCTCTTCATACAATGCATAATTAATCCTGGTGCGCATATAATTAAAATCAGACTACCTGTAAAGATCAAATAAAATAAGACCCAAATATGTAAAAATACCACTTACCATAGATAAATATACCGCTGCCAGTACCGCTTCTCCTCCGCGGGAGGCAAATTAGCGATCGCCCTCTCATAAATCTCTCTGACCCTCTCCTTATCCCCACAACTCTCCTCCAACCGAATGTAATCAAACCATCCATCATAATTAAGCGGGTTCTTCCTCACCTCCTCTTCATATTGGAACCTCCTCTTCCCAACAATCGCGTCCTCAATCCCCTCCTTGTCTCCGTACTGCTTCTCAAACGACAAGAACTTCTTATACAGCTCCTCGGCCCTCCCCTTTGGAATGTGATCCAATGCATACTTGTAAATCCCCCTCGCCCTCTCCGTCTCCTTGCACCGCTCCTCAAACTCCGCGAACGCAACAAACAGCTTCTCCACCTCCTCTGGGTCCTCCAATGCCTGCACCGCCTCCACCGCAGCCTCATACACCAACCTCGCCCGGGCGACCTCCCCCTTCTTCATCTCAAACTTGGCAAACTTGATCCACGCCGACGCCGACCTCGGGTGGCAACCAACATATCTCTCATAAATCCCCCTTGCACGTTCGACCTCATTGTATCGCAACTCAAACTTGATGTACGAGAGCCAACCCTGCTCATCGGGGGTCCAGTGCATCCACCGCTCAAAGACCTGCCTCGCGTTGGCAACATTGCCGAGCATCTCCTCCATGTGGATGTACTTGTACCAGAGCTGGTCGACGCGGGGGAGGAGGGACACGGCGCGGTCCCAGATGTTGCGGGCGTGGTTGACGAAGCGGTTCTTCATCTCGAACTCGGCGTACTTGAGCCATAGAGTGTGGTTGCGGTAGTCGACCTCGAGCGCGCGCTCCCAGACGGAGCGGGCGCGCGCGAAGTCCTTCTGGGACTCCTCCCACTTGGCGTACTTGACCCAGACGCCGACGTTCCAGCGGACGCGGCGGATGAGGTCCTCGAACTCCTTGCGCTTGCGGAGGCGGTAGTCGGAGAGCTCGGAGGGGTCGGTGATCTTCTGTTTCGGGGGGCGGATCTCCGCCTCCTGACGCTCGCGGGCTTCCCGGAGGATCTGCTCGGCGGTGATCTGGACGGGGGCGGGGGTCTTGTTCTTGACGCGGGTCGGGCGGGGGAGCTTCACCTCCGTCTCCCGCTTCGTCAGGAACCCTAGCGAGGGGTCCGCTTCTCTCGCCATGGCAGGCAAAACTTCTGATCGAGAGACAGAGAGAGATAGGATTCAAGGGTTTATGAAAATTGAATCGGGCGGAAACCCTAGACGAGAAGGGAAGGGAACGAAAGAACAGAAAAAAAAAAAAAAAGTGTTTTTTTACGAAGAACCCCCTCGAGAGTGTCCATATGAAAATAAGTAAAATTACACATAAGACCCTGATTCCCTGATCACGCATTGACCCACTAGTCTTCGAGATCTCATTTAGACCCTCCAATTGAAACCGGGCTCTTATGGGCCCAAAATAAGATTGATCCACTGGGAGACCAGGTAGTTTTGGGTTTGGACCCGATTTCTCCATCGGGTCAGTCGGATCCACGTCAGCCTTTCAGATCCATCATTTAGAATGGGTGGGTTTAATTGCACCTCTATTTTTATCTCGCACTCCCTTATTTTTTTTACACCCTACACAAATAAGCTGGGTGTTTCAAATACCCCAAGCAAAAGATCTATTTATAGAAGAGGAGAAGTAGGAGGAATAAGAGGGTGGGGTTGGGGTGGAGCGGGGTTGGGCAAGGTGGGGAAAAGCTCCTATGAGAAGATATATCGATAGTCTTCGACATCCGTAGAGGTCCAAAAAGGTCCAGCATAGATATTGTAAAGTGTCGACAGTTTCACATTTCGTAGGCACCACATGTATCGATCCTTTTGAAAAAGCTACTAACATTTTATTTGCTCATCCAAGTCTCTAAAAAAAAATAGTTCATAATATTGTTTTTTCAAAAAATATGAATTATCAATATGAGCTATTACCCTAAAAATGAACACAATGAAAATGGACAAATGCTATGAACTTTGTTTCTTGGACTTTGTCGATTGACGATATGTCTACGATATAAATTTTGGTTGACATTTGTACAGTCTAACCTATTTTCAGAATCTACATGTTTTTCTTCTGTTTCTTTCACATGATGGTATGTCTACAATATAAGATTTGATCGACATCAATGTTGTCTAACCTGTTTCCAGAACCTCAAATCACAAAAATCATCGTAACACCCATTATTAAAATCCTCATCAACAGATCCAATGTCTACAAAATTCAACTATGTCGACAAATCCAGTGTCTATAAAATCCGACTAAAAATGGATATTTAACTGGATTTTTTTTATGTTATCCAATTAGTTGGATGTGCATAGCATTTTAATACGTGCAAATAGACCCACCCTTCTGTCAATCAGTCGTTTGCTACTCTCTGTCGCTGAGTTCTCCTTGTCTTCTCTCACAGGCGTGGTAAATATAAGTTTTTGTGAAAAAAAAATTTTAAATAAGATGTATTGTATGAAGTTCGGGGGTAGGCATATCAGTTGTTATTAAATGGATTTAGAAATACACTGAGATATATTAGTGTATTTTAAAAAAATAAATAAAAAATTAATGACATATATCACGAATTCACGATAGTGTGTTATACACTATGACACGTAATAGATGTCGCTATGTATAGACATATGTGGAATCACTTCAAAACTGCATATAAGATTGTAAAATGGACTGAGCGTATTAACATCCCATGAGAAAAAACTTGGTTGAATTATATGTGTATTTCCTAATTTTGATAGTTCCAAAGATTCATCCCTTTCTCATATAAAATCTGGTTCCTTGGAACAAATCAACACCAAAAATATTTAATTGTTGATATATATATATATAATGTGATAGTGAAGTATATATTATATTAGATAATTTTATATTGTATTAATAATGTAAAAATTGTAAAAGACTATAAAACAAAATGAGTGCATCAAATTCTACAAAAAAAAATTCTTGGGGTATCTATATTCCACTCTATTGGAATCACTTTCCCAACCCAAATCTGTGTATCCAAAATATGAAACTTAAGTCTCACATGTAAAAAATAAATAAATAAAAACAAGCCCCAGTGCACTTGCAAGCCCACAAAGAATCTGAGCATGCAGGGATTTGGGCGTTGTTACATATAGTTCATATATGTGTAGCCATACATGTATTTTCATAACTAAAATTTAATGAGATCATATGATTTGTTAGAAGAAACATATAATTTTTTTTTAAAGTGAGTTCATACTATTTATGCCAGTATTAATTTTAAATTTTATAAAATTATATGTTTCATCATTCAATCCCATGGAAATGTAATGCAATGTAATGTGACTGTCTCTGGTGTTACCATAATTTTATTTCATGGGGTAGCCAAATGCAATCATTACTAAAAAAATGCGCGCATATATACATTAACTTACTGAGAATGTCCAACAACTTTTCAACTAACCTTTTAACACAAAAGATGAAGATCTCAATAATAGATGTTAATTGTTCTTGTTTTCATCATTGAAGGACATGGTATTAAATTTCCCTGACCATCCATGTTGGCCACCTACCTCACTTAAATTCTCTCCTAGAATTGGATGCCCAAAATACAAATCCACAAAGGTTGCTTTAACAAACCACTTGCTTGATTTAAAATAAGAATAAAAGTGTTCATTATTATTCATACACATCCCTATTCAGGTTTAATCTTAGCACCTGTAAAACAATAGCAGAAACAACATAGTAATTCACGACTTAATGTAGATATTATAATACATTCAAAGAGGATTAAAGAGATTGATTATAGCAAATAATCACTCTTTATCACCCTCTTTAACAAAAAATCACTTTTAACATTAACAAATAAAAATTAAACATTCCATGATGCTTCTCTCGGCAAGGTTGCGTCTTCGATTAAGCCTTAATGAACAAGATTTTTCCAACTACAATGTAAAATATATATCATAGAGGAAAATATTAGATACAATTACATTTACAATCCTGCCTACAATTTGTACAGGTTTTGATTTTTTCTAAACGTATTATACCTCATCAAAATAGGTTTATATATTTATAAAATATATAAACACCTAATGAATTGCTTGAATGAAGTAAAAATTCATATATACCTTGATAGACAGCGAGCGATCGAGGTATAGTATATAAACTATAAGTAGGGTTATAAAAATAAGAATGATTTATAACACCACCAATGGTTAGGGTTGTAAATGAGAATGATTTATAACAACACCAATGGCTCATGGAAATTAGTGTTAAAACATCAAGTAACCGATCCAAAATAGGTAATAAAATACACACTAATTGATTAATCACAAATCGATTACATAGAAGAATCACAAACTAAGAAAAACACCATCATCACCCACACCTCATAACACACCCACCTTAACTAAACATTAAAACTACAACAACAAAAACACACGCATATGATCCAACACACTGAAAACTACATGAACCAAATATATATTTAAGTACTCTAAACGTACACACACCCATAATAGCTATTAGTATACTAATAATCCATTATTCAGTCGGAGGTCCAAAGGAAGGCTCCCATGGCGAAGTTGCGCTTGTTTTGGACGTCTCCGGTGACCGGCAACCCGTACTCGGTGAGGAGACAATCAAGCTTCCACTCTGGCATGTTCTCATAGTCTGACTTCTTATACCTGTTAGATTTCGAAATTAAAGAGAATGAATCAAACCTTCTCAAACTGAAATATCTTAAGATGTGTACAGACAATACCTAGGGTAGTGTAGGGGCATCTGGAAGTGGCTGTTGTACCCGCACCGCTTTTGATGCCCTCCGTTGGGCGTGCCCCGTGTCGGCTCTGGCATGACCCGAGCAAGCGATCCGGTGCCGCCTCCGCCCATGTCAGCTCTCTCAGCTTGCTTCGGTTGCCTGTGGTGGTGGTGGTGGTTGTCTCATGTGATGGTGGGGGGGGTATTTATAATGGTGGAATGGGTGAGAAAACCAAAGTTTGAAATGGATTTTAAAACTTAATTTGGAGAATGTAATAGGAAGGATAGCATTGTTGATGTTATGGCATTTACTACTTGGCATGCGGAGGTGTATATGTTGGGGGTCCCACGCAGTGTGCATTTTGATCTTTTGATGGGTGAACGTCTTTTGATGCTTTTTGTTTTGACATATTGTGTTCAGAAGAGACCAGATTGATCCAATCTCACTTGAATTTGTTTATTAAAGAGAGGGTTGGATGTAACTAGTCATTTTTTTAATGGAAAAAATGTTGTTTGGAGTTTTCTTTTTCTTTTTATGATAATTATGAAACCTTTTTTAAAAAATTAATAATCAAGGCGCTGATGAAGAGCCTTGTTACATACAATGCGGGATGATCAAAAGAAGAAACTTACTATTATATTATGTTCATGTTGATCCAAAATTTAATCAATTTAATTTTTTATCACGTCGCAAACACACTCCAAATATTAATGTGGAATCCAAAAATGAAAAACAAAAAAAACTTAAAGTGAAAACCCACAATAATTATGGATAAAAAAAAAAGGTAAAACAAAAGGGACAGATAAATCATTTTTGAAATATCTCCACTAACTTAATTGTCAGAATGTTTGTTCTTTTTTTTTTCTGTTGTTTTTGTGCGTATTCCTCTTCTTCTATGCTTATCAAATTTTCCATCAATTACGGTTTGCATTAGAAATCATAAGCGGTGTATCTACTTTTTGTGCAACAATTATTAACACGTACAAAATAATATTATTGAGTGAAGTTGACATGATTAAATGCTATATAAATATATGCATCAAAATGAGTGATTACATGATATTATTTTTAGTGGTCACTTGTCATTCGAGTTGTTATTACCCTCCCATAACAGGCCTACCAAAATCAAGCCGGCCTTGAAACCGAGTGCGGGTGCATGTATCAAAATCAAAAACATGGATTTCGGCCTTAAATGTTTCATCAGTTGCCCATCAATCATATTCATTCTTTAATACAGATAGATAGTTTATTGGTACACTTAATCATTTTTATAATTATTCATAAAATTTGAGTCTATTACATAAAATTCATATCACGTTGAAATAAAAAAAAAATAATAATAATTGAAATGATTAAAGCAGCGTTTAGTTGCACGTTTTGATCGTTTCTGTATTTCAGAATCCGTTTTAAGTTAAACACGGAATTAAACATATTGTTTCAAAATCTATTTTGCAAACCTAAGTTTAACATTTGTAATATACAAAAAAAAAAAAAAGTTGAAAAATTAAAGATAACATGTTTTAAAAAATTAAGATAAAAATTGAAGATAATCAAGTCCATCCATGATAAGGGTCCATCAACATATGACGTTTGATGCAAGGCAAATCACAAATAGAGAGACAGTTGGACAGAGTCATCAATAGTGGGACATTATCCCATATTTAATACCCTCTAAGCTCTAACAACAACCAAAACAGCAAATAAATGAATGAGTCAAGTTGTGTTCATTTTTAAGCTACTCAGATGGTGCCTTCATTCGGAGGGAGAATGACACGTGGCGAAAGCAGAGATGGGGAGCATCGGATGCACGGCGGTGGTCGCTCTCAGACCATGTACCCTAATAAATGCTGATTTTTTTTTATTATTTAATTGGTTTTTGTTCATATGGTGTACCGTGCATTTGGAATCGATTCACCAATTCTCATGTCATGGATGCTCTATACAATCAAGAAATGTAATTTTTTATGTCTCTGTTTAGATTACATACATTATCATTAAACACTACTGACATCCTATTGATTAAGACACACTTTTATTTATCATATTTAATATATACTGTATTATCGCAGTATATAGATTAAAGAATCATTATTGAATTGCAGATAGATTATAAAATGGACTGAGCAAATAATATCTCAAATTATTGTTCTAATAGATTCTACACATTTATTTATTTTGATCTAAGTATGCATGTGGCCAAATTGATAAAAAGCTCAGAAAAAATAAAGAATAAAAAATCAGATATAAATACATCAATTCCGGCATCCAACATGGCATATCCCTCCAAGTCTTGAACATGAGATGGTAAAATAAGAGATTGAATAGGGATATCATGCACTTAGTCACCTTTGTGAAAGGTTTGGATAATATGCCACTGCCACTGGGGCACTATATATATCATTTTGTGAAAAATGTGAGGAATTTCTGATATCACTTTTATCGAAAAATGAACATTCATGAAAGTAAATTGTTTACTCGGATGAATTGAACGTTTATGTGTGCTGTTTAATTTGATTAATCAACCTATTTATATACTTAATAAAAAAAATCACATTATTCAAGACTGCATAAATGATCGAGTGTATCAACACACGTATTTCATTGACCCATAGTGTACCACCAAAAAAAAATATAGTCTCAGAAACTTCATCATGGTAGTAGAGGACATAGCTAGTCCCCCTTCGAGGGGTCCAGTATAATTTCTTGCCGACGGAAGGATTCACAAAAAATGGTATACAACACCTATGGGTTAGATTCTAGTGGGTTATAACACACTTTGTTCTGACATTGGTTGGAACTATATCGTTTTGTATGGGACCCATGCATCAAAAAAAAAAAAATCTCCACTTGTCATAGTGGTATGGATGCTGGTATTCCATGCTAATTACTGGCTCTTTGATGAACCACTTGTCTTAATCTCTGTGTTATTATATATCAAGGATCTAATGGTGGCCACTAAAATTTGAAAAAAAAACAAAACAAAAAAACAGGGCGTTGACTGTCGATAATTTCAATCGAGCGTGTTCAATTTGAACTGGCTTCCTTTGTAAGCATGAATCTTATTTTGTATTTTATTTTATTTTAGTTTTTTTGTTTAAAAGGTTGCTTTCATGTTATGCTATTGGTTTCGTTACACACAATCAAGTTTATTGGTAACATCCAGAGTATAGTTCCATTTGACCACAATAATGTAAATATATCATTTTAATGAGTGTTTTATATTTATTAATGAGTGGATCTATACAATTTATTAAAGTATGTATTATAAAATTATATCATATGTTTTATTAAATAGAGTATATATCTTAAAACATTAAAAATAATGTTAGGATGGTAAAAAAGAAAGAAAGAAAGATTTTATGATTATTCGTATTCTTGAATTATTCTTTGGCTTCTTCTCAAAAATCATCCATAAACTCTACAAACCTTCTTGCAGTCAATTGGATTTTGGGATGGATCTAAAAAGATGCAATCCTGCCTATCATAACACCGTGTCTTAAGCTCAAATCTTAAGCCCATGTTAGTGTTATACATGGGAAAATGCTAGACTCGGTTATTTTTACAATTTAAAACCCAGATCGCACGTAATTTTATTTTCTTAAAATTAATCATCTTCATCTAATGATATATATGCTTGATAAAAGAGAAAATGACAAAAAAAGTTTCATAAAAGTTAGAAATACTAAAATCAGTCAATTTTTTAAATTATACCTAAAAAAGTCTAATTTTTAATTTTGGAAACACAAAAGACTAACCTACATATATGTAATTACATCCTTAACATATTTCATACATCTTAATTTTGTTAAAATATTTCATCCTCTTAATTTTGTTAATATATTTCATATATTCTCATGTAATTTTTTTTTACTCTAGGCCTCTTTTGGTTCGTGTCATTTTTTTTTGTGAAATTACTTTTTACCATGAATCAGTTTATCAGGAATTATTTTATTAGGAATCCCGATTCCATCAGACTATTTGGTTCGCTAATGGATTTTTCTATAGAATCATTTTTTAGTGTTTGGTTTATACATGAAAAATGATAAGGAATTTGATTTAAATGTTTAATATACCCTTAGTATTATATATACTTGCAAAATCTATTTCTTTACCCATGTCACAATAATAAAAATGAATAATTTTTTTATATTTATTTTTATAAATATTTAATGAATGCAAATAAATAAAATAGCTGATTATATAATTAAACAAATAATAATAGTAATATTTCTAAATCAGTTGAAAATTATACCTATTATAATAATATCTAAACCCATCACATATAAAAATAAAAAATGAATTTAAAAACAAACATTAATATCTAATACACGGTTAAGATTTTTCACATCACACGTAAAAATTATAATATAATTTTTTAATTAAAAAATCAAAATGACTATATAAACCCATTATATGGGTGGTCAGAAAAAAAAAAAAAAAAAGGAGGCTATCTATTTTAGAAGGGATGTATATACTAATTTCATTAATTTGTAAATGGTGTAATAGTAATCTGATTTAAGATTCCTGGTGGAATTTGAGATTACCACCACAAAGGGTGGGAATCTGATTCCACTCTATTTTTTTCACATGCATGGATTTTAGTCCCAGTGGAGCCTACAATTACCATTAAAATTACCACCAACCAAACACTGGATTTTATACACTTTCCTGGTAATATCACATAGAATCCAATTCCATCCCAAAATGACACGAACCAAACGGAGCTTAAATTATTTGTGATTAGGTGAATTTTGTGATATATGTATCAATATAATTTGAGTTTTTTTATTATGAACTCCACTAAATATTGATGCTTATTTAAAAAATAGATACGTGTGAATAGCCAAGCAAAAAAAAAAAAAATGTGATTAAGGATTTAGAATACTAAAAGATCATCTGCTGCATTAGGGCACAACATAAATTTAAATTACATATTATAATTATACACAATGAAAAATGATGAGTAACATCATGTAAGATATGTATAAGAAATACATAATATGATATATAATAACAAAACCTCTAAAGGGATTGATTTGTGTTATATAGAGAGATATTGTTTTTTTGTATGAAAAGTATGTTTTTGGTGTAGAATAACCTAACAGGAGTTAGAGAGATGTTAATGATCTAATTACATAAGGGTAAATTAGTCTTTTGTATTTTCAAAATGGTAAAATGAGACTTTTTTAGATATAATTTTTAAAAGTGACTTATTTGGATATTTATAACTTTTAAGAGATTTTTTTATCATTTTTCTTTAATAAAAAGTGTATATTACTTAATTTTTGAATTAAAGTAACTGTGAGAAAAATTTAATAAAATAAATACATTATTGATGTATACGTTTTACTGGATTACTAATGAGGTATATATATAATAAAATAAAAAATTAAATATAACAATCTTCTTTAATGTGGGAGAAAAATAATACAATTTTTATTGTTACAAGAATTAAAGTATCATATGAGAAAAGATAATTTATTTTTTTATTTGAAAAAAATGATATTTTTTTAAATTTTTTATATTATGATAGTTCTATTCAATAAAGTGTATGTTGACCCTCCCCGTGTGGCCGTGTTGGTTCTGTGATGTCAGGCGAACCCGCCTGGCCATGCCGACGTGGCACGTGGACATCCGTCCAGATCTTGAAAGCACGACAGGACGTCCGTTCCTTTGGAGGACCCTCATCGAGTGGGTCCCGTGGAACGCCAGAATTGTTTCTGCACGTGCGGGAAGCCACGTAAGATGATGACGTGGATGATCCTGTGCCAAGCAACCACATCTGTTGACCAACCGGTGACGCCGACATGGTTCCATGTTCTCTTGTGCCCAACAACGTATATACGGATAATGTTACATCCATACTTACATCCAGTCCATTCTCCAACCCTAAATACAGTATACAAGTGTTTTAAATTTTTTAAAATAATATGATTTATCTAATGAATTACATATTTTTATAAAAAAATAAAACATATACTCCAATGAATTTCATGAATGTATTTATAAAAAATATGAAAAAAATTATCAAGCGCTAAAGTAGGTGTATGTTTTAATGATTTTCTATCGACGCATATAAAGACTGAAAATGAGGCTGAAATAAAGATTGTGTGTAACATCACTCTATGTATATCACACAAATGATATATATATATTTGGCTAAAATCATATATTTAGGGCTAAAATCACACAAATGATATTGTTATTATTATTATTTAGGATTTCATCCTCTCCACCTTTCATTATGTAAAAAAATATAAATGAAAAGAGGGGTTTTGATCTAGTTAGACCTGAGTACTATCACTATCGAACCGCACAACCTATGAGTTAAACTGCACAATCAATTGTTAAGTACCGTGTCATGCTCTGTGCAGTTCAATTTATACGTTGTGTAGTTCGATTTATAGACTGTACAATTCAATACTGATTGTATATTTGTACTTAGACCTGATTGGATCTAGACTCTGAAATGAGATGGCGCCCGTGAACAATGATTAGAAGTGGAAGAAAATGTGAAGGGATTGAAGAGGAAGGGAGATGGAATTCGAGAGAGGCAGGTTAAAAAAGAGAAGAAAATTGAAAAGTGGATTCAAGGGCAAAATGATCATCTAGTTTTCATGCGAGTGAAATTTTCCAAAAACGCACCACCAATGAAATTTTAGTTAAATGACTTTATTGACTAATTATATCAGTTTAAAAGGCATATATGTTTGTATCTAAGTTTATAAGTATTTGTATGAATCATACGTATTTACAGTGATTCATATTTTTTTAACTATAAAATTAAATGGTGTCCATCCAAATTTTGGGTCAATGATACAAAATGATACATTTCTCCATATTGATTTGTTTGACTTTTGGTTACATCATAATTAAAAATGTAATTACAATCTTATCGGTCCACTTTGGTGGACCTGTGGCCCATTGTCAATTTTGGGCAGCATTGACTGCGATTGTTTCCCTTGTGTTAGAAACTTTTATAACCAATTAAGATTATGATATCATAAAAAATACTCCTAAATCTATTTTGGCAAAGAGAATAAAAATAGAAAGTTTTGAATTTGAAAAAAATGGGATTATTGTTTGTTATAAAAGTGCGAATAACATTTTTTTTTATCAATTTTAATTTTAATTTTTTTGGCATATATACCCTCTTAAAACTCGTTATTGTGAAAATACCCCTCAGATTTCCATTATTGCAAAAATACCCCTATTCTAATTATAAGTTGTGCATCGATGCCCCTGCGATTAGTTGTCGTGAGGTTTGGTTAGGGAAGAGTTGTTAGTCACCGTTTGGAGCTTGTAAATGTCCGAAATACCCTCCTAGGCCAAAACAACATGGTCGACTTCCATCTCCTTTTTCCCCTTTATCATTCTTCATTGTTTCTTCTTTTAAACTTTCTCTTGTTTAGCCAAACCTATCAGATTTTGAGGTTGGGGGAAGCTAGGGTTTCCAGGGGTAAGAAGAGAGAAAATGTGAAAGAAGCAGAGGGGCTTTGAAAATGTAAGAGAGAGAAAATGTGAAAGGGTGGGCCGGGAAAGCTAGGGTTTTCAGGGGGGGAGGAAGAGTGAGAATGTGAAAGAGAGAAAATATGAAAGGTTGGAGGGAAGCTAGGGTTTCAGAGGGGGAAGATGAGAGTGTGAAAGAGAGATGATTTTCGAAAATGTGAAAGTAGCTATTTAGGTGGGGCTACGAAAGTCATTTTAACTTTTGCGGTAAAGAAATTGATCATGGTTTAGGAGGGGCTTCGAACAGTGACTATTGGAAGGATACATTTTCATGATTTATAGCTATACCAGAGGTATTTTTGCAACGACAGAAATTTGAGAGGCATTTATACAATAATAGGTTTTAAGAGGGGTATATATGTAAAAAAAAACATTTTTATAATATGAATAATCATTAGAACAATCTGTCCTTTAAATTTTATGCACCCAGGAACTTGGAAGGGGTAGTACTAAACACGATCGTACTAAATCTATCTTATATATTAACTTTATATAAATTTTATAGTTCAATCATCAAATAACACCATCAAAGTGTTGAAAAGACCAATTCCATCCGTAGTTTAACAACCTTTAGATCCACTTTTTTGTGAGATGTATGCATATTTGTAGCACATTTACATTCATGTTTAATATATGATTCACTTTGGAGTCATCAAGCACTAACAAATTTATAAGTTCGTACATTTGTAGTTGATTATAATATGCGTCGTATGTTGTTTGGACAAGTGTCGTATCATTATTAATTATGTACTTTCAATAACAATAAAATAACTAAAAATATGTTGGTTTACACATAATCTTGGAGATCCTAAACTAACTTAAAAAAGAAATCCATCTTCTAATAATAATAATAATAATACTTGTGATATAATTTTTAAATGATTTCAATTTGTTAAGAGATTAATGAGCTAAAAGGATAAAGTTGGATGTTTTGATAACAAAGCCAAATACTTCTAAATGATTTTTTTTTCTCTTGCATCAATTTTTTTTTTTTTTTTTCTTTTTAAGAATGATGCTCCCCATGATTTGATCATCTGACATCTTTGAGAGATGTTTGTCGATTTAATCAAAACTCTTATTTGCAATAGTGGTGAAACCACCTTGGGCTTAGCGCTGTCCCATGCCCCCCTTGGAATTTTTTTTTTTGTAAAATCCGTTTTTTTCGTGATAGATTTATTTTAATTAGGATATGTGTTTTAATTTTATTAAAAATAATATACCTCAGGACTAATCAGGTACAAGTTTTAATAAAAAAATAAAGCATACATTTCAATGAATTGCATGTATACTTCTATAGAAATTGTAAAAAAATTATCGAAGCATATACCCCATTAATATGAAGTATACATGTCGTTAATTTTCTATCGACAGATATTGGACTAAAAAAATTTATTTACGACCTATTGGTCATGGACCCCACCTACATATAAAATTCCTAAACAGCAACCACCAACCACTAAAAAAAAAAGAAAATAAAACATTAGATTTATGATTTGACATATTTTTTTGTGAATCATCAATTTGAAATTTGATATATCGTTTTAAAATATGATAATTATCTTTTAAAATTATTTATTGATATGTTTTATATGAATGTCTTTATTTCATTTTATACATATTTATTTTTTAATATATGCTATTGAAAAAACATAACTATATAATTTTATAAAATATTTACATAAGTCACGTTAGACTCCTTTCATAAAAATTCTGGCCCCGCTACTTATTTCAGTCACACGTGGCCACTTTATTTGATTCTGAATAAAAAAAATCCAACTCAAAATTTGAAAGGACATATGTAGTATTATTAGTGTTCAAAAAACATTATCAAATATTTCCAAACATATTATTATTTATTTTTCAAGGATTGAAATGGGAGCTTTGCAGTTTTAAACAGTTGGAGTGAAATATCTTATCCTTATAATAATATTAAAGTAACGGTATTATTTAAAAAAAATATGCATCCTCATCCACAATGCTATTGTTTTTTTTTAAATATACTCACTCATTAAAATATATAATGTCATAAAAAAAATGAAAAACATATTAAAATACATTGGTGATTTTAAAGAAACAATTTTTAAATTTTTTATACAATATGGGAATATCATAATATATATTATACTATTTCCATATATAAACAATTATGAGTGTGTTTTAAAATAGATACGAGTTGTAAAATAGTATATAATGTTATAAAGAAATAAAATACATATTGAAATACACTGATGTATTTTAAAAAATAATTTTTTAATTTTTATTCAGTACAATAACATCATAACATGTACCATACTATCTCGATATGTAAATAACTAGAAGAATTTTTAAATTAGATATAAGTTATAAAACTGACTGACTATATCAACCTTTCTTTTATTTTTTCCACATTCCAGCTCGTCTTGTTATGCAATCCGGTGGGCGGGAAGGAACTGTTTTTCATATACCAGATATTATTTTCTATTAATTAATTCATAAAAGAAACCCTTTTTTAATTCTACATTTTATTATTCACACACACAAGAACAAAATAAAAACAAAAAATAAATTAAAAAAAAAAAACACAGAGAGACGTTTTGGTTGTGAACATCATCTTCTCCCCTATTGGTTGATTCATCTTCATGAAAGAGATCGGAGCGAGAAACGCAGAAAACTCAAAAGGTGATCGCCATTTCTTGTAAGTCCATCTCTTTTTGATCTCCCACTCTTTTTTTGATTCATTTTTTCATCAAATTTTGATTTTTTTTGGGTTCTTCATTGTCTGTTATACTCCTTGATCGGCAGATTTTTATCCAAGGTTCAAAATCCGATTTTGGGTTGTGGGTTTTCTCTGTTTCTGGCTCGGATTTATGGATTAGGGTTTGGTTCAGTTTCCAGGTTCACTTTTTTTTTTCTGTGTGAATCGGGTTTTTTGAGGGTTCAAATTTCACAGGGGTTTGGTCTTCTTTGAGATTTACAGAGACGTGGATGCATTGGATTTGGGTATCTTGGATTTTTTGGGTTGTAAAGCGAATATTTTTATTTTTGGGTTGATATGCATTTTTTTTTTTTTTAATTCAGTTTCGCATTCCTCAATCAGCTTGTGTTTTATTCTCTGAAATATTGCAAAAAAGGGCTTTTGTGAATCTATCAATATTAGACAACTGTGTCCAGTTTATTTTGTTTTTCCATGCATTATGTTCATATTATTTGATATTTTTTTGTATTCTCTTTACATCTGTTATAGATTTTAGTTGTTCGATTCGTTCTATCCTGAACTGAGAAATTGGAAATGGAGCTTCTCGAACTCTGGATTGCGACATTTCATGTATGGAGTACATATGGAAATGTGACCAGATGAAGTTGAGTGGGATTTCATGGAAGCCATGGGCGACATAAATGAGGCAGTGGAGGACACCACAGAGGCTCCCCAACTGAAGAGGAGAGAGAGAGAACCTTCTCCGCCTCCCACCGGCATCAATTCTTTAGATTCAGCTGCAATATGTGCTTCCAATGAGAATATTTGGCCCGAGAGCCTTGCAGAGGCATTACAAGTTGATGTGAGGTGTGCAAGCTCACATGGGTCTGAACACCTTTGCACGAGTCTTCTTCACTCTTTGGATCATAGCGATGTGGTGGTGGAGGAGCTGATGCTGAGAAATCACAGGGTTGAAACGACCAGCAGGAACGACCAACGGGAGAATCTATATAGGTTAGCAGTTGAAACCCAATGCAGGAGTTCTCATGGAGATTCGTCAGGGGCTGAACCAGCCCCAGCACTAGGTGATAGAGAGGAAGCAAGGAATACGATTCCACTCCCATTTTGGGTTCATAGACCCTTGCCACATAAGCAGTCTGAGGGAACTCATTGTAGAACACATGAAAATGTTATTGACCATGACAATCCTGCTGCTCCAAGTGATGCGTTCACGAGATTTCGTGGAGGAATCCGTACAAAGGTCCTTCCAGCATCCGGGTTTTCACATTTTTTCATCAAGGACACTCTGAAGGAGAAGGCAGTTGCATTTAGACATTCAGTAACCCGTGAGATGCCTGGTGTTGCCATCCGTGGTCTAATCAAAGATAAAACTGCTGGTGATGGAACATCATGGAGTTCTGGAGCTGCTGAAAATTGTGAGACTTCTAAAGACATATTATGCAGTGGAATCAGCTTGAGGGAATGGCTTAGATCTAATTCCCGTAGAATTAATAGATCTGATTGCTTGGATGTGTTTAGACAGGTAGTAGAGATTGTAGATTCTGCTCATTCTCAAAGAGTTGTGCTACAAAATTTGCGGCCATCTCATCTGAAGTTATTTCCGTCGAACAAAGTTAAATACATTGGATCAGTTTATTCCCCGGGTCAGATGCTGTTGTCAGAATCAGAAAGTATGATCAATGATGATACAGAACATTTTGAAAATAAACCAAAAAGAAAAGTGTATTTAGAAAATCATGTTGGAATGCATGATGCACCATCAGTAAAACATCAGAAGCTAAAAGAAAATCATAGATTAGTGGGACAGAATTCTATGTTTCCTGCTCAACAGAGCTTAAGAGGTACTGTTGTTGAAGAAATCAGCCTAAACAATTTTAGAGGTCAAAATTCTGGTTGTGATTTTAGGGATTCACACAATGTAGATGAAGAATTTATGCGATGTGGACTTTCCGGGTTGCCAACCGAATCTAAACAGGAACCAGTTATAGAAATCACACAGTTAGAAGAGAGGTGGTATGCTAGTCCGGAGGAGCTGAGTGAGAAGGAGTTGACCTTTCCATCAAATATCTACAGCCTGGGGGTTCTTCTTTTCGAGGTGTGAAGCTTCTTAATATTTTCCCTTTGTTGTGTTGAAAATTTGATTGTTCCAAGTCTGATTTTGCTCGTGCTGAATGCATTTCATTTGTTGAGATTTTTCTGTTGCTGATTTGTTATGGTAGTTTATTTATTGTACAGCCTGCATATATCATATTGTCAAGATGAGGGCTATCATTGACATATTCTTATTTTTCTATTTCGTAGATGTGGAATAGCACTACTGTACAAGATTGCATAAACAATATATATAGAAATGGGAATTGGACTGTAGTTATTCTCAAACTTAAGCTATATTTATGGTACATTAAAATGCAATACTTGTACTCACTCAATACTTAATCTAGATGGTTCAGAGACGCCTCAGAAGTTCATCAAAATGGGATGGGTTGGTTGCAGATGCTATGTAGCATGGGACATGGGGATGTTGAGAGTAGTAGTCTTGGTCTGGATCTGAAATTAAAGTTCAGAAAAGCCGTTTTTCCATTCTAATCTAATATTTGTCTAGTAAGAAAAGTTTAAAAATAAGTTACCATCAATGAAAGGATGCGAAGAGGAGATGCTCCAAAAACTATGATTTTTGGGTGTTCTATTGGTTCATTTTCTAGATACAAGTTGGTGTTCCATTGGGACTTCTGTTATTTTAGAATGGCCATCTGTTAGAAGGGTGGATGAAACTAAATCAGCTACTGATGCTAAATTCAAGTTACTTGAAAACATTCGTCTATGGTCAATTGCATGATTTCAGTCGTTTAAAATTTTGTTTAGGATGATCACTACTTGTATCTAGAAAAGCTACGCCTCTAATTTCTGAATATATATGATTAAATCTAATCAAAATTTTCCTTGCTCTTCATTTTTCTCCAAAATTCTTTTGTATTGAAATATTTACATTGCATAAACTCCTTGGAACATGTTCATTACTGATTAACTTCGTTGATCTATTCAGCTATTCTGCTTTTTTGGGTCCTCAGACGGGCATGCTGCTGCAATGAAAGATCTCCACCATCGGATACTTCCTCCGAACTTTCTTTCAGAGAATCCTAAAGAGGCTGGTTTTTGCCTGTGGCTGCTTCATCCAGAGCCTTCATCACGCCCCAAGACAAGGTATCCATTGCATGAATTTATGATTCTAAGACTGGAGATTTGGACTTTTATGATATGAAATGCAAAGCAAATGGCACGAGCAACAACATCAATTGTTATTTTACCCTTGGCTACTTAAATGAGGCAAAGCGATTTATTACAGTTTTGCTTATATCTTGTTAATTGTAGAAGTTAGACAAGGTGATACTCAAGCATTCCGTTACGGTTGGGAAGAAATTTCTATGCAAGAGATGCAGATTGATACCAGGAAGTGGAAGTTAAGACTTCATATGAGCTTTGACCTAACAGTCCAGTTATTTGTGTCAGTGAGGTGTAATCATTGGTTAAAAATTGGGCATGCAGTTTCAGAAGTTCACATTCATTTTTAATGTTGTTGAGCAATAATACAACTTGTTAAATGTAGATTTGTATAGCAACTTTTAGATGGCAAATTGGTCAAACTGCTGCTGCAAACCTGTTGCAGGTGGAAACAATGTGGCCCGCAGAATGACATATTATATATCAAATGCTTCCATATTGAGATGCTTCGAAATTTGTTACAAGTGCATTGTACATGTGTTATGGTGTCACTGGTCTTCTGATATATCTCTCAACACGTCAAACCCTTGTGTGGATGATGCAGGACACAAACCTCAAATTTCTAGCAGGGAAAGATGCTTCACTGATTTGATAGTGCAAACACCATGGATATTGATTAGTTTTGCTGGAAACAGCATGGTTTGCCTGTGTTTTACTAAGGGCTGAATCATTTAAATGTGAATGCAGTCAATTCCTCTCCTTTAACACCATTCCTTCACATGTTTCCTTTTGGACATAGTAGATACAACAAACAGGCACAAACATTTTCAGCCATTTTGACAAGTCAAAATTTCCCCTTTTTTAGTGTTTTCTTAATGATGCTCCGGAGGAGAATATTTTGCTTTCTATCTTGAGTTTTAGTGCTATTATTATCTTTAGGTTTTATCTTTTCATCAAATTGCTGGTCATGTAAATTTTGTCACTTTCGGTGGCAGGGACATCCTAAAATCTGACCTGTTATGTGAATCTGGATACTTTTCGTCCGTGGATTGTTCATCAGAATTTGATGAAGAAGATGCTGAAGCAGATCTGCTGTTGCATTTTCTGTTGTCCCTGAAGGAAGAAAAGGCGAAACAGGCAATCAAATTAACTGAAGACATTGGATGCTTAAAAGCAGATATTGAGGAGGTCGAGAGAAGACAATTGTTGAGATTTGAATTTCTTTCCAATGGCAAAGATGCATTGACAAGCTCCAATGATGTGTCCAACAAGTTCAATAAGAAAGCACATTTACATGAAGAGCCAGTGTCAAGGTTGTCCACGTCAAATTTGAACGAGGAGAGGTTAATGAAGAATATCAAACAACTTGAAAATGCATACTTTTCTATGAGATCTAGTGTGGTTCTGTCCGAGTCTCATGCTGCAGCACGATCAGACAGAGAAGTCATTAAGGACCGAGATGGATGGACCTCTGCTGCGAATGACATTGAAGAGCAGTGTACAGAAAAGTCATCCAATGATCGTCTTGGAAACTTTTTCGATGGCCTATGTAAATATGCTCGTTATAGTAAGTTTGAAGTACGTGGTGTGCTAAGAAATGGGGATTTTCTGAACTCTGCAAATGTTATATGCTCTTTAAGCTTTGATCGGGATGAGGAATACTTTGCTGCAGCTGGGGTATCAAAGAAAATTAAGATTTTTGAGTTTGACTCGCTCTTAAAGGACTCGGTTGATATCCATTACCCTGTGATCGAGATGTCAAGCAAATCTAAGCTCAGCTGTGTTTGCTGGAACAATTACATAAAAAATTACTTAGCATCAACAGACTATGATGGTATTGTTCAGGTTAGTCTTGGGCATTCTATTTTGGCATTATCAATGTCTAGCTTTTTGACCACTTAAACAAGCTGTTACAGGAGTTATTCGATGAAAGCATTGCCATTGTCATATTTATGTCCACTGGGATTCATATTGACACATGTTGGTAGTTGGACATGCCAACATTATTTTACAAATGTTTTTGAAGATAATTTTATCTATTAAATGTTGATCATGTATATCATTCGTCTGAAACTTAATGTAGAAAACAGTGACACGTTGACCAATATTATGCTTCCATATCCATGTCTTTCGAACACATTTATGAATACATCGATAAATAATCATTACAATTCCTTGGTTATTTAGTGTTTTTGATAGGAAAGGAAAGAAATTTAAAATGGTTCTAACGTGAGGATAGAAATGAAAAAGATAAACAATAAATAAACAGCTGAGTTAATTGTATATAAATGCATTTGTAATCTGCCAATTGAAGTTTCTTAACAAAAATTCTATATTTTTTCTTAAGAAATACATGAATATATTGATGCATGCTGAGATAAAAGCAATATCAAGACGCTCACCAATTTTTTTTTTAACCCACCCCCCTAAAAAAAGCAATATTAAAAAGTCTGTATTCTTGCAGATCTTATTGCATAATAAATTTTGTAATAAAATCTAAAACTGTTGGAACCAACCCCCCCCCTGGGCGCGTGCGTGTGTTTGAACGCGTGCAAAAACAGAAGTTTAAAACTTATGAATGACCCTATAATTGTACAATCTCAAGAGAGAGATTGAAAATTCACATGGTTCTGTGTCGCCTGTGTTAGCTCTGGTTCCTTTGTTTTGGTCTCTTTTTTTTTCTTATATACTATAGATTATGCAATTTGAATTTTTACTTAACTTGAATGTCATGCAGTTATGGGACGCAGGCACTGGACAAGGGTTTACTCAATATGCTGAACATCAAAGAAGAGCGTGGTCGGTGGATTTTTCTCAAGTGGACCCTACCAGGTTGGCCAGTGGTGGTGACGATTGCTCTGTGAAACTCTGGAGCATTAATGAGGTACTATTTTTGTTTGTTGGACTGTCAACCTGCCAAAAACTGTGACTTCTCAAATAGATTGTATGGATAATGGTAACTTGTTTGGCTTGTGAAGAGAAAAAAAGAGATATTTAAATTTTTTTAAAGGAAAGAGTATGGTGACAAAAGCTCACGGAAGGAAACAAAAAGAAAAAAACAGAGGACAAGAAATGACTAAGTGAAAACCTAGGGAAACTAATGTGAAAATTATTAATAGAAATCCGAAATTTATATTGTTTATATTGTTATCCTGCTCATGTTTTCTTGAAAATCAATTGTTCTTCCATGCATAAAGAATATATTATAACTTCTTGAATTTTGGCAGCAAAAATGTACAGACACAATCAGGAATGTTGCCAATATCTGCTGTGTTCAGTTTTCATCTCATTCCACCCATTTGTTGGCCTTCGGATCGGCTGACTACAAGATATATTGTTATGATCTTCGAAATATAAGGATCCCCTGGTGCACCTTAGTGGGGCATGAAAAGGCTGTAAGCTATGTAAAGTTTGTCGACTCTCAATCGCTTGTATCTGCATCCACCGATGGCACACTTAAGCTCTGGGATCTCAACAGAACCAGTTCAACTGGGTTGTCTACTGATGCTTGCAGTTTAACTTTCACTGGTCATACAAATGAAAAGGTTAGCAGCATCATAACATTTTCCCTGTAGCATATGCTTCTGCTTCATTGCACCTTAATATGTGCCCTTTTTTTACTGATCATCTTCAACTGGGCCTGCAGAATTTTGTAGGCTTAACCGCATCTGATGGGTACATAGCATGTGGTTCAGAGACAAATGAGGTATGCTCTAATTCCTTCTTTTCATGAATTCTTCTCGCGTGATCTTAACATAATAATTCTTTTTCAATAATGCAGTGTAATAATTTTGAATATTTTCTGATTATTTTCTCAGGTCTATGCCTATTATAGATCTCTCCCCATGCCCATCACCTCTCACAAGTTTGGCTCTATGGATTCCATTTCAAGTCGAGTGACCAGTGATGATAATGGGCAGTTTGTTTCCAGTGTCTGCTGGAGGGGGAAATCAAACATGGTTGTTGCTGCTAATTCAAGTGGGAGTATTAAGCTGTTGGAGATGATGTGATGGAAAGCAAACCACTCGATTACCTTGACAAAGCAATATTTAAACCAAACACAGTGGTAACCATCATGACTACTGGTCTCCAAGGAAAGACTCTTGCTTGTATGTCGTGGGAATACCAGTGTTGCACAAATCTTTGCAGAAACTGCTGAGCTCCTCGGGTCATCGACATACAGGCAATCACAATTCTGCAGGCCAGGGTTTTGGATGGTTTACACAAGATTCCCCAGGAAGATTGCCCAAAGAACAGGAAACACATATTTATGGGGAGGTCCAGATAGGCAGATACTACACAATCATACCAGATAGTGTTCTATAAAGGAAAAAAAGAAAAGAAAAAGAAATGTTGAATATCGTGGAGCTTGAAGAAATGCAGCTTTCGAATTGAAAAATGGAACTCCGACCACATGAAAGGATGGAACATTGTTAGGTGGTTGTATAAACAAGAATGTTCCATCACTTCAGAAATTGTAACATTGTGTTGTCTGCAGTTTATGTATTGTAATGAGCTATGCATTCCTTCACCCTTTTTTAAACCGAAGGAGATGCATTGGTAAGGGATTGAACCTTTTTGTAACATTTTTTGGTGCTGCTGTTGGAGATTGAACCTTTGTAACATTTTTTGGGCTGTTGATGCCTGCTGTATTAAAAGAAGTTTACACTTCCATAAAGGTATTGCTTGATCTAATCTGTTATAGGGCATTTACCTATGCTATCTAAATCTTTTCCTTGTAATCTTTCATTTTAACAGCTCCATTGTTTCTGAAATTCTCTACAGATGATGGAACATCAACACCAAAGACATCTGATATATACCCTGAGTAGTGTGAACTACTAAGCTAACTCTGAATCGGAAGATGCCCACACTTCTTTTGTCTGCCAGGGCTTCGTTGCAACTAGTTGAAACTGGCTTTCTGAGTTCATTCTCAAACTGCATCCACAGGACATCAGGTTTCCCTTTCTGTTGCTGCCCTGCTAAAGGTCAGATCAACCTTTGTTTTATATGTCCTACTATCTTATAATGCACAGATCATGAGATTATCTCAAGTACTGCTTTCTGAATGCGTGGCCGAAGAGCTCCAGGTCCATCCAGTCCTTCGATCACCTACATCTTATACATCATAAAATGATCCTTTCAAAAATTCTTCTTAATTTTTATATATTGAAATTAAATTTCTAATTTCTTTTTATATTGCAAATGAGATTCATAAAATATTTTAATTTGACCAACCTTTTTTTTGTTTTTTCGGGTGATAGACCAACTAACTTGCATGAAATAGGCTAGCTATCCACCAAATAATGCTGGTTTACTTCTTACCTAAAATTTAATCTTGGAATGCTTTTGATGTTTGAACATGTATAATGAAAACCATTCCAAAGCTCCCAGGTGGAACTATTTTGGAGGTGGTAAGGTATTTCATGAGTTTCTCGTCCAGGCTTAGGCCCCCTTTGCCATTTAGATACGAGATTTAAAAGTGGTTATTCACTTAGGGTCCATTTGGAAGGGCGTTCCGCCCGAGTTTGGGTCGGCGGACACAGTTGCAGAAACAAACACAAAAATAGCTTCTGCGTTTGATGAGTGGCCTATGCACTTCATGTGCATTTTTGTGAACTTCTCTAGCACATTCGCTCAAAGTGTGCTCACTTCCCCTAACGTGGTGGCCTTAGACACGCTCCCAAACGGAGCCTTAAAGTTCCATTTCAAAATTAGCTTTTAAAAAGCTAATAATTTTATACAAAAATAAAAAAAAAAGCTGGAAAACACGCTCCACAAAAGTTGGGGAGAAATTTGTGTTGATCGGTGATCTTTTTGAGATTTGAAAAGAAAAATGTTAGATTTAATCATTTCTATTGTTCAAAACTCAGCCTACACTTTTTTTTTTTAAATAAATAGTAAACATCATCTAATGATGTATATATTTTGATGAAAAACTGTATATCGTTTTATTTTGAGTTGAATGAATGTATTTTAAGTAAGTGTAAGAAAAAGTTTAACGAGGTATTCATTGGATTTCTAATGAGTTATATAGAAATACGTTTTGGATGATAAAAAAAAATTGAGTGTAACAACACTCATTCTAAAATATAGAAGCAATTTTTCACATTTAATTATTGGGTTAAAGACATCTAAGTCCCTACAAACATGGAAAAACCCATATAAGTCCCTACTAAAATTAGGACAGACGTACGAGTCCCTGAAAACTCAGAAAAACTCAATTATCATCTCTGAGTTAAATTTTCATCCAAACTTAACAGAATATTCTCAGAATATTCTCAGAATATTCTGTCACATATAATTGTGTTGACATTAAAGTCCTTATAAACAATCATAAAAGACAAATTATTCTCTGTAAAAGAAAAAATTGTCCTTGAAGGACTTTTATATTTAATTGTATAAACATTGTAATTCCTACAAACAATTATAAAGATAAATTAGTCTTTGCAAAAGACAAAATTGCCCCTGAAAGATTTTTACATTTAATTGGATAGACATTACAGTCCTTATAAATAATCGTAAAGACAAATTGGCACATGTAAAAGATAAAAATGTCCCTTAAGAATTTTTACATGTAATTGTGTAGAAATTGCAGTCTTTTAGAGGGTATTTAATTTTTAAATTGCAATGTATGCACAATTAAATGTAAAAATCCTTCAAGGATATTTTTGTCTTTTAGAGGGATCAATTTGTCTTTACGATTGTTTATAAAGACTGTAATGTCTATTCAATTACATGTAAAAGTCTTTTAAGGGTAATTTTATCTTTTGCGGGGACTAATTTGTCTTTATGACTGTTTATAAGGACTTCAATGTCTACACAATTATATGTGATGGAATATTCTAGGAATATTTCATTAAATTTGGATGAAAATTTAACTCAGGGATGATAATTAGGTTTTTCTGAGTTTTCAGGGACTCGTACGTCTGTCCCAATTTTAGTAGGAACTTATATGGGTTTTCCTATGTTTGTAGGAACTTAAATGTCTTTAACCCTAAATTATTTAATATCCACATTTTATTCAACTTTTTATCCACAACTCATTCGGTGTTAACCAAATAACAAAAGATGGATTTAGGGTGCCCTTCTTCCAAATTTTCAGATCTCATCTCTCTTGCCATTTCTCTCTGTATATCTATTTATAAGTGTATATCTATTTATGAGTGTTTCAATGGTTCTTCTACTCTCCCAATCTAAACACCTCTGCACTTGTACCATTGGATTGAAGAAGAAAAAAATAATTTTTTGGGTAGGCTCCATTTAGAAGTCACAATAAATGTTGTTATGTCATTTGTTACTTTTTCAAAAGATAAAAACTGGCAAATACAATATTACCGTTTTTTTCCCAAGAAAAACAATATTGAACGGTAACGTATAACCACCTCCCAATAAAACACTTCATCTTTTAAAAAATTCCTTTTTTATCCGTCTATGTCACCCGCAATTTCAAAAATTTATTCTGCCTGGCCTCTTCATCTCTGGTGACCGGTGTCACTACCTTTGAATTCCTCTCATCGCCATCTATGAGAGGTGGATCGGGTACCTTTTGAGCTCTCATCCGACCTCTACTTCCTCCAACCTCCACCTCCACTTTTTTTTCAAATATAGCTACAGACCTTCACCTTCACATTTTTTCAGATACAGATGAATATATTATTTTTTTCAGATACAGATACAGATTTAAGTACAATTCTATATTATTTTTTTAGATACACATACAGATTTAGATATAGTACTATATTAGTTTTTTCAGATACACATACAGATTTAGATATAGTCCTATATTAGTTTTTTTATATATAAATGCAGATAAAGATGAAAAATTTTTAGATAAAAATTTCAGATACAGATACAGATAAATATATTAGTTTTTTCAGATACAGATATAGATTTAGATACAACTCTATATTAATTTTTTCAGATACATTGGAAATGTATATAAAATCAATGAATATGTATTAACATCTATATAATCAAAATAAAAAAATTCAATGAACCAAACATTGAAACAACAAACCATCACTTGGATCAAAAAACAAAACTAAAATTCTTCTTAAAAACTAAAATTGATTGTTGTTTTTTGCGATCGCCATTGTTAAAACCACAAAAAAATCACTCGGATCCAAATACAATATTGAAACTCTTCCCAATAACTAAAATTGGTTTGTTGTCAAGTGTTTAATTTTGTAGATGATCAATAGAGAAAATGTGAATCATTGGGTTATTTTAAAAAAAAATCTTCTCAATAAAAATATGTGGATGATAAAAGAAAATGTCCAATAGAAAATAGTAAATGAGTAGTGGAAAGAGAAATGGAGGACTTCAAAGGAACCTAAAAACCATTCATCTCATCAAAATACATGTTTGAAGCCAAAATTATTTTTCAATGTGTGTTTCGAAACTCAACCTTAGTTAAGAGCCTGTTAGAATAAAGAAAAGGGAATTCTTGTTATTATATTAGAGGAGCCAAAAGGCTCTATTTATAGATACATAGAGGAAACCCTAAAATACAGATAAGGAATCTAGGAAAACTAGGAAACTAATAATATCACAATAATGACAATAAAGATATAATATTATCCTAATAATGATTCTTTAACACCCCCTCCCAAACTCTGAAAGGTAGAACCCTTAGAGTTTGCACAAGAATGAGAAGGTGGCAGAGGGACAGCGACGGGCGACAGGGTGGTGTATGGCACAACACGGCAGAGGCGCGGCAAGCACAGTAGGGGCACGTGCAGACACGACAGGGGTGCAACAAAGGCACGGCAGGGGCGCTGCAAGCGGCAGGGGTGCGTGCATGCGCAGCAGGGGCGCAATAGAGGCGCGCTGAGGAGTCGTGAGATTGCACGAGAGCGCGAGGGCGGTCGATGCCGCAAGGAGATACGCGAAGATGTGCAAATCTGCGAGGAGGATCATAGAGATCTCGGATGAATAAAAGAATCACACAGATGCATTGAGAACAAAAAAATCGAGCGAAACGGACCCCTGGAACACATTAATCGGACTTCCGGAGAGGAAGTTATGACCGATTTAGTGGTTTTGAAGTCTCAAGGCGGTGCCGGAGGCAGCGGCAGGGTGGCCAGAGGCGGCAGAGGGCGGCCGGAGGAGCACGACGGCGACCGGAGGAGCCGGAGGCGGAGAGCGGCCGGAGGCGGCAGAGGGCGGCCGAGTGCAGCGGAGAGCGCCGGAGAATTGCCGAAGGGCCGTCGGAAGATTGCCGGAGGCGGCGGCAGGGCGGCCGGAGGCGGCAGAGGGCGGCCGGAGGCGGCAGAGGGCGGCCGGAGGGCGGATCCGGGTCGCGTCCCGGGCCGGGTTCGCGGATCCGGGTCGGATGCTGGGAGCGCCCGGGTCGGATGCTGGGAGCGCCCGGGTCGGATGCCGGGTCGGACAGCTCGAGACAGGCTGGCAGGAGCTGTCCCAGCAGATCCTGGAAAATCCGGGCAGGATCCGCATGACAGATCCTGGGAAACCCGGATAGTTGTAACCGCGCGGCAGGGCTGGGCGCCGGGCAGGGCAGGGCCTGCCGCCGGGCGAGCAGCGGCAGGGGCGGCCACGGCAGCGGCAGGGGCGGTGACGGCAGGGGCACGACGGCGACGGCGGCGGCAGGGGCACTACGGCGACGGCAAGGGCACGACGGCGACGGCGAGGGCACGACGGCGACGGCAAGGGCACGACGGCGACGGCGAGGGCACGACGGCGACGGCAAGGGCACGACGGCGACGGCAAGGGCACGACGGCAAGGGCACGACGGCGACGGCAAGGGCACGACGGCAAGGGCACGACGACGACGGCAAGGGCACGACGGCAAGGGGTTTTAGATCTCGCGAGCAAAATTCCTCCCCCGCTCCGATTGAAGACTCTTCAATCGAAGCGGGGAAGAGAAAGAGAAGCTTTTGTGGATCTAGGATTTTTGAGGTGGAGGCTCTGATACCATGTTAGAATAAAGAAAAGGGAATTCTTGTTATTATATTAGAGGAGCCAAAGGGCTCTATTTATAGATACATAGAGGAAACCCTAAAATACAGATAAGGAATCTAGGAAAACTAGGAAACTAATAATATCACAATAATGACAATAAAGATATAATATTATCCTAATAATGATTATTTAACAGAGCCCAATAGAGAGCTTATTACATCTGGGCACATATGCCTATGGAGTGGGTGGTGAGCTTAGTAAAAAATCCAATAAGAAAATATGTTTAAAATCATTAGCTTATTGAGGGATAAAATGAACAATAATTCAGGCATATTATAAAAAATCAAACAAAGCCAATCCTTGAGTTAATTGAATGCTTGAACATAGACATACTATTCTCCGTTTAATCAATCCCACTCTCTGGTTATATTTAATCATAATAGGTGTATGACATTGATTACTGTCACTTTTGATGCTCAAAAAAAAAAAAAAAAAACTACCCACAACTGAACTTTGGTTATATTATATTAATCTCTCCACACAATAATGAAGTACAGCATGCCATGTGACCACAGCATCTTATGCCGTAATTAAGCTGTAATAAGAAAGCTTTTGTTTTTTCAACTTCAGAAGTTTCTTCAATCATGTATTTGTTCATATTAAAATGCCACTTACAAACTTTTGACAATCATAAGTCATAGCAAGTATATGACCTTGATTAGTGTCCTTTTGGTATTAAAAAAAACTTTCAATTGTTTTATTTGTGCAATGAGGAATTTTTTTTTTGTACTCCATAAGTTTTGTTCAATCATGTCATTGTTTATATTCAAATATCATTGTCAACCAATTCAGGATGGTACACAAACATTAATTAGAATAATTTCTTATCTACTGTTATCTATTTTAAATCTTATCTATCATTTACTCTCAGACATAATTTCAAATTCAATGTTCTGGAATAATTCGTTACCAAATTTTTTTGAAATTAAAAAAAATTAAAATTTGATAATAATATATACTATATAGTTTACAAGTATATAATGAATTTATGTGACTTAATCTTGGATAATGCGTAAAATCCAAGTTTAGTAGTATACGTGATTCAACTAATCAAACCTTCTTGCATTATATGCCAATTTCTTAACTGTCATTTGAATTTTTTTAATGTGTGTTGAAATTATCAAACCCTGTTTTTTTTAATGAAAGAGGAGGCAAGTCTAGAGTACAGTGCAATGGACCTAGCTAAATTCCAGTGAACCTACCCAATCAATTTTTGGAAAGATTTGAATTAAGGTTTTAGCCATCGAGTTCAATCCAAACCCACATCAGAATAAACCTGAAATAATTCAGGTTGGACAAGGATTGAAAGAGAGTTGCCCAACAAATTCAAATCTCATGAGGTGAATAATTTTCAATATTCAAATGATAATATTTCAAAAAAATAAAAAATCATATAAGCCTGAATCAGACAAGGAATTGGGTTTTACATTGAACTTTACATAGACAGCGTTTGGTTCTAGAATTAGACAACTTTTGCGTTTGTAGAAAACTGGTTCTGCAATCGTGCAACCAAACAGTTCTGCAATCGCAGTTAATTTCCTGTGGACATATTTTCAGACAAATAGTGTTCAAAAACTGCGATTTGAGAAAGATGAGATATGCAGCTTCTTGCATAATTAATTTTAGATCTAGCATTGACAAAAGATTAATAGTTTTACAATTCCGCTACCAAACGCTACCATTTTTTTATGACAAACTAGATTGAGTTTGTATTGACCTCCTCTAATTTTGAATTCAATTCAGGTTGAATTCCAATCTTACATCTCCCCCTTATAGACCTAATCTAGGGTTATTACATGAATGAGACACATTGATTAGTGATACAACTGACCATCTACTTTCATTGTTTTTTCTGTCCAAGGGTTTTAATGAATTATGAAAATTTTAATATACAGTGGGTTGACTTATATCAATACAAGCTATGAATCACAATTCAAAAAACTAAAAAATCTAACTGGATCAACACACAAAGGCGTTTTTTTTTTTTTAATCATCAGTTCATCAGCCTAGAAGGATCACCTGCTTGGAAATTGTCCTGGATGACTTTAAAAATTTCTAATATTAAAAAAAATCAATCTTTAAAAAAGGGGACATCTTTTTGCTGAATTAAAAAAAAGAAAAAATTAATTAGGGGTCCCTATGTTCATCTGTGAATTATTTTTAGGTCCTTGTGTTCATTTGTGAATTATATTTTGATCTCTGAAATTCGGATGCCGTTACTATGTTTATTAAAAATACTCCCCGACTAAAAATTTTAGTACACTGCTAACACTTTCCAGTACATTATTATGTATCTCCAATACACTGTTTCTTCTTAATACATTGTTAACCTTTGTAAAATGTTAACAAGTGGCGAGAGGCATTTTCGATATTTCTGATGGACAGATTAACAACTTCTGTTTTTAATAACTTAAATATAATTTTCACCGTTTTAAGGACTTAAAAATAACTTAAAAACTTCTAGGAACCTAAAAATAATTCACGAGAGTGATCAGGACACATTTCAAAAAAAAAAAAAAAAAAAAACTAAACTCGGTTTCGAAACCGTTCTGTTTTTTGTGTGTTGGTTGTGGTCCCGTCATCGCCCACAACTGGATGCTCGCGGGATACAGCGAATCAACGGTTTAAATCAAATCTCATTTATGTGATTGAATTGCCTTCATACATTTCTATGGTGGTAGGTAGATTTTTTTTTTTGAAATTTAATGAGTGAAACGGTCAATGAAAATATTTAAAAAAAACATATTTTTATTAAATTTTTAAGATTTTTTTTTTTTGTAACTCCAATTGTTTTTCGTTATTTTTTTCAAAAGTAAGAATTGGGTAGGTGCTTGGAAGGAGTAAATATAATTTCCACAAAAATATATTATTCAAGTCTATCCAAATTGATTTATTTTAGTATCTAGATGATCTTACTTTCTACCATTTTAGGCTCAGTTATCACTTACGGTGAGCAGATTTGTGTGTTATCTACACAAAGATTGGCTGTTTGACAGATTCGATGGTGAAAAAGTTGGTAAATCGCAAACACAAATCCAAATGATTTTTTTTGCTTTCGCATCAACACTACTTCACATCGCCCATCAAAAAACATTTAAGGAGTCTAGATGTAGTCAGATATGGTTTTGAGTTTGGTCAGTATTATCAGTATCTAATAAAAAAGTGACATTTATGCTTAATAATTGAACTCTAACATATGAATCGAATTGCACAGCTTATACAACTAATTATTAGATAGTGCGCGCCCTCTCTCTTTATATATAGCAGAGTTTGAATTGGGGAGTCAAAATTATACAATTTGCATTGATTATATGCAGAGAAACATGCGAGCTAAATTAGGAAACCATATCTTAAAATGAACTTATTTTTGTGGTAAGTGAAATTATTTCCCAACATTAATGTCGGGTAAGAAAGCAAAATCGAGTGAAATAGCAAGTGAATAAATGACATTTAAATACCTTATTTTTTTTATGGTAATTGAAATTATTGGACACGTAGTGCAGACAGCTGACAGGCCAGGCTGGCTGGTGGATTGCGTAAATGGTGAACATGATGAGTTTGAGAATATTTATTACATGGTTGGCTCCACCAAATCAAGATATTATGTTAAAAAAACACAGAAAAACAAAATTTTATATACCTAATAAAATGACAAATCACCCTTTATGTTGATACAGCCCATGTATACCGTGGCGAGTACTATTCAAATTTGGTGTCAGCATTTCGGAAAAATGATGGCATGATGCATGGTGTCTCATCTCTATAAAAATATATAATCACCTTATGAATTAATAAAATAATATATATATAATCTAATACATATTTAAAAAAAAAAACAAAAATTTAATTTTATATTTATTTGTATTAATAGAGTATATTAATAATTTATGATAGTATATACTCCACTAGCCCATATATTACAATACAAATTATCCTTCAATCAACCACAAAGTTTTATTTCTACACGGGTGATTTAGTCAACCAATTAGTTTTAATTATTAAAAAAATATTACTTTGGATGTTAAGTGAGATATTTCTATCATCTCTCATAAAAAAAAGTCAAATGTTTTTTCAATAATAATAATAATAATAACTGTATATACAAAAGAGGCTGACCAACCCAGACCACTATAAAAAATACCCATCATCATTCAGACCCCAAAAACACACACCTTGTTCAGCTAAAAAAACAGAATCACAAGTCTTCATCTTCTAAGGGTTTGTTTCTGTTTTGAGAGATGGCCATTGTTAGGGGTTCATTCATGTTGATGGCCATCGCCGCCCTCATCTTCTCAATCGTCTTCCCTGCCGCCGTCCATGGCCACGAGGGACACCACCACGCCCCCGCCCCCGCCCCGGCCACCCACGCCGCAAACGATGGTTCGTCTCTCTTTATCTCTCCCTCTCTCTCTTTCGTTTATTTTTGTTACCTTCTATTTTTTTTTCTATCTTTTGTGGAAGACAATTTTTTTTTTCTTCTGAATTTTGATTTTCTTGAAATAATAAGTAACAAAAAAAAAAAAAAAAAAATCAATTTTGGAAGTAGCTTAGGGTGGATTTGGTTCCATGTAATTTGGATTTTTCTATAATTTATTTTACATGGATAACATTTTTCTGAAAAATGAAAACCGACGCAAATAACATTTGGTATTACTGAAATTGTTCTATGGAAAAATTAATTTACTATTTGTTTTCCAAGAAAGTTTATTAGAAATTACTTCCTAATCTAAATTATCCCTTTAATTATTTAATAAATATTAATAAACAAATCTGTCTAATCTAATATATCTTCTTAAATATTTAATGAATAGCACCCAAATCTATTAATTGTTTTTAAAGGTTAAATAAATCTACAAAAAAATAACTAGTAGTTTATTTTTAAAGCCGTTATGGAAATCATTTTTCAATCACCACATTTTTAAGAGATATCTATCCAACTCATTTTTTTCGAAAAGTAGCCTATGCAGTGAATTTTAAATCAAAACAAGCGAACCCTTACATGATCAATCACAAAAATGATAGCATATTTATAATAAAAAAATCGATTGTATTTTTAGTCATCATTTTTATAATGTGTACAAATTATTTAATGAAGCATATATCTTTTAAAAAGTAAAGTATATATACTCAATTAATTGTATTCACTCTCAGAAAAAGTAACAAAATAATTTTTTTAGTCTAATTAGGCAATTATATATTTTATATTAGAGATATGAGATTACACATAAGGATACATAAATAGGTATTCAATACAACAACGTACTTTAAAAAGACGTATTTGAAATAATTAGAGTTTTGTTTTTAGAATACCTTTCAAGGGCTTTCATTTGATGTGGATTTTTCTCATATGTTTCATGGACGATCCATGAAGGGTTCTGAATTCTTTATAATCCAATATATCCATATAGATATAGGTGACTCAATGGATTGAAAATCATTTCTGAATTGTAGTTTAATCTAAAAAAAGTCATTGACAATATGTAAGTTCGGTCACAAATTTTTCCATGTGAGTTTCTTTTTTTTAAAATCTTTTGAAGCATTCACATTTGTATTTCATCTTTATCCTTGATATAAAAAATGAAAAAATCAATTAGGAGTCTTCACAGTCACCCCTCTATTATTTTTAGATCTTTGATTGTGTTTTGAGTTATTTTTGAGTATCTAATATTAAATCTTATTATTTCTAGGTTTAAAATAACACTTTCTATTTTCATATCGAAATACATTTTCAACCTTTTCAATATTAAATATAATATGGGGTGCACTATTAATCATATTGGGTATGTTATTAATCATCATGGATATACTATTAAACCATATGCATTTTCGATATGCAACCAGGGGGTTACTGATGAAAAGTGTTGCTTGGAATATAGAAATAATGGGATACAACATTAGAGACTTAGAAATAATTTGAAACAAACCAATGATCTAAAAATAATAGAAGTATTAGGACCCTAAAATAAATCTCCATGTAAAATTGTTTGCATGCATCAGTCCTTTCTGTATTTTTACATTAAAAATCATTGCTCCTCTCAACAAATTAACCATGTGGAACTTAAATTGGAATAGTGCAATCATAGATAGTTTCAGGCTTTCAGCCATTTTTTTAAAATGGTATATTACTGTTAAGATGCAAGGAAAAATATTAGAAGTGCCATTTGAAATGGTATATCTATAATTTTAAAATCTGTAAATAGTACATGTTTGGTATAGCCCTAAGCAATGTGCAAATTTAATGGGCTATTAACCCCATAACCAGCTGTGTTTGAATTTTTCATCCTAACTTTAAAAGGAAAGGAAAATGTCCTTTCACTTCATTAGTACGATCATGTTGTACTATGTAATTGCATTTGACTTTTTTTGGTGAAATTTTTTTCTTTTAAATCACTTGGCTAGTACAATCATGTAGTACAAAAACCAAGCAAAAAAAATAAAATAAAAAATGTAGTACATAATAATTCAAACCCAGTTATTTATTCATGACATATAAAATTATTATAAATGTGTTTTAGTTGGTAATATTACAAACCCAATTAATTAATCATGAAATATAGAATTATTAAAAATGTGTTTTACTTGGTATTAAATGGTGCCCTCACCTTGTCTCATTCAAAAAAATTGTAGGTTCTCCCATTGATCAAGGAATTGCTTGCATGCTGATGATGGTGGCTCTGGTTCTCACCTACCTCATTCACCCATTGGAGGCCTCTCCCTACAAGCTCTTCTAAATCAAATAATTATGAAATTTAATATGGGTAGATTGGATTGATTGTTCATTTCTATCAATAAGCTTGTGTAAATTTGGGATTGACTTTGTTTTCTGGTGTGGGTTTGACTTTGTTTTCTGGTGTTTCTTGTATCTGTTGATTTCTTTGTGAACATGTGTTTGGAGTTTCTGTTGTCTGTCTTTTATCGTGGATTATCCATTCTTATTGGTTCTTTATTTAGTTCCCCTATTTGTTTATACATGGTTGGTGTGTGTTTTATAATGAAAGAAAAATGTTATACTCAAATCTATGTACAGTTTTGTACGCAGTTCTGAACGCTTTTTTTTTTTTTTTGAAAAAAATTATACATTCATTTATTAAAATACATATTATTTTATGAAGTTATATATATACTGAGATATAATAATATATTTTTTTCATAAAAAAAAAATTAAATCACACATTGCTATAGTGCAGTCAGTATACACTGAGTACATACAACCTTGCTTGCAGGTTTTCAAAGGGGAATACGATATGTACTGTCCTATGTGCAGCACAGTATGCAATTCTCATCGTTTTTTCATAAAAACATATTATAGACTGGCTCATTAAAATATAAAATATATGAAAAGTAAAATACGCTATGAAATACACTAATATACTGTTCTTTGAAAAAATAATAACACCAGGGTCATGTAGAGATCTAATGCTCACAAACTCACCCTTCTTGCTATCTTTTTGCTTGATTATTGGGGTTTTTATTTTTTAGTACCTGTAAACTATAATTTAGCGATCGATCCTCCACTTCTTCATGTTTTATTTTAAATCTCTAGATTCAAAGGATATGTTTCTTATTAGTCCCTGAGAGGAACATATGCTTAAATTATTTAGTTTACTTTTTAGTCCTTGAAAGGGATTAAAAAGAACATATCCTTTAAATCTGAAGATTTAAATTGAAATATGAAGAAGTGAGAGATCGATCACTAAATTAAGATGGGACTTAAAAATAAATTTTTTTTAATTATTATAGTTTTTCTTTTTCAACTATTTTATTTTTTTATAGTTTATGTTTTGCTAGGCCCAACCCTGAGTTTTGATTGACAGGATAAGGTGGACTTCTAATGTGGGATCCCTAGTACAGGTTTTGGAGAAAGATTCTTTTAGTTTATTCTTATATTTCTAATACCTGTATAGGGCTGATTTTTTGGTTGTCCTTGCTTTGGGTCTATACTGTATATTAAACTTGTGTAGACCTCTCAGAGTGCTCTATGAATCTGCAATGTTTATCTACTGATTTTTGGAATCAATCAAAAGAAAACAAAAAATGCCTATTGGCCTAATTAAAACCTATAAATCCAATAAATTTTTTTCATATAAACACGTGACCCTAATAAGTAACATATGAATTTGAATTAACCAAAAGAACATTACCTAATCAAATCCTTAAAAAAGCATCAGAAAATTAATCATAGAGGTATATAATATTTCAAAAATTAACAAAAAAAAAAAAAAAGGGTAAAATGCGTTTGGACCCCCAGCTATTTTCTAAACCTACAGAAACACCCCCTATAGTTCAAAAATATGCCATTACACCCCCTGCAATTTAATTTTATATTAAGATAGAGATAAAATTACGATTTTATTATTTTAATTAAATATTTATTATCATGTTTTCACTTTTTTTATTGGGTTGTTTTTATTTTTTAATTAATCATTATGTGACTTAATTTTCACAAAAATGCATTCAGATGTATTTGAAGAATTAATTATTGTATAAGTTAATATTCATAAAACATATTTAGAATTAATTAATTTATTTTTTCTATGAATATTTAGATAGTTAAGGGTAAAACAATAATTTTAAATTACTTTTATTACATTTTAACAAAAAGAAATAATGATAAAGGGTGTAAGTGCATGTTTTAAAATTTTAGGAGGTGTTTCTGTAGGTCTCAAAAACTTAAGGAGGGCTAAATACATTTTACCCAAAAAATAACCTTTGTTTAAATACTGTTTGGTTCGAACAACGATTGATTTTTGTTTTAGATACATATAAAACTTCAAAGCAGAAGTAAAAACAAATAAATCATGTGTGTGAGAGAGAGGGTGAGGGAGCTTAGAGGTAGGCCTGTCAATGGGTCGGGTCCGGACCTGGACTCGACCTGACCCGGACCCGATTACACGTGTAATATACCCGACCCGATTTGGACCCGACCCGAGTTGGACCTGACCCGGCGGACCCGAACAAACAAACGGGTCGGGTCCGGGTCCACCCCGCCCCGACCCGTTGGACCCGACTGTTTTTTTTAATATGTGTTCATATATTATAAGACCATTAATATTAGTTGATACATAATTTTATTTCTTACTTAACTTATTTTTGTATCTACAAGTTCATAAATCATAATCATAACAAGTCTATAAATCGGTTTATTTTGGACAATTAACTTATTAGCATTTGAATTTGTATAATTAATTAGTTTGTTGCATGATTTATGTTTATTATTTAGGTTAATATGTTAGTGTTTATTGTTTTGAATGTTGTTTAGGTTAATATTGTTTTGAATGTTGTTTAGGTTAGTTATGTTTATTATTTAGGTTAATATGTTTTTTATGTTAGTGATTATTGTTTTGGATGTTGTTTAATAATTCATTTACTTCTTTTGAATTGTATAAAATTATATTCAAACATAGTCTCATTAACAATAATGTTTTATTATAAAAAATTTCAAATAGAATGATAAGACAAACAAATACATGAGCTTTTCTCTTCTTTTTTTTTTTACCCAACCATCCGGGTCGGGTCGGACCCGGACCCGACCCGGGTCCGACGGGTCCGGGTCCGGGTCCACATTTCTCCGGACCCGCTGGGTCCTTGGTTGGACCCGGACCCGCCGGGTCCTGTCACGGGTCGGGTCCGGGTCCACCCCGACCCGACCCGGACCCGACCCGTTGACAGGCCTGCTTAGAGGGAGACAATATGAGAGGGGAGAAGGATAGTGTGAGACAGTCGTGGATTTCATTTAAAATGCTCCACTATAACAAAAGATATGCCATCCCACAAAAAAATAAAATAAAAAGTGAGATAAACGTGAGCTTCACTCAAAGATTTTCAGTTGTTGTGACTCTTTCTATTTGTAATGAGGTAATATTTTCAAACACCTATAGAAGATTGGTGATGTCATATCTTAACCCGTTGCTCAAAAATAAACTAGATTTTTATTTTGTTTGACAAAGTTTGTTAAAGTTTTTGTATTATTATGAGTAATTCTCAAACTTAATAAAAAACACTTAGGTGGCGTTTGGTATGGCGGAATGCGGATTTTAAGTACTGATTAATAAGTGCAGAAAGAGGTTATGCTGATAATCTTTAAAGAGTGCAGAAAAAAAAAACGTTTGGTTCAACGGAAAATAAATTGCAGTTATTTAGATAAGTGTGTTTGATTGACCACTTAATATATGTGCTTATTAGGAAAGTATTTTGATCCATTTTATAAGTGCTGAATGTTATTTTGATGTTTGGTTGAATATTTGAAAATGTGCTTAATTTTGAACTATTTGAAGAATATGGATTTGTTTTACGAAATATTCCCACTTTAGAGAGTGAACAATGGAATGCCACATAGAAGCATACACAGATTAATCCATAATTTGGATTGAAATATCATCTTTAAGAACAATGGTAAACTGTGCTGGATCAACTTGCAACAAAATCACAGGCTCGCTTTGTCTCACTACATGACCCCATACACCTTGTATCCACCATTAAAAAAAATCCAACAAAAAACTAAACTAGAAAGACCAGTCAATCAATATTTGAGACGAGGAGGAGAGGCGGAGGTTTGGGACGGGCAGAGGCAGAGGTTTGGGACGGGCAGCAGAGGCGGAGGTCGGGCGGGCAGAGGCGGAGGTCGGACTGGCAGCGGCGAAGGTTTTGGACTGGCAGATTGGCGGCGATCGGAGGGCGAACGGGACCGTGACACCACCGGCAGGTCCTCGCGAAGTCGAGCAGATCTCTTCAGTTGGTGAAAGACGCCCATAAACCCATGGATCTGTGTATTCATGGTGATGGAGGTGGAGATGAAGAAATCTAGGATTTCATGTTTGGGAAACATTGTGTGAAGGAGAGAGAGAGAGATGGTGAAAAGTTGGGTTAAATATTCTTGATAATATTGTGTGATAGGTGGGGGCTATTTGGTCTTTTCGCAAGGGTAACCAAGATAGCTGAAAGCGTGAGCGGTAAATTAAGTGAAAGAAATTCGATGATTTTTTGTTGAGGATAAACACTGAATGCATATATAATAAGAGCTTATTGTGGGATCCAACCAAACAACCTTCTAACTAATAAGTGCTAAAAAAATCGCATTCAGCTAAATAAGTGCTAATTTTCAGCCCAACCAAACACCACCTTAGCTCATGTTTGGTTTGAAAATTAAATTATTTTTATGACTATTATAATATAAATAATGATAAAATAATTTTGTGCTTGGTTGTGTTTTGAATTATTTTCATTGAGAAATATAATAATAATTTTTTTGTTGTTTGGATAAAATATGAATAAGGATTTATAAAAGGTAAAAAAATGATGACAGTTGATTTATAAGAGATTCTAACCGTTGATTTAACAGTGGACCCACATATTCTTTTGATTTGAATAATCTGGAATAACTTAATTCTAATGGGTGGATGAAATCCATATACCACTTTATACTAATTAATTCTGGCATACAGATTCTACTTTATTTCAGTCATTTAAACATCCACAATGAGGTTATTACGACTAATTCCAATTTATTTCGGGCTTATTCTAGAACCAAACGTGGGCTTGCCCGTTTGGATAGAGACATAAGCTGTTATGAGGTTTATATCTATTCCTGGAATTGTTGACTTTATCAATGGAATAAGTGATTTTCTATTTGATTGTATTTTCAGTTATTTTCGTTGAGAAACGTAATAATAAAGGTTAGAGTGTTTGGTTGATAAAGAATAAAATGTGAATAAGGTATAAAAAGTTAATTTGAAATGTGTGCCATATTGATGTATAAAAGGTAATAATAAGTGATTTGATGTGATGACATGTGATTTAATAGGTAGGTCCCTTTATACCAGTGGAGGAATAACACAATTCCGTAAGGGGACTTGAAATACAAATACCAGCTTATTTTCACCTAATTTTGCATAGCTATACCCCTTTATACCACCCACCCAAACAACTTTTTTACCTTTATTCCCCTTTATCCCTCCTATTCCACCCTTTATTCCCCCATCCAAACGAGCACTTAAAGAGGCTATTTGGATGGAGGGTTAGTGTTGGAATAGACTAGAATAAGCTGGAATAAGGTCAAAAAACATGTTTGGATTGATAGAATAGACTGATATTTGGTTGTCAGTATAAGCTGAAATTAGGTGATACAACCATTCCACCTCCCCTTGGAATTAGGCTATTATAGACAATAGAATAAGTAGGCCCCACTATTAAATCAAGTAACATCACCTCTTACAAATCAGGGGCCTCACATATCAAATCATTTTTTCATTTTTTATAAATCTTTATCCACATCTTATTCACATTTTATCAACAATTTATCAATGGTTATACAAACATAAAAAACTTTATCATTACATTTTTCAATGAAAATATCTAAAAATATAACCAAACAAGAAATTACTTATTCCACTAGTATATTTATATTTTCCTTGAATGGCCATAAACCCAAAATATTTTGTCTCTATCTAAATAGTACCTAAAAGAACAATAGGGATAGCATGGATCAGGTTAATGTAGGGAAACTAATCATGGAGGTTGAGCACTAGTGTTTGGTTCAAACATTTGCGAGTTAATTTTTTATATTTGTTTTGTTTCATATAAATGTGAAAGTTTTAAAGACAACTAAAACAAATAAACCCCAAAAGTGTGTGTGTGTGTGTGTGTGAGAGAGAGAGAGAGAGGGAGAGATTATGAGATGAGGGAAGGAGAGGGTGAGACAAACATAGGTTTCACTCAAAGATGCTCTACTATAAGAAAAGACGAGGCATCACATAAAAGAATAAAGTAAAAGGTGAGATAGACATGAACTTTATTCAAAGATGCTCAACTACAGAAAAAGATAAGATATTACTCTCTACAAAAAAGAATAAAGTAAAAGGTAAAACGTGACTAAAAACAAAAGATGACAGTTTTAAATAGACGAGATGAAATTGGATTTCAAAGGCTTTGAAATTCGGATGAGAATTGGAACTTCAAAACTTTGAAATCCGGATGAGAATTGGACTATAAAAAGAAGTCATGGCAAGGAAGAAGCTCATTGGAGTTATCATACTAAATCTATATGTTATCATTTCTTTTACAATATATAATATAGAGAAAAGGAAAATGTATGAATTAATGTTTTTTATGATGTGCTTTTTCTTTTTATTTGCATTGAGAGATAGAAAGAAATGATGCATTGAGAGATAGAGAATTTCATTTTGAGAGTTTCTTTGTGAAACCCAATAAGAACGCGACACCTGGCAGTGAGCTCACATGACTCACTAAAGAATGTTTCACGCCGTTTAGTCCGAGCAGGTCAATCACCACCGTTCAACGCATCTCATTTGGACGGTCAAGATCTGATTTATTTCTTAAAGAGTATTCCCACAATCCCACCTTCCGCAGTGGCGGATCCAAGGGGAGGCGGGCTGGGGCCCAGGCCCACCCAAGGCCCAAGCCATATTGTGATGTATATAGATGAGTTAGTAGTTTTTTTTCATAATTTTGTATTTTCTATGTGATCCATTGGCTAAAATAAAATTAAAAATAAAAGGAGCCCGAGAGAGGGATCAAATCATCAAATTCCTTGAATTGTTGAGTGGGGTTTAAAATTAAAAAAAATATTATACTCAATTCTATTTGCATCCCAATTAGCAAACATGTATTTGAAAATTTTAAATGTATACTAGCATAATAGCCTGATACACTCAGTCCGTTTTACAGCCCCATACACTATAATATATTGTACTATTATAATATATAACCCAGATTTATTTATTTATTTTTTCATCATGAAAAAAAAACACGAATGTATTTCAATATATACTTCATTTCATATAACAGCATGGGTTTAAAGAGTGAGTGTATGATTTAAAAAAAAAAAATGGGATGAACTGCAATTAGGGCTGCAATGAGAGCCGCGTGTATCTTTTTCTATATAATAAAATTTTCAATCATTTATAGAAAATAAAATACATGCTCATATAAAATAAATGTTTATATTAATTTCTGGTTTCTATAATTGTATATGAAGATAGTGAAATATATACTGAGTTTGTCAATTTTTTATACTGTGTTAGACATGACAATGCAAATAAGACTGTAAAATGAACTAAGTGTATAAATGAAAATTTTTTAGATTTGGAGTCGTGTGTTTTTTTAAAAAAAAATGTGAAAAGTTTTCTTCTCAAGGGCCTTAGTATATGGTTTTGAAGTGTTGAAAAATCATTGATTTTTTTTGTGATTTTTGTTTATTTTTAAATTTTTATAATTGATATGTAAATTATTTTAAATCACTAAATATAGTAAAAAAGAAAAAACTTTCGATCTGAGTTATCATTACTCGATCGAAGGACTCGATCATTATTCAATTGTTTTAATTTTATATACTTATAATTTATTTTTATCTTATTTTAAGTATCTTGACTCTCTAGCTCCCCTTACTCTAATTCTGGTTCTGCCACTGACTGTCCAATCTCATTTGGACGGCGCGGATTACATGATGTTCTCTCTCCTCCCTCATTTCAACAAATCTCCCTCATCCATGGAAGGTACAAAAAACCTCTCACTCTCCCTCTTTAAACCCTAGCCACCCCACCGAAGCCCCCGCCGCCACCATCGACGATCCCCTCGCCGTCTCCCTCTTCCTCATAGAAACCCTAGCCGCCGATTGGATTCCCTGATGACGTAAAGTACATTTTACGGCGCGATCAATTATCTGTGATATTTCTTTTTTTCGTTTAAATTGAAAAAAATATGTTTTTTTTGGGTTCTGAATCGACTGCTCCAATGATTTGTGTTGTATGGAATTGTTGATAAGATGTGTTTTATGTTATAGATTAATTACTGTGCATTTGGTTGTTTTTTTTTAGGTTCTGCATTTGTTTGAATTTGGGTTTGGTTTCATTTGTGTGATAATTAAGCATTAATGTTAAATCTTTTGTGTATTTTTTCATGTGAAATTAAAATTTTTATGTAGTGGTTTAATGTTTATTGAGTCTGAAACGACTTTGAATACAAAACCTATCAAGCAATGAATGCCATCCTCTCGATGTACCCCAAGGCCGAGAGATCCACATTCTTTTTTGAATGAGATGAAGGCATAGGCTTCATTTTTTTTTTTTTTTGGTTAAATGTAAGAATTCATATCTAAGCTCCACTGTTCCATGTGAGCAGAGTATATTTGTAGAAGCCGTGAAAAAAATTTGACCACTAAAATGTCACAATTTATAAAGAAGGCTTTTTACAATGAAACGGATTTAATTCTTAAATGCTACGGGTTTTAAGTTTGGAAAAGATAAGGCAAATCATTTTTTTAATATCAGACTACTTGTATTTCCCCAGTGAATCAAAGCAGATTTATTCATATATAGCCTTCTTGCATCAGATAAATTCAATTTTTTTCTTTATCTTTCATCATATGAAATCAACTTTGGACATCATCAGTATTTCATACTTCCTCAATTATACCCAGCCATGCGTTCAACGAGATCCAAAACTTGGTGATGAATCCACCATGAAAGAGTGTCCAACAAAACCATTTATTCAAACAAGGCCGATCATGTATTCAGACTCAATCCTGTAACAAGATAGCTAACTACACCTCACAATTACTATAACCACCACATAGTATCCAACAAACAAAGAGTAAACTATAACTTCATTTCTTTGTATTTTTATTTCCTTCCAATTTTGAGATGAAGAAAACACAAAAACACAATCATTATTCTTATATATATAATATTATAATGACACTCAATTCATTACAATATTCCTAAAAAAACACTTCACTTGACAATGATATTTGGATATTAAAAAACCCATCATTGAAACTATCAAACATCCAACAAAAGAATGAGTTTGAGCCAAATCTAATCTAATAAAAATCAAATCATGCTTCAAATATCCACAAACACACACATTTCAACTTCAGCAAAAAAAAAAATCAACAAATGCGCATCATATGACAACATCCAATTAAATCACAAACTCTCCAAACCAAATAAAAATAAAAAAACAAAAAAACAGCTCCAAATGAAACCCATCAAAGCATACAAACAGAAACGATCCACATTTCAAACTCATCAAAGTCAAAACCTTTACACACTTAAACAAACAACACCACAACAAATCAATACAAAACAACGTGCAACGGCGATGTATAGCGGCGACGGTGCGGAGGAGTGGCGATGTGCAGCAGCGACGATGCGTGGGGCTTCGGTGAGTGAGAGGGAGGAGCGGCTAGGGTTCAGAGAAAGGAGAGCTTTCGGGTTCGAGGTTCACTTTTAAAATGAGGGAGAGAGAATAGCTCAAATGGACGGTGGTGATCGAGTTGCTCGGATGGAATGGCGTGAAAGTTCTGTTAGTCAGTCATGTGAACTCACTTGAGGGGATGGCCAGATGTCGCAATTTTACTGTGGTGTTCTCACAGATGTTCCAAACCCGATGCTTTCCTCTTGCTATGCATGGTGGTGGTGGCACCTCCCTATCGTCATGTCAATACCATGGATGGTACATTGCATTTATTTCATTACTTACAATTTGTTGATACATTTCATGCACATTTCCATTTCAATTAAATTTTTATGCTACATGTAAAAATTTAATGCTAATATATAAATAAATTAAACTTTTTTTAAAAAATTTAATGCTAATAAAATAAATTATCCATAGGGAATGGGAAAAAAATTAGAGAAAAATAACCATATAAGTTTAAAAAAGCACATTTAATCATAACAAAATATTTTTTTGTAATATTTGTTGAGAGTTAAGATTTAGAGGGGAGTTGGTTATTATTAGGAAAAGGGCGGAGTTGGTTATGATAAAAAAAGGAAATGTAAAGGCTAGGTAGAAAAGTTTTTTTTTCAATCCATCTATATAGGGATTGGGGGAATATCACCTCGAGTGGAATTTTCAATCCTCTTAATTAAGGATTCACAATCTCACTTTTCTGATCACAATCCTCATTTTAAAAATTATCCAAACAACTTATTGATCTGGATTGTGATTTTCAATCCCAATCCAACCATCCAATACTCATATCCAAACAGACCCATAAAGCATTTGTAAATCTAAAGCTCTTTGTTTGTGTGATAATTAAGATATAAACTCTGGATAATGATTCTAAGAGATATAATGATAGCTTAATGATTGACAAGAAAGTAGTTTCAAAATACCATATTTAATCCAATATTCTTTCTTTAGGTGCACGGTCTTTTTTACCGTCTCAAATAGTCTCATGCACTTCATTAGCCACATATATATTCACTAAAGCATATAAACCTTCTTAGATAAGGTATATACCTCGTTAATTTTTTTTCTTTCACTTGCTATATATGAGCTCATTAAATTCGAAATGCAACGATATACGCTTTTCATCAAAGTATATGTCACAATGTTTATAATTTAAAAAAAAAAATTAAAAATGTGTTTGGTTTGTGTTTTAGACCGTAAAAAATACGAAGTGTAATATTTTACTTTTTCTTTTTTCGTATGAACGCGAACAAGTGGATGATACAACAACAGGCCCACGGCCCACAACCAAAGCCCACTAGGAATTTTCACTTTTTTAACATCCCACACCAAGGGATTACAAACGTGTTCGAAAATCAATCTACAAAGGTGAATGGTAGGTCAGTCCAATTTTTTTTGTCTGCTCAATATCTCTCCAGCCACCTCTCACATTCGTCCAGATCCTACAGACTCCATATCCAAAGAAACAAAAAACAACTCATCTAGCATATGCTCTCTACATATCCCTCTCCATCTTAGGTTTGAACGACTATCATCCCCAACCCTAACCATGCCAAAATAAAAATAAAAAGCCTATATAAATCCAAGCCATCCCCCTCTTCAAATTTCATCTTCAGAACACCCAAGACACGAAAAAAAGAAGAAAACATGTCGTCTCCCAACACAGGCGGGCTCGCCGTGCTGAGCGCGCTGGACACGGCGCGGACACAGATGTACCACGTGACGGCGATCGTGATCGCCGGCATGGGCTTCTTCACCGACGCCTACGACCTCTTCTGCATCTCCACCGTATCCAAGCTCCTCGGCCGCATCTACTTCTACGACGTCGACCGCCCCAACGACATCGGAAAGCTCTCCCACTTCGTCAACAACCTCGTCACTGGCGTCGCCCTCGTCGGCACCCTCTTGGGCCAGCTCGTCTTCGGATGGCTCGGCGACAAGCTCGGGCGCAAGAGGGTCTACGGCCTCACGTTGGTCATGATGGTCGCTTGCGCCATCTGTTCGGGACTCTCGTTCGGGAAAAGCAGGACGGCCGTCATCGGCACGCTTTGCTTCTTCCGGTTCTGGCTCGGGTTCGGCATCGGTGGGGACTACCCGCTGTCCGCGACCATCATGTCCGAGTACGCCAACAAGAAGACTCGCGGCGCGTTCATTGCCGCCGTCTTCGCCATGCAGGTAGGTAATAATATTAATGGATTCCATACGCGATCGAAAATTTTAATTTCCATATTTTATTTTAAATCATTTAATTGGGATGCAAAATATTAATGTTTGAATTTGGATTTTTTTAAAAAATTGATATCTTATAAATATAAACACTAGTTTGGATGATTAAATTAAATATATGACATACAAGAGAATTAAAATCCAGATTTCACAATTTATTAGATAACTATTTTGATGACCATACATAAAAAAATAAAATAGTTATTTAAATCATCAGAATTGTAATAATCATGCAACACGATGAATATATAAATAGTATATAATTTTGCATTATATGTTAGATTCATATTTTTTATACTTGAGAGATTGATATATATATATCCTCGTTCTGGATATTTTGAATATTGTTTTTGAATTTTTGGATGCAAATTCATACTAAATACAAATATTCTTTTGCACATTATAATTGATAGGTTTATATGCAAAGAATGCAATGGCTATTTAAATTTTTAATATTATGATTAATCATGTAAGATAGTGAAACAAGATCAACATATAACATGAAAATATAAAATTTTACTAAACATGTTGGATATAAATGTTTTTTAAATTAGATATATTAATATTTGTAGAAAATTGGATAAATTTGTATTTTTGAGATATAGATTCAAATATTTTTCAGACAATTGACTAGCTTACTGTGAATGTATGCAGGGGATGGGGATCATGTTCGCGGGCCTAGTGTCGATGGTTGTGTCCGCCATCTTCCTCCGCTTCAACCACGCAAAGGCCTTCCACGACGACCACGCCGGGTCGACCCAGCCCGCGAGCGACTACATGTGGCGGATTGTGCTCATGCTCGGCGCGCTCCCGGCGCTCCTCACCTTCTACTGGCGGATGAAGGTAGATCTATCCCCTACTGGTTTTTTTCATGCTTTCGGCGTGCTCTTCCTTAATTAATATAATTGAAACTCATGTTTATTTTTTCATAAAAAAAAAAAGATGCCGGAGACAGGGCGCTACACGGCGCTCATCGAGGGGAATGCGAAGCAGGCAGCGGCGGACATGGGGCGAGTGTTGGAGATCGACATACAGGCGGATCAGGACAAGCTCGCGCAGTTCCGATCGCAGAACGAGTATAAGCTGTTCTCGGGGGAGTTCGTGAGACGGCATGGGAAGCACCTGGTGGGAACGATGACAACGTGGTTTTTGCTCGACATCGCATTCTACTCGCAGAACCTGACGCAGAAGGACATCTTCCCCGCGATCAACCTCACGAGCAAGGCCGAGGAGGTGAACGCGCTCGAGGAGGTGTTCGAGACCTCGCGTGCCATGCTCCTCGTCGCGCTCTTCGGGACCATCCCTGGGTACTGGGTCACCGTCGCCCTGATCGAGAAGATCGGGAGGTAAATAAAAATGAGCGCGATTACACACATTTTTTCACTCTCAATTTCAGTTGCTCTTATTTTGCTACTTAGCGTTATGTACTCACGTATACGAAGTGATGAAAATTTTTCACATTTTCATTAAATAAATCCATACTGATAATTGAATTATATATATTTTATTTTTTATAAAAATATATAACTCATAGGAGTAAATGTACTATTAAAAAAAAAAAAGTGTGTACTGTAATTTAGGTTGAAAAAAGATTATACATAATATTTTAAAAATAAAAATATATAACCTACATTTCTTTAATTAGGTGACGATAACTATTATACAATATTATTATTAATGTTTCAATTGTAATTGAAAATAATGCTAACCTTTCTTCATTATATGATTTGGTTTCATTTTTTTATAACTAAGCTTGCTGTTAAGCGTATTGGTTTAAACTTAGATTTAGTTTTTAGTACAAAATATTAGTTATTATGACATGTTTGTATACACTTATTGGATATTATTTAAGTTAAAAACAACTTAATTATTGACAATCCGGAAGTCGGATTAAGGTGTTTCATGGATTATAGCTTATAATTTTTTTTTGTTTTATACACAAATACTCTCAATATACATCAAGATTAATATAACTAATTGTAACCCTTTATATACCAAAACACCATCAATTTTTCACTTTTACAATTTAAAAATATTGTTTATAGTTACACAATAAAAACTATATATTTTATAGCTTATCCTCACAAACGTTCACTATTATTTATTTATTATTTTTCATAGTTTTAAAAATTATAATCTATGATCAATATGTAAATGGAAGTTACAACAAACGTGACTATATATTTATCGTATCATTTCTTATTGGGCCACATATTCCACAGGTACCTCATACAGCTGATCGGCTTCTTCATGATGTCAGTGTTCCTCTTCATCATGGGCCTAAAGTACAATTACCTAAAGAACCACGGCTTCCTGTTCGCCTTCTTATACTCCCTCACCTTCTTCTTCGCCAACTTCGGCCCGAACAGCACGACGTTCGTGCTGCCCGCGGAGCTGTTCCCGACGCGTGTGAGGTCTACGTGCCACGCCCTCAGCGCGGCCGCGGGAAAGGCCGGGGCGATCGTGGGAGCGTTCGTGGTGCAGACGTACACGCTGGACGGGAACGTGAAGAAGATTAAGACGGCCCTCATCACGCTCGCCTTCACAAACATGTTGGGCTTCTTCTTCACGTTCTTGATACCGGAGACGAAGGGGAGGTCTCTCGAGGAGATCTCCGGAGAAGATGGTGGTGGTGGTGTTGGTGGTGGTGAGGGGGTGAGGGAGGTTGATATGGGGAATCACCCGAGGAATAAGGAGGATTGGTAGTGCTTTTTATAATTAAAATATGATGATGATGGAATAAGAGTGGCGAATAATGGAATAAGTGTGTGTATGTAATGTCAGGTTTTTATGTTGGATGTGCTGTTGTTAATGTTTAATAGTTGTGCTGGAATTACCATTTCAAAAAATAAAATAAAAATAAATTATATTTGTGATGGAGTAAGAGTGATAAATAAATGAATATTGTGTGTATTTAATGTCAGGTATTTATGTTGGAAGTGATGCTGTTAGTGTTTAAGTAATCTCCCCCACATACAACATGCTTATAAATACAATTTTTTTTTTGTGAAAGCTGCCCAAAATATTAAAAAAACATTTGTAATATTCACAGACGTTATGCGTGGAATTCAACTAGATAATTGCTTTTTTTCTATCAAAAAAAAGAAGAAGAAGAAAGAATTGCCTTACATAATTATTTGTTTCTATTACTTACTACTTATTAAAAGGTATGTATTACTATTTATTCGAAATTTAAGATTTCAAAAAAGGGTATGTATTACTATAATTATTCAAAACTTAAGATTTCAAATGCATTGTTTTCTTATTTATTACTCATATATCTATTTTTATCATTGCCTTTTTTTCTACCAAAAAAAAAAAAAAAACAGAATAATTGTTGGTCTATATATACATAAATGCAACGCAGTGCAATGCAATGGGGTCAAAAAAGAAAAGAAAAAGGAGTTGCCCCTCCAATGCAATGGATTATTCCAACCCATCAAATGCAACTTTGATGGATCTTAATTATCCTTGGAATGATCAAGGAGGTGGGGCAGGAGTCATCGCCTGCAACTGAGGAGGCAATGTGGTTGTCTGTGGAGCTAGCGTATCATGTGGAAGACATTTTTTTTTATCAGCATGGTGTGTCCCCCGTCCTTGAGAGCAGAGGGGGGTGCGTTCGAGAAGGCGGTGGTGGTGGACCTCGTGAAGTGTACGTGCGTGGTTAAAGGACGTCATATTCAATTCGAAGATGATAATACTTCGATCGTTAATCACATGAGCGGTGATAGATTGGGTAAGGTTCAACATGCATTGGACAATTTGATTGTCCAACGCCCTCGTAACCGTTTAATCATTTTACTTTGTTGTGATTTAAATACTTTATAAGATTTTTAAATTAAATTTAGAATGCAATTGAATTCTAAATCTTTTTTTTTTAAGATTCCATTAATATGTGTGTCTCAAAATTATAAAATCAGACGGTAATGAATGCATTGGACCATCAAATTATTCAACGTCCGTTGGACCTAACTCGGTCCCGAGCAGTGATAAACCATGTATTGTAAGAAACCATGTATTATAAGAAAATTACGAGCTTTAATCGGAAAGTTCTAAGACCTCCCTTAAAGATTATTTTAACTCCTTGAAAGTAGCATACGTGAAACGAGAAGGTAATATGGTTGCCGATCCACCATTTAACTAGCAAAAGAGGGAGAATGGATTCGCGCATTCGCTCGAGTTAATAAAATGCACATCCAATACAAAATACGAAATATATATGACAATAAATGTTCAAATAGGTTGTATGAGCAACCTATATTTACAATGACATTTAAAATGTAACCGATAAACATGTAAGCATGATATAAATAGCAAGTCCTTCTATAGAAGATGCTTCCTTGAATACTTGACTTCTAAAACTAATATAATGTTAAAAATCTTTATCAAAATCAGGGCAATGCAAAGAATCTAATAAAGCCACAGATTCAAACCAATATAAAAACACAGCAAATATTCTGCAAATAAGAACAGAGGATTAGAAAAACATATCAGTTTTGGTGGAAGCGAGCAGAGACGCTCTGTCCTTTGTGAATAAGGCCCCCCCCCCACGCACAGGGATGAACGGCTCCTACCACTGAGAGATACGACCAGGGTTGGTGCGAGCTACGAGGAGACCACAGTGAACAGCCGCGATCCTTTCAGACGCTCAGATCAGAGAACAAGGAAAGTGGAAAGAACAGACTCCTCTGTAAAGGAAAAAACCAAAACAACCAAAACAGAAGAACAGTGGTTGTAGGTGGGCTCTGGACTTGTGATTTCGTTGATTTGAGAGAGACCAATTTGACACCTTTATATAGGCAGTCTAACAACGTTCACAAAAAAGGAAAATCAACCACTTAATTGCGCACATTAAAATTGTAACACAACCACTTAATTACGCATATTAACGGGTAATTAATACACGCATCCGTTGAGAGATCAACAATGGAATGGTTTGACTCTATGTATAAGGTGAAACAATGAAGTGGTTTTAACCGATGTGGGACTTAAAGTGTTGGGAAGGTAACCGATGTGGGACTTAAAGTATTGGGAAGGAAAAAATGAATACTCAATTTTTGATCAATCAAAGAATGAGTCCTTCAAAATGGCCCAACACTAACATATAATTACGTAAAACCCAATATCTATCATGAATATAATTGAGCTTGAATGCCAAACAAATTCGCCAAACAAATTCATCAACCATCTGTAACATGGACATCCATATATAATTAAAGCTTCTATTGCACCTATAATACAATATAATCAACTTTGTTGAGGAGCTGCTCCATTAATTATTAGAATAACAATGGTAGAAATGTATAGCAGAGAGTGGACCACAGAAGGAAAAAAGTGTTACATCCACCAACTTCAGACATCACATTCTCTTCGTGAGGGGAAAAAAAAATATAAGCTTTTTCTTCCCTTTTCACACACCAGTCTCCCTAAGTCACACAACATATGAACTTTTCCAAAAGTGATCTGATCAATCATTAAATTGGCGATTTCTATGATATGGATCCACATATATGAATAGAAATGACTCCTCGACATAAAAACATAATCCCTCGAAATAGGTCCTGTAAAAATTATATACTGTTTGATTATTGGAGGACATAATAACTCATAAAAAAAACATCAATTAAAATGCAGTGGATTAGATTATCACAAACCAAAACAAGTCATTGATAGATATATATACTATACTATCATAACGTGTAAGGCTGCAAAATGGATTGAGTATATCATCGCTCAAAAATCAAAATTTTGTTAAACCAAATATAAAATGCAGTCTTATATACTTTGTTAACCCTTCTTAGAATTTTTTTATATTTTTTATATATATGCTTTCATTTTTTTTACAAAATACATTTAGTTATATATATGATTTAAAAAAAAAATAAAACACATTTTTGCCTATGTTTTGGATTGGAATGGCAGTGGAATTTGATAAATGGGAAACCCACCCCAACTAGATCCTATTGAGACGGATTTAGTCCCCTGGATGTGGAACCTGAATCCGACCCATTATAACACGATGAAGATATTGGACAGATTTAGGATTCAAGAACAAAACCCGTCAAGTTATATCCCGTTTAAATCACTTTATCATCAAAATTAATGTAATACATAAGTAAAACTAACTCATCATATAATATTATTATTACTACAATTGATAAAATACTTAAACATGTATTAAATAATATTATATAAGATAATTATTTAGTTTATAATTAAAAAATATACATATATAAAAAATTTGAAAAATCGAGATTTTTAATATCATTTTCTTCAAAATGGGATGAGACTGGAGATGTTTGGATTTCTTAAAAATCAGATAAAATGAGTTTGGGTTCTTTAAAAATTAGTTAGGAACCTGTTGGAACTTGGTTTGAGGTGAAATTGGACTGAGATTTTATTAACGGGTTTGGTTTTGAGATTAACACAACCCGTCACAACCCGTGACGTTGTCATTCCTACTTTGGACGGTATGACAGATTGATGTAATTTTCCGAAGATAAACAGAACATAAACCTTGCTTCCGTTCTTTCCTTTCTCTCGTTCTGAAAACCCTACCTCTCTCTCTCTCTCTCTCTCATCGAACGAAGAGCGAAGAAGAAATATCCACCTCTCGAAATTCAGATCCAATTTTCAATCCGCATCAGTTTCTAGGGCTCTTTTTAAGGTATCTCCGACAAATTCTCTCTCACCGATTTCTCGAATCTTAGTTTCATGTGAGTGATCTCATCCAAATCATTCACGCTGAAATACGGAGTTTCAATCACCACTGTTTTCTTCGTACAGATGGTGACCAATCAAGAACCGGGTAGCGGTTGCTCTTTCGATCTCGTGAAGCTCGGGCTCCGCCTCTCGGAGGACGTGGACATGGCGGACGGGGAGGCGGAGGAGGTCCCATCTCACCTGAACACGAAAAACAGCTCGGCAGGGTTCGTGGTGGTGTCGACCGACAAGCTCTCCGTGAAGTACACGTCGTGCAACCTGCACGGGCACGATGTCGGATCCGTGCAGGCCAATTGCCCCGCCCCATCTCGTCGCCTCGTGTACTACTTTGAGATCGAAGTCGTGAACGCCGGACAGAAGGGCCAGATCGCGATCGGTTTCACTACTGAGAATTTCAAGATGATGAGGCAGCCCGGGTGAGGACCCTTTGACGGATCTGTTCGATTGATTTGTTAGAATTAGTTGTGAATTTGATGACGATGTTGTTCTATTGCAGTTGGGAACAAAATAGTTATGGGTATCACGGCGATGATGGGTTGATCTATCGCGGAAGTGGGAAGGGTGAATCCTTTGGGCCGACTTTTACGACCGGCGATACTGTTGGTGGGGGCATTAACTATGCTACTCAAGAGTTATTCTTCACGTAAGACATTTTGCTTGTTAGATCTTCGTGGAATCACAAAACGTTCATTAATATCATTTCATCGTGGTTGCTAAATATTGTAATATTCAGCCTAACTGATCATCGAGTTGAGATTTTGTTCTATTGATATTGAATTGCTGGAAAATCGAATTTGATTTGTTTTGTTATTTTTCTAGGATATTAGTTTTCTCTTGCATGGGTCAGTTTTGTTTCTCTGTTCAGACTTCAGAGTATTTTGGTGCTGATTTCAGGAAAAATAGAGAGCTTCTTGGAACAATATACAAGGATGTAAAAGGTCCCTTGTTCCCGACTATTTCAGTTCACAGTCTGAACGAGGAGTATGTGTGTTGTTTCCTTTTCTTTTTATCTTTTCTAATGGCATTCTGCATTCCTACCTTTCATATCATCTGAATCAAATTGTATGTGGAAGTTAGATAGAAAGCTAACTTGCCTGGTGGCTGGCATTCTGTAAATACTGGAAAATCAATGTGTTCTGCTTTATTTCCTAGCTTCTTATGAAATTTGTAATCTAATAGCTTAAGGGATTTTTGCCATGCTGTTTTTTAGATATGTTGAAACCATGGAGACACTGAAATGCACTTCTGAGTTAATTATGAACACCCATACAACTCTGGAAATTCATATTTCATTTCTCTTTTAGTACCTCTTTGTACACTGAACATTGCAACAATTATAAGGACCCCATAATGTCATTCATTTTTGGATGTGCCATGCTGCTATTACTAAATTTTACAAAAGGCTTTCCTGGTGCAATTTTTCTGTTGAAGTGGGCTGATATTTTTTGTATTTTCTAATTGTCTCGTGTCATATGTTAGCATGATTTATGATAATTAGTTTTACTGTCACATCTTTTTAATAAACACAATAGTTAAATCCAGCATGTTTTTGTGACCAAATTTTGTCAAAATATTTGCACAGATGATTGCTTGTCACTTCAAATATGCTCTCTCAAAGTTCACTTGCATGTTAGTAGTTGCCCTTCTAATGTTGCAATTTTTGTTTATAGAAACAATCACCAATTTTTAATGTCTGATCTGATAGTTTGATGTCAGGGTAACTTCTATAAACAATCCACTGGTTAGACGTAGTTATGTTTGCAATTTGTTCATATTATATATCTTTCACATCTAACATGCAAAAGGTTGTTATGGACTTTTTTCATGCTTTTGTAACTCCGATGTATTAGAGGTTCTGATAAATTGCAGATGGATGATTGATGTCAATTCTTCAGGGTGAAAGTAAACTTCGGGCAGAGTCCGTTCCGCTTTGACATTAAGGTATGTGATGATCTTCTTTTGTTTCCATCTAATTATTATCGTTAAGCATGTTATATTGATTTCCTCATGTCTCCAAATTTATCTCCATTTTGCTCTTGTGCATAATCCATGTATAATATTTTATATAATCTGGCATTGAAAATTAGTGACTTTTCTTTTGACTGCAGAATGTGGCACTACTATTAATATGGCTGATTTAGTTGGAAAATATTTTTGTTAACATTAACTGTATTAATGTGTTATATATTTTCTGAGATTGTAAACAGTAACACAAGCATGCATTTTTGTATGGCATGTGTGATACAATTACGCCCATATAAAGATCCATGAAGATAACATTTTTTTTTTTTTTTTCATTATATAATAGTTAGGAACCCCACAGTTGTAATAGTCATATTTATACATGCTGATGCCAATAAATGAAAATGAAACCGGAAAAGCTTATCTGAATGAAATCAACAATTTCACCACACGAAACATGGAATCCATACTGATTATGGTGCCTTAAGTATAATGGTATAACATGCTATGAGATGGCATAGCGGGCATTGAGACGTGATATGTTTTGAAGGTATCAACATTAAACATATCCCAGCTCTTAATGGCTAGGGATATGTTATATGACTTCAGATCTAATGCATCAAATAAAGTAAAAATTGTAAACCAGAAATCATATGGGATAAAGCCTGATAATGTTCATACGCATGGAGGTTTCTTTTATGCATCCATGCCATTCAACAGTTCCCCTGCCTTGTTACTTCTCTGACTGTACAAGGGGCTATCATTTGACCCTTGCCATATGCCTACAGTAACATGCAGCTGAATATCGTAGTGTATGACACACATAATCTTGGGCATAGCATAAAACCTTGCCCCAAGCACTGGGGCTGGCTTTAAGACTATTACAAGTCTATAGGAAAAGCTCTACCTAGACTGAGAACTATAAGTGGCTGTAAAGTGATATCAGTCCTCCCCTTGAATTGTCTAAAATTCTATCGTAAACCAGTTGATATGTGGTGCTTCTACCCCAGTAGAAGTACTATATTAAATTTGCAAGGAAACTAGCCAACCAATTACCAATAAGGGAAATGGAGAATCAATTAAATATTTCTTACCCTATGATACATCACAGTATATAATGATAAATATTGATACATAGTTTATGCAGTCTCCATCATATTTTTAATCTGTCACATTGCTGCTTGGGTTTGTCACTGGTAAAAGTGTCTCTGCAATGTGTTTTTTTCCCTGTGATTACTCTCATAGCGTGCATGATAGTTTTGTTTTGCACAATCAGTACATATACTCGATTCTCAATATACTGTAGATGGACGTACATGTTTAATGTATATAAAATGATTAGATATTCTGGGAGCATCTTGTTTATGTATCTTTGGATTTGTTTTTAAATTAATTTGAAAAAAACTCGACTTTCTATTACAAGTTCTTAAGGTTGACATTTCACACACATAAAAAGTTGTTAATGGTTGTGCACTGTTGTGCTCCAATTTCTTGAATACCTTGCATTCAATATGCAAATTTTTAGTTGCATCACATATTCCGAATGCTGTTTTGACCCATTTGGAATTAATTGATTGATTTGAACAGGCATTTGTATCAGAAGAAAGATTGAAACAGCAAATGACGATAGAAAAACAAAGTTTGCCACATAACGTTAGTCATAGGTATGCCTCTATAAGCTATGTCATAGTGTGCTTCTCTTGATCTTTGCAATGCCTTTTTGTCAGACTCTTTCATTTTCACTCAAGTTGATTTTTTCCTGTTCATGCTTTCTGACTTTGCAATAGAGTTGTCTTCTTAATGTTTGATGTAGAGAAGATGCTATATTAGTGAATTACTGAGTAATTCATAAGGTGCATGCAAGCAGTGAGAACTGTTTCTTCTTTGTTGATAATGATACTGTACTCGAGCTCTGTTTTAATCATGATGTCATGGACTATATTTTTAGTCTCTTGAGTACATGTTATGCCCATGGTCTTCTTTTTTTCCCGGTCTGTGGTGACGAGGGAAACATATTTCTGTTCCAATTGGCTGTAAAGTGCAAACTAGATGCAAATTAAGATTGAACAGAAGTCCCAATTAAAACTGTGTTAGAATATAAGTACTTTGTTAAATTATGAATATCGAGTTGTCAGGCACAAGGAAAAAAAGTGAATCGATTTATGAGTCCTAGTGTCCTACTATGAGTCTATTTAGATTAGGCTCTAATTTTCTTCCTTTTTTCTTTTTTGAAAGAGATAGGAGTGATTTTTTTAGCATAGAAATTGGTCGGGTTGGTTCGGTTTTATGCCAAACAAAATTAACCTGAAGTATCATTACACCCAACCCAGACCCAAACCCAAACTCAAACAGAACTGAAATTGAAACTGAAATTGAATTATTAAACCCGTAAACCAAATTGAATTTGCTATATTGCATTGCTACTGGATCTTTTGCTATAGATGCTGACATTAATATTTGATATTCTTGTATTCTCAGTTGCCTGTGCATGCCTAAATGTGACTGACTGTTAGCTGATCTTTCCACTTAACTTCATGCATGTTTGGGTGTAACACATGCATTTCTTGGCAAATAAGTCCTAGATGTTGCGTGATAACAAGACATTCTGATTTTTTTTTAAACCGTGTTATATTTGATTTGACTTCTAGACACATATTAAACATGATCAGAGCTCATGGTCATGTCTAGCACAATACCATGAACACTACATCTTGCCATTAATTTTTATATTGTTTTCTTTAGGATAACACTTCAATATGATGCATTATTTAATATTTATTGTTTGGAATCAGGATTGTCCGTTCCTATTTGCTTTACTATGGGTATCAAGATACACTTGAGTCATTCGATGCAGCAAGTAATAATACACCCACTCCGAATCCCATGATTCAAGAGAATGGTTTGAATGAACAAGGAGTCACCTTTGAATTGCACAATAGAAAGATTCTACGTCAGGTGAGTTTTTCTAAGTTCTGAACATGTAGCATAGATGAGTCCCCTTTTGAATATTTGGAAGCTTTGAAGTCAAGATTTGCCCTTTTTTTTCTTCTCATTTTCTATTTATTCAATTGGTTGAAATTTGAGAAAGTAAGTCAATGAAATAGTATTACAATGTTAACTTTTATTTCTGCAAGAGATGTGCAGGACGTTGTGTCAATCAGAATAAAATACACATTTGATAAACCAATGTCATTTATGTTACTGAACACCATTGCTTTTCTTGTCTAATCTTCTGAAAACATAAACATTATTAGTTTTTTTTTCTGAGTAAAATTTATGTAAAATTTTGTTTCATGTGAATATTATATGAAGGGAACTATTTTCTTTGTTGGAGGGTTAGTAATCCTCTTGGTGAGAAATGTGAATCAACCTTTTCCTTTTATTATATGCCTCTTCTGTTATTTTTTTGACATTGGAGTTATGCTTGTTGGTAACTTATTGGAACATATTGACTTATTGGAACATCTTGATATTTATCCTTTTCTTGATCCACGATGACAGTGCATATTCTTGTATGTGAAACCTTTACAGTTTGTTATATTTCTGACCAATTTTTATTCTGTAATAAAGCTCATCAGGAGTGGTGATATTGACTCTACATTTAGTAGACTTCGGGAATGGTACCCACAAATTGTACAGGTATAATTTTTTAAATCCTTGACATGCCTACACAAGTCATGATTTATCACAATATGTTTATCCCTTGTTGCAGCTTAAATTTACAGATTATAACTTATAGATTATAGATTTGAACTTTTCTAATAAGTAGTTGACATGTTTGTTGTAACTATTTAAAAGCACGAAATAAGGAGCAATAGATGCTTGCTATAATAAGTTGTAAAGTAGTTTTTTGTTCTGTAATTGTCAAAAATACCCCTCTATGGTGTAAAAGTGAAAGTTTGATTTATGTTTGATAAAATAAGTTGGTATTTCCCATATAAAATCTATTTACAAATATTTAAAAGAAAATTAACATACCTAAATGGAACTTTAAATGCACTACAAATTGTTCAAATATTATGTTCCAAATTTTAATAAATTGAGCAATAAATGGAATTATAAATAAAATTTTAATAAAGTATAATTTTTAATGGTAAAATTGAGATGAAAAGAGGTTTGCTAATTTCTGGTGTAATAGTAAAAAAAATAGATACATATGTTATTAGTAAAAAAAAAAGTAAAGGGCATGAGTATCCAAAATAAAAGTTATTTAAAGCATGTTATAAGCTATAATCTTAAAAACATTTCTTTCCCAGCTTACAGATTATGATTTGTTTTTTTAAAATTGTTTTGAGCTTAAATAAGCATCAATAAGTTTAAACAAAAATGCCACAACTGTTTACTTTAGAGAAAATGACAAAAATAAAATTTAGAAATATCCAAATCAGCCACTTTTTAAAATTGCACATAAAAAGTCTCATTTTATAATTTTGAAAATACAAAAGACTAATCTATTTTTATATAATTAGATCCATAACATTTCTCTAACCCTTGTTAGGTTATTCCACACCAAAATTCTATTTTTCCTACATAACAATAATCTCTCTATATGACCTAAATCAATCCCCTTAAAAGTTTTATTATTGTGTATCATATTGTGTTTTTTTTATATATATTTTACCTGATGTTGTTTATTATTTTTTATTGTGTATAATCATAATATGTAATTTAAATATATGTTGTGCCCCAATGCAGCAAATGATAATTTAGTATTCTAAATCCTTATTCATTTTTTTTTTTGCTTGGCTATTCATGTATTTTTTTGGTGTCATTAATACATATTCATTTTTTTAAAGAAGCATCAATATTTAATGGAGTTCATCATTAAAAACTCAAATTATATTGACATATGTATTACAAAATCCACATATCACAAAGAATTTAGAGTAAAAAAAAGTTTTACATGAGAATGTGTGAAATACATTAACAAAATTAAGAGGGTGAAACATTTTAACAAAGTTAAGAAGTACAGAATATGTTAAGGATCTAATTACATGAGGATAGGTTAATCTTTTGTGTATTCAAAATTGTGAAAGGAGATTTTATTTTGTCTGGTTTTAAAAAGTGGCTGATTTATGTATTTGTAACTTTTAGGAGACTTCTTTATTTTAAGCTCAAAGCTATAATGCGACTTATAAGTTTTAACAAACGTGTATAACATATATGATAGGTAAGCAGAACTCGAAGCCAAGACCTCTTAGTCGCAAACGTTCTTCTATCACTGAGTTATTCTCGAAACACAATAATATGCTTATATAACATTGGGATCCAGTGGAAACAATTGTTAATCAGAAAATTTATAGGTCCATAAATGTTTTACATAATGTATTCTGTGCCTTAGTTAATGATTTAGCCCTTTTTGTTGTGCTCACATCAGATTTGAATAATTACCTTGTAATGTTGAGTAACTTTCTTCACACTAAGTTTGTTTCTCTGCTGTTTTGCTCTACTGATGATGTTTATGAAAACAAATTGGTTGTATTATGCATTGATATTACATATTGAGGATGTTAAAACTGTATCCGTAGGTACTGTTGACAGACTTAAGCAGACGGCATCTGGATGGCCCTAGTTTTTTATTCCAGTTATTTTTAATGAAGCCTTGATTACTGAAACAATAGTCAATATTTACTTGCAGAACGAAAAATCAGATATCTGCTTTTTACTCCATTCCCAAAGGTTTATTGAATATATTCGGGTATGTTCTGTCATTTATACTATTCCTTCTCAAATATTCTTTATATTGCAAAGTGTTTTTTTCATTTAACAGAAATACTGAATTATGTGGGTCAATTTTCTTATTGTGTAGGCTGGGCATATTGAAGATGCTTTTAATTATGCTCGGTCTGAGCTTGCAAAATTTTTTGAAATCCCACGTTTGGAGGACCTACTTCAGGTATCCAATGACAACTCTGCCATTCGGAAATTTCATTAAATTCAATACAAAACTTCACAGATTCATCCTCATCTTTCTTTGCTTATGCTCATATTACTGTATCATTTTTATGCTCTGCAACTTCAATGTAATAACAAGAGGATCAATTTATGTATATCCTTGATTTATTCTTTAGATGATGCCATGCTCCATGTTTTCCAAACTAGGAAAAAAACAATTGTGTAGAACTATGATATGTTTAAATTCCTCATCTATAGGACACGATCGCATTGCTGGCATATGAAGAGCCAACGAAGTCTCCGGTTGGACACCTCCTCAAGATGAACCATAGAGAGGTTGTTGCAGACGCCGTGAACGCGATGGTGCTGTCGACGGATCCCAACGTGAAGGACGTGAAAAATTGCCTGCAGTCGCATCTGGAGAAGTTGCTGAGGCAACTGACAGCATGTTGTTTGGAGAGGAGGGCATTGAATGGAGACCAAGGGGAGGCATTCCATCTTCACAGTGTTGTGAATAGTGACAAGGAGGTCAAGCCTGCCTCTAGTTAGCCATCCAATTTTAATGTTTCTTTTGACCAGCTAATCTACATGGGCTTATAATAAACAAAAAAAAAAAAGATTGTTAGAATTGACTCCATGGCCATGGCTTGTATTCATTCCTGTTGTAATTGCCTCACTGTGCATAGGTATTGTCAGATGCAACACCTGATTCGTATTTACCTTTTTTTATGTATAGATTGTGTCTACTGGTTGTGGTTGTTGAGATTGTTTACTATAGAAATGTTTCAATGTGGTTCATATGAAGATCCACATTGAAATTAATGTACACAATGTAAAAGGAGAGAGAGCCCTGATTTCACTTGAAAACATTTTAACAAAAGAGGTATTGGGAAGTATTTATAGGGGGAAGCAGAGACTGGAATTGAGTGGAAGGATGGTAGCGTTGGATTTTTATTTAATTAGTATTATTTTATTATTATTAGTCTTTTTTTTCGCTAAAAAAATGTATTCAAGTGTATGATTCTATTTAAGCTGGAAATATCGTTGTTTTTTTTTTTTTTTTAAAGTACCACGAATCTTGCTGCCCCAAATTTTGCACAAGGATCGGAAATACTTTTACCCTCTATTTGGGTTATATAATAAATGTAAAATGATGAGTAAGTTTAAAGAAAACAATATGTTTCAAGAAAGCTGATATTAATATTATAAGTTTAAGTTTAAAGAAATCAATCTGTTTCAAGAAAGCTGATATCAATATTATAAGTTAAGTTTAAAGAAATCAATTTGTTTTAAGAAAGCTGGTATTAGTATTACAAGTTGCTTTGGAATTACGTTATTTCACCCAAAATGTTAAAGAATCTACATATTCCAGGAGTTTATATGTCAAATAATTTTTTATTTTTTTATAAATATTTATTCATATTTTATTTATTTTTTATCCACAAATGGTCAACAGGGGTGGCCCTAACAGTTGAGCTGACTGGGCCGGGTTATAGCCCAACCCAAGATTTTATTAGAAAAACCCCAAAATACTAGCCTTGCCTAGATTTTGTGAGAAAAACCCTAAGACAATCCAACCCGGATTTGTTAGAAAACCCCCAAAATACTGGTATTGGCCCGATTTTGTTAGAAACACCCCAAAATATCCTTGCTATACCTAAATTTACCCTAATTGAATCTCTTTTTTTTTTTCTTTTACATCTTTTACCGTAATGTTCTATTATATAGTTTTAATTTTTTTTAATTTCTCTCTGTCATGCTTGACGGGACTTTGATGATAAATTTCTTTTATTTATATAAAATTCTACTTGATATTTTTTTTCTTATTTTGAATATAGTATTTGATTTTCAACTTTTATTTTGATGAATTTGTTTTGTTTTATCTTTTGATGAACTTGTTTTTATTTATTAAGTGCATCATTTGACTACCAAAATAAAATATATTTAATATTTTTTTATCAAGCATAAAAAAAATTATGAAAAGATTAGTTCAACTCACATCGAAAAAAACGTCCTAGATCCACCCCTAATGATCCACAAAATAACAAAATTTTATTATTAACTTTTCTAATGAGAAAAACCAAGAGCAAAACCAGATAAAAAATATCTCATTTCACTGATTTAATTATCTATCCTAAAATAACTTAAAAAACTCGTCCGAGATGAATATCAATAATTTATATTTTCCCTAAACATGTACAGTGAAATAATTGATATTCTCATATTCCCCAACATCGTGACACCAACAGGTGCTCTAAAATCGGTTATTTGACCAGGTCAACTTCCCTTCCATAAAACATGAATTTAGGCTCATGTGTTTTTTTGGGGGTGGTTGTCATTGTTATGCCAATTATAGGAATGGAGTTTCTAAACAAAAATAACACTATTCTTTTGTCTTTTGTCTTTTTTTTCACCATTCCTTCTCTGCACATCATTTTGGTTGATCAAAATCAAGAGCAGAAAAGGAAAAGATCAAAAGAGAATTGGATTTAAAAGGAGTTTGAGAAAAGTTTTTTAAGGAAGAAGAAAAAAATGGGGGCACGGATCCATCGTGCCTTGTGGTTCTTGGCCATGATGGGTTGCGCGATGAAGGCGCCGGTGGCGTCGATGGATCACATCGTCGGAGCGAGCACCGGTTGGAAGATCCCTCCCAACTTGACCTTCTATCAAGAGTGGGCTCAACGTCGCAACTTTGTCGTTGGAGACAAGCTTGGTAACTCAGTTTTACGACTCATGGTCCGTTTGAATATGAGTTTAGATAGATTCTGCGTTTGAAAAATTGAAAATTCTGAAACTCATATCCAAACACATTTTCAGCGTTTAGCTTTTCAAACCACAATCTTTCTTTGTAAGTCAAGAGTTGAAAATCTAATAAAACATAGTTTTTCAAAAGTTGAGTTTGAAACATAAGATTTTAAGAATATCAGAGTTTCAACCTCACATCCAAATTGCACCTTCAATGTTAATAGAATTTGCGAGTTACATTAATATCACATCAATAATGATTTAATGACACATGAAACAAAAATATTGGTGTATAACATATACAGTTGAAATGTATTTTGAACCACATGAAATGAACATTAACTTTAAGCCCCTGTTTGAAATAGGAATATGATTTATTATTGGGTATACATTTATCCAAGCATAAGTGAGTATAAATAAAGATAAAGTGATTTTGTGTTTGGTTGTGTTTTGAATTATTCTTGTTGGTAAACGTAAGAATAAATGTTTTGTTGTTTGAGTAAAATGTGAATAAAGTATGGATAAAGATTTATAAAAGGTAAAAAAATAATTATAGTTGATTTGACAAGTGATTTATAAGAGGTGATGATAATTGATTTGATAGTGGACCCACATATTATTTGAGTGAAATAACCTTGGATAACTTTAATTCCAAGGGTTGATTGGAATCCATATACTATTTTATACCAGTTTATTCTGACATACTTTATCAGGGGTTATCTGGGGTTTTCAAACACCATTTATCCCTTATCCGAGATTATCCGGGATCTTATTCCCAAAACAAACAAACAGGGGCTAACAGTTATAGCTTGGATTCCCATGTATGTTTAAATATATGATTTTTGGAGGAATAGTTTTATAATTTGTTTATGTCAAAATTCATTTTAACAAATGTATTTTTTAAATAAATATTGAATTTTACAAAAAAAAAAAACCTCTGCAAAGTTGTCAAAAGTCATTTTTTAGTTATAGATTTTAAAAAAAATTGTTGGATTAAAGAATTAAGATATTCAAGCTAGATTACCATATCGGGATTGATAATTATGCCAATGGGATGAGTAATTTTCTATTTGATTTTATTTTAATTATTCTAATTGGAAATCGGAATAATTAAGTTTTATTGTTTGGTTTGACTATCCATAAGTTGTAAATAAAATTAAGGTAAACAAGACGTGAATAAAGATTTATAAGTGATGAAAAAATGATTTGACACTTAGGTTTCCATTTTATACCCCCCTATACGAGTGATATGAAATGGATAATAACCAAATTCAGGGGAGGAGGAATTGTTAAATCACCTAATTCCAACCTATTCTGGCATACGAAACTAGTCACCCAAATAAATTTTTTAAGCTTATTCCACTGTATTTCAAATCTACTCTTTCGTTTAATTTGTGAATATACTCATTTCTTATTTCAAATCAAAATGAAACATCAAAACTACAATGCGTGCTCACATATAATGTTTTCATTAATTGTACACACAGTGTTCTTGTACACGACGGGCGTCCACAACGTGTTGGAGGTGAACAAGGACGACTTCGACAAATGCGGAGACAAGAAGGTCATCGACATGTACTACAAGGGCCCAACCATCCTCCCCCTCACCACCCCCGGCAACCACTACTACTACTGCGGCGTCGGCACCCACTGTGAGTCCGGTCAGAAAATCGCCATCAATGTCTCCGCCACTGCCCCGCTCGTCCTCCTCGCCGAAGGTCCTGCCACCGATTCCCCCGCCACCGATGCCAACACCTCCACTAAGTCATCGGCCAGTCCGGTCAGGAGGTCCGGATTGGCCGGAGCCACCGCCACCATGTCTGCTCTGGTTTGGATGTTTATGTGAATTTGTGAATGAAAGAACTGGACTTGGGGTTTTCTTTTCTTTTCAATGCATGGGTTGAGATTTGCTGAATAAATGAGAATAATTGAAACATATATTCTAATACATTACAGATACACACAAGTTACTGTATCTGTGCTAGAAATTGTGAATACATGGTTGAGACAACTAGTTTAGAATTTCCAAACTCAAAGTCTGTTGTATTCACAAGTAGGAGACTGTAAGGAAATTAGATCTCTCTATACATGAAAAGAACTTTGCAACCGCGAAAAGATTAGCGTAAAAATAAACTCATCCAGTCGATCTTCACCACCACAAACATTTCAAACACATTTTCTCTCATGCATTACAAACACTTCCACAACATCACGCATACAAACACTCACCAAAAGCTTACAGAGTAAGAAAAATGGCTTACCCCCTCGCAGACATAACATCTAATCGCTTCAACAGACCACTCTCAGAAGAATCTCTCTTTCTGTAACCAAAATCCTCTTGAACATGTGGAGTTCCATACACGAAATCGTTCTTTAATACTGTCTGCTGTAGCTGGAGTAATGCGAGCATGCCGACGGCGATCAGCGCAGCATTGCCCAAAACACCACCAATTCTATCCAATTTAATGGAATTCTTGGCCAATGTAAAGCTGGATATCAGCATCTTCATCAGAGCGTTAGACCTCTTCCCCTGATGATCTTCCCTGTTCTCACCTGATGGCCTTCTTGGCATCTCAAACAGAGTTTCTGGGGAAACAAATCGGTTGGCGTCCTGGATGTCTCCGACGAATGCTAGGGCTTCTTCGATGACTTTGTGCTTCTTGCCATGGTGTTCGGCCAGTCTCATGGCAAGGATGACTCGGCTTTGCTCCAAGCGTGCTATTGCGGCATCCCGTTCTGCTCGTTGCTGTAATTGTACTGTCTGTAGAGAGCAATCAAATTTAGGATTATTAGAATAGCCAACAAAAAATATAAAAATAAAAATTCAGTCACCATATGGAAACGGGAACTGTATCAAGGTGCAATATATGACTTGAATGCCACAAGCAAACACAGACCCACGAGTGATCCCAGAAACAAATTTACATGTTCGCAAGGATTCTAGTATTTTAACTCAGGAGGACTGGTGTTAGTAAATCAAACAAAAAAATGCAGAAAGTGCAGAAAAAAAATATGGTTTCTCTTTCCCTAATGCACAAGACTGAAAAGGTAGATAAACATTGCTCTGATCATAAATGAGATACCTGTTATTATTATTTATTCCTTGTAAATGCCAATCAAAACAAACAGTCATAATTACAACTTAATAAAAAAGGAACAAAGTAAAATCAAATGGGATTTGAAAAAAGAATGAAACGGATTAATTTAGTCATAGCAAATTGAAACACATTTCGGAATCAAAGTAATCTTACATGTTAAACAGTAGAGAAAGATGTTACAATGGGCTGCATACAAGCTACAGGTCAAGGCGCCCACATATCATTATATAAATAACAGTAAACTGCATTTAGTTATATATATTTATAGTATTTTACCATTTTTATGAGGGAACAACTATATTTCCATGTTCTTAGCCAAGATCATCACCATGCGCATGCTGGGATATAAAATCTTGTCCACATTAAATTATTTGACTACATAAATGGATTCCTTAGTTGGCATAAAGAAAGTAAATGCATACATAAAAGCCAAGTTACTTTTTTCTCAAATGAAAATACCCAAAAAAAAAAAAAAAAAAAAAAAATTACTTGCAGAAGATGTAAACAAAATTGATTAGACCATATATTATTGGAGATCACCATGGACTAGCTATCAACATTTCACATCAGATAAAAAGATTTTCCTCATAATCCCTCTAGATGAACTTCATTTAGGAAAGTTTCTCCCCTCCTCCAAGAAAACAGGGCTTCTAAAATGCAGAGAAAACCTATTCAATTATTAAAAACCATCTCCAATCACCCACTATTTAGTACAATATAAATTGTATTAAACATCAAGCAACTCACTCCCTCCCTTCCTCCTTATGTTCTATTCTATTTATGCCCTACACCCTAAACCTTTCTTCTTCATAGGGGGGTGGAGCAACCAACGCAGTTTATCATGATATCTCAGCCCTTCAACCGGGTATGTGACTCCGTAGCCCATCTGTGCGGTGGTTTTAGTAAGCGAGAACTTATACGCCCTTAGTGTGTGTTTGTGCAAGCCATTGACAAAGAGGCCTCATCTATTAAGGATAATAAAACTCCCTGTCACTCCTTAAATCTGACTCCACTCCTTCTCACCTCTTTCTGATCTCATGCACCATATCCCAGAAAACTCCACCCCACATTGTCCTTCACGCGCTTAAGAAGTTCTTGAACATGTAACGTAAGACATTTTAAGTTTGTCTCCTGTACCACAAACATCAGATCCAACTGCACAACATTGAGCATTCTAACAAGATAATTTAGGCCTTCATATTCCGAAATATATGATTTTTTTATGAACCATTTTTGACACATTTTAGGAAAAAAAAATGCACATTCATCAATTTTTCGCAGTATATTCAAATGGGTCTTTCAAAAACATAACATCTAAAATTACAAACTCATAAACATCTCTTATTGATTAAAATTCTCACCAAAGTCATTCTCTCACGATAGTTATAAACAATTCACACAACCAACAAATCATAAAATACATTCATACGACCACGTGAATACTAACCAAAAACCTCATAAGATCCACAATTTCAACTATATCACAATCACAAACATCTCAGACAAAATAAACCCTAAAACAATCGATTAGAGAGAGAGAGAGAGAGAGGGAGCTCACGTGGAAGAACTCGAGCTGGTCCTCGAGGTTCTCGAGCGCCGTCCGAATGGCATTGAGACTCCTGGCCTCCTTGATCGCCGCCTTGCCGTCGGCCACCGCCTCGGCCTTGACGAAGACGAATCCACCCTGGCGTCCTCCGCTGCCGTCGTCGTCTTCGTCGACGTCTCCGTCGCTTCCACCAAAGACGTTAGTGGGAGGGGGAGGGGGAGGGGAGGACCTGTTGAGGGATTTGATGGAGCTGAGGAAGTATGAGCGGGAGATTGAGTGGATGGCATCGCTGATCTTGTCGTGGAGGTCCCAAATCTTCTCCATCACCGCCTCCACCTCCTCGACCTCCATTTCCCATCTCATCTGAACCGATTTGGGATTTCTAGGGTTTCCGATTTTGTGGGAAACAAAAAGAGGGAGAGATTCGAAGGAAGGCTTTGTTCCCCTCTCTTTTTCTTTTATTTATTTATTTATTTGTTTTTATTTTTTTTTGCTTTTCAGAAGAAGAATCAATCGTAGCCGTCCAATCTATGTGTTTCTTTATAATTTGATTTGATTTGAATATAATCTATAGTTCTTCATGGGCTGGATTGGGCTGCATTATAAATGAGTGCTGTTACGTTCAGTTTTTTTCTCAGTCCAGAACACAGTCTTATATACCACGTTAAAAATTCAGTAAAATATATACCTCGTTAGATATTGTATATATCACATTAAATATTTTTTTACACTTACTAAAAATTGGCTCATTTCATTCAAAATGAAACGATATACACTTTTTATCAAAATATATACATCATTAGATGATGTTTACTATTTAAAAATAAATAAAAACATGTAAGATCTGAATTTTGATTGATGAATGTGACTGAGTCTAACATGTTCCTTATAAATTGCACGATGTGTGATATGTGAGCCCAATTTTTTTTATGGCCCATGGATTTAGCCCATTACAGAGCCAAGTGAAGGGCCATACTAATTCCACTTATGGACTGATACTCTCTCACCAATGCAATATATTGAATCCTTGAACATACAGGGGTTGTTTGGCTAGAGGAATAGGGAGGAATAAAGCAAAAAAGGTGTTTGGATAGAGGGAATAAAGGGGCATAGCTATGCGGAATTATGAGAGAATAAGCTGGTATTTATATTCCAATTCCACCCATGGAATTATGTTATTCCTCCACTGGAATAAGGGGACACACCTATCAAATCACATGTCATCACATCAAATCACCTGTCATCATCTCTTATACATCAATGGGGCCCACATGTCAAATCAACTTTTTAGACCTTATTCACATCTTATTCTTCATCAACTAAACACTCCAACTTTTATTATTACGTTTCCCATTGAGAATAACTGAAAATACAACCAAACACAAAATCTCTTATTCTATTGATAAAGTCAACAATTCCTGGAATATGTATAAACCCCAGAATAACTTATGTCTCTATCCAAACAGACTCATAGTGTATAGTCTGTTATATATATAGTCTATTTTTATTTTTATTTTTTATTTTTTATATTTACTATATAAATAAAAAAAAAATTGTAATAGAATATATATATATTCTATTAAAAAAAAAAATTATGTATTTATTTATATGAATATGTATTTCATTTGAACTAAAGAATGTACTTCGTTAGTTAGTTAATTATATGCTTAAAAGATCGAAATCTAAGTGTGGGCTGCCAATGCAATTGCAACTGCCAATTCTATTAGAAAACTTGTTGATACTAGAGAAAAAGTTTACAGTACTTCCCAATATGCTTTGAAATTTTTTCATGGTACATGTTTATTTAATGAATTGCGTAAGTAAAAAAAATTATTATTTCTAAATGAATTGAATGTACAACAGCGCGGGTGACTGAGTGGATCACCACATTTGCAGGACACATTGTAGCAAGTTCACTAAGGTTATTTTCTGCTCCTCAACTACGATGCGGATATCAAATTACATTTTCATATATACATATAAAAATACACAAGATCCCACCATAACTCAAATAATAAATATCTGATGTTGCATACATAATTACAGGTCATCACGTCGAAAGAACTCACCCACTTAAGTCACACGAACAAAACATTAATTAGAGGTCACTCACAATTCTAAGAGTGCGTTTGAATGTGAGGTTGAAACTTTGAGATTTTTAAAATATTATATTTCAAATTCAGTTTTTGAAAAACTATGTTTTATTAGATTTTCAATCGTAAGATTTTTTTTTGTCTAAAAAAAAAATTATGATTTAAAAAGCTAAACACTGAAAATGTGTTTGGATATAAATTTTAAAAAATTTAACTTTTCAAACGTAGAATCTACATGAACTCATATCCAAACGAACCCTAAGTAGTTGATATATACTCCTCAACGGCGCACGTAACACGTTGTCTCAACAATTAATATACCTTCATTAATTGCTTGTTGAATGACATTCAGTAGAAAAAACAAAGTGGTCCCAAGAAAGAAAAAAAAAAGTTCCAAAGACCACCACTGAAAATCTGTCCCTCATTTGAAAGAGCCTCAAAGTATATGAAAGCACAAACAACAGGCATGCTGTACATTTTCTGGAGCATTGAAGGTGTGAAATAGGTGAAAAACAGATGATCGTCTGTACTGTAAAGAAAGTTAAAACCAGGCTGTAAAGAGAGGTGGAGGTTGATCAGGAGCACTTGCAGATCAGTATAGTCAATAGTCATTCTATGAAATATGGGTCCTCTCTAAATCCTTTAAATTATAAACAATCATAGCTGAGTTAGAAAAATCTACACAGAAACAGCTGTGACCAATCTCTCTTCGCCGACCATGTACTTCAGTGCTCGTGCTCCCCCTTTGCACAAGAAAGTCATTCATATAGATCCAGAAAGATTGTTTTAGAGAGAGAGAAAGAGAGACTGATGATATGTGAGGGACCAATATTATGTAGAGATGAATAGGTTTGGATTTGTTGATGTTAGGCGGTGGTGGTGGGGATGTTTTGCTCTTCTTTACATGCATGTGGATTCTGGTTTCTATCAGTTGAACCTTCTTTTTTCTTTTCTTTTTTTGCCCGTTATGTGTGGGGTTTGGATTTGAAGTCAGGTTTTGTTTGTTGTGTTTGGTTTGTAGTAGTACAAACATTTTTTCATTGGCATAAAAATACTGTATCGTTTGGTTAGCCCAAATAACAATAATATCTTGTCGGAAATAAAATCGAAATTGTTATACTCTCTTTCAGCATAATATTCATATGTTTTCTTAAATAACAAAAAAGAGCACAATATTCATATGTAAAACGTTGTGTGTGTTATGGGATTCAGTGAGGAGTGACTTTAGTCGATCGTATCAGTATCAAACTGCACAACTCATTAATTGAACTACACAACCCGTTAATTGAACTGCAAAGCAAATTGTTGGGTACATGTTAACCCTCCTATTGAATATTGATGGTATTTAAAAATCCATGTTTTTTTTCTAATATCTGACTGAATCCAACAAGAGAGTGGAACATGTACTTAACAATTGGTTGTGCAGTTCGATTTATAGACTGTGTAATTCAGTATTGACAGAACTGACCGAAACTAGTCCTGACTTAGATCTGGACTCTTCTCAGAACAATGAACCATAACAACGATTTTATAAATAAAAAAAATGTTAGAAAAGCTTTATATGTAATCTTTTTAGTTTACCCATTTATGTAATATAACATACATCTCCTTTAAAAAATAAAATATATGGTGTATGAAACGTTGGAGTTTTATGTATGAAACGATTTTATAAACAAAGTAATGGAATATATATGAGCGTTGATACACTGGAATGAACCTGTATATATTTCATTGTGAATTTTTCAAATTTTCTATAATGATATCATTCAATTAATTAAAATACATTATTTATTTTTAATAAAATATATACATCATTAGTTGAAATAATAGAAGAAGAGAAAAATTTAAATAATCCCCTGTAAACTTCTTGAAATCCATATAACCCCCTGATAACACGTATATTGTAAATCCAAATAGCCCTATGATTTAAATTTTCGTTGACAGATGAAGAATATTTTGTAAATATTCTGTTTGGTTAACCCTCACTGAAAATACAATATACCAAAAACCTATTACAATGTGTTAAAAATGTAGAAAATCATTTATAAGTGACGATTTTACTCATTCAAGTAGGTTATAAAACCTTACCTGGAAGGGTAAAATCGTCATTTACAGAGTATTTTCAGCATTTTTAACACATTATAAACTGTTTTTGGTATACTGTGTTTTCAATCAAGAATGACCAAATAAAATATTCCTCATCTATCTGTCAACGAAAATTTAACTCAAGAGTTTATTTGAATTTATATAGGTGTTTTTTTTTATAGAAGGAGTGGATTACATGGAGTTTAAGAAAAGTTATAGAGTTATATAAATCTTTAACAATTTATTGGGGATTATATGGATTTTTTTTTAAAATAAAAAATAAAAACATAAACGGACTGCATTTATAATGTATAGTGGACTTAATATAACATCTTTCATACAACCGAGCCCAACACAACAATGATGCAAGGCCTGGACCCTCGTAAACTTCCTAAAGAGCCAAGCCAAGAGTGTCGAATCCGAATATATAACAACATATGCTCCAAGCACCCTTAAAATAATAATAGTTATCATTAAAAATATAATATAATATTATAATATATAAAGCATGGAAGTCACGTGACATGAATTAAAAAGGTTTGGTACAGTGTGGCAGAATCATTGTCTATTGGGGTTGGCATTGGCCCATAAATAGATTCACCAAAGATCTTCAGATTCTCTCCCATCGCTCTCATGTCGGTTGGTGTATCTTATTCTCTCTCCCCCAACCCCATCTACCTATGGTCCCCTACTCTCTTTTTCAATCAATCCATGTAACACATACAAGCACATAATCATTAATATACATGTATAGATCAGATAATGTACAAATGTAGAGGGTGGATGGGTTGAACCCTACATGAAAAATCTCATTATTGATTTAGTACAGATGTCTAGTGCAGTCGTTGAGAAATCAACTGAGTTTTATTAAATATAGTTTGATATGATATTTTGTAAATGACACATTTAATTTAGTTTCATATACATAAAAAAAATATGAAAAAAAGAGAAGAATAGAAAAATATTTTGATGGTTTTTACTGCTATTTTAAATGGATTTATTTGTGAATGGATTTATCAAGATCCATTTATTAATAGGTTTAAGTTATTTGATCCATAAGAGGAACTTAAATTATCACTGGTAACTATAATGTCGTATATTTAGTATATCTTGTAATTGGCTCCATCCAAGAAATAAATTATGCATGGACAACTATGGCACGTGTCAATATGAGGGGCAAGTGGAACTGAATCGAGTCTAGTCAGATCCGAACCATTTATTAGTTCAGGGTGCAAAATATGGTCCACCTGATGAACAGTGAGATTCATTTATTTCAAAGGTTAACTGTGTGTCCAAGTCCAAGGGAACCTAGATCCAACCTATTTATCTTCAAGACCAGATATGCTTTATTATTTACATCAACAGAAGTTCAGAAGATGCAGTTACTGTAAAAAAAAAAAAAAAAAAGGCCGGATTCTTGATCTGCATAGAACATACAGAGCCATGATTTCTTGATAGCACATTTGGGATGTGCTGTTAGGTTAGCCTTAATAAACTTGGAATACCATTCATATAAATTAAAAAAAATCTCGGATTTTAATTTCCAGGAGAGAGAGTTTTTTTTTAAAAAATGGATGCTCTCCTAGATTTAATACTATAAACTCTTTTATGGAAATAGGAGGTGCTAGTCAACTAATCAAACTTTTAAAAAAGAGAGTTTATCTCATTAAAGATACAAGCATTTCGCTATTTTAAAAATCTGTAAATTAAAAAATAATTTATCTACTTTCAAAAGTAAATTGAGTCAACCCCAATCTTAGATAGATTAGGTGATGTCTAGGGTCATATTCTATCGTGGATGCTTGCTTTAAAAAAATAGGGTTATAGGGAGCACTTTGAAAATGAAAATGATACATTTAATTTCGTTTAGGTCTTCATTCAATTCGTAGTACTCACACACATTTATTTTCTGAATTATATATTAGCCAATGAAGTACATTCTTTTATAATAATGATATACATATTCATAGAGTTGATTAATGCACATTTTTTTACATTTTCGTAATGGCGTATATAATGTAAATGTGTAATAGGAGAATACGTACTATGTTAAATGCACTGTGTAATGATGTGACAACTAAAAAATGGACTAAGTGTATCAATGTTCTTTTAAAATTCACTTGCCGTTCACATCTAACATTGCTAACTTTGCTAAAACCAGAATTGATCATGAAATTACAGTTATTGAAATACAAGACATGCATCCTCCTTTGGGGGACCCTGCTTGCAAGTCTTGTGGACAAAAAGAGTATATTACAATCCCTATGAGTTTGTTTGTGAGTCTATATATATTTTCACAATATGTTTACTATCCAAAATAGATATTGTCCTTATAGTGATAGTAATGGTCTAAGGCCCCGTTTAGATCCGCGATGAGACAGATTCTACAGTGGGAAACACCGTGCAAATCATATTAGATCAAAACACATTCTCTGCGTTCACATTGGGGCAGTTATTCCTGTATTAACAAGCCACTTATTACCACAATAGAAAAGTTATGGAAACAACGCAGACACCCCCGCCTCGACCCAAACGGGTGTGTTATAGATTTTGTATCCATGCATTTAGGGCCTTCATACGAATAAATAAACAATTAAATAAAAGACTACGGCAAGTTCTTGGGCAATTATCCACTTCTAGTAGATAATAAAAAGGAGATCCTACCCTACCTTTACATTCAAGATAACAGTTCAAAAGGCAAAAGACATAAATCTGCATTAACATAAACAAGACCATAAGTCAAGATCGATACAGGCAACAATTTCTTCAATCTTTCACTACAGATAAGAAGTGTGTCTCTGTGACAACATGAAGATCATGAAGATGCAATGCAATCTCCTTCAAAACCCCATGACAACGAAATACCAATCATAAGTTATGTCATTTTGTTTTCACTGAATCCAAAACTAAAGACAGATTTCCAGATTCTCACCCTTCTAAGAAAAAAAAACATGTTTTATGTGATCCGCCGTAACAACGGGACCGGGTGTTCAACCATTCAACGGTCGGAGATTTTTCTGCTTGTTTTAGATATTCCGAAAAAGGACAAAAAAAAATCGGGGCTTGTAAATCTGCCACGTAGACGAGAAGGTGGGGGACCATCCGAGCACGAGCAAACACTAGAACAAATGTTTTTAATGGTTCCAGTCCCCTCTTGTTCTTTTGTTATTCCAAAATTCACGAGGTATGGATATTTTTGCTAACGCGTCCGTCTGGTGAGTCCGTCGAATTGATACAGGGGATGGTGTTTGAGTGCCACGTCAGGATGGACGTGATTGATGGATGTAGGTACAGGACGGAAGGAAAGGACAAGGCGAAGGCAAAGATCCCAAAGCCAAACGGAATAGCAGGACGAAAGCGGAATTGTTATTCCGTATAATAAATGATGACGTGGCAGCGTCTCTATCGATGATGATATGGACGCCATCCGAGTTTTCTCAATGTCCATCGTAAGATTTTTTTAACTTTCTTGTTTTTGCGTGTGTTTTTAGTTTTTGTTCACGAAACACAAAGTTTTATAAACAGTACTTTAAGCTTTTTATTTGAAAGAAATTGATTACATTGAAAAACAGAAACATAGAAGCCTATAAATTATGTCGTTTATCTATTATATTTTATATTGATGAAAAACTTAAAAAAAAATAATTAAATACAATAAATCATTTGAAAATCTTGTAAGGATTCGAAGTCTAAGAATGTGTTTGGTTGGTGCACTTTTCAGCAATTATTAGGTTGAATACGGAAAAATAAGCATTTGTTTGTTAAAAGACTGTTTGGTTAGTGCACTGATTCAACTCTTAAAATTTTCACTTTCAGTCAAAATACCCGTAAAAAAATAAGTAATGGTAAAGACACTTATCAATCAACACTCACAAAATGCTTTTTAAGCCCCCTTGTGAGAAGACCTAACTACTTCCCCCACTCCGCCGACCATCAACACCCCGTGAAACCCTTTTTTTTTTTTTTTAATGAACTAATTTTAGTTGGATCTCATGAAATGCCCTTCTTTGGGATGTTTTTTATGCTGTGTCTTGGGAGTACTCCATCTGAAATGTCTAATCTTTAATATCTCAAAAAAAAAAATGTTTTTAAGTTTTCAACCAAACATCAAAATAACATTCAGCACTTATAAAATGGATCAAAATACTCTTCTAATAAGTACATATGTTAAGTGGTCAACCAAACACACTTATCTAAATAACTGCTTAATATTTTTCACAGAACCAAACGTTATTTTTTCAAAACTCTTAAAGATTATCATCATAACCTCTTTATGCACTTATTAATCAGCACTTAAAATCCGTTTTCCGCCGTTGCTAAACACCACCTAAATTTATGAGTACTGAATACAAAGAGCTAATTTGATTTTTTACTAACCTCAAAAGTAGTAAGTTTGTTTTTATGTAGTCATCTAGCTATGCAGTTTGCCAATTTATATGATATTTTGAATTCTGAACTATTACTGATAAGTTACCAAATGTTGAGCCATATGTTTGGCTAATATACAAACAATATTTAAGTTTGAAAATATTATAATGTTTGAATTATTTATTTTGTTTGTTATTGTAGTAATAAAGATGGAAAAAGAATCAAAGGCAATTATATTGGAACTAAGGCGTGTCATATACTTAAAAAAACAAGATATCTCACCATTAAAATTGATCGATTTGATAGTAATTTTATGATTTTATTAATGAAGCCGTCTATAATTATTTATGTTTCAATGTAATAACCATTTTTTAAAAGATATAAATATTAGATCAAACATGATAAAAATTAAGCTTAGGTCTCAACAATGAATATGTGCATGTAGACCAAATGTTCAATCTAGTTAAAAGTTTATAGTCACATGTTGAATCCACACACAATGTCCTTGTTTGTGGTGTGACATAGTCATTCTTGTGCTGTGACATAACCATTTTATCTGGGATATAATGGTTTTCTTGTTTGATTGTATTTTTCTTATCAAGTAATTATTATTCTTTTTTTAAAAAAAATTTGCATGGAAAGGATATTTTAATTTTCTTCAAAATTCTATCAAGGTTTGTGTTAATTTATTTGAGTATAATTATTTGGTTTAAATTTATAATGCCTTAATAAAGATTTTTTTAGATATTTTGTCCATGACTATGCCACCTTGGTTTTTTTTTTCACACCCCAAACAAGGGCAAAGAGTCAGTCTAGTGATCCTTTATGTATTTCCTTTACATAACATCTAAGGCAATGTTTGGCACTACGTTTCCTCAATGGTGGTGTCCGCAGACGCTGGCGGACGTGATCGCGCACACATGGTTTTTTTTTTTCTTTCTACGCCGATAACCCTACAAACCCTTCTCATATATGGTTTTTTTTATCGCTTTTCCCGTGTTTTTCGACTCCGTGAAAGCAACAGTTCACGCAACGTCAGTCTCCCCCCGTGTCTACGCCCCAACCGCACGCACAAACGGGCCCTAAGTAAATAATGTTTAATATCACACTCCTGTAGTCCTTCCTTAATAAAATTTCCATTTCTCCTTTTTCATTCCATCTTATTCCAATTTCAAAACTGGGCCATCAAAGTCGTAACCTAATTTTATATGAAAATCTCATCCCTATCATCAAATTTAATGCAAAAAATGAATGGGTATGATCGAAAGATGATATATTAAGGGTGTGTTTAGTTCTGCGATTACATAGCTTTTGTATTTGCAGTGGGTTGCTTCTACAATCGTGCAACTCAATAATTTTACTGTAGTAGCTTCATCCAGACAAATTTCAAACAAATAGTGTTCATGTAAAAGCTGCGATTTTTAAAAGCTAAGAGGGTGAGTTTTATGTAGAATCAGTTTTAAAACTCAAATTTCTATAAAATCATTTTTACAATGGCACAATAAAAAAATATCTTAAGATTATTTCAATTTAAATTATACATTTATATGTTTTTTTTTTTTTTCTTTTTTGCCATGTGATAATCTATGACCCCATCCCATGTTGTCATTGTTTATAACGTGGAAACATTATACGACCAACAAAAACCCCGTCAAAGAAAAAGCATTCATCCCGTACATGTTTTTGAAATATCAAAATCCTCGTACACTCATATTTTATTTTATTTTTTCCTTCCCATGTGATCCAACTGTTAAGACACAGTGATTTAGACAGGAGAGTCTCTTCTCCTTCTGTGAACACACACCACCCACTGTCACCCAAAAAGAAAATCTTGTCTACACCAACCATATATATATACACACTTCATTTTCCCATAAATCCAAATATATCATTTAATGTACCCCACAAAATGAATATCATATTGTTTTTATTTCTGATGTCATGCATACAAAGCAGCCGACCTGCTTTTGTGGATCCCAAAAAACAAATCCTAAAAAGAAAATCCGGCCGTACCCTGCGTTTCCTTTGTAGATTTGATTTAATTTTCATTCTTTTTTTTTTTTTTTTTTTTTTTTGGGGTATTCAATGTCACGAGTTACTTTGTATTGTTATTAAATGAAGTGTATATTATAAGAAAGACCAACTAGATTACTGTATTATACAGTTCTTTTAGACCATAAATTACTCTGTATATGTATATATGGTTTTTGAAAAGAAAAAACAGAAGAACAGGAAATCAAGGGGGGGATTCAGATGGTGTCGTTTCAAAGCATTAAATTCGAACTCGGAAAGAGAGAGGACCAGCTAGGGTTAGATGCAGGCCTTTTTCAGCACAAGTTGCAAACAATACGGCCAAAGCGTCTCTCTTTCTGTTATTACTGTGCATGATACAGAGGAAAAAATAAAAAAATATATATATATACATATAAAGCCTGTTGTAGACTCTCTCTACACCACACATGATGATGATCTTTCTCACATACATACTGACATGTACAAAGATAACGTATAAAGAGCTTTGTATCTATGTTTCTCTTGTTGTATATGAAGATACCCTCTATAGCATTCATATACCACATTGACATCTCATGTGCTGGACAAATGAAGCAATATTCTTTGAGATAATTTTTTTTGCATTGGATGATTAAGTGTAATAAAATATTGAATCATCAATTTATAAGCCAAATTAAATGATGAGTTACGAATTGAGAGTGGAATTTTTACTTAATTCAATCCTTGTAAATAAAATAAATACCAATTGAATTGAACAACTCATTATCGTTTATAAATTTAGGAAAACATATATTACAACTTACAAACCTTTATGAGACCTGTAATGTCAAGATTACGCGTGTAATATTGTTGTCTGCTTTATCCGTGGATGTCTGATTTTAAAACACGTCACAATATGTAATGTATGTGTTCACATATAAGCATTAGACAACCTCCCTCGTTGAGTGATACAGGACTAAATTAAACCATGAGTTTAATTGTCCTCACCTCATGCACAGTCATCCCTCATTGGACATATTAGGCTCTTAGCCTCTTGGTCCATTCCAATATTGTGTTACAAAACCTGCAATGAGGGTGTAATCCAACCCCAGTTGGATTAAATCATGTAAAACCTCATTTGGCATGCTCAAATGAGCAACCCATGAACAAAAAATGTCTTGGAAATGATCAAAACATCACTGCGTGCTCTACAAGTCTCTTCTGAATGACTGATGACTTGAGAGAGATGGATGGGGGAATGTACATGGAGAAGGGGAGGTCACAAAATCAAGAAAACAAAAAGAGCAGTAATGTCATTTTTTTGACTTTCTATCAAACAGAAAGATTGCTATATGCGGAGATTTCATTAATAACTTATGTTACTGTGACATTAGTCACCTAAACATCAAAAAACCTATGCAACATATAGGTTGCTTTATAAGCACAATATAGGCTTTTTTGGGGAATGTGAGTTGAAAAAAAAGGGCCCACGTGAGTCCAACCTATATTTACCTTTTTGATCTTTTAAAAGGAAGTCTATGCGCGTGTGCTTTGAAGTTCTGATAAAATAACCACTTTTAGTTATGTTGTCAATTTTTAGAATTTTTTAGGGTTGTTGATTTTCTCAAAAATATTGTTTTTCAAAGTGCATATTAGTTTAGTATCACAAAATGACTATACTTTAGTCGATTATTGAAAATAATTAAACAAGTTTATCTTAGTCAAGGAGACTTTTCGAGCCATTAAACTTGTACTTGGTGTCTCCAATTTGTATAATTAGTTAACAAGAGTTGTTACATTGTTCTATTCTTGGAATAAGTAGCCACCGTGGAGTAAATGTAGGTTTAGTCGATAACTTGTGAATTAAACAAATCTTATTTAATTTGAGGGTTGATCATGTGATTAAAAATCAAATTATTAACTGAAATTTATTTTGAATTAATTATGAGAGACATAATATTCTAGAACTTTTTACGTGAGCTACCATATCTTTGGTATTAGTTCAAATCAGTTTAGGTCACCAAATTAATTGTCTATTGACTTGGTTACTGAATCTTATTTCAATTGGTTTTGATTTACTGTCATTTGAAAATGTAAGAACTTTAACCATTGATATTTGTACATATTTTATTCATGATGATAAAAGGTCCAATACTTTAGATCTTAGAACCAATTGGACGACATATATTGACCATCTTTGATGAAGTGCGCAACTTAAAAAAAAAAACCTTAAACATCTTTGATGATGAAGTGTATCATTCAAAAACAAAGCTTTTAATAGAATTTCAAGCTAGTGACTAGGCCATCTATCATTCCCTTTTAATTTGTTTTATCTGCTATCATTGAATAACATATTTGTACCATCTTATTGTTCTGATTTTTTTATTTTTTTGGGGGGGCCAATCTTGCAGTAAAGTAGATCATCCAAAAAAATGCATACCTGAAGAATATTGTTATTGGACATATGTGCATCGCTAAGGGATTTGATTAGCTTAGGCTGTGTCTAGAATTTTCTATAAGTGATTTTAATGGACCTGTCTCTGTATGATGAGAAGGGATTGCACTTGAAAACCTGAAAACCTAATATGTTCAAGAATAGCTACCATGGGAAGAGTTCTTTTCCCCCCTTCTCATACGATTGGAGTTTGTTTATGCATTTTTAAATTAAATAAATTAATCCTCTATTGTCTTACAAATCCTAAAAGAGAAGAAAAAAAAAAAAAGAGTACTCTTTTCTGTATAAAGCTATTTTTTCAATTTCTTTCTCTTGAGGACTCTCCCATTTCTGCCACCAACCAAGATTAAATATTTCTTTATATTATAATAAATTATTATATTATTAATATCATGAATAAAATATTTAAATCCAAGACAAATTTTTTTAAAAAATATCACATAGGTCAAGCAGAGTGTGTTTTGAGATTGGAAACATTTGCCAATGTATTCTAAAAGGGGACTGTTACACTCAGTATACTAAATATAGCACAATTAAAATCTAATTTTCTTGTAATGCATATAAGATTTTTTTTCCTTTGATTTTTTATTTTTTGTTAAAACAAGTGCTTACAATTTATTGTATTATATTTTTGTTTTTTAAAATAAAAATACATATTTCATTTATATGAAATATATATCTTAGAAATTAAATAAAATTACGTGTATATTACAGTTGAGACTACACATTAGAATTACTTGTAACGACATTAATCATTTTAAACCTCAATCAACTAGAGCCTTATATGCTCACCCAAAAAGAATTTAATGCAGAAACATTTCAGAAAAATTGCAAAACCATCCTTAGAGCATGAACATGACTTCAATAAAAAAATCAGCCAAACTTGGGTCGGGTTGAATCCGATTTTTACATGGGTTGGGTTGACCAAATCAGGTTCAGGTTCAGGTTCTGGTTTGGGTTGGTCAATTTGGGTTGACTCACAAATCGGGTTTGGTTCGGGTTGGCCTCACTAACAACCCGACCCAACCTGAACCTGTAAACTAATAGTTAAAAAAAAGATAATGGCCGTTCATTTTGTAGCTTCTAATATAGGTAGTCTAAATTTTAGGTAAACCTAGCCAATCTTATGGGTTAAGTTAGGTTGATTTATTTAATTTGCACATCATGTTAGAAATTCAGGTTGGGTCGAGTTGGTCCAATTCGGGTTGGAGTTGAGTTAGTCCAATTCGGGTTGGGTCGGGTTGGTTTATTTAATTACGGGTTGGTCCAATTTGGGTTGAAAATCAGGTTGGGTCGGGTTAGGGTTGAGTAGTTTAGAATTTAGGTTGGATTCGGGTTGGGGTCAACCAGAACTCCATCCGTCCGAGTTGTAGCCCTAGCCCCAGCTACATTCTCATATACCTTAATCATTGTCCAACGTGTATTTACAAATTTTCTAAATGTTCTATAAATTTTTTCATATGATTTGTTGGAGTACATACTTTTTATATATATAAATACATCTGTCTTATTAGAAATATTATATTTTTTAAAAAATCAAAATATGTGTAAACTGTTAATATATTTTTTTAAAATAAAGATAAGCTTTATATAACTAAAATGGAGTTACAGAGGTCCAAAATAGCATAACATTAGGGGGGTAGAGTAAAAGAAAACAAAACATATATAGAGGAATCTTCCAGAACCAAACACATATATAAGATATTTACATTTTTCATCTTTTCATGAACAAATCATGTTACAAAGTGATCATATCACTTTACACCCTGATTCGACCAAATCGAGGTTCCTCAGTATCTCTGAAAATAGCTCCAACTTGTCTTCAACTCTTCTGTACATAAATTTCAATTTGTTTCTTCTGTTACTTAAGACTTTATAATTAATGCATGCATGTACTCTTATCCGAATATATACTGGTTGGGTGGTCCTTCAAACAATATCACCACCACCTGATGACACACTGTGGTCCCTAACTAAAACACCCTTCCCTTCTACGATACACATTAGGGACCGGATTAGATCTAACTCGTGTTGGATAATTAGATTATTTTGAATTGTTCAACACATTCTTGATCATCTGATCATATCATTTTAAGCTAAAAATTATGATTGAGATATTTTATCAGATTTAAAAATTAAAAAAATACTTGATTAAATTCTTATCCTTTTCTTTTTTAGGATGCTTTTTTTTTAAAAGAAAATTTCAAGATGTTTCTTAATTTTATTTATCTTGAGATAATATGATTGGGCAGTCAAGAATGTGTCGGACAATCAACGCACGTTGAACCAAACCCGGTCTCATAAATCTTATGTGCTTAGGTTTGATTTTATGTCTAGTTTGTGAAGTTTAGTTGTCATGTCTTATGAAGATTTTTTGTTTTACAGTATTGTAAAAAAATCTATAGTGGTCCATGATCAATATCTACACACAAGTCTAGTTGTTGATTTTTTTTTTTGTGGGGCAGTATATATTATAATTATATATTCATGTGGTCCATGTCTTTGATATTTTTGTGTTGATGTATAATGAACTTAAAACGGTGTAGTTGGGCATTCTCAACAGTCCAACAACAGCCTGTTTCCTAGTACAGTGGGTCTTTTATGTTACACATAACTAGGAAACGTTCAAATCAATATTCAAGAGCTCATAATTACATGGTATATATGTGACAAAAATACATAAAAAAAAGGGGGGACATAAATCAATGAAGTGTCCTGTGGCTCTGTAAGTTGGGCACAGGGTTGTAGTATTACTTGAACTGATCTTTTTTAAGTGACAATTAGTAGCGGTGAAACGATGATTTTAATAGTTTAAACTTTATCATAAAAGTATAATCAAGTGTGTCATTAGCAACGGTAACTTTATCATAAAATTATAATCAAATTGTTTAATGTGGAATCATGTCAACTTATTAGAGTTGGTTGGCCTGGCTCTAAGTGGACACTGGACCTTATTTACAACACAAAGACCTCGAATGCGATGAAATATATTAGGTTAATCCCATTTGGATATTCACTTAAGATATTCTGCTATACATAATTATTTAAATATGTATAATATTATACTAATGGAATGAATCATTCCCAGCAACATTGTGGTTTTAGTTATTCTCATTCAGAATCGTGACTATAAAGTTTTTGTTTTCTGGTTGATTATAAATATGTTGTAGATAAAATTTGAAAAGATATAGATACATATTTGTGAAAGATACGAAAATTGATTGACATGTGTGTACTTTTGATTTATAAAAGGTGCTCACTAATAATTTAACATGTCAATCCATTTTATACTAACGAAACAAATTGTTCAAAAGGGATATGTAACACCAATACCAGCTTCTTTCCACATATAATGGCATAGTTAATATCTATCAAATCCTTGAATACAATAATTTTTTGGCTTATTCACTCGTATTCCACTGTATTCTACATTTATGCTTCTATTCATACATGGGTTTACGTGTCTGTTTATATGGCTCTGTCACACAGTTTCATTGGCAATCTCAAGTGCGCTCCTATGTGTTCTTGGCAAGGCCAAGGGGGGGGGGGGGAGATCTTGATAATTAGAAAGCATACCATTTTTTCACTTTTAAAAAAATGTTTTCAAATAATTTTTACAATTCAAAAAATGAGCCCAATTAATAAATTAAAGTTTTAAAAATTTATAAAATACGTTTGTAACTATGAATTTTTTTACAAAAAAAAAAAAAAAAAAACACCTTTTTGGAATCAATTTCAAACCGGTTTATTTTAGCAAAATCAGTTTTCAGTAAAACATCTAATTTAGAACATAATTCAGTTCCACGTATATAGTTTTAGATTGCGTGTTTGAATGTATAGCTAAAATGTGAGGTTGAAAAAAAAACAAGAGAGAATGAAAAGCTGAATGCTAAACATCTATTTGGATTAGCGTCTGAGGGGACCTTAGTTAATCACCTCCATCGGAGTTTGACATTCAGACTTACGTACGGCCATGATTGTTCAACAGACGCCGGAAGAAAAAAAAAATACATTTAGACTTTCAAAGGCCGTAAATGAGGGGGCCGAAGGCCGCAAACCCGCCACCTCGTGAACCAAAACACAAGGGCCCTTCACACGTGCGATTCCCCATTCCTTCCACGACAACCGACCCATTCACCGTCAGATTCCATGTGAAATCGACACCCCAAATACGTCTGACACGTGTAAAATAAACCATAACAAACGAAAAGACAACTCACTCACTTCAGTAAACTCTCTCTCTCTCCGTTACCGTTTATCAACGGAGACTTTCAAAGCCAACAATTTTAACAGTTAATAATAAAAATAAAATAAAAACGAAAAAAAAAAAAATAGCCCGCGTCTTTTTCCGCCGCTACAAAATCTGCCGATAAATCGGCCGCCGGCGACGGAAAACGACTTACACACAGTCTTTAAATCGCCAACAAAGAATCGGCCGAGAAAAAATCGCCGATCTCTTGGAAGTGATCGTCGACTTTTAAACTCGTCGTCCCGAAATCCCCAAACAACGGGGCGTACATGATTTCGTCGCAGAACCCACCGAAATCGTCTTGAAAACCAAAACCGGTACAATCGAACAGTCCGTCCTCCAAAAAGTCGTCGAACAGAGGCGGATCGAACGGTAGCAGATTCGCGAAGCTCTCCTGCTTCATCATCACAGCCGTCGATGTCTCTTCTTCTTCTTTGATTGAACCCTCTTTTACCTCTTGCGGTGGTTGGACTTGCTGTCGTTCGTTTGAGGTGGTGTAGCGGAGGACTGAAGTGGGGGACGCGAGGCTCCGCTCCTCCGCCGAGTCGTAGCCGGAGGAAGTGGTGGCGGTAGTCGCCGGAGGCGGTGGAGGAGGAGCGGCGGTGGAGAAGTTGGTCATGGCGTCGGGTCCCCGGAGCTGGATCGCCGCCGAGTCGTAGACCTTCGCCGCCTCCTCCGCCGTGTCGTATGTCCCGAGCCAGACCCGGACACGCCGGGTCGGGTCACGGATCTCCGCCGCCCACTTCCCCCACGGTCGTTGCCGGACCCCCCGGAACTTCTTCCCGCCGTTCGCCGTCGTGAGCGGCGACGGCGAGGGTTTCTTCCTCGACGACCGGGGCTTCCACGGCGCGGCGTCGCAGGGGACGTCGGAGAAGGAGATCTCGTCGACGTAACGCTTGACTCGACGGCGGGGGAGGTGGTCGGGCTCGTCGTCGCTGGACGAGTCGGTGGCGTCAGGGTCGGTGACGGAGATGCGGACGACCCTCGGCCCGCCGCCTCCGCCGGCGGAGGTGCCAGCGCCGGAGCGTCTGACGGAGGGTCTGACGTGCTTCGCCGTCTGGATCCGGTGCTCGGAGTACTTCACGGTCGGTAAGATGCTTCGCTCCATAGCTTGGAAAAAAAATTAACAAAAAAACTCCAAAAACAATCGAGATTTCAACAGACTCTCCCTATTCGCATCGGTTTGGGTTTTTATTTCGTCCCCAAAACAGACCCACCGAAGAACCTGAAAAAACCCAAAAAAAGATAAGCAAAAATAGTGGATACACGAGAGACCAAAAGAAGAAGATATAAAGAGGAATAGCAGAGAAAGAAAAAAATACGGTCTGTGAAAAGACAAGATTCCGAACTTATGCAGAAGAATAAAGAGGTCAAAACGAAGCGTAACTATAACAGTACCATATAAAAATCAAAATTAATCGAAAACATGATTTTTTGTTTTTCAATCAAAAAAAAAAAAAAACTGAGAAACAAAACATGTATACATACAGAGATTGAAAAAGGAGGAGCAAAAGCAAGAAAAAATTTTCAGAGAAAAAGAGGGGGAAGCATCTTTACCAGTGGAAAAGAGAGAGAGAAGAGAATCTCTCAATGAAGAGATTTGGGCGTTTGAATATCGGCTGTTGTTGTTGTTGTTGAGAAACATTGAAACGCAGTAAGAGAGGGACTGCTTTTTTATAGGATCCCAAACTGATATAATCGGAAAACCCGGGCATTCAAGTCCGTCTCTCTCTCTCTCTCTATTATTTAATTTTTCTTTCTTTTTTTTTAAATAACAATTAAGTTGCCGTTTTTGTCCCTGGATTTTTGTCGGATATTACTGGAGTGGGACTGGGTCGCCGGAGATACTTCTGAACCGTCCGCCGCATCCGGTGGTGACGTGTAAATGATGAACAGCTGTACTTGTGGGACCGGCTTTTCTGGAGAGGCCACGTGGTGTGCGAGCGTGTGAGGGAGTCACGTGAGAGAGGGGGGGGGGGGGGACAGGTCCCTGTGTAAATAACACGGTCAAATCATTGGGTTAGGCAACACGTCAGAATGTTTTTTACCACCACCACCCCCTTCACAAAACTAACCACTCTTTAATCACTTTTCATTAAGGGTGCCTTAATTAAATTTATTCCTTCCCCTCACTCCTTCCCTACCTCCCTCCCTGATTTTAAATTCCCAATTGTCAAAACAATCCTTACATTAGTTTTGAATGTTTTAGTTAGTATATCTAACATACGATGGATTTTTCAAAGACTAGTGGCGTGAGAAAAAAATTTCAAATCAATACATACGGATGAAAATAATATCTGAATGGACAACATGTGTCTACTAAAGTGCATTAATAATTACTTTATTAATGATTTTTAAATTAATAAAAAAATTTAACTCTTTGATAGACGCATGTCATTCATCAAAACATGTACTCAGAAGATTATCATTAGTATGTACTGATATGAAATATTTATATGGCATAGTGGTAAATGATATTTATTTTTGGAAGCTTTATGTCCGTAATTTTTCTGATGCACTGGACACGACCATCTCAAGGACATGGATGATGTCAAATTCAATGCGTTTTGTTGTAATTATGAATTGCATATTCGAAAGGTTATTTTCATAGTGCGGGGAATACAATTGAATGTCTTAACATATATGAAGAGAATAATTGTGTCAGTCACATTAGTCACACTGAAAGTGTTTATGTTCTATCGTTATTCATTGTCAAGAGTCACTTCGACACTCTATGAATATGTGTTTCAAACTCTCATTTATGAAAATTCTGACCCGCATTTAAAAATCATTTGTTCCATGGTTTTTAAAAGTTGAAAAAAAAAAATATATATCATAAAAAATGCTAAAATCATGACAAACCGGAAGAGTCGTAGAATCCAACCAAACACATATACAATAGTTAACTTATATGAAATGGAAGAAAAGAAATGCCAAAATAGTAGTGGCATTTTTGTAAATTTAAGGATTTTGGGTAGTTATTCAAAAGTTTAAGCTTAATCGCCAAGTTTACCGTACTTTATGATTTTTTTTACAGCTAGGTATTACGTGTACAACGTCCTCGTTATTCCCGCATTTTTTAAACTCTATACAAGCCTGTACTTAACTTTCTACTTTTACTGTTTATTTTTTTCTTATTTTAAATATTTCTTTACAAATCCACAAACACGCACGTCTATTTAAAATAAAATAAAAATCTTTAACATATATTGGTATTCCAATTTTAAATCAAAGTATTTAAATTTTTTTTATTTATGGAGATGACCGCGAAGAATTCGGGATTGTTGGAGTGAATGAATCTTCAAACCAGATTTTCTTTATAAAAAAAAAAAAAACTATTATAAGGATAGTTTAGTAATTGTAGGAGAAGATATTTATTTGCATATATCGTTTTTAATAAATTTCCATTTAAAGGACGGTCCTTTGTTTCCTTTTCTCATTCCCCGAGAGATACCTCCTTTTATTTCTTCCAAATCTCTAACGATCTCATGCGCCATGCTTTTACCAAAATACCCTCACGTGCAACAACCGTATGATCAATGGACCTCCACCTTCAAAAGGCCCATCCATTCTCCACCGTCCGATGGGTCAAGAAAATCAAATATAAAGTTGGCACGTTAAACCTGCTTTTCCTAGACCACGAAGCCTTTTTTTAAAAAAAATCCTGACAGGAGACGTTATCGGAAATTACCAGAATGTCTTCACATGTCCCGTCGTTTTTACACGTCGTAACCCGTAATTACACTGTTTGTGCAGGGGTAGTTTCGTACTTTAAAGCACCCGACCACTGTAAAAATAACGGCTTTTACGACGTGTTTACCGTTGCCGTGCCGTATCGGGTCGGGTTATTTTTTTTTATGGGCCTGGGTTTTTTTTGTCGTGTAGTGGTTGGTGCCCGAAAACAGTCCAACGTGACGAGAGACGGTACAAAACGGTCCGGCTCGGGTTTTTGTTGGTATCCTATACGTTACGTTTTTTTTGGACTTACGTGGCGGCCGATGGTTGGTCCATTGGAGTTCTCGCGCCAGTTTAGTGTTTTTTTTTTTTTTTTTTTTTTTTGGGGTTCCGTCTGATCGTTAACTGGTTCGCGCTCTTTTTTTGAAATGAAATGACCGTTGGTTCCACCTGGTCACCTCCGGGTGAGATATGAGAATATGTGGCTACGAAAATATTTAAGAAAACGTAGGTTTTTTTTGTTGTTTCATTTATGATTTTGAATTGTAAAGTCTGGAAAAAAAAAAAAATACAAATGTACAATGCATTGAAAAAAAATAAAAAAACACCATCAATCCCGTGGACTAGAAGAGGCATCCTCCTATTTTTGAATGTTAACTCTTCTGCTTTTGCAATGATAATAGTGATAATTTAAATTAAAAAAAAAAATATTAGACTTCATCAGTTTTATCGTTCAAAACTCTGATCACATATTTTTATTTTTTTTTAAATGGTAAACATTATCTAATGAGGTATATGTTATGGTAAAAAATATAAATTGATTTTTTTTTTAATTGAAAGAACTCACTTTTAACAAGTATATTTTAGATTGTAAAAAAAATTGAATGTAGCAACGTCCTTTAAAAAAATAATTTAGCCCATCGTTTCAAAAAAGGTTTTATTTTGGCTTTTCCTTGAACATGTTTTTGGAGAATAAATTTAAATATAAAGCCAACATGTTGATGGAAGTGAAAATGCATTGCAAAGTAAAATATTCACAATTATGTGTTGGGATATACTCTGAATTTTTTTAATGTTCCAAAAAATTTTATGATTAGTTACCATTCATATAGAATAGATCAACTGAATGAATTCTTTTCATCAATCTTAGTGCTTAATATCTTCAATATTTATGTATTTATGTAGTTTAAATTGCTTATCACTTTCTTCATATTGTAAAAAACAATAATCAGACAGGTTGTCACCAAATTCATACGCAACATCGAAATTTTTGTTTATAATTATCATATTCATAAAAATAAAATCTTAAAAAATGCTCAATCATCTAAATCCTTACTTACTGTATCAAATGAAACTCTCTTTTTTTCTTTTTTGAGTGACACTATGGGCATTTCTATTAACGGGGCAAGTAGAGTGTGAGTACAAATGAAACTTATCAATAATTATACTGCTTACAATACCAAATGAAACTTTACCAAACGAACTTTGTAACTATGGTAGAGGAAGTAATTAAAATAAAGCACAGGATTTTAACTTATGGAGAGATGTGTGCAAGGGGAGGTGATTTTACTGGCATTAGATATAATAATGATTAACTTGGACAAAGAAAAACACATAAAACTGCTTTTCATGATTTGTTTATATGAGGGGGGGGGGGGGGGGGGTAGGTTGGGGAAGACAGGTAGCTAGAGAAGATGAGGTGTATGAAACAATGTACTAAGCAGAGAAGAGGAAGTCATCCAATCCGACAAAATCGATGGGTTTGAGTCTATTCAATAAAGTCACTTCATTTAAATAAAAAGTTCTTTTCGTTTTTTCAAACTCCCAAAACGAAGGGGAGTGTGTAGTTAGCACTACTATATAAAACACGCATATTAATTAATTTATATATATAATTGTATGTTGTTTTGTTTTGCTCCATGTGATTTCTCTCAATCCTCTTGTGCAAAGGATAGGTCAATGGACTTCCAAACTCCAAGATGTCTTTGTTTAAACAATACAAAAAAAGTTAAATAAAAGAGTACCTATTAAAACCTCAACTAGGCAACCTAATGAGCACAATCTAGAGAAGAGCAACACGTATGGTGATTATGTTTTTTTTTTTATGGTGATTTTATTTTTTTATGTTTCTAATAGCCTTCCAGAGACGTGTGAATATATGGGCGGCGCATGCATGCACCAGTATTATTGTGTTATGAAACAAAAGTAATGGATGATATTGATGACTACATACAGTTATTTTCGTGATGGGTAAATGCAAAGCTTAACTATGTTATATTCATCTTACAATTTTGAGTGCAAAGTAAACATGCAAGAAGTGGAGGAAATGTTGCCACCGGGACAGATCAAATACAAGTACTGACTCTTAAAATAAGGATTTAATTATATTATCCATACAAAATAAAGTTATAAATACATTAATAAAAAGGTATATATGACTGTTAAATTCTTCAATAAATACTAATTTAAGAGTCAGAAAATATTTTAAGACACTTACTCTTGTTCACAAGTCAGAGTTTCCATCAACTATATGTGATAATAGTTTTTTTTCATAAAACAGAAATCATACATGAATATATCACTGCAGTGGTAACATGCATAAAATGAATTAAATATGAGAAACCACCAAGCCAAATATATCATTTTTTTTTTTTTTTTTTTTTGCTTTGTAGGTGTATTTGTGTGCTTAAGATAAGAGTTAAAAATGCTGATTAGAACTAAAAGCCAAATGGTTGATGTACAAATTTCATACATAGCGAGAAGTGAAACTTATCATTTACATTGGGATGATAAAAAGTAAATTTGTTTAAACAAAAACGGTTGGATTAATCCCTATGTGTCCCTCCTCCAATTGATCCCAAAAACTCCATTGAATTTATCATATATCAATAATTTCTTGGAAAGAAGGGCCTTCAATCATGTCAGTTTTATGTTTCAGTACTTCATATATAGTTGTGCCAAAATTAAGTTTAATTTTGGGAATGGTCCATGACAAAAATTACACCAGCCAACAGTACTGCTCACAAAAACATCACTGAAATTCAAAGCATAAAAACCCTCCCATTGTTTTTTTTTTCTTTTTTCTTTATATTTTGTAAGACAGCTTTAAACTCATAAAACTGGTTTGACAAGTCATTATGAATTTAACGATATATAAAATAATCCTAAGAGAGAAATTTTTTTTTATCAAACTGTATTTATTTAAATTTATCAAAATCAAGACAGAAAATAAAAGATAATCAGTCTTTAGATGGAATAAAAAAAAAACCTAATTTTCATTTATCATTGAAATAATTGCTTACTCTATACCAATTATTTATGTATAACAAATATAATAAGTTATTTTTCTTCACGTATTTACTTATCACGATACTTAACCCCTTGCAAAACTACCAATAACGGGTGATTATGTTGTTACAATCAAAAGTTATCGGTTGTAATAACTCAATCAAGATTATAATTAGAGTTCAAAATATAAGAAGTGTAATAAAATAACTGAGCTATGGTGTGATCAAATATATATGGTATGCATGTCAGTTTCAAAACCCGTTTGAAAAGTATGAATTTTAAAAAATAGTTTAATAAATCTCGATTCTTAGGAAAAAATTTTCAAAAAACCAACTTGTTGTACAAAAAACTAAAACTAATTTTTAAAATACTAATCATAATTTTTAAAACAACTTGAAAACATGTTCGTTCTTTTGAATGTAAAAACCAAATCGCATTCAAATGGATTTTTAAACCATCACTTACCTTTTGGATTCACGTGTTTAGGTAGATTCTACTATTCAAACACCAATTGCATATCCAAACCAATTTTTTTTTTTACGTACTCTTGCAATTTCAATATTTTATATTTGTTATTTCTCAAAATCTATGTAAACAATTATTATTGGTTGCACGAATGTAAAACTGATTTTAGATAAAAACTAATAAGTTTATAATTGATTTTACAAGAAACTACGTTTACATATGAAAAAATGAAGTTTTTGAAGACTTTTTTTTATATAATATGTATGTAATTTTTTGTCATAGAAACATCTTCTTCTTGTCCAATCCCGTTTACAAACGGGTCTTAGGGTCCGTTTGGAAATACATATTGAAAAATAGCTTTTAGAATAAAGCTGCTTTTTGGGATGATTTTAGACATTGATTTTTTTAGGATGTTTTTTTTTTAATTCAGGAATCAATATTTGAAAGGAGTTTAATGTTTGGCAGAGAAAGTTGCTTTTCAATTCAAAAAATCGATTCGACTAATTAAAACACAGATTTCGAAGAAAAAATTAAAAAGAATTGAGCTTCTAATTTTATAAAAAGCTGTCCCATTTGATTGTATGATTTTAACTTTTTAACTTTTTAAAAAATAAACGCGCATTCAAACGCGCAATCAAACGAGGTCTCAGATAAAATTAACTCATTAATCAGACGGTTGACGATGAGCCATCATGACCGTTGGACGGTCGAAGAACCGTGATCGAGAGCACGTGCTCTTTCTCGAACTTGAGAAAGGAAAAGCTGGGATTATTAAATAACCAGGGCGATTAATTAAAATTAAAAAGAGAGAGAGAGGGTTTTGCTTCGTGTCACTAAAAAAGTTGAACCGACACGAGACTTCGGTCCTCGGGCACCGCCCGACACGCTACCATTTTTATTTTAATATAATTATAAGTTACACGTCGTCTGTCATACCATTATCTTCTCTTTCTCTCAATAATGTTATTGTATATACTTTACAAAAAGCCACGAGACCATACCTCCTCCATCACTCCCACCCCTCCTTCATTTCGTTAATTAATTAAAAAATATTTGTACTTATCATGAATATAAAACTATTAATGAATAGATGAAAAAAATAATAATATGTTTTTATATTTTTTAAAATAAAATATATACTTGAAAAACGGTTTCAGATAGTGTCGTTGAAGTCGTGAATGTAAATATGACTGTAAAAATGTTTAGATACATATAATTTTATTTACAGTAGGGTGCTATCACATGCACAATACAAAACACCGAAAATGGTGAATGGTGATTTTCATATCAGATACGGATATTTAAGTCTGTCAACGGAGTTGATACGGATCGAATAGGTCTGTATATGTATCTGTATCTAAACTGAAAATCCAAAATAATATTCGTATCTGATATCCAATAGATATTGAACGTAAGTATTCGTATCGAACCCTAAAATTTGGATTCGAATACTGATAATTATCTAAAATATCCAAAAGTTTAAAATGAATGTGGAATGATGAAAATATCTAAAATTCCAATATCCAAAAATAAAAATCATATATCTAATATTTAAAAATTTAAAAAAATCTAATAATTACTTAATATAAAACAAAAAATTATAAATACATGAATAAAACATTACAAGCTTTAGAGTATATCAATCCTAAAAATAGAGATATATAATAAAATAAATAATACAATAATAATATTTTCAGATATAGGATACAAGCATATTCTTATCCGATCCGAAAACTTTCGGATACGGATACTAATTTTTCAAACATCAGATATTTTTTGAATTATCGGATACGAATTCGGATCGCATAAAGATAATTTTTTTGAATAATTGACAAACTTAATAAATATTGTTGAAGCACAGAACATGCGAAGTGTATAACTAGCTTTATAAAAGTATACTAATGTCACTGTTAATGTAAATATAAATAAATTATATCACAAGTGTATTATAATACTCTATTGTGATTTTCTATGAATATATAACCACGTATCTCATTTAGAAAATCATATATATAAGATAGAGAAGAAGAAAAAAAATATCAAGTAAGTATGTATGTATGTATAAACTATAAACTGTGATATGTGCGTACGGCGGCCTCACCTTCTCCATCTCTTTTGTTGTTCGTTAAAAAAAAAAACTCTCTTTCAAATACAAACCGGATTGTACGGGGTCATGTCTTGGGAATCAAAAGCAGCGAATGACCGGCCCAGTGGGCCCTACCCAACGCCCACCACTCACCATTTAATAGATCAAGGTCGTCCATCAGTGACACGTGTCAGTCGACGTGACAATGCAACCTGATACGGACTTTTCCTCTTCAATTCCAAGTACAATGCGCGTCCGTTTTGATTTTCTTTTTTTTAAATAAAGTTCCGTTTAAATCTGCGTTTACAGATTATACATCGAAGAATCTGAACGGATCCAGATAATGTTTTGAAAAAATAGTTTTTAGATAAAAAAAAAGTTTTTAGCGTATGGAAAGTTTCAAAAAATTGTTTCTCTACCGACCCTCAGTTTTTTTTTCCAACGTAGACTTATCAATTGCACTTTCAAAACAGATTCTAAAATTAAAATTTAAAATCTAATTTTTTATAAATTAAAGTACATATTTGAATTATATAAAAATATTTATTAAACATACAATAAATTGTTAACATATATATATATATATATATCATTACAGTGCGTGTATGTGATTAACGTGTTATATGTAACTCGGCTGGAAATGAATTGAAAAAATAGTGTAACAATTTTTTTTTGTTGAAGCCCGAATCGTGGACCCACTCCCCTGCACCAACTCAGTCACCCACTTAAAAAATGTTAATTGAAAATCTCTAATTATTATAATGTAGTCAAATAAATCAAAATCTAACACTTCATAAATTAATAAACTTATCAACCTAATTAAAGAAAACCGCATTAAATGAAAAGGATTTTGAAGATTTACAACATGCAACATGTAATATATATATAATATAAACCAACAATTCCATAGAAACAGAGCTTAAAATCCTTTAGTGCAATTCAAGATTGAATAAAAGATTATAGTTTCTCTAGTCATCAAAAAGTTTTGTATGGATATTTAACATTAATTGATGAATATATATACCCCATAAAGCACCTGAATTTTTTTTTTTAACTAATAGGCTATACACATCTAGAGATGATAGTCTATAATGATTCTACCACCATTAATAGGCTCATTATTTTGAGTGAATTTTTATTCTCTTATGTTTCAACTACAACATTTGATCATGCTTAAATTGATGTCCTTTATTTTAATCAACATTAGTTACAACTTTCTGAGATACCTAGACCAGGCCAATTCATGAACAGCTGGTCCCCCATATTTGTGTGTCTTGTGAAACTAGGATTCTGGTCCATGATTATCAGCCATGTCTCCACTAATTGAATGTATTAAGTGATTTTTTTTATTTTTAAATTATTGTACCCTATTAAGCTTGATATACATAGTCATGGAAAAAAGGGCACCAGTTGACCCTTTTAAAATAAAAATTCTAATATAAAAAAATCCAAGTAAGCACAAAAAAACTTGTCCACGTGGCAAACTCATCAACCCACTGGGATCCTTAGTGGGGAGTTCAGCCTTTGCTTTTATTTTATTTTATTTAAAAACAAAGGGTTTGTAAGTATTTGAAAATTATATATTTTATTATAATGAAGGACTTTAGGGACCTGATTTTCAGGGCTCAGGTTTCCCACTCGTGTGCATTATTCACTCAGCTTTTTTTTTTTTTAAATCATGCACACAAATGGACTCCACACGTGCCACTTCACACGTATGGAATAGGTTGTATTAAATTTAATACTAATTAAAAAATTAAAAATATCTTCCTGAGATTCTCAGTCCAAACAAAGATAAGTTGCCACATAAGAACAAAAGCATGCGTCCCCATGTTGGGCAGAGCTTTTATATTTAATAATTTAATTATATTTAATAATTATATTTAAATTTGGAACTGCAACACCTAAGTTTCAAGGGGGGCCTTAATTAGGGGGAGAGTGGGAACAGATGAGTGTTTTCAGTGTATGTTTTTGCATCATAGTTTTTAACTGTTCTGGAATCTGGACTCTGCAGGGAAATTTTTATTTTTACTTTTAAGTACCACAAGAGAGTTTCTAGAGATTTTTAGTCACTGGTTTCTGATGTACTTGAGAAAAAAAAATTGAAACTTGTGAAGACAACTGGGGTGGAATTTGATGTGTAAATGTGGACTAGAGGCATAGTGTTGACCCATTTAAAATGTCATTCTGAAATCTGAACATGCAATTATGATGTAGAACAGAGTTTCCAGAAATAAATATTCATGGCATCCAGAAGTGCCTACAGCATGCATTTGAAAGTTGTGTATCATTCATGGTTGTGTATATTTAGTGTGGATAATGTTAGATATGGTCATATATTCACAATTTTCATGTGTATTTTATTGTTTATAATTCATGCATAAAATTAACATGTATCCTTATCAAAATTATATATATTCCAAAAAAATTGAGTAGGTCTCTTCCACAAAATAAACACCAATTAGATTCCAGGGGTGTCCAAAACATTTATCATTGATGGTCCAATACATTTACTGTGGATAAAGATACATACAATTCAATATTCAGTTATTTTTATGGTTCTCATATGTTTCTTTTTTTAGTTTACACCTCTCACCCAGTGTATCTCATTATATAATTCATTTTTTTATAAATAAATAAATGTTTTTTTTATTAAAAATTTTTGATAAAGACTGCAAACATGACTACACACTGGGTTGATAGTATCATTTTCCATTATGTCAACTCTTTTAGATGATATCCAAAGTCCAAGCCCCCCAAGAAAAGTACCCTACAAGACATGGTTTAGGACCTGTAATGAAACTAACAAAACCTGCTTTCACACATGTCAACTCAAGAGAGGTGGGAAACTGAAGGCCCACACCAGCCCAAAAGTTTATGAGTAACCAAAAGGCAGCTAAACAGTTGGTTTCAATAGACACAAGTACTTCCTACCACATTGGAAAATGTTAAACTCAATCACACTCATCAATCAAAACACAGACCTCACATATTTTTATTTTTTTAAATATAATAAACATCATCTAATGAGATATATGTTTTGATAAAAAGTGCATATCGCTTCATTTCGAGTTAAATGAACCCATTTTTAGTAAGTGTAAGAAAATATTTAATGTGGTATATACAACATCTAACTCGGTATATACTTCACTGGATTTCTAATGTGGTATATAGGACTGTGTTTTGGACTGAAAAAAAAACTGAGTGTAACAGCACTCTACCACATTATAGAAACAAAGTTAGGCCCCAAATCTTTGGAAAAACAATTGTCACTCTCACCTAGAAACAAAAAAACAAAAAAAAGAGAATTCATCCTGTGTGTAATTTTTTTGCTTGCCAACATGCAGGGCCGGCTCGAAATGTTACAAGGTCTAAGGCAATTACATAATATTTATTTAAATTTTAAACTATTAATTTTTTTATTTAAATATCATTTTTTTAGCCTTCTGGGATGTAAAATTACTAATTAAGTTTTTATATTTAGATTTTTTTTCAAATAAAAGTAAACATCATTCTTTGTTGTCCACATCATATAATTTTTTTTCGTGTCTACAACAAATATGAAGTCTATAGAGGTTTTATTTATATAAAAAATAAATAGAGTGAGAAGAAGGGATTTTTTTAAATAAAGAAGAAAGATTGAAAAGAAGAAAAGAAGATGGTGTAAAAAAGACACCTTTTTAGGCTTCACCATTCTATATCCCATCTTTTTTGGATTCAAAAAGGTATTTAAATCATATTGGTCATGTAATTTTTATTTTATTTTTTTTTATTTTTTAGGTATCATAAAATGTTGTTAATTTTTTATTGGTTATTTTTTAACCATATCAAAATATTTATTAGTTTTTTTTAAAAAAATATTTTTTTACAATGTGTTAAATTATCATTGATCAATATCTGGACCTACTTATAAATAAAAATAATTTAGAGATTTTTATACATCTGAAGGCCTTAAGAATTGCCTGAGTTGCTTAATAAAAGAGCCCAGCCAACATGTTTGATTTGAAGTAAACGATTGATGTAGAACAAATTGCAAAAGATTTGCTAAGAAAGAAAAATAAAGAAATCCACTCAATGCAATAAGAAAATAAAGAAATTCATTCAATACGGTATTCCCAAGACACTTTCAAAGACTTACCATCTATGGTATAGCTATTTTTGGTAATTTCTTAATTTAAAGTCATAACGATCACTCTTTATTATTGAATGTGAATTTTAAATTTTAGGATCTTAATTAAGTTCTTAATTTAAAGTCATAACGATAACTTTTAGTAAATTTGAATAATTTTCATTAAGAGTGCATCTTTCCTATTTTCAATAATGTATTTAATATATGCTACTTATAATTATGCCATTAATAATGTCTTTACAATTCCTAGAAGAGTTTATATTTAATATAAGTGATCTATAAAAGAAGTATCACTATTTTTTGGGATCGGGTTAGGTCCAACAGGAGTTAGACAATTTGATTGTCCAATGCGTTCTTGGCCGTCTGATCTTCTTCAAAATAAAATTGGACAGTGAACGACGCGTTGGACCTAACCCGATCCCCTATTTTTTGTATGATTAACTTTTGAACAAATAAAACTGCTATCTGGGCCTCAGAAATTAAGCCCCATTTGTGAGCCCCAATAGGTGGCACTCTCCCATTGGTTCCCTATTTAACTTTTTCTAATTACCAAAAATGACAATGACAAGACTACCCTTCTTATAATTTTAAAAATTAATTCCAACTAACTATTGTAACTGAATCCCACAAAGGGTGGCACCATTAAGACCTAACATGTTTTCAAAAAATTTGAATTTTAGGGTTCCGATTTGGGTGAAACCATACGAACTAAAAAAATGACAGATTTGTTCCCACAATTGATACTTCATCATCGCTTTTTTTTTTTGCGAAATAAACAGGTCGATTGTATCTGAAACACCATCACTGCCTCGTGAAAAAAAAAAGAACATCAACCATAAAAATAAAAATTACCTTAAAAAATGGGCTGAAATTTAAATTCAGATACAAGTGTATTTGGAATTTGAATTAACAAATACATTTAAAAAATGGGCTGGAATTCAAATTCAGATACAGGTGTATCTGGAATTTGAATTAACAAATACGCATTCTATACAAATGAATGTACACTGTATTTGAAAAATCTTGAATCTGAATTAGTCAAATAATGCTGATACAAAGCTAAAAAATATGATGAATGACACATTATGCATAATTATACACAAAACACACAATCATAAACGATTGTATAGATCATACTTGGTACACAATAATACAAGTATATCAAGATACACGCCATGTATCTAAATTTAAAATGAAATTCAGATTCAATACATGTCAAACAAAGCTAAAAAATATAATCAAAATCAGAAAATCCAAAGAGTCAAAACTGAATCAGAAGAACCGAAACCTAATATATCTTATTTTGACAAAAAAAAATTGTCAAACAAAGCTTTTCATTAAAACTCCAAAAATAAAATCCAATTTTTTTACCTACTAAGATCATAAAATCTGTCATTCTAAACTCTCAATCTTTATCCACATAACTTCCAAAACCCATAATAAAAAAAAAAAATTGATCGTCAATTGATTTTTTCAAACTCACCGTCAATTGATTTTCAATTGAAAAAATCACACAAGAAAAAATTTAATGAACAATGATACAATCATTCTAATAACCACCTCCTCAAAATATGGGGAGCAATAATAGCAAAAATATAATACAACGATATAATGGGTATTGTACATGTGCGAACTCATTGAGCTTTGATGGGACCTAACATTTAAGGCTTAAAAATCATTATTAAATAAAATATTATTTTTCTTTTGGCTTTTGCCTCGTGGACTCGTGTTTTTGTTTTTTTCTCTCTCTGCTGCCATTGTTTCAAAAATTATTACATATTGTCACAAAAATGATATGCATATTCAGATGTACTGAATGTATATTTTTTTTAATAAAGTATATACTCTCATTATACACTCAAAGAATGACTGTGTATCAGTGGTGTAAAATAATAAGATCACATGTGAAACACTATTATGTTGTCCTGATTATATATCACCCCCTTAACAATAGATGCAGGGCCGGCCCGGCCTGATATTAGCTAAATGAGATGCCTAGGCGGACTCATAAAATGGGCCCTTATTAACAAAATAAAAATAATTTTATTTTTTTTTATACAATTAAATCTAACAAAACCTAATCCCAACAAAATAAAAAAATAAAATAATGTAAAGTTTGAAAAAAAAAAGACTAAATGATAAAAACAAATATAAAAAGTATAATCTATTATGAATTTTTTTCTTTGTATCAAATACAAATAAAACAAAATCCCTGAAAAATAGAGACAAATGATGACAAAAAAAAAAAAAGAGTAAATTAAAAAGAAAAACCTCGTAGGGAGGAAAAATCATAGGAGTTAAAATAAATGCAAAACTGAATAACATAAAAATAAAAAATGAATAAAAATAGAAAATAACATGTGATGAAACAAAACCAACAAATGAAAAAAAGATATGGATAGGTTTTAAAATAAATATTAAATTATCCAAATAATCCCAATAAAGTAGGGAATGAAAAAAAAAATTCAATTAAAATTTAAAAACAATCAATAAAATACAAAAATACAAAAAAAAAATTATAAAAATAAATATGAAATGTGTTGATTTTTTTCTTTTTACAAATCAAATAATAAATAAAAGAATTTTAAAATTAGTATGAGAAATCCCAATAAAATAAGGACTGAAAAACTTTTTTATTTAGAAATTTGTAGGCCCTCTTAAAATGGGGGCCCTAGACGACTGTCTTGGTTGTCTATGCTCAGGGGTCGACCCTGAATAGAGGAAAGGGCATGTTTTTAAGTGTTATAAAAATTGTGGGACAAAAAAAAATTCCAAATTCTACAAAACATAGTCATGATAGTTTCTAGATTTTGAAAAAGGTCATGCGTGGAACAAAACCTATGATAGTGGCAACAAGGGAAAGAAAGGTGAACACCTTTTTATCCTTCAAATGTACTAATATTATTTGACACATTTCAAGTGAACTTGATGAGAAGGCAAAGTAGTTCAAATAAATAACTTTTCGAAATCCTTATTATGTGTCTCTTCTCTCTTGAAACTTTACAAATGCATTGGATATCATGGAGTTGTTCTTGTTTGGTTTGGGAATGGGAACAAGGTAGAATGGGAATAGCTATTTGTTGGAACAGGAATATAAAAGGCTATTTTTAGTTATACAATGAATAAAAAGTAGAATACATGGAGAGAGAATACACGAGAAGATTCATGGATTACCTGTATAAAGTAATCCAAACTCCATTTCTTTGGATAATGAATTTTAGTTATCCAAGATTAAATATTTATAAACTGATCACAACCAAATGGGTCAGGGGAAGGCGTAACAAGTGTTGCTACAACCAGCACTATTTTTGTTAGGGCGCAATTATAGCCACCCCAGTACTTATCATATCCATCCCATTTATTTAAATAAAAATATGATATCTAACTCATCCCACAAGTTCAACATAGACAATATCTTCTGTGATTAAAATTGTTCGACATGGATCATGTCGTTGGGTTAGTCACATTTTAATTCCAATTCGACATAGACGATGTCTTCTTTATTTAAGATGGTTCGACATAAATCATGTCGATCGAAAACTAAAAACCTTAGTCCGTTTCCGTTCGACATAGATGATGTTTTATGTGTTTAAGTTGGTTCGACATGGATCATGTCAAACAGAGACAATCACCAGCATGCTTATCTCATGAATCTAGAAAATAAAAGTGAAACACATTATTTGTGATTGATATGTTATAACCAATACCACATATTACTTTGCTTTACTTTATTCATGAAGGTCACTGATTCGTTCAATACATTCTAGCCCTTCAATATTTTTGTCGGTTAACGACACAGCAAAAAACAATCGTCCTACACTTAAATGAATATATGTTATCATATACATGCGTATTAAAGTAGATTAAAAAAAATTATTACATCATACATATATTATCATTCACGATCGACATAATCCATGTCGAACCACCTTAAATATAGAAGACATCATCTATGTCAAACTGAAAATAAGGTTTCTGATTACCGATCGACATAATCTATGTCGAACAATCTTAAATACAGAATACATCGTCTATGTCAAACTCGTGGGGTGGATTAGATACGAGATAAATCAATTTTTTTATAGGATGGGTAGGATAACTTGTGAGGTGACGATAATCGCGCTCTTTTTGTTAAATTTGACTAAAAATATGACTCATTAAAACATTACCCATAGACTTAAAGCATGTATTTTAACTTTAGAGAGGGTAAAGGCGGGTCAAACCCGCCCCTTTTTTTTTTTTTTTTTTGGTGGATAAAAGCGGGTTCGAACCCACGACCTCCCTTTTAGGGAGGATACATCTCGACCACTCCACCAGGAGTCTGCGGCATGTATTTTAACTTGTATTATGAAAATACACACAAAACACACATAAACAAAGAAAACTAATAAGAAAATAATGACATGTCAGCTCTTTTAAATAGTCTTCAAAAGTCTAAATCCCCCAAAAAATAGTACCCTATAAGACATGGTTTAGGGACTGTAATGAAACAAAATCTGCTTTGACACTTGTCAGCTCAAAAGATGTGGGAAACTGAAGGTCAATCACCAGCTCAAAAGGTTATAAGAGCTCCCAAAAGGCAGCTAAACAGTTTCAATATTGACATGAGTTCTCCCTATCAGATTATAGTAACAACTAGGCCCCAAAACTTTCCTTACACAAAAAAAGAAAAAAAAAAGGCCCCAAACCTGTGAAAATCTGATGTCACTCAGACCTATAGCCACATAAAACACAAACGAAAAAAAATTAACATAAAATAAGATTGCATGTGAAACACTGTTATGATGACTCTCTTACACCCTTTAACAATAGGGGATAGGACCTGTTTAAGTGATACAAAAATTGAGGGACAAAAAGTCTTCCAATTCTATGAAAGATAGCCATGATAGTTTCTGGATTTTGAAAAGGTCATGCGTGTAACAAAATCTATGATAGTAGCAACACAAGGAAGAGAAAGGTGAACACCTTTTTTATGCTCCTTATGTATCAATATTATTTGACTCACATACACAACCATCTAATCAATTGAACTTGATGAGAAAGCAAAGTAGTGGTCTTCCAAAGGATCAGTTCATTGGATGGACAAAAACAAGCAAAAAGAGAAGAAAACTTGAACTAAATGTATGAGAGTTATTCATTTAGCCCCAGTTTCTCTCCCCCCTGTTTGTTTTGCAATAGCTATAAGCTCCGATAACTATTCTGGAGGGGGGGGAGCTGGAAATTGCCTTATGATTTATATATGCCAATAGATAAAAATAAACTTCTATATCATTTTAAAGAGTTTAGAGAGTTTATGTTTGAGAAACTATCATTCCCTCAAATGAAGAAAATAAGAAGGCTCAAAAGGTAATCAAATAAAGAATAAAGACTGAAGACTGCTGTGGAAGGAGAGATGGAAAAAGGAAGAGAAAGCACCCCCATCATGCTGTCATGTGGAGAAATGGACATCAAAGCTTTCAGTGAAGAGGACCATAATTCAAGTGTTCAGCATCTGCAGTTATCACATTGTGGACAGATCAAGACGATCACTCATGAAAAAAAAGGAACAAAGCACGATGGTTTGGATACCTGAATTACAGTCCTGAGAGGTAGATCCTTCAATGAGGTTCCTGTGAAACACTGGACTCTTCAAACAAGAAAAAGTGAAACAATAAGAAGCTGCAAACTGCACCCCTTGATTAGCACAATGCTTGCACTTCTCAGATCATTTAAAGGATTCAGATGCACATGTACGTAAAATATCTTCAGAAAAAAATGGCTGATGCATGAGAACAGATCATTAGAATAGTTATCAAATAACATTACTGTCTATCTGATATATAAAAACAGCTCATTAGAACATCCTTCGATTACAACTATATTATCCATTGATCAGTAATATTGTTAACATGCTTGTGTATCTGATACACATGAAAGATCATTAGAACATCATTTGATTACAACTATATTATTCTTTGATTACTAATAAAGCCCTATAGCTTGAACAAAATCATTATTTTTTTTAATACAAAGTCCCTTATATCCATGGACAGACGACCACTACTAATAGTAGAAAAGCTATAGCCAACGCGGATTCAAATAAGAAACTAATAAGCTTGAATAGAAGAATAGAAAAACAAGAACACATCACATAATCACCTTTTTTTTACAATTTAGACGAACATTCAAGTTCATCTCACACAATAGAAACAGATGGGGTTTGAAAGACCAAATTCCAGGCAAACAATCAAAAGCAAACCTTCCCCTTTTCACGAAGATGGATTGATCAAAATAATTCATACATGAACCGAAAGAACAGAAGGACGAACTTATAAAACAAGGAAAAGAGAAGCCCCCAAGCACATCTGATTAATTCTGAGACATTTTTTCAACCCATAGCATACTTTTGGGTCCAGCTCCTGGCGGTTGTCTCATACTTGCTCCGATCCGTCTTGTACATGTGGGCAATCTCTGGCACCAGCGGATCATCGGGGTTCGGGTCCGTCAACAGAGAACATATTGAGAGCAACACCTGTACAACACCCAAAGATTTTATATTTTCAAATTTTGGATGTCATTTGTATGACTCGGTGGGGAAGGACATGTATTGTTGTTTTTGACCTTGGAAATAGTTAATGCCGGGCTCCACTGCTCCTTCAAAATGTCAAGGCAAATGCTTCCATTGCTGTTGATGTTTGGGTGGAAAACCTTTGTCCTGAAGGCAACCTGCACAAATTTACATACATTCAGTAAAGTATCTTGTTAAACATTACAGGATATACACTTCATTTCCTGCATTTGCTTCTCAACTTCCAGTTTATGACTGACGAGCTGAGTTTGGAATTTTTTTGTACTTGTTTTGTGCTTTGATCCATTACACACAGACGGTCATAAATACATTAAATAAAATGTATTCATTTATCCATTCATGATTTGATATATTTATAACCGTTTGATTTTAAATGTAATGGTTTGGCAATCCACAATAAAAGTCAAGTAAGAAACAAGTACAGAAAAACAAGCAGAGGATCCAAACCCCTGACGAGCTGCTACATGATAAGCTATCCATGTCGCTTCATTACTAATAAATTCCAAGTTAAGGCATATTTTCTAAAGCATCCCAAGTCAAGAGGGATGTAGTTGAAATGCTAAATGAATTATACGCATGCCGCCAAGGTTGTGCTTGTCTCAATGCCACGTTCATAGCCTTGATTCCAAAAAAGGGTGGAGCGGAGCAAATTGGTGATTTTAGGCCAATAAGTTTTCTCAATGGTGCATATAAAATCATAGCCAAAATCCCAACGAACTGTCTCAAGACAGTGATTAAGGACCTTGTGGATCTTAGTCAATCAGCATTTATCCAAGCTCGTTCTCTTCTTGAATGGTTCATTATAGCTCAAGAATGTGTCACCGGAGCACATAAAGGAAAGCGGAAAGATTTTCTTTGCAAATTAGACTTTGAAAAAGCCTGACTCTGTTCGTTGGGATTTCCTTTGGAAACTATTGGAAGATTATGGTTTCACTCCTAAATGGAGATGGTGGCTGAAGGAATGTACTACTACGGTTCGCATGTCCATCCTAGTTAATGGAAAGGCGATTGGGTATTTTGACTCCAGGAAGGGACTTCGTCAAGGGGACCTGCTCTCTCCATTCCTTTTCATTCTTGTGACTAACGCCCTTAGTAGAATGATTGATAAGGGGGTGGGAGGTGGATGGATTCATGGCATAGAGGTTACAAAGGGTGGATCTCGAATATCTCATATTCAATATGCAGACGATACTATTCTTTCATGTGATGCGAGAGAAAGTAACTTGGAAGGCTTTAAATTCATAATCAAATGTTTCGAAATGGTATCCGATCTTAAGGTAAACTTCTTTAAGAGCACTTTGGTGGGAATCAACATTGATTTCGATGAGGTTGTTTTATCGGCATCAAGGATGGGTTGCAATGCTTCAAAATTTCCTATAAAATACTTGGGCCTTCCTCTTTATAATCGGGGCGTTTGAAAATCAGATTGGGAGCCTCTTATAAGAAGATTTGACAAGAACCTGGATGGGTAGAAGGGTCGTCTTCTCAGTTGAGGGGGACGTATGGTGCTACGCAAAACGGTTCTCACGAGCCTCACTCTTTACTTTTTCTCAATTTTCAAAGTTCTATATGGGATTCTTGAGAGGATGGAGAAAATTCGTCGAAGATTTCTTTGGACTGGGACCAAGGAAGGAGGTAGAAAAATTCACCTCGCTAGTTGGGATTTGATACGCTGAGCCAAGAATGATGGAGGTATGAAGGTTCTAAATCTTCACAACATGAATAAGGCCCTTTTAGGTAAATGGTTATAGAGGTTACTCACTGATCCGAAAGCATTGTGGAGTAAAGTTATTCACGAGAAATACTATTCACAGTACATGAGACTCACCCTTTTTCCGAGGCATTCTATTTTAATATCTAATATATGGACGGACATTTCGGAAGGGGTGGAGGCGTTAAAAGAGAATATACAGCTTATTCCTAGAAATGGAGTGGAAATCCACTTCTGGAAGGAAGACTGGCTCAATGGTTCATCACCGGCAGGATTATTCCCTAACCTTTTCCGGGTGGCACTTGATGAGGAGGACCTTATTTGTGACGCGTTCACCTGCGATGATGATTCCATTGTTTGTCTGCCTAGGCTCAGACGAGACCTTAGTGATGAAGAGACGGAGGACCTCATAGGCCTTCTTGAGTTCTTCAAGAGGTATCACTCAACCTAGAAGAATAAGACTTGGTTAGATGGAAGGTTTCACCTAGGATTGGTTTCTCTGTTCCGTCTCTATATCGTTGGCTCAATTTAGATCCACTTCCACACCTTCTACTGGCCTGATTTGAGGGATTGATTTGGGGCGCACTTTCTCCACTAAAGATTAACGGTTTTATGTGGTTGCTATCCATAAAAAAAATTCTGACCAAAATTAATCATGCAAAGTGGTCACATGACGAAGATACAATGTGCAGTTTATGTGGCGTTGAGGAGGAATCCAAAAATCACCTTTTCTTCACGTGTTCTTTTAACTCTCAAATCTGGAAAAAGGTAGGGGACGCCTTACAAAATTCTTGTTCTTTATCGAATATTGAAGCGATGTGGAGGTGGTTCAGGGATCGTAGAAAGAAGGGTGATAGAAATAATCATGCTAAGTTCCAATGGTTGTTTCATCATGCTACATGTTGGTCTATTTGGCCAACGCATAACAAAAAAGTTTTTCAAAATAAGAGGGTGTATTGGGAATATACTTAGGCAGCGATCTCATCGATACTTCGGGATTGGGTAAAATTCATTTTAGATGAGCCTTCGTCTAGCTCCTTAATGAGTGACGTATGGGGAAGAAGTTAATTTGTAACGGTTGCAACGGGAGAATTGATCAAATTTTTTTGTTTTTCTCCTTTCTTTTTCTCTTTTCATGTTGTAAGGAGATCCCTCATCTCCTAATTTCAGGGGTTTCTTGAAATAAAAGTTCCTTATACTTTCCTCAAAAAAAACATATGTAGAAACTTGAGAAATTTAGCATGATTAATCCTCGTAATAAAAAGAAATATACCACCTTTCATTGCCCTATTTTAGCAGTTACGCTGATGGGTAAGATTTAAATAGTAAACACCATTGTGGTTAAAATTATAAAATTATTGTTAGGATACTTTTAACAATACTTTCTATACCAAGTATGTATAGATTCATTTCACAGAAGTTGATTGTCGTATTTAATATTTATCAAAAGTGACATTGGTAATTGTTTGATGCACAAAATACTAAAAATGGCATACTAATATACTATGGAGATTTGTCATATTAGACAAAACCTCCATGATTTGGTACAGTTTAAACCAATTCAACACGTGGATTCAATATACTAATTTAGATAATTGTGCATGGTGAAACATCTAGTTCTTATTAATGGTATATAACTGAATACCTAGGATTCAACAGCCAAGATGATTGATATCTGCCTTTAATCGAATATGGTTTCCCAGTAAAAAAGTATAAATGATATTATAGAACAGAGAACTTGAGCAAGCCAAAGAGAGCATAATAACAGTCATTATGTTCACTGCCAATTTATGCCATAAGCAACGATGTGAACAATACCTTCGGTGGTTTAAAAGGGTAGTCTGGGGGGAAATGAATGGTAACCAGGAAAACACCTCCTGCATAAGGACTATCTGGAGGGCCCATTATTGTAGCTTGCCAGTGAAACATGTCTTCAGCCACAGGGCCTGCAAAAATACCAACATAAGTAAATGATCAATGTCTATCAGAAAACATTCCCAAGAAGATAAATTAGCATATATAAATACCATCAAAGGTTTTCTTAATCATCCACAAATGAACTGTCAAAGACAGTAAAAGAGTTGCAAATGAAACTCAAAGATAAACTTAGAAATTATTTTCTTCTACATTTGCAATTAACCTTTTGTGGTGATAAATGGAGATATTCTTAAAATAAAGTAACATGATAAAATCATAAACATCAAGCCACGAATGAAATAACAGACACCTGCAAAGTTGATGATTCATCAAACAGAGGCATGTGGAAAGAAATAATTCACATAGAGCCCAAATGATGCATCATTTACCTATCCCCAATCAAATAGCCATCAACAACAAAACCTCCTCAGAATATAGAGGCTCTTCAGAAGTAAGCTGCCCAACTTTGACAAATTTGGTCACTACATTCATTTCCTTCAACTATGAAAAATGTATCTCTTCCTATAATTAATCTAATAATGCCATGTTTGGAGACTGGAATTAGTATAGGGAGTAAAAAAACAGTCCCTTCCATCTATAGTGTGAGGTGACCTCTTTATTTCAGCGAATAAGTCATTTCCACCAATGTGCTGGAAATGAAAGGAGTACAAGGGTCATCTCCATCCAAGAAGAAGCCAAACATGAGAAGATGGATAGCAGTTCCATTCCACCATTTCTCAACTAAAAAAATGTGAGCATCAATCATTAATTATCAATAAACTCTAGGACCACAAGCACGCATCAAGAGAACACAAACAGATCTACTTTCCAAAAATTTGAAAGGAAGTTATCATAGTTATTACCCAATGCACAGATTCAAAAGGAGGACGTCGGCACATAGTAATATACCTAACAGAGCATTCTTATCCTCATGCATCATTTAGTACTGATATTAATTCTACCATGCACCTTCACATGTATCTAGCAGAATATATAATGCATGTCAATGATACATGATACCTTATTAAAGGTCATAGATGACAACCATGAGTAAAACCAATGGTCCAAGGCATTCTGGAATGACTCTATTTATGTGGTGGCCAAGTTTCATTCTTAGATTTGTTGTCAATAATTAATGAACTGTTGCACCATCAGCACCACGAGAAAACGTTCCTTTTCAGTTTATATAAAACCACAGAAGTTAGCAAACAATAATACTTCTCTCATCGTGATGTGATATAAAATAAATTAAGTATTCAAGTAAAATGAATTGCAACCTAAATTATGACTAGAGCTAACTTTGCATGCCCATTTACTCATGGAAATTGGACGTATGATTTCACCAAACAAGTTGTTTAATCCTTTTTTCTTGTTAGAAAAAAACATATAGCATTCTAAGCGTTTCTAAATACGTCATTGATTATATCATAATTACAACATTATGATAATCATCTCCGGATCTCCCCATTCCCATATCTATTAAAAAAACAGGTACCCATCAGAAATAAATGGAGCATCTCTGGAAAGCAAATCACCAAGCTCAGATTCAGTAAAATTAAAACAGCTAGAAAGTTTATGTGAAAAGCTTAGCCTTCGTTTAGTAACGCGATTAGACACAATTCTACGTTTTAATAAAGCAAAAGGCACAAACGTGTTACCAAACGCCTTTCAAAACGCAGACTTAAATAAAAAGAAACTTACATAATAGTACAAAAATGTTGCTTTTAAAAACCGCAAAAAATGAGCTTCCTAAAAATCAAGTTTATTTAAGCCATTTTCCTATAGTATGCACAAAACCATCAGACCTAAAACTTAACTCTTGAAATATCACCCTTAGTTTATCACTCTAGAAAGGCAAAAACTCTAAAAAATAGACCATGCCAAACTCTAGATTTACCCCGATATCCAACAGCATGAAATATTCCCAAATGAGACATTTTGAAAACACCGTCACTTATATTCATGCCAAGCTTAATACAAGACATATAGGATATCATTCGGCAACCCCCCATCTATAGAACATGCCACAATAGAAACAAGTTCAAAACCCTGTTTTCTAAAAAAAACCTCAACAGAACATGATCTGAAAAACCACCTCAAGCAATCAAGAGGCCTTGGATTTCCATCAATTATGTGAAGACCTACGATTAGCTTGGGGTATTCCTGTACAATAGAACTTAACATGTTTTCAAAATCCCAAATATAAACATCACACTTTCAATCACGCCAGGATCATTTACAACACACATCCACTATAATGGCTTCCAAATAAATGAATCGATGCCAAATCATCAGATCTCAGACATTCATCAAAAACCCCCTTCAATCCCTCAAAAAGACCGGGACAATCCATTATCCACTAGATCAAGCCATCCAATCATTCAAATCAATAGATGAACGCAACCAAAAAAACAAACACACTCGCAACAAAACCGATCGAAAACATCAAACACTCATGAAACAAAGAACAAACGGATCCAAAGATCGACGAGAAGAGATTACCAGCGCTACAGGACGTGGGAGGGTCCTTCTGGAGGTCCTTGAGCTCCTTCAAGATCCTCTTGGTAGCCATGTCGAGAAACAGACGAAACGCGAACCCAAATCGGACCCCTGGAAACCCTAGATCGGCTAAACAGATCAACAGATCGATCGAAAGAGAGATAGACAAAAAAACAAAAACAGATTTGATGAAAGACTGAAGAACCTGAAAGAGAGATGAAGAGTTGAAGAGAGCCTCCCCTTCGGACTCGCTTTTTTTTTATTTTTTCAACGCGGTTTTTTTTTTGGAGGAGAAAAAGTAGAGCTTTTTCTTTTGTATATATGTTCCGATTAAAAGGTGGTGTGTTATATATTATTTTAATTTATGATTAATAAAAGGTGGGGTTGGGAGAACGAATCGTGTTCGAGCCGTGTGAGAGTGGAAAGAATCGGATGAAATTTTTGATGTGGTCTACAGCATCTCTAATCATTTATTCAAATTCTTTCTCAAATTTAAATTTAAATAAAAATTACTCAAAATTTTCTTCAACCATTTATTCATATCTATACTTATACTATATCAAGCTTTTACTTAAATCTTAAATATTTATCCAAATTTCAATCTCTCTTTTTTTTTTTCTTTTATCTCCATATTTTATTCCAATGTAACATTTTTTTCTCTTCAACTCCACCTTTAGTTTAATTATATTAGATGTTTTCCATCCTCTAAAAATTTTTACCATCTCTTGAAATCCAAAAAAAAAAAAAAGTAGTCTCATTTTTTAAGTCTTCATCTTTGTTTATTACTTTCTTATTTTACTCCAATAAAAAAAATATTATTTTTACCTTTTTTTAAAAAAAAATTGGATGATAATAATTTTTAAATTTAAATATTTTGAAGCAAAGAAAAATTGAGTAGTAAAAATGTTTGAGGAAAGGACTTTGAAAATGTTTATAAAAAATAATTAGAAGAAGATGTGAAATTTTTAAAAGATTTGAGTCAAACATAAAATGATGGTTGGAGACACATCATATCAAACCAAGCTTTTACTCAAATTTTAAATAAAATTTAGGTATAGGGTTGAGTAAGGGTTGGAGATGGCTTTAATTATATATTTTTTTATTGGGTTAAAAAGATTCATAATTTCTTTACATACAATTTTATAGATTACATTTGGCTTTCTTCACTTATTTATAAACGTTATCATCATTCAATTTTATTAGAATACAGATTTCTTATTTTATAAAATTTTAAATCTCATTTTTAATTAATTCATTTTTGATATAGATATGAAGTCAAGACGCTGATCTAAAAACAGTCGTTTCGAAAATGTAAAATCAATTGTGTATTAATTTTTTTAAATTTAAGTAAAACCTATGTTAGTTGAGGAACACAAAAAAAAAATCAGCCTATATTTTTATTTTTTAAAATATATATCTCATTATATATTTTTAATAATAAAATATATATATTTCAATAAATTGAATGTTATATATGTCCCAGTAAGCATAGAATATTATACTGAGTGAAAGAGATTAATAAAGTATGTGAGAGATATTATACATTGAATCATTATTAACTCGTGCTTAAAATAAATCACCAGTGAGAATTGACTAATCTTCTCGGAACAAACTACTCACAAATTTCCTAGGTTCAATGCATGTGTTACAGTGTAAAGTTCTATGGTTATCTTAAAAATTACTTCTATGTTTATTCCAGAACAAACAGCTCACAAATTTTCTAGGTACAATGCATGTGTAAAATTCTATGGTTATCTTAAAAATTACTTCGAAATTTATTCACCATGTCACACATGCATAAAATATTATGCACATTATATTCACACAACGATGGGTGCAATTGGGATGGAAGATGGATGATGTTCGGAAAATGTTAGACAATGCTTCATTATATTTACCTTGTAGTCCACAATCATGTGTAGGTGATCAACTCTCATTATATTTATATGAGATTTAGTATTTTATAACTCAATTTACAATCTCATATACTTCTTTAATCACTTACACTTTTCAGTATAACTCAACTGGCATTCTCATATAAATATCATATAAATTTATTTGAGTATATACTATAATTTATTTCTTTTTTAAATTAAAATACACAGAGGAATACACTTTTTCTAAAAAAATAAAAAAGTATCGCAGTTGGGTTACACACAAGGCTGAGTCTAACATCTTCTAATTTTGATTTAAGGGCATTCGCAATCAGAACATAATGACCAATTAAATATTTATATAAATCTATATTTAATATCAAAATATGTGAAAATATTTACAGTTTAAAGCTTTTAGATAACGAATGAATGATGACTGTTTATAGTAATTTCACTTCAAAGCATACTTAGGTCTAGTTTAGTAAAAGGATAAATATTTATAATAAGTTAGCATAATTTATGAGGATAAAAAGATCATTATTTTTATTCATATTTGTATTTGGTAATGCATTTTGTTTTCCTCATTTTTTTGTATTCTTATCATTAACTTTATATCTGGATCACGTGATGTAAAATATGGGATAACTTCAAAAAAAAATTAAAAATACAAAGTCTATCATTTCTATTAAAGAGCTATTAATATTGTTGGTTTTAGTTTTATAAAGTTTTTTTTTTTTTAAGAACGGTCATAAATGTTGTCAATGTTTTACAAAATGAGGTTAAAAAATAGAGATAAAGTATATTCCATTTTTTACCTAGAACAAAATATCATCACTTTTGTTTCTCAAAATACAGATAATTGTCCCTGCTTTATCCCTTTTTTTCTTATACCATATGGGATAACATGTGATTTAACTCAATTATTTATCTTAACCCCTTATCCCAATGCTAAACTAGACCTTAGAGATGAAATAATATTCTTTATTCCGTCTACAAATTCAGTAACACTAATAAAAAATAGTAGAAAATTTTACTAGATTTATCATTTCAAACTGATCAATAACATTTTCCATTAATAAGTAGCCCAACTTGATAAAATCTCTTAGCTGTCAGATTGGATCAGGTGCTGAGTCTCAATAAAAATAAATAAATAGAACAAGTCCAAAATTTGATTGAACATGACAAAACTTAGCATAAGCTCTCAAATCATATAAGCTCAACAAAATTCACTGAATCAGTGTCCCTGCTCTACAATACAACTGCACCAGCAATGTTTGTTTGTTTTGCTATCCTGATGCATGCATTTGGTTGTTCAAAAAATTTCAGTTGAGCCATACACATAAATTTGTTGGATTGGCTCATTATACATGGACAACGTTATGGTTTGTAGCATTATAGCATGATATATCACATGCACCTGGAAGAAAGAAAGAGACAGAGAGGAATTATTTATACAGATTGAACTAGGGAGGACAATGATGGATTGGAATGAGCATGTGATAATTTGATCATGGTGTTATCCTGAAACATATGTACCTATCATTTTTCGTTGGAAATATATATGGAAGACATCAATAATAAACCTGAAATCCTACATAGATAGATTAGATATATTCTTACATGATTCAATATAATCTTTACAAGAAAATAGATTTTCTTGTGATTCGGTCTAATCCTATATTCATAGATAAAATCCGATAGCATTTCTACCATAAATAGATTAGATACAAGAATTACAAAACTCACACAATCCCAGTGAAATTTTCATTTCTTAACTACCCCTCTAAACCCAACGTCTCCTTGAATCTCTCTACATTAATCAAATGTCATGAAATTTCCAACTATCAATTAAATCACTTTTTATGAAGATATTTATAGAGATAAATCTCAACAATCATTCAAATTAAATTTCTCAAACCTTGCAAGAAGATCGATCATATAGAATTTTAGAAATTTCTTCCTTGATCCGGACTTCTGCACCATCGATCTATCGGATTCATTAGCCTGTAACTGTTTTTTCATGATCAACCACTTAGGATCAGTAATGCCCAGTCTCAAATTGATACATTGACTCAGACAATTACGTACATATATTGCACGCTACATGGATAAAGCCATGTAAAAAGTGTCTGCATACATGGATAAAGCCATGTAAAAAGTGTCTGCATACATGGATAAAAAAAAAAAAAAGTGTCTGCATACATGGATAAAGCCATGTAACTCTGTAAATCCCATGCATTGATTATTATTTTTCTTCTTCATGCATTTTAGCAACCATGCAGAGAGTAGACATTTTCATGCACTGCCTATTCTTTATTTCTTTAGATCTAGTCCTATTAGATCCAATTTTGTCAATATATGATGACAGGTAAACAGTATTTTTTTAAAAAAAGGAATAAATATTGGTCACCCAAAAGGGCCCGTAAGTTCATTCAAACAGGAACAGTTACATAAATGATACATTATCTAATCTTCTTTAGTTCTATCTTTTATTGGCAATTAAAACTCATCACATGTAGAAACAAGGATAAAAAAAAAATACCAATGAGTCGTGATAATATATTTAGATTTTGGAGAGATGAATTACAGTTTTTTTTTTTTTTTAATCTTATATATATCAAAAACTTTCATGTTAGAATGGGACTTATTCTACTTATTGTATTACAATTTATTGTTTGGGATATATAATTTCATTTAAAATAAGTCCCATTTTGAAGTAATTATAATTCAAAATTTGAAAAAGAAATAGAAAAAAAATAACAACATGCAGTTTGGGTCCACGAGTCCATCCAAACATATACAACAAAATCAGATGACATTATCACATGAAAGAGCCAGAAACTTAAAAAGAAAAAGAAAAAAAGAGCCTCACTTTACATAAAAACTTGAAAGAGTCTGACCTTCCAAATAGTTCCAATAAATCAATACAAACAACACAACTGACAGATTATTTTAGCAGCCGAGCCAACGCTTTGTTTGTGTTACAAATAACTCTACATTTTAACCAACCAATACAACAAACTATAAGAATGTCATTCATAATTATAAAAAAATATTAAAAAAAAAAAAAAAAACTGTGACTGTATTAAAAATGAAAACCAAAAGGAGATAAAGAATCGGTGGTCACCCGTGCAGGCCCCCCTCCAAACAAATAAATAGACTATACAACTCCGCCAACCAAAAATCAACCAAACTTGACAAAAAGAAAAAAAACACTTTTTTTTGTTCTCTCCCCCATCCAATGAAACTCGTGTTTCCATTTAGTTCAGATTGATCCTGCATTAATTTGGATTCCAAAACAACATAACATATGGTCAGTCAAATATATAATGTGAACAAACAATGGTAAAAAAACTGATGCTATAATTGTAGCCCAAACCATAAACCAGGATTATATATATTGATTGTTATAATCATGGTATAAGGTTGAAAAGATATTCTAATACCACTTGTTGTCGTTGAAGAAGATGTTAGGGGATCTCACTTATTAGAGTACCATTTTTTTTTATCCTCAAACAGACCCGAGAGATGAATCAGATTTATACCATTTATTCACCTGAAAGTATAGATAGAATGCATTTACAATAAATTATCAATAAAAATAGGAACACCAATCATTGTTTTTTTTTTTTTTTATATTATCACACATTTCACTGAAAAGAAAATTGAAACGATGTACATATTATACTAAAATTTAATCAAAGATAAAAGTGATTTATATGAAAAAATAACTTTTAAATTTTTTGAAAAAAAAAGTAAATTTATTTCCCGGGTATTATAATACCTCATGTGATGATATACTCAGCCAAAAAAAATATCCACCCACCACCAAAGGGGTGCTAAAACTATACATGTATAATTTTAAACAGCAAATGCACTAAAAAAGATCATGCATTTGCCTGATTCATATAGTTCATGATGTGTATACATGGTTTTATGAATCACATACTATTTAAAAAGCTGGATAATATGGCTGTATCTATCAATTTTTTTTCAAATAAAAAAGTATCAGTGTTAACCATGAAGAGCTGGAGGGGAATAATCGGCGCCCATGACGGGTAACGAGTGTCAATCATAAGAAAATGGACCGTTTGGGGTGTCGACGACAGACATTGCTGGTGGGTGAGCTTTGAACCCCACCAAAGCAGGTTTGGTCCCTCAGAGAGCATCCAATAAGGTTTTGGACACACATCGTGATGGGGACCTCTCACCCATATTTTAGTCTGGACTCAGTAACTGATTCCTTTAAATACAAGTGTGACATTAAAAAGAATGGTTGATTTTTGCATTAAAAATAAACTAGCAGAACATGCAACACATGCACAGAGTACTGATTTCATATTCGACAGATAGAAAATGCCACGGAAATAAGAGCTGCTAAGGTAATCATGAAATGCAAGTACATCCATATCAAATGCTGATTGAGAATACTCTAACGAACAATGATTTCAGAATGTTCACAGCAATTATCGCACAAGAGCTATAAAAATTAAGAGAAAAAATAGTTCATTTATCTTCTAATTAATCCTATAATTAAGAAGTTTTATAACTTCTAGCATAGAAACATGGTTTTTCATAAAAACCTAATTTACTAGATCTAATATGAAACTTCTAAAATATGTCTACATACTACATCCACTGCTCATGCAATGAATATAGATCTTTTTTTTTTTTTAAGGGAATGCACACAACAAAACTCAAATAATCTTAAAATGGTCTGAAAGACGCATCTGAGAGTTGAGATGTCAACTTGGACATTGAAACTACTTAGAAGAAAGAAAAAAAAACATGTTTCTATGTATACCTTTATAAGTAACCCTGTATCTACCAATGTATCTAAAAAGCATTAATTGTTTTGTACACCCATAGCGACTCAAAGCTAGTGTGTACAGATTCTCAAGAGAATAAGTCCAGTGCAACATGAGTCCTTTCTTACTTGGAATACAAGTAACATTTTATTTTTTTCTTTAAGCGTGATATTAATAATTCTTGGAACACTACTGAAAAATAGTCATACTTTTAACCTCTTTTTAGTTTTTACCTCAAATTGTGTATACCTTCGTTTGGAGTTACAAAACATGCATCTAACATACATAATCACTTACACTTTGGGTTGAAAAAATAGAACGCAAAATATGGTAACTTTATTTATAAATTTTACATGTGAGGCAATAATCTTCTTGTAGTACTCCTTGTATTTTTAAATGTATTTAAACCCAATAATAATAATTATAAAATGGGTGGAGGACATATTCTTAAGCAATCACTTGGAAACACATTTGAATGTTTCTACTTTTACAGAGACCATATTTAACCCAAATAAATTTCAAACGCACCAAGTAAACCCAGTTTTTAAATAAAGAAAAAAAAAAGGTATAAACAGTAAAAATTTCATGAATATAATAAAACCAAAATTTCCTAGAAATCTAATTTCACAATTAAAATGTTACTTTCAACTAAAGTAAAAGGTTGGACACATCCTTCTGGTGCGACATGTTTTGATTATTTTTTTTAAACTAAAAAAAACAATCATCGAAGATAAAAATTTTATTCAAAAAGTATATATTCCAACAACTTATATGTACCTATTTATAAAAAAAATTGTGAAAATTTTCTACCAAGCTAGATAAGATATATGAAACTACTGACAGAATCGTAACTTGGACTATGAGTAACCGCGCCCCTCTAATCAAAGAGATGTATACTTACTAATAGAAAATATTTAATCAAATCATGCATAATGAATGAGTAAAAAAAAAAACAAAGGAAGAAGAAGAAGAAGAAGAAGAAGATGAAGCAGAACAATTACCATTTGAGGGTGTTAATCTTGCATTTGGGGATCTCCCCCTTGTTCATCCTCCTGAGGCTGACCCGCTCACAAATCACCCTCACCGGCACGTCCCCTGTCCGCCTCCCGTTCACCCTCAACCCGACTCTGGTCCTCACCTCCACCGAGTACGTGATCTCCCCGCTCTTGAACCTCCTCCGGATCCTCTCCCCCACATCATCATCCACCACCGCCTCCCTCACCTTCACCGAGAACTTCATAACCGTCGCGTTCTTCCTCCCCTGCTCGAACCCCTCCACCGTCCCCGTCCCCATCTCCACATCATCATCGTCATCGTCGTCGTCGTCGCCGTCGGTGCTCAAGCTCGCCGTGCTCCGCCCGTAGAGGAACCCGATCTTGGAGTTCGGATTGTAGGCCTGGACTCGGATCACGGTCTCCGAGGAGACGAAGGTCCCGTCGGCGCGGGAGGAGACGTTGAGGCGGAGCGGGCGGAGGGACTGGAGGTGGAAGGATGGGAGCCTCGGCTGGAACCAGAGGTAGGAGAGGGCGCCGGCGACGGCGAGGAGGGAGAGGAGGGAGAGGACGGTGAGGAAGACGAGGCAGCAGCAGAACCGGCAGGTGCACCGCCGGGAGTGCTTTCGGGGCGGCGGATGCTGCCGGAAGGCGGGGGGGAGGGCTTGTCTCCTCGGGGCGGAGGTCGGCAGACGGGGCGGCGGCGGCTTCGGCACGTTCGGGTCGCGGTAGCCCGGCGGTTTCTGGAGGACCGGGCGGTGCTGGACCGGCTTCGGTGGTCTCTCCGCCATTGATGGGTCTGGGTCCGGTCTCCGGTTGTTTTGAATCGGAGAGAAATCGATCGAATTTAGGGTTTCTGGAGATTTCCGGATCCCTCAAACATAGTGTTTGATTTTTCAGATCCGAATTTTTTTTTTTTTTTTTTTTTTAATTTAAGCTGTGCTTCGAATCGAAAATGTAAGAGGAGCGAATGACAGGGGACGCTTAAAACCGCGCCACTCACGCTCTGCTGACGTGGCAGATGGTGGGAGGTCTGTTTTTATCTCTCTTTTTATTTAAGGACAAAATACATATAGCCCCTTTAAAGATCTCAAATATTTATATAAATATTTATCCCTTATTTTCTAAAAATCTATATAACTATGCGATGTTAAGACTTTTAATTCCCTACTATTAATAGTATGAAATTAGGGTATACTTAAATTAATCACATATGATTAAATTATCATATTATTCATGTCTATTTCAACCCAAATCGTATATCGCTGTCAGTTAAACCAGTCTTGTTTTTCATCAAAACAAGTTGAATCATTTCTTTTCCAGTATTCCATGACCCCAACAGTCAAGAATAGGATCGTTGGGAGGAAGAAAAATCTGATTCAATAGTATTGTCCAAATAGAGGTATTTTATAATCATTTTCAATGATCTTTTATTTAAATATAAGGGGCTTATGAATATGTATTTTCAAATCGTCATTGAGCCATTAAATATTTCAAAAATATTTGATGATAATTCACCTCGTGGGGCTATATGCTTAACCATGATAAAAACAAGGGATTATATAGATTTTTAGAAATATTAGGGGTGGATATGAATATTCACAATCTTGGAAGGGTTATATGTATGTTTCCCTTTTTTTTTAATTTGTCGGTGACCAATCAAATAATAGCGGGCGATTATATTAAAAGTCCTAACCAACAATGTTGGACCGTCTGATGGACGGGTTTTAAAAATTCCACCGTTTTTATGGTGCGTTTACTAAAATGCCCTTGTCGACGTGGACGGTGGAGATTGAAGAGTACATTTGAAGTTGTCGCTGTTCGACGGGATTGTGTTTGCCGGACGGTCCTGATCTCTTCAACGGGTGGGCTTGAGATGCGCCAAATAACTGAGCTGTATTGAATGGACTGCTATGACTGAGGGACACAACTAGAGTGTGTTTGGTTGTGCGATTGTGCAGCATTTGGAATTGAAAGAAGTTGTGTTTACAATCGTGCAATCAAACAATTTTACAGTATCAGCTTCCTGCACACAGATTTTAAGCAAATAGTGTCTAAAAGCTACGATTTCAAAAAACTGAGAAAGTGAGTTTCCTGCAGAATCAGTTTTAAAATCTAGATTCATGCATAATAAGTTTTACAATCGCGCAACCAAACGCACCTTAAGAAGGGTGAGATTGTTATGGACTTGTTGTTTATGCTGTTTAGGGGAAGACAATCATGTGTCAACTACCAATCATCAATACCTAATTTGATTTATTGTTATGTGGATTTGAGATAATAAGAGTATGCTATATAATTAAATGAAAATAAAAATTTAGCTAATTCGCTCGTTTGGTAGAAAAAATAGTCATCTCTTTATAATTTAGGGTCTAAGAATGAGGATTGTTTAGTGTCCATTCATTGAAAACTCATGCTACATTGTATCAAGCTGCCTAAAAAGCAACATTGTTACGTACAGTCATCATATGCAACCTGGTTTTATATGCTTAAAAGTATGGACTTAATGAAATGAAATATAAATTTTTATTTTTAATGTAAGGTACATATAAAATTAATTGAAACATATATTTCATTTTTATTATAAAATTACGTGTTTAATCTGACGAGTTATACATTTTTTAAAAAAGTAAAAATATGTTTGAGACTTCAAACAACTATATATACAACAGCTGTTCGATATTTACTTGCTCTGTCTAGAAAATAAAACACTGGTAAAAGCAGCTTATTAGGTTTCAATCAGATTAGTCTATGTCTCATATTTAACCCGTGAATGTCTCAAAATTAACTAACTATTTTGTTTGGAGAATAAGAAGTAAGAAAAGAATATGCTTAATCCTATTATCAAATATAAATAAATTGTAATGATTGTTTTATGATAAAATAAAATAAACTCGATGAAATTAATTAGGGTCCCTGTAATCATTTATTTATTATTTTTAGATCCTTGAAAATTTTTAATTTTTTTTAGGTCTCTAAGGCGTTGAAAATTTATTTTTTAAGTCCTTCCAGCTGGATGTTGTTTAAAAATATCGAAAATACCATCACTCAATTATGTAAATGTTAACAATGTACCAGACAATACTAACAGTGTATTTGACATACTAAACAATGTTTATATATATATATCGGAGGAACTTCCCGTGGCTGATCTTATAGTCAAGCTGGGAAAACTACCTTCGCCTATTTGTCCCTGGTCCAACAGAAAATTCTTTTGAATTTCTATACTTAATAATGTATTGGAAAGTGTTTATAGTGCACTGAAAGAATTGGGTTGGGGATATCTAATGCGAAAGTTAGTAATGTAAGTGTTAACAATGCACTGGAGATACTTAACATTATACTGGAGAGTGTTAATAGTGTATTAAATTATACAGAGATATTTTTAGTATTTTTAAAAAATATTAAGCTGAAAAGACCTAAAGATAATTTTTTACTATTTTAAAAATTAAAAAATTTATAAGGATCTAAAAATAATGGAGAGGTAATCAAATGATACTTAATTAGTTTTCCCAATAAACTTTGATACATTTTTTTTCAGGAGACAAATATAGTTAAACGCTCCGCAGGAATGAACAAATTAAATGGTCCCGATCCTCGCTTCATTCACGCGAAGTCGCGAACTGTCGAAGAGATTGCTCTGCAATCCTGCGAATCAGTATTTCCGCGGAGCATGGTAACAAAATCGTATCATGTATAGCCGATATTTTTAACCGTTTCTTTGGACTTTACATTGTCCGATGGATCAAACAAAGGCGAGGTCAATCAGAAGGGTCAGAATCCCGGCTCCGGCCAACGCCGATGGAACCGGAGACACAGAAGCGGCGGAGGGAGACGGAGGGATCCGATTGAAGCCGTCAGCGTACGTGACGGAGGATCAGGAGCCGTTCATGGGTGTCAAGGTCCGACGGAGGGCCTCCCTTCACAGGACCGCCATGGGCGACTACCTCGATGTACCTTCCGATCCGTACCTCATGAAGATCCTCTCCAAACAAGGTAGCTACTCTTAGATCCTCTCTCTCTCTCGATCTCAAATCTTTTGCGATCCGATTGAAGGTTTTCTCTGGAAATCCAGTCTTATAAAGAGATGTTGTATAATCGCCATGTGTTTGTCGAATCGGTTGTGAAGATGTTTTGATGTGCATTTTGAATCTGTTCGATTGATTTTGTTAGTTGATGTTGACGGAACTTTAATTCACTTTAGTTAAATTTGGATTCTAGGGTTTCTCGACATTTGTTCTCTCTTATATTGAGTCAAAACTACTAAATCCTGTAGAATAAACGCAAATAATGTTTCAGATTTGAATACATTGTTTCATATTTGAATCCATTGAATTGTTTATTTAGAATCCATTGCGATGATGTTATGAACGGAGGATTCTGATTCAGTTTGAACTATTGATACTGGTATTTTGGGGAAATTGATGTTTGTATTATGATATGCATTTATAATCTGTTGTAATTGCTTTTGTTAGTTGAATTATATGATCATTTGCTCTCTCTTTTTATGTTGATATTTTGTGAATATATTTTTCATTATTCCGTCAATAAATGGAAACCTTTCAAGGACTCTGATACCAATCCATAGGGAATCAAATTGGCAGGAGACAAGAGAGTCCTGTTTGCGGATAAGGTGTTGAAGTTCACGGGAACAGGGAAGATGAAGCGTCGGATCCTAATGATCACGGATTTCGCCATCTATATCGTTGACCCGGAAACAAATGCCCTCAAGCGCCGGATAGCACTCGCTGCAGTCGACAGGCTTTGCCTAAGTGAGCTGAGTGATAATTTCTTTGCAATCATTGTCCCAAGTGAGTATGATTGCCTTATGGCCAATACTCGGAAGACGGAGATTGTGAGTGTGTTGGTTGAGGCCACTAAAAGCCGATCCGAGTACGAACTCGAGGTTGCTTTCTCGAATAGGTATGTAGAACAAAAAAACATTTTTGCTTATTCTTCTATGATTGCCCTATAAGAGCTCTGATAACTTAAATTATATGTACTTTTATCTTTCGTCTCACCAGCTGCAAGATACAATTAAAATTTTCCTTGGACTTTATTTTGGTGTAAGATATGTATGCAATGATGTTTAAGTTAATCTATTTATACCCTAAATAAGTATATTTAGCTATTCATTTTAGCCTTTAGGGCCAGTACTTGGAATAGAAATTATAGGGGGGCATTGAATAGAGAATAGTCACTGCAAATAATTTGAGCAGCATGCCCATTAATGAGAAAGAGTGTGTTTATTATTTATGAAATACAAAACTTTGAGGAATGAGAACGACAATTCCAATCACAGCAGAATGGTATGGGTGCTTTACAATTTGTATTGAGCAAAGATCGGCAGGGCCATATAACGATAGCATGGCTATAGGGTGATTTACAGAATAATGCTTGTTGGATAAGTTTGATGATGGCTCACATGATAAATTCTTGTTTTTGGCTTATCCATGACCATGAGGTATGACGACATTTACAAGAATTAAAATATAGACATCAAGTATCATTATATGGTTTTAAAAAAGCTATGATTATTTAGTATATTTTTATGTACAGATTGGCCTGGGCTATGAGACCTAGATGGACCCTACTCTGGGTAAGACATTCAAGTGGTTATGATCCTGGATTTCTGCACCATTTAGACCTAAGTGCTGTTTGTATGCTGGCTAGGGTCATAAAAGAATTTATTAAAAAGTGCAGATCCCCAAATTATTCCTGAAAATATATCCTTTTTAAATTCATCAATGTTTCCCTCAGCGAAAGCCCTTCCAAGCATGTAATTCTTTTTTTAAAAAAATCATCGGACTACATTAGACCCCAAACAAAAAAATTTCACACACATGGCCGGATTTCCACTCTAGGAGAAGAGAGCTCTGTGTTCATCTATTAATAATATAAGAATTCATCTTGTGGCAGTTGGTGACAAGTCTCCAGTTCTCTACTTCTATGCAAGCACAAAGAGGCATGAAGGTTATTAAGAAGTTTTGTTATATGATTTTATTTGCACTAACCAATCAGATGGTAACGTTTTTGCATTAACAATCCCTTAAAAAACCTCCCACATCATGTGCCTCATGTAGTTTCCAGTTTTAATAATATTGGGACAGCGCTTTTCTTTTCAAGAAATAAAATAATATGAAATAGAATAAAACCCCACCAAGATTCATTACATGCATCCTAATTGATTAAAGACCACAATTGTATGCAATATCAACATTGATACATATAAGAGTTAATTTACCTCTACATCATTGGCTAACATTTTGTACTGGCTTGCAGGTTTGAATATCATGCTGCTGCTGACTTGGTGAAGGAGGTCCAGTTTGAGGAAGTCGATGGTTTGTGACATACCACCAATTGTTTTTATCATTGAACTATTTCAGTAACATAATTCATAGAAACATAATCTACTCCATTAACATGCTAGATTGCATAATTAACGCAACAAAATAGTGGTCAGTATTGCAAATTGGCTGTCATGTGTTCACAATTCTAGGTTTCCCATGCTACCTATGTTGCCATTCAGTTTGTTTAATTATACGTAAGAAAATTTTGAATTTTTATAATTAAAAATTTGAATTTTTACAATTAGTTCATGTTTTAAACTTTTTATGCAATTACTCTGTTCTGGCAAATTATACTTATGTCTTATGTATTGGGCTTATAAAGAAGGATGTGACGTACCATTCTAAGATATGTACATATGAAGTACATGTTTGCATGACTACTCTTTTTCATGGTGTCATTATTTTTCAAATAAATTTCAAGTGCTTGATGACTATTTTTTTTCAGGCTTCGCCACCATTTTTCATTGTCATTTACTCAAGTAACCATACCCATGAATCCTATAGACATTGTCATTCTACAATATGTTTGCATTGCAGCCGATATCTATAGCTTAACATTTGATATGAATCTTACCATCCATCTCTTTCTCCACTAACATTTTCATATTTCACTTTGAGATCACTTTTGCATCTGTGTTCCATTTCAACAGCCTGTCATTTAACATGAATAAGCATTTCGATGCCTAGTAGATTTTCAGTGATATTTTTCTTAACTCATCTGACGCGAATAATCTAACTTGTATATCTGTTTTGCATTGTACCACAGGAGGAGGACTTTTAAGTAGTACGTATACATGAATTAACCTTATAGAATTGTATATATGAGCACAATCAGATAATCTAGTGTCGACTTATACAAAGTCGCCTGTATTATGATCTTAATAGATAACAAGGACACACTTGTTCAGTGAAGAACATGTGAATCATCTAAATAATATGGACACTACCATATACAATCCATTTTTATTTATTTATTTATTTATGAAGCATTATTTGTGGATCTTCATTTGTTTTTTTCTTTTTTTTCATCTGGTGATGAAATTTTAGTGGAAATACTAATCTGTGTTCTTTATACACATGGTGGTGCAGGAGGTGTCAAGACTAAAATTGTGAGAAAGATAGGCTGATCAATGATTTGGAGTGCATGCCTCTTCAAGGTATGGTTTTGGAGTGCATGCCTCTTCAAGGTATGGTTTTGGATGGCCTCAAAACAGAGATTCACATGGGACCTTCTATTTCCATATATGGGAACAAGTATTAAAGAAAAAATATGGAGCCAGGAAGTACATCAATCTATATAAATTCTCTATATATATATATATGATGTCTAGATCACAAACACATTATAATGAGCTCCTGCATTGTCATTTGTCAGACGTTATTTTTGCCACCTTAAATTCGTAATTTCCAATCCCAAACTGTGTCGTTCCAGAGACTGCCCCCACCTCATGTTTCAGATCGCAGGACTCGCAACCCAAATCTGACACATTTTAAAATCCACAAAACTTGTCCCACCCCTTATGTTGGGTCGGAGCATGCTCGACCAGATCTCAAATGAGAAATATTTTTTTTTGTTTTTATTTATAAAAAAACATGAACATAAACTTTCATTATAAAAATGTTTCAACATAAACATATAAGTGGCGATTGGTTAATGTAATAGGGGGAGAACAGGGAGAATAAACCTAGGTTGTTTGGGTGAAAGGAATAGATGGATATAATTATGTCAGAATATGTGTGAATAAATTGATATATGTATTCAAGTTTTCTTGGAATTGTGTAATTTTACTCAATTTATGGCACTGGTATATAAAGGGTTTACAAATTAAATCAATTGTCATAACCTTATATCAATTATAAGGTTCACATATCAAATCATTTTTTTATCATTTATAAATTTTTATTCACATTTTATCTACAACTTTTTCATTGTCAATCAAACAGTAAAAAATTTATTATTATATTTTTTAATGAAAATAATTAAAAATACTGTGAAACAAAAAATCACTAATTAAATTGGTATAATTATTTATTCCTATAATAATTATAAATTTTAAAATAATTTGTCTCTGGCACCATAAGCTACAGCATAAATATAAAGTTACCTAAAACTATTTTAAAGTACACATCAGTAAAACAAGTTTGGCTGGTTACCTAAAACTCCGTCGCATTGATAATCATTTCTGTCACCGATGCTTCAAGCACCGGTAACCCATGTACTAGTAAAAAAAAGAAAAAAATTACAGGTATGTTGTAAACTAAATAGAATATGATATATAAAAGTATAAGAACAAAGCACACAAGCATATAGAAGAGAAGTAGAGAGAGATTCTTATTCACTATTTGTTGGTTGATTACAAGAGAGGACCCCTCTATTTATAGGGTGCATAGAGGAATCCCAAAGGTGGAGAGTTACAAGTCTATAGAGGTGAGGGGGTAGTTAGTGGGGTGATTAAGATAGGAGGGTTATGGAGTTGAATGAGGGGGTTATGGGGTTGAAGAGTGGGGGAGGTTATGGGTTAAAGAAGTGGTGGTTATCCACCACCATATTCACAACACTCCCCCTTGGATGACCACCACGCTAAGAAAATTGCCTCATTAAAACCTTGCTTGGAAAACCCAATGGGAAAAAACCAAAGCGAAGGAAAAAGAGTACAATGTAACTTAATCGTATAATAGTGTATGCGTTTGACACTGCCTCATTAAAACCTTGCCAGGAAAACCCAATGGGACAAAACCTAGGCGAAGGAAAAAGAGTACAGTTCGCAAAATGTCATCAAAATTTACTCCCTCCCATAAGTACAAGATTTCAAGAATTTTGATCGCAAACTCGTCGCATCCCGATTTCATACACCAGCTTCTTGAATGTTGATGTCGACAAAGCTTTAGTAAACAAATCTGCAAGATTGTCCTTTGACTGAATTTGTTGAACATCAATTTCATGTCTCTGCTGGAGCTCATGAGTGTAAAAGAATTTTGGAGAAATATGCTTCGTTCTATCACCCTTGATATATCCCCCTTTGATTTGAGCAATGCATGCTGCATTGTCTTCATATATAGTTGTTGGAACATCTGTAATGAGAGATAGTCCGCATGCAGTACGAATATGATGAACCAAAGACCTTATCCACACGCATTCCCGGCTTGCTTCGTGGAGTGCAAGAATCTCAGAGTGGTTAGAAGACGTGGCGACCAAAGTCTGTTTCGTAGATCACCAAGAGATTGCTGTGCCACCGCAAGTGAATACATAGCCTGTTTGTGAGCGAGCCTTGTGAGGATCTGAAAGATATCCTGAATCTGCATAACCCTTTAGTTATGCACCATTATTGGAATCATTTGCATAGAATAGACCCATGTCTGACGTTCCACGAAGATAACGAAAAATGTGCTTCACACCATTCCAATGCCTTCGAGTTGGTGCAGAGCTAAATCTGGCCAATAAATTAACTGAAAATGCAATGTCAGGTCTAGTGCATTGGGCCAAATATAATAAGGCACCAATTGCACTAAGATATGGTACTTCAGGACCAAGAAGATTTTCAGTATCTTCTTTTGGACGAAAAGGGTCCTTCTTTGGGTCAAGTAACCTTACTACCATTGGAGTACTTAATGGATGACATTTGTCCATATTAAAACGCTTCAGGATTTTTTTTTTCAACATATGTTGTTTGATGAACAAGTATCCCATTTGAACTTTGCTCAATTTGCAAGCCGAGACAATATCTTGTTTTTCCAAGATCTTTCATTTCAAACTCCTTTTTCAGATATTTGGAAGCCTTTTCGAGCTCTTCAGGAGTCCCAATTAGATTAATATCATCAACATATACTGCAATAATGGTAAATCCGAGTTCCGTTTTCTTAATAAATACACAGGGGCATATTGGATCATTGACATATCCTTCTTTTATTAAGTACTCACTAAGACGGTTATGCTACATTCGTCCAGATTGCTTTAACCCATACAAGGATCGTCTTAGCTTGATTGAGTACATGTTTCGTGGTTTTGCTTCAGGCAATTTTAGTCCTTCAGGAACTTTCATATAAATGTCGGTATCTAATTTTCCATATAAATATGCAGTAACCACATCCATTAGCTGCATGTCAAGTCCTTCTGAGACTACAAGACTAATTAAATACCGAAATGTGATTGTGTCCATCACAGGAGAATATGTCTCTTCAAAATCTATCCCAGGTCTCTGCAGAAAACCTATCCCAGGTCTCTGCAGGAAACCCTGTGCCACAAGACGAGCTTTGTATCTAACAATCTCGTTTCTTTCATTTCATTTTCTTGCAAACACCCATTTACATCCTACTGGTTTAACACCTTCAGGGGTTAGGATTACTGGTCCAAATACTTGGTGTTTTGCAAGTGAATCCAATTCTGTTTGAATAGCAGCTTTCCATTGTGGCCAACAATTTTTTTCGTCTGCATTCATCCACTGAACGTGGTTCTAAATCATTATCTGAAATGATTTCTGTAGCTACTGCAAATGAGAATATATCATCAACAAGCACTTGCTTTCGATCCCACAATATTTGTGAATTTGCATAATTTATGGAAATTTCTTCATTTCCATGTACTTGTTCTTCATGCACGGGCGTCACTTCAGGGACGTCAGTCTCTTCAGGGACTTGTGTCACTTCAGGGACTTCTTCCTCTGTAGGAGTTATTATTGTGGGTCTTTCAAGTGTTTCATACTCTTCTAGAGAATCATTCTTCATTGTTTTTCTCCTTCGGGGAGCTGAATCTATTGAGCCTATAGGTCTTCCACGCTTCAGGCGTGTTTTTGTTGATTCATTAGCCGGCATATTAGCAGTTTTTCCTATTGGAACATTAATTCGAGCTGGAGTATTAGCAGCTGGAATATGTGATTTCATCACTTTTGCTGCATCATTGAATGCATCTGGCAATTGATGCGCAATTCTTTGAAGATGGGTGATTCTTTGCACTTCAGTTTCACATTGATTAGTGCGAGGATCAAGATGAGACAAAGATGGAGTTTTCCATGTAAGTTCACGTCGTTCTTCTGGCGACGGATTTTCTCCCCCTAACGACGGGAATATTGTCTCATCAAAATGACAATCCGCAAATCGAGCGGTAAAAACATCCACTGTCAATGGTTCAAGATATCTTATAATAGAAAGAGAATCTACTTTGTATGATAAATATGTCATCGATGATCATTTATTTGCGATTCCACATTTCTCTTATATGCATATAAAATATAGAGATCTTAATATTATTAGGTACCTTTTTCCTCTTCAAGAGTTTGTGTAGTCACTTCTCAGACTTGTTTCTCTTCAGGGACATTATACTCTTCTGGAGTTTTTAGAGAAAGTGGATCTATTGTTCATAATCTCTTCTGAGGCATTATGTATAAGTTCTTTTAGAGCATTATTAGAGCATGATTTTTCATTTGATCTCTACTTCTGGAGAGTAGAATCTTTTGAACCTATAAGTTTATCACACATCTGGCGTGCATTAGGAATTTGATTTTCACGTTGAGCGGTACGTGAGTCTAGATAAGACAAAGTGGATGTATTCCACAATAATTCTCGTTGTTCTTTAGGAACAGATCGTACTTCAGATATGTTCTTCCCTCCCCCTAACGACGGGAATATCGTCTCATTAAAATAGAAATCCACAAATCATGCGGTAAAAACTATCATCGAGCAAAAGAATCTTCTAGTTCTTTAGTATATGCCCAAATGAATAGTTCAATGCATCATCGTGTACCATGGATATCCGAGACGGTCAAATCACTTCTAGTTCTTTACAAACTTTACAAACTTTATGATTGTTGTGCTTTCTCAACTATATAAATCATGATCTTATCATTCTTGATCACAACTCCCATAGCGAACATAAAATAAAATTCATTTACTTCGGGTAATGATGCTATGCCATTGAGTTGGGTTACATGATATTTTTTATAAAAAAAATCATTGTTCGGCAACGAGAATACATAAAATTAATGCTCTCAATATCGCTACAACTAGAGCATATGTGAGAGATAATGGTCGGTGTACCTTTGTCAATGAGGTATTAATCTTTAAATCTTCTTCATTATGATGGTGAAAGCTAATCATAATTTGCATGTTCCTGCTCGGATACATGGATCTTTTTTTTTTATTTGGTCCTTTAATGACCAAAAAAATATATCATATAACTTTTGTTTGGTCCTACAGGGACACGAACAATCATGATTTTTGTATAGTCCTTCAGGGATAGAACAAAATAAAATTTTAGATGTTCCTGCTGGGATACATGGATCTTTTTTTTTATTATTTGGTCCTTCAAGGACCCGAAAAATATATCATATAACTTTTGTTTGGTCCTACAGGGACACGAACAGTCATAATTTTTGTATAGTCCTTCAGGGATAGAACAAAATAAAATTTTACATGTTCCTGCTGGGATACATGGATTTTTTTTTTTATTACTTGGTCCTTCAAGGACCCAAAAAATATATCATATAACTTTTGTTTGGTCCTACAGGGACACGAACAATCATGATTTTTGTATAGTCCTTCAGGGATAGAACAAAATAAAATTTTACATGATCCTTCAAATATTCATATAATCATAATTTTTGTACAGTCCTTCAGGGATAAAATAAAATTTGTATGATCCTTCATGGATACAATATAATCATAGTCCTTCAGGGACATTTTTAATCATATCTTTTACATGATTCTTCAAGGATCCATGTAATAATTTTTGTAGTCCTTCAGGGATAGAAATAAAATTTACATGGTCTTAATTGGAACACATTATTCATAACTTCTACATGATCCTTCAGGGATCCATGTAATTACAATTTTTGTATGATCCTATAGGGACACATGACATTGTAACATTAAAATGAATTTCAAATCAAATATAAATATCAAATTAATTGATATTTGTGAGAACTTCTGGTTCTACACATAGATGTATAATATTTAAATTTTAATAAAAGATGATAAACATGAAACAGTTACATGAAAAATAAATAATCAAATGATAGATGTCGCATACTGTTGCATGAGAAAATTGCATACTAGTTTTCATAAATTAATCATATCATAACATATGTATGGAAAATTTTCACGGGGATTGCATGCATGGAAAATAAAAGATAGATGTATGCAGTACATCAGATGAAAATAAAAGATAGATGTATACGAGTTCTACACATAATTTGCATACGGTTCCATGCATATTGAAAAAAATTAATCATATGTATGTAGTAGATGATTTACATAAAAATACATAACATCAAGGGGGAGTATATTTTTTATATAGATCATTAAGAACCCACCGAATACAAACCTTTCTCTTTAACAAAGAGCTTCTCGTGCTGATAACGTGTTGTAAACTAAATAGAATATGATATATAAAAGTATAAGAACAAAGCACACAAGCATATAGAAGAGAAGTAGAGAGAGATTCTTATTCACTATTTGTTGATTGTTTACAAGAGAGAACCCCTCTATTTATAGGGTGCATAGAAGAATCCCAAAGGTGAAGAGTTACAAGTCTATAGAGGTGAGGGAGTAGTTAGTGGGGTGATTAAGATAGGAGGGTTATGGAGTTGAATGAGAGGGTTATGGAGTTGAAAAGTGGAGGAGGTTATGGATTAGAAAAGTGGTGGTTATCCGCCACCATATTCACAACAAGGTATAGATTATAGAGAGATCTCAGAACACGAAAACACAAGAAATGAAATTTGCATCAGCAAAATCACTTGCTAATACACTATCAGTCCATATGACTTTGAAGATACAAAAGAATCAAAAGTGCAGAAAAATTGCTAGACACCACCAAATAGGGAACACTAACCACAAACACATACATTAGATGCAGCCAAACAAAACAACAAAACACACAATCACTTTGGTAAAGCCCCCGCCGCCGCCTCGGCCCCACTTGATTCCGCGGCTGAAGACGTCCGGTTCCCGGTATCTGACCTTCCTATGTCCTCGACCATCCTCACCACCTCCCCAATCCGCGGCCTCTGCTCGGGCATCCTTGCGACGCATGCCATCGCGACCTGCAACATCTCCACCATCTCCTCCTCGATGTTCGGGTATCTCATCAGCTCAAGATCGAACACCTCCGCCGTCCACTCCTCCCTCACCACCGACTTCACCCACCGCACGAGATGGATGACCTCGTCCCCGCCTCCACCGCCCCCCGTGGGGGACTTCCCCGTGAGGAGCTCGAGGAGGACCACGCCGTAGCTGTAGACGTCGGAGGCCTGTATGGCCTTGCGAGAGTCGAACACCTCTGGTGCGCGGTAGCCCGTGGGGCGGGCGACCGTTTGGTTTATGATTGGGGTGAGGCCGAGGTCGGAGACGCAGCCGTAGCCGGTGGGGTTGAGGAAGATGTTGGAGGATTTTATGTTGCCGTGGACGAGCTTCCCATTGTTTTCTTCGTGGATGCGTGCGATGCCTCTTGCGACCCCGATGGCGACTCGGACTCTCGTCTCCCAATCGACAGGGGTCTTGTTCTCGCCTCTTTTGCCTGAACCACGGTGGGATCATGAGTCAACAATGTAAAGAAAACAAATGGATTTAAGTGTGAACATTGGCCAATTGTTTTGAATGATTCTAATGTGTATACCATGACAAGTTTTTCTCTCACCATATTTGATAGTATCCATGACTAGAGAATTCAAAGTTTTTATCAAATAAGACATAATCATATTTTTTTTGATCAAGTGACAATAAGATCTAGCCTGGGAGCAAATTCAAACATGGAGTGTGTCAATTTACCTAGCTTGGCCAATTGTAGTGAACCAATGATGGTATTGTCAAATGATGGGACCCTAAAATAAACTTGTACGTGATGACTGATACTGGAAATCAATGAGATTGTGATGTGCATCACCATATTATTTTTATTTTTTAAAAAAAGTGGGGATCTAGAGAGTTGGTTTGAGGGTTAATCACGTTTGGTTTGCAATTATCATGGTTAAGTATGATTGATATGAGGAGGTTGGGGAAAAAAAGGTGTGATGAAAATATCACATCTTTTTATGATCCTTAAATGATATCAATATTGACCTGGAAGACAGCAGCAGACAATTAGATCATATATGGGAAGAGTTACATAGAGCTGGCTCAACATGTACCACTAACAAGACATTGTCATGTTATCAAAATTCAGAGGAAGATGGCGCACACCATTGATTCAGAACAAATGCAAGCATGAATGGTTAATTGAACAAATGAAACCTATTCAAATCATATGAAATTTCATGAGAAACATTATGAAAACCCACAACAACATCTACTTACATGCAGATTATCAGGTGGAAGACAACCTAATTACCTAAAGCAACCATGTTTGAGCTAAAAACACTGAAGGGCACATAATCACACTGTGCACATAAACAACAAGTTCAATTTGAGGAAATATTGGTAAAAAAAAAACATCATACCATGCAGCATGGAAGAGACACTCCCCAAACCATGGTAGTCATACACCATGAGCTTCTCGTCTTTTGAATAATAATACGCCCTCAGCTCCACCACATTCTCGTGCCGAACCCTCCCCACCACCTCCATCTGCTGCTCAAACTCCCTCCTCCCCACCCCAACATCCTTCAACCTCTTCACAACCACAGTCACTGCATCCTCCAACGCCGCCTTATATGCTGTCCCAAATGTGCCCTTCCCAAGCACCTCGGCCGACGCCCTCAAAAGGTCCTCCAAATCAAAAGCAAAGTTACACCCATCAAAGAATACCATCCTATTATTCTCATCCTGCTTCCCCGCTGCCTTCTTCTCCAGCGAAGAAGACCTCTCTTTGCTCCCTTTCTTCAATGACTTCATGTTCTCTCCTTTCCCTTTTGAGTAACAGAGAATAATCAAAATAGCAGCAAGAGCGAACACTAAAACGCAGCTTCCAACGATGATCCCAAGTAAAGCAGACTCACTGAGCTTCTTATGGGTTTTCCTCAGACTTGGCACTGGAGTCAGAACAGGCGGCAATGAGGGAGGCGAAGAAGGCGAAGGCGAGATGTCAAAGATGGATGAATTCACTAAACTGTTCCCCTGAAAGGATGAATTGGAGAACCTCGTAAGGGATCTTGGGATTTCCCCAACAAGGTGATTGTTCGACAGATTCAATAATCGAAGATTGGGAAGGCCGAAATCGGGGACCTCCCCGGAGAAGGAGTTGTTGGAGAGGTTCAAAGCGGTCAAGTGGGTAAGATTCGAAATCGAGGAAGGGATGCTGCCATTGAAGGCGTTGAAGGAGAGGTCGAGGACCGTCAGATTCCTCCAGACGGAGAGATCCGACGGTAGGGGACCGCTGAAGCTGTTGAGCTGGAGGTAGAGATTGGTGAGGGAGGTGAGGTTGGCGAAGTCGGAGGGGAAGGGCCCGGTGATACCGTTGGATCTGAGGCTTAGGGTTTGGAGGGCGGCGAGACGGCTGAGGGTGTTGGGAGGGATCTGGCCGTTGATTCCGAACCCGGGGAGATGGACGGACAGGATGCGAGACTCGTCGGCGTTGCAGGTCACGCCCGTCCATGTCCCGCAGACGGGGGTGACGGCGTTCCAGTTGAGGTAGCGCCCGTAGTGGATCTTGCCGAGGAAATCGAGCAGGGCCTGCTTGTCCTCCACCGGTTCGGCGATTCCTCGGGAGGAGACGAGGAGGAGGACGAGAGCGAGAGCTGAATAGACCGGCCGTTCCATGATTTAGATCGCCGATTTGAGAGGTTTTTGTTCCGATTGAAAGTGAGAGGTGAAGCTAGGGTTTAGAGTCGCAGATCTCGAGGCATCTCTTCTCCTCCTCCGAAGTCGAGCCGCCACTGGAAAAAACCCTTGTTTTGGAGCTTCAACTCTGAAAACCGTCCAGATCGATCAAAATCTTCCTCCGAACCGCCGATTTCGGATTTCGGAAAGCCGTTTAGGCTAAACGAGCTGATTCGAGTGAAGTCGCCTTCGAATCTCTGGATTTCGGCGTACTCGTCGGTTTTCAGAGAAGCTGAGATGCGAAAATCGGTTGTGATGACTGAAACAGAGACGCCATTGCTTCCAAGAGAGGTAGAGCGAGAGAGAGTGGGGAGTCTAGAGGAAGAGATCGTTGTGAACTAGCTTTGCTTCTATTAAAAAAAAAGCATCCAAAACCGCCAATGATGAGCAATCAGTGAGACCTTCAAACGGAGAGAGAAGACTTTAAAAAATTAGGGTTTCGTCGCATACTTACACGTGATGACCGAGCGAAATCCGGATAAGCTTTGGAGGACGAAAGAGAAAAGTCAAATGGAGTAGAAACGAAGATTGAAACGCAATCAGTGGCTCCGCATTTGAGAACCCCTACTTGGATCCGCCATTAAAGCTTCTCAACGACCTCTGTTTTGTTTTTACGGTTTCTCAAATTTGCTTCTAACACTACAGTGAATGAATAATCACTGTGAAAACAAAAACAAAAAAACATCTGAAAACACGCGGGTCTGCTATCGATTTTCGAAGCCGAAAAACCCGCTCTTATTTGGTTGGGGGGAGTGACGTGGCAGTCGCTGACGTGTACTGGGGTGCCTAACAAGTACTGTTCGTCATTAGGAGTTAATTAGGCTTTGTAAGATGTGATTGATGAGATGATTAGTGTTGATGGAAATGGATGACGTGGCAGATGCGTTGAATATTCGTTTTTGCTTTCTGTAGACGAACAACTTAAATCGGTTTGGGAGGATTGATATTAATTAGCATCTAATAATAAATTTTTGTATTAATATTTTTATATTTTGGTTAGAGACTATTCCAGTGTAAAATCACACCGAGCCAAATGGGCGCCAAACGACTCCACAACGTGCCCCCTTTGTTCGGATCCGATGGAAATTGGAGGCAGTGGGGATGCTGATCGGCCTTTGGACCTCCTTTCAATCGCTAGACGAGTTGTGGGCGGCGGGTTCCGATTTAAGGAACTCCACAGAGAGCAGATTGATAGCTTCCATCGCACAGTCCGTCATCCCGGTGGGGATGTGGACAATTTGGTGTACGTGTAATGTCTATTTTTCTGAGGTACATGGGTCTACACTGGGAACATGTGAGACATGTTTTAAAAGTGTGTATGGGACTAGAGTCGTTTCATCGCAAAAGTGAAGAATGTAACCTTCAAAGACATGAGGATATGTATCAGAGGGTAATCACGGGGAGTGTCCTCCTCGGGGGTTAGATGCCTCTTCTAACCTCGAGGTTTAATAGTGTGTTTTATTTTATGTCTAATGCATTCTATTCTCCCTCCTTTTTGAGTTTGTAATTTAAAATCATAAATAAAATCGAGTAACAAACATTTACTTTTCCTTAAAAAAAAAAAATCACTTTTCCCTATCCTCAAACATTGTATCTTTTATATAAATTATGTAATAGAAATAAGAATATTGAGTTGAATTTTTAATTGTGTATACCAGCATTTTATTCCATAATTTATATATATAATTGTTGGGAATATGTTTCGATCTGGTGTATCGGATGGCCATGATGAAACCATATTAGGATGAACACCTAATTGGTAGAATATTAATTAAGATTTAATCTTAATTAATATTTAAAGTGGATCTCCTAAAATAGGAAACAATATTTGTTTATTAATTAGGAGAGTGAATATCTCTTAATTAATGGGAACAATATTTGTTTGTTAATTAGGAAATTATTTGGGGAGAAAGTTATTTATCTCTATAAATATCTTCTAGGATTTCATGGTAAGACTTAAGGCAAGGCATAATACAATGTAGTCGTAAGGGAAGGTTGAGAGGGTTCTAAGAGAGGATAACTCTATAGGAGAGCTTGTGACTCTCTTAATGTATCTCAACCATCAAAATGGATTATCTGTTTTTGCCACATGGATGTAGGTCTAGGCCGAACCATATATATTTTGTGTTCTTCGTGTAATGTGATGTTTCGTTCTCGTGTTTAATCTCGTGTTTATTGTTGGCTCACGCAATTGCCTTCCCAACAATATCAATATAGGGATAGAATGGTATCTAATAAGATGAAATGATACACAAAGACTGTTTTTAAAGCAGAAATAACTTGATATGTCATAAGATAAAAAATAAGATGATATTATAGTATTTCAGGTATCCCTGATTTATGTCATTCCATCCAATATATATTAGTATTATAATGAGATTCACACGTCAAATCACATTTTTACAATTTCACCTCTTATAAATCTAAAGAATTCTAATATCAAATCATTTTTTTTATCATTTTTTAAAAATCATTATTTAAATTTTATCCACAACTTATTCGATATCAATCAAAAAATAAAAATTTATGTTTACATATGAGAATAACTAAAAACATATAAAAATAAATTGGCTTATTCTACTAATTATCAATCATAAATAACTTAATTCTTCAAATGTAGTAACAATCCTAGATAACTTACATGTGATCTTATATATTCTTATATATATAATCTTTGAATCTTAAGCTATGTGTTTGGACTAAAAGTGTTTTTAATTAATCATGATAATTTTTTATTGGTTAGTTTTTTTTATCATTTGAATGTAATTTTTTTAAACAGATAAAAAAATATGCAAGTCTAGATAAATCTAGTTCTATATTTCTATTCATCTAAGTCTAATAATGAATTGGTCATCCGAGGTTACACTCATGCATTGGTTAAAAATGGTGAGATACTCCCACGCGTGCATGCATTCTTCATATAATCACAACATAAGATCAGTTTATTAATGTTAATGAAATCAATAGATGACAATCATTTTCGAAGTTACGTATGAAATTTTTTTTAATGCATCACAAGCCATGGCCACATGTGCGGTGGTTTGCCAAACTTTAATATTTGATTTTTTTATTTATGGATAATTAGCAAAAATAACATCATTTAAATTAATATTAGCAAAAATAGCACCGGATGAGGAATATTTATAAAAACTAGCACTGGTCAGCGCTGACTATTTATTATTATTATTATTTTTACACTGGAGGCGCCATATATAATATATATACATATGGCGCCTCTAGTGATTTTACGTTTTAAAGGAAGGCGTCGTATATATATGATGCGTCTTTTGTTTTTTTGCTTTTTGGTTGAGATCACTACTTCTTCTCCTTTAATTAAATTCCTTTAATTAAATTAATGGCTGAGATTTTTTTTATCAACTATTTAATTAAATTTTAATGGTTGAGATTTATTTGTTACGAGAGAGAATCATGTAAAATTGGTTTCTTTTGATCAATTAAATTTTTTAATTAAATTTGAGTGGCTAAAAAATAACATCTTTGCATTAATTTCTACATCCTATCTTTAAAAATCTTCCATGATTTTCTCTTTAGCCATTAAAATTTAATCAAATAAACAAATCTTCTATGATTTTCTCTATCAACTAGATATATTTTAAATAAAAAAAGTTAGTCCATGATCTTTCATGATTTTCTCTCTTTTCAACAGAAATTAAAATTTAATTAGATAAAGGAATCTCAATCATTAATATTTAATCAAATAAGAAGAAGTAGTGATCTAAAATAAATGAGGCATCATATAATATACGGTAGCTCCCTTTAAAATGCAAAATCATTAGAGACGCCATATATGACACCTCCAGTGTAATAAAATGGTGAGCGCTGACAGTACTAATTTTTGCAAATATTCCTCATGTACTGTTATTTTTGCTAATATTGATTTAAACAATGCTATTTTTGCTAATTACATTTTTTTTATTATTTATGAGAAGAGTGGACAGTGCACTACATTGTTATAAAGAGTTGACTACCATTAAATCATTATAAAATGCATACATAAAACAAAAACAAAAATCTCATGCAAATCCCCGGAAACTTCAGGCCAGGCCGTCTTTGTTTAATAAACATTATGTAACGATATAAATTGTTTGGAATAAAATATAATTATTCCGGTAAAGATAATATTTATGTTAGTGGAATATATCATTGTTTATTCTTGTTTGATACAGCCGTATATGTTTATTTTTCCATATTATAGCACAATTCTAATTAAATATTGACTACAATTAATATGCATATTTTTTAAAACACGGTTTCATTCTATGGGGGTGAGGAGAACATATGGAACCTCTTTAAATCCTACATTCAAGACTGGGGATGTAACATTGCAGGGGTGAGGAGAGTGATCGAGCCTCTGAAGGGGAGGTTTATTTATCAAGAAATAGAGATTTGAAGGGGCTGACGTTTTGACTTGTTAGATGTCTCTTCTAATTAACTCGGGATCAGTGGCGGAGTCGTCAAGAATTTATTATAAGGAGGGTGAACTTTAATTATAATCTCTTCAATTATAATAACAAATAATCATTTCTCTCCGATCATAATGATAAATCACTATTTTTTTAGGTATTTTAATTCTAAGATCTCTCTCCAACATTTAGTCCCAAGTAAATCTTTCTCTCTTTCCAATTAGTTAAATTAAATAATGCTCAAACCCTCTTTAGGTATTTTTTAGATTTTTATATTTTTTCATTCCATTAAAATTTAACATTTTTATTGCTTTTAAACTTTTAAATTATTATAAAATATCATGTATCTAATTTATAATATTTGTAGTTTTTAATAAAATGATACATAAGATTCAAATAAGTTTTTTATAAATATATGAAAATCCTGCTTTAAAAATTCTCTTAGAATCAAACTAAAAAATCAATTATGAGAACCGGACCCTTAATAAACCATATTTTCACTCCAATTATAGTCTTTTCAGTTTTTCTTTTTTATACCTGAAAAAAGAGACACAGACATGTTTGAAATACTAAAGATTCACATTTGAAAAACAAATATTAGAAACAAGTTTAAGAGATTAATCCACATGAAGTGGGCTTATTACATATTTGCTAAAGAACTACCTTTAACACTTCCATTTCACTTCGCTCCCCCCACCCCCACTAAAATAAAAGCAAGCCATGAAAATCTTTCCACATTTGTGTGAGATTATTACAAAAAGAACCACTTCATCATTTCCATTTTACTTCACACACCCTCCCCCCATCAAAAAAAAGAAAAAGAAAAAAGCAAGCCAGGAAACCTTTCCACGTGTGTGCTTGCATTAATGACCAGAGCAAAATTACAAAATGACCCTGGTTGGAAAAACAATCTGCATCGTCTTTCTTTATACATTTGGGATAATTTTAAAGATTTATTGAGAGTATTTCAGTCTTTTGAGTATATAATAAATTTAAAAAAAAAACTGAGTGGGGGCAGCTGCCCCCACTCGCCCCAACGTGGCTCCGCCCTTGCTCAGGATCCATCTTGACCATTGTTTTTTGTTTGTTTTGTTCTCTCTTTCCTCCCTCATTTTGTTCAGATAATGTATTTTGAATTCAGTTAATGAATCATGGTAGCACATCTATCTTTTCTTTAAAAAAAATATATCTATATACATCTTTTAATATTTAAACTATAAACTCATATTTCACCTTTTTTTACATTGATTCTTTTACCAAACAGTGGGATGAACTATAATTTAAATTATTCCAAACTTAACAATATATTATCGAAATATCATTAAATTCAACACACATATAAATGCAGAATAAGCCCATGTAGATGCATAATTATAAAAAAACAAGCTCGTTCATGCAAATGACCAATTAATTATGTCTGTACTCTATTTTTCTCTAATCTTTCATGTATCTTTGTTAGATCCTCTCTTGCGTTTCAGGGCAATTTGCAATTTTTTTAACTTATACTGTCGACGACAATCAAATCAACTGAGATGCGTTTACAACTGAAACATTACTGACCCATACATACATCCTACTAAGTACTAACCAGGACAATAGGTCCATGCACTGGAAGCTGGGACTCTCCTTCAGAGTGTAAATATATTAACATAATTAATTGTACAATCATACATAAATATTTGATTGACCTTAAACTCATAAGATGCATGTGGTAAAGTCTACCATGTCTTTAATTCGTTTAAAAAAAAAAAAAACATAATCTCAGTTTGAGATTGCATTTTACAGACGGGACCACGAGGATGTCTCTGACTGGATTCCAGCTGGTTCCGTATTTTTTTTTTGTTTTTTTAATGGAGTAGCATTTATTATTAAATAATAATAAAAAAAAACAAAGGAGGGCTGGTCAAATTCGCTGTCCTGTCGGGGTCATGCAAATTAGCCTAACGTATTACGTATGCGTCTGTTGTATGCCATCAATCGTTTTCAAATCAATTGATCTGAACCGCACATCTGGTAGGCCTTTTCGCAAAGGAAATAGTGATCTTTCTTGGAGGGGGCGTGTGCAGTAGGACACAGTTGTCCTGGTAAAATTAAATAATTCGTCCATTTTCTTTTTATACAATTTAATAAAATATATTTTTTATTAACTAATTTATATTAATTTTTAAAAAATCAAAATATGTCTGAATTAAAATTAAAATAAAAAAAAAACATTTGGAGGTTAACTTTATTTACATCTGTTAAATCTGTTTCCACGCTTCTTTTGAAAGAAAATGAAAATCGTCTCACACCCGCTTACCGGGGTGGTGTAAGGACACCCTTCATTTACCAAGGGTCGTCGCATGTTCAATTCCTACGAGAGGCAGGAGGACGAAAAGAGGAAAGTAAATGAAAAAAAATAGGTCTTTGGGCTAAGTGTCTTATGGGTTATGCCCACTGCTATTCTGAGTCTCTGTTGGTCCAGGCCCATGTAAGTTTGTCAGTGGGAATATTGTGTAAAAAAAAAAGAAAGATAATGTTACATTAAGTCTCAATTTCAATCTATATTTGTTTTGAATTTTTTAAAAATAGTATATTTTATCTAATGAGGTACATGTTTTTATAAAAATGAAACATATACTCCAATGAATTGCATGTATGCATTTATAGAAAATGTAAAAAAATTATTTCAAAACATATGCCTTATTAACATGAGCATATGTGTCGATAGAAATCTATTGATGCATGTAGGGCTGAAATTGTGGTTGAAAATAAATTTGGGTGTAACAGTGCAAAAAAAAAAATGAACATGAAAATTCAATAACTATTTAAATTTATTTTATTTGTACACCCCTTAATTTGCATGTTCCCCAAAATCCACATTTATTTGCACTTCCTTCATTTCCCCATTTTAAATTCACATTTGTTGTGCGTGCGTGCGAGAGAAGAAGAAGAGAGATGAGGAGGAAGAGGCTGACGACAAACATAAATAAGTTGTAATTCATAAATGGTGATGTACAAACTATAGGGGGGGCATGCAAACTTATTTACTGAAATTGGAAAGATATACATACAGATAGATTTGAGAGGTGCAAATAAAGGCGTCCAAACCACATTTAGTGTGGTGGTACAGGACACCCCCTATTACTAGGGGACGGAGATTCAACTTCTGCTGGCCGCAGGAGTTAAAAATGGGAACAACAGTCTCTTTGTTAGTGTTGACCAAGCCTGTTAGGCTGGTGGGCCTTGAGCAGTAGCCCAGTATATATAAAAAAAAACCCAATCGGGCTTTGGTTCATGGGCAATGGCCCACTATCTTGTAAGGCCTCCCGTGGGCCTGTTGTGTATGCACAGGTACTTGTAGCTCCTCTAGAGCCTTTCATACCCAAAAAAAAAAAAAAAACACCAGATTTAAATGGGTTATATCCACACGGAAAAAGATACACGTAGCCTCATTTACAGTCCCAATTGCAATACATTTCATTTTTTTATTTATAAAATTATACACTCACCATTTAAAGTACATGCTATTATATGAAATGAAGTATATACTGATATACATTAATGTATTTTTTTCATTGTGAAAAAATAAAAAAAATGGACTGCGATATATACTATGATAGTGTAATATGCACTATGTTAGTGCAGTATATACTACGTTATCATAGCGTATGAGGCTGCAAAACAGGCTGTAAAACGGACTGAGTGTATCAGCACTCATCTACACACCTATATATATCTTGAACACCAAAATAAGACACAAAGCATTTTGGGTGAAAAAAGTCCAATAATTGTCTTCGCAATAGAAATATCATTTGTAGTTTTTACTAGTAATAAGGATATAAATAACTCCATAATTTCACAAAAAAACCTTTTGGGGATTTTTGATCACATGTCATTGCATCGATTGACAAGAATCTCCCTCTTTTACCTTCTTGTCCTCTCTCTCTCTCTCTCTCTCTAGTTGTATCAATGGAGTTCGTTAGCCCAGAAGGGCTTCGCTTGGATGGTCGTCGTCCCATGGAAGTATGTTCTCCCCCCCCCCCCCAATCGATTTCTCTATGCAAACTCTCTATCAATCTCAGTTTCATCAATTGTTGATGTTGTTTTGGAATCAGATGAGGCAGATTCGGGCGGAGATAGGCGCGGTTTCTAGGGCTGAAGGGTACCCTCTCAGTCATTCTTATTTTGAATGCGTTTATGTAGGTCTCTAAATAAGATCGATATATTAGGGTTTTTGAATTTCTACCGACCAATCAATTGGTCAATCATCGTTGGCCTGTGTTTTCTAGTTCTGCGGTTTTCGAGATGAGGAACACCAAGGTCATCGCCGCGGTCTATGGGCCGAGGGAGGTCCAGAACAGAGGGCAACAATTGAACGATCAGGCGTTGGTAAATTCATGATTAGGGTTTTATCAGGGTTTTAGGTGAATGTCAAAAATACCATGCCAATATTGAATTTTTTGGGGGTTGGTGATCTTTTTTGCAGGTGCGTTGCGAGTACAGCATGGCTAATTTCAGTGCAGGAGATCGAGCAAGAAGACCCAAGGGTGATAGGTGTTTTGTGTTTGTTTATGTTGTTGTGAAACTAGAGAAATGTGTGTTGATTTTTCCTGCATTGATCATCCATGGAATGTGCGGGCATAGTCACAAATTTCGCTGAACTTTTTAATATTTTAGGAGAAGTTCAACAATTGGAAACTTACTGTATCCATAGGTCTTCTATTTGCCCGATTGTGTGTTTAATATGTTCGGGATTCAGGTATCCGATTTGCTCTGATGATTTACTACGTCCTTCATAAGTTTTTAAAAAAATCCTATTTGTTGTTGCTGCTTCCCCTCCACACCTGACATATAATTTTTTTTGTCCATATTTCTCATATTAATTATTCGAATCTACATAGATAACTATCTCTATGCTCTTCCTGTGTTTATCTATTGCCCCGTTTGGGTTGGAGGTGGGGACCTCGGCGATGACTAAACACCGGGGGAAGGGGGGGACCAACAGTGGGTGAAATTTTGTTTTATGGCGTCAGAAAAGGCACGAAAAACACAGATAAGACAAAGGACTTGTGGGTTATCGACGTGAGGTGGAAAAACCCATTTGTTTCGGCGATAGCATCCGCCGATGTCTACGAATTCCACCGCTCCCAAAAAAGGCTCCCCCAAACGGGGCCTATATCATTTTTGAATGTCACTTATTACAACGAACGTAATCCTTCTTGAATAATTGATGTACACATTCCTTGTGACTGTGTTTGAGGATGTAGAAGCGGTAAATAGTATGGATTAGCTAGTTTGATTTTATTGAAAATTGGAAGTTCTTGTTGGTTGAATTGTGATAGTTCACACCAACGAAGATGGGTTCAAGTGAACGACGATAGTTGGCAATAAAGGGTAACTGGATTGTCGTGGATGAATTGGCTTGCCTCCACAAAGGAATTAACTTGTTTGTTTGTTTGTTTGTAGGTTAGAGTCTTATACTGGGTTCTAATAAATTGGTTGCTTTGCCTTGCTATCTGCCAAGTGGTTTAAAGGGCTTCCTTCTTCCACCTTTTTGTTGCTATAATTTGGATGGGGTTTCCTTTGTTTTTTTGGCCTCCCATTATGCGCTGATGTGAGGGAATGTTGAGCTCCTCTGAGTTCTGAGTTTTCAAGCGTGGCTGGACTACCTTTCAACTTACTTTCACCTCCTTTTACACATTTTTAGAATGCCCCATACAACCTTCAGAATGATCATCGGGTAATTTTAGATGCTATGGAGCACATTTTCTATTTTATTGGATGTTTCGATAAATGACTTTAGACTCCAAGGCCACATGATGTCATTTGGAAGTTCAATGCCATATAAGAATAAAGTGAAAGTTCATTGTGTTGGAAGGACCATTATTCTTTAAAATCATCAGATCTGGAATGCTTCTAAGACATAAGAATCTTCAGTTTATACCATCCATAGGCTCCACATGTTGGATCTTTCTTCTTGGGCCTGCGGAATTGTGTTTGGAAGAATTATAGGTAAATGTATCCCTAAATCACTGACGGGGCCTTCTGTGCCATTTTCTTAGGAATTAACAAGTCACCCAAGGTTCTCCATGGTATTTCTATCTCCATTTTGTAATTTCTTATCTCTGTTGCCTCTTCTGTTCAATACTATTTATTCATGGTCAAGCTAGAATACCGTCAAACTTATCCACTGCTGATATGCAACTGAATGGAAGTGTTTGTTATGAAGGAAACTATTTATTCATATTTTTCCTGGCATTACAGGAGATCAATAGAAATATCTCTAGTCATTCGCCAAACGATGGAGGCATGAATATTGACACACTTGATGCCACGCTCTCAGGTTTTGCCTTGTCGACCAATTGGATGCATCATTGTCTTTTGTTATGCCAGCATATTCGTATATTGATGAAAGATATATGAATGTACTTTTACAGATAGATAAATTTGTCCAAGTTCTTAAAGCTGATGGTGGTACGCCTCTTCTTTACTAGATTGCTACTTTTACATGTTTTTGCTATGTAAACTTCATGTGTGCGCGTGCACCGATGTGTTCATTGTTCTCAGTCGTCATAAAATGTATGCCCTCTCTCTATTATGAGCTAATTGAAGCTTTCACTCTAAATTCTAGGAACAAGATCAGCCTGCATCAATGCTGCAACATTGGCCCTTGCAGATGCTGGGATTCCAATGCGTGATCTTGTTACTTCTTGTAGTGCAGGGTATCTTAACAGCACTCCTTTGTTAGGTAGATTCACCAATCTTAATATTCATTCCATGTTCATTTTTTTTCTTCATTTTTTAACAAAATTTTTGTGGGCAGATCTGAACTATGTAGGAGATAGTGCTGGAGGCCTAGGATGTTACAGTGGGGATACTGCAGAAGTTGGATAAAGTTACTCTTCTTCAGATCTTTTAAACAATTTATGGTGATCCTTTCTTTTTTTGACATATATATAACAGTTCTTGTTGCGAAGAAGTTTTTCTGCCTTTCTTTTTTTCCGCACCCAGTTAAAGTTTGCTTTAGAAAATGGATATGCTTTAAATCTTTAGATGGATGCAAAATTGCCAAAGGAAACCTTTGAAGATGTTATGGAACTTGCAATACAAGGGTGCAAGGCAGTGGCTCATTACATTCAAGAAGTAAGTCCACAAAATTTATTTTTCTTGCCAGTGTTTCTCAACTTTCAGTAATATGAAATTTATCAATGTTACATATAAGCTATTTGTTTGCACAAATAAATGAATGGTGTGCGTATGCATTTCATGGTTCCACAGGGCACACCCCATACATATTGCATGTGTGCACACCGATGCAAGCATGCATGCATGAACATCATGTTTGATATCATACCCTTCTCTCTACATGTTGATATACCCTTATCATATCCCTCGCTTATCCATATGTTTCTTGGTAACATAAAAGGTGTATGTCCACTAAAAAAGCTGAAATTTAATCCAAATGCAACATCAAACCCTTTAGTTTAAACTACCAAAAAAAAAAAAAATTGTTTGATATCAAATTTGCAGTGTGCACAATATTGACCCCATGTTGATGGAATATCATATGCTTGCTGTTTGTTGTAAGAGTGACTAGTGGTAAAATGTGTATTCAAGCCAAGTGTACTACTTGCTGTCTTAGATGGAGCCTAAGCAGATACATGAAACTAACCATCAAATTATTTCCTAATTTTGAGATTAAGGATGATCTAAATGTTAGCTACTCTTTCAGTTTGTTTCTTTCAGTCCACCATTCACATGTTTTTTTTAAAAAACTGTTCAATATTTTTCATGTGGTATGCCAATCTCATATGCTTTTGTTGAATATTTATTCAATGTTGCTTTGTTTGTAGTTGCTGCTGGACAATACTAAGCAGCTCGAATATCATCGTGGCATATAGGGCATCTGCTTCATGTGGAATTGGAATATCTTTCTCATGCGGCAGATTAAGGTTGTAATTCATGCAGGGGCATTTGATGATTTAGTTTTGGGCAGCCTGGCATAAGCTGTGTATCAAACTCATCATGTTTACACTAACTGTTGTTATTTGTTCCAAATTGAAAGCAACAACTGAATGTACGTCTTATTTAAAATTACAGTGGCTATTGCAAAAAGATTTTATAAAATATTTGGTAGTTGCTTCACACCTTCAGCTCCATTTTTATCTTGTTCAATTTCACAACCACATCTTTCATGTTCATTCTCTCCTTAGGAGATTTCTCAGAACAGAGCAAGCCTAATTCCAGTATTGATGACAAGCTCCGAAGCTTGGCTTGCATGTCTGTTGGTTCATCACCGCAGTTCTCTCCAGTTTCCAGAAGACTGGGATCAACAACTTCCAATATTGCATCCGGAAACGCGTCATTCACCCATTGTCGAAGGCTTAATCCAGTCGTAATCATTTCATCTGTAGGCTTCCTACCTGTGAAGGTTTCTAACAGCAAAACCCCAAAGCTATAGACATCACCCTGTATCGTCGCTTTCCCTGACAAACCATACTCTGAAAGATTTTCAATGAAACAAGTAAATCAAAGCATCAACATTAAGCACAACAATAGACTAAAAAAACTGGTGATGAATACGCACCTGGAGCCACATAGCCTATGGTGCCAGGTGTGCTCGTTGGGGTCGCTGACTTGTTATCCCCTATAAGAAGCTTCGATATCCCAAAATCGCCCAAATGCGCCACCATATCCTCGTCCAGCAACACATTGTTAGGCTTCACGTCACAGTGAACCACCGGCCTCGAACACCCGTGGTGCAGATACTCTAATGCTGCGGCCACATCACACACTATAGAAACCCTTTCAAGGATGCCCGGTCTGTGATCCTGCGAGGCATGCAATAACTCGTGGAGGTTTCCGTTGGGCATGAACTGAAGTATCAAAGCCTTGAAATCCTCGTTCGAGCTACTGGTGATGATCTTCACGAGGTTCCGGTGGCGCACGTTGCGCATCACCCGACACTCCGCTTCAAACCTCTTTGTCGCTCCCTCCGCCGATCCAAGATTCAAGACCTTAACAGCCACGGTTGTCCCATCGTCCAATTGACCTTTATAGACTGAGCCGAAGCTCCCAGTGCCAAGTAAATTAGCCTCATCAAAGTTATTGGTTGCACGCGTGATCTCTTGTTGAGATACGAATTTCTGATGAATTGGAGACAGTAGCGTATCATTGGAGTTGTTCAGTCCTGGCGCTGGCTTCCTTTTTTTCAAGAACATATGGACCATAAGCACAATCACAAGAACTGTCATGCAAACAATAATGGCTGGAAGGATGTATTTCAGTAGGATCTTTCGAGATTTAGTCCCCGATGAATTCGCGCAAGGAGGCAAGCCTAGCTTCATTGCCCCCCCACAGAGAGCGAGGTTACCCATGAGAGATCGCAATGTGAGGTTTGTGAAAGTGCCATTGTTCGGTACCACGCCTTCCAACCTATTGAAGGAGAGGTTGAGAAAGCTGAGGTCCTGAAGCTCGGTTAGTGATTTTGGGATTTCCCCAGAGAGTGAATTGGAGGAGAGGTCAAGGGAATTGAGGCTTATCAGTGGAGAGAACGAGTCCGGGATCGGACCGGAGAAGGTGTTGTTGAACAGGTTGAGGTTCACTAGCATCTGGAGGTTGCCTAGAGTGCTCGGGAGGGGACCCGACAAGCGATTCGAAGAGAGGTCCATCTCTGTCAAGCCCTTCAGATTCTCCACCTCTTTGGGTAGAGACCCTTCCAGCAGATTGTAAGACAGGTTCAATGAATGTAGCTCTTTCAGACCCCAAAGAGCTGGCGGGATCGTCGACGACAACGCGTTCTCCCCCAGCGATATCAGTTGGAGCCCGGTGAGATTCGCAATGTAGCTCGATATAGGCCCTGACAGCGCATTTTGATCGAGATAAAGCTCGCCCAAGTTGATCATGGATTGAAACAATTCTTCAGGGATCGGTCCTTCCAACTGATTCCCACTCAGAGACAACGTTTCCAAATTCTCCAGAAGTTTGAATTCTGAAGGAATTCTACCTGTCAATGCATTGTCACTCATATCCAAATAAATCAAGCTACTCAAATTACTCAACAATGTAGCTGGAATCCTTCCTTTGATAGAACAATTCGATGCCCAGATCTTTTGAAGGCTCATCGAGAGGTTACCGACAAGCGAATCCGGTAGAATTCCATTGAATGGATTGCTAGACATGCTCAGACCCTCCAATATGGGCAAATTCGCCAAAGGCGAGAGGAACCCGAACCCGCCCCCAAGCCGATTGTCCGCCAAATTCAGTATCCGAAGGCGCGATAGCTCCCCAAGCGATCCCGGAACAGACCCAGTGAACATGTTCGATGAAATCTCAACAATACTCAACTCCGAAGAGTTTGATAGTGAGCTAGGTATCGTTCCCGTAAATCCGTTCCCGTCGAGATAAATCTCATTCATATACGGGAAGTGAAGCCCGATGTCACTCGGGAGTCGTCCGAAGAGACCCAACGACGAGACATCAAGCGTGAGAAGCATCGACATGTTCAGCGCCGCGCGCGGGAACGGCCCGGCACGGAAAGCGTTCCCGCGCAGGCTCAAGTACTGCAAGAGCGCGAGGCGCGCGAAAGAGGCGGGGATGGCGTCCCCACGCAAGGCGTTGTAGCGGAGATTGAGAACCGTGAGGTTCGTGAGGTTCCCGATCGAGTGCGGGATCAACCCCGACAAGCTGTTGTTGTTCAGATAGAGCTCCTCGAGCCGCGCGAGGTCCCCGAGCTCACCGGGGATCGGTTCGGATAGCGCGTTGAATGAAAGCGATAGAAGTTGGAGACGTGAGCACCTGCGCAGGCTCGACGGGATCGGGCCGACGAGGCGGTTTAACGAGAGGGAGAGGCGTACGAGGTTTGGGAGATGGATGGCTGGGATGGGTCCGGAGAGTGAATTGCCAAGTAGAGAGAGTGCCTGATGCAAATCACAAAGGTTGTTTTGATTATTTTATTTAAATAATTAATTTTGATAATTATTTTAGGATTTTACAGTAGAAAGAGAAAGGGTTTTTGTTTTTGCATGTATACCATTAAAAAATATGCTATTTAATTTTATACCACTTTAAATAACCTATTTATTTTTATACCTTTGAAATATATAAAACTTATACATATTTACCATCCTAGTTAATTTTCATCCAAATTTTCATTAAAACCGTTAAAGTATTAGAGAAATGACTAAATTACCCTTCTTCTTTTTTATGTATATTTTACTTTACCAAATACAATATCTATTAAAATAATTTTTTAAATTTTAATTAACATGAAAAAATAATTTCATCTAAAATTCAAAAACATAAAAATTAATCATATAAACTATTTATTGACAAAAATATAATAATTATTAATACTTACATTAATAAAAATGAAATAAAATTATTTTAAGAATAATTAATCATATATATTACAAAATGATAATTTTTAAAAAAAAATATAGATTTTGATTGGAAAAAAATGAAAGAAGGATGAATTTGAATGGCTCACGATTGATTTGGAAAGAACATAAAATTAATTAGGTTATTATATTTAATTATTTACATTATGAATAATCTTATATGTTAAGGTTATTTTGGTTGTTTTTATTTTTTAATTAAAAAATTAACTATAGTTAAAATTTATTTTGATTAAAAATGATGAAAAAGGACATGTTTTTACATTAAAAAAAATTCTAATAATATAAAAATAAATATGTTATTTATAATTATATGAAAATAAATATCATACTTTATAATGATATGATCTTGATTCCAGTACTAAAATCAAAACTTGTTTGTGGATAGCATGTGAGTTAGTGAAATGACTTTTGAGAGACTTCTATCTTGTTATGGTTTTTGTTCTTCTATTTGTCACATCTCTGTATCTTCAATGCGTACCTCTAAAGAGGAGATGTTGAAGATGGACGGCGGGATGAGGCCGGAGAAGCTGTTGTTGGAGAGGTCGAGCACGGTGAGGAAGGAGAGGTTTGCGATGTCCGGGGCGATGGAGCCGGATAAGGAGAGGCGGGGGAGGCGAAGAGCGGTGACTCGGTGGCTTCGATGGTTGCAGATGACGCCGGTCCAGGCGCAGATGGAGGTGTTGGTGGTCCATGTGTTGGTGAGGTTGTTGTGGGTGTCGGAGGTGATGTGGGCTTTGAAGGCTTGCAAGGCTGAGAGGTCTGTGGGGTTGTCTTGTGTTGTTGTTGTTGCTGCTAAGCTTGGTTGATGAGAAGATGTCAGTATGAAAAACAACAACAACAACGATGATGATGATGGGAAATACATTGTGTGCGCGTGTGCGTGCATCGCATGGTGAAGAGTCTGGGAGGTTTAAATAGAGAAACCAAAGTAGAGATGGCTGTGGAAAATCAATGCATATTGAAAAGACTGATTTCGAATCCCTTTTAAACAATGCCGTGTGGGGCCGGGGTGGGTTTTTTTTTCTTTGCCCTTTTGATGTATTTTCAAAGTCATTGGTCTTTGGCTTGCTCAAGCCACCAGCTCACCTGGTGTTTTTCGATTGAAGTGTTTTTGTTTTTTAAAGGGTTTCTAATTTTTTAATTCCATGTATAAACTATAAAATATACGATTTAATGGTCAATAACTTGCTTTATTAATTTATGGGAAGAATCTATTGTTAAATTATTTGATTTTTTTTATTAGTTTTTAAAAGAGACTAAAAGAAACATATCCTTTAAACTTAGATATTTAAACTGAAACATGAAGAAGTAAATTGTTTGGTTTTCTTATTAGTCTCTAAGATAGATTAAAAGAAACGTATCATTTAAATCTTGAGATTTAAATTAAAATATGAAAAAGTAAAAGATCGAAGTCTAAATCATATAGTTTATGGAAACTTAAAAATAAAAAACTATTTTTTAAAATATATTTAAAACTTTGAAGATTGAACCAACACGTTTTTTTTTTTTTTAGAAAAATGTGTGTGTAATATAATACTTATATTTATCAAAAAAAATATATATAATTGACTAAATTAAATACATTTTTTTTTATTCTTTGACTCAGTACATGCACCAATTTAATTATATATAACAAGTTGTAAAAAAGAAAAAGATGGAATAAGAAATGCATGAATAACCGTGTATATCAACTCTCTTGAAGATTTTTAATTCTAAATTCAACTTCTCGGATGCCACAGGCCCCGAGGATATTGTGAAATTTCCAAGGAATTTCAAACTATTTTAATTTTATATTCAATTATTCAAGATATTTGTGTCTTCTCAAAATATTTTAATGCGAATCGTCCGTCACATTTGTTTGTTTGTCTGTGAAATCAAAATTCTAAGATGCGGTTAATATCTAATCACTTTTTATAGAGTCCTTATCCTACTGTTTATGCCCAAATAAAAAATAAAAAATAAAAAACTAATAAGATTCTGTCTATTGTCACCTCTCTTTTTATTAGTCCACCAGGTTTCATCAAAATAATTATTCATTGATTCAGCGGTTTCATTTCGTGGTAAGGCATGCCCCGTTTTTTTAAATATTATATAAATAAATATGTGTAATTATTAGAATACATATTTCTTTATAAAAAGTTTAGGTTTTTTTTTATTATTATTGGTAATCAAAATGTACACATAATAATTACATTCTACATTTTGATAAAAAATTTACGTTACATAATATATACACTAAAATTTAAAATAGGACCTGAACATCATCTTACATTAATTGACATTCTTTTTTTATTTTTATAATATTTTGATGAACTCCCTAGTAATTAAGATTAGAATAGTATACGATTTTAAAGTTCCAAGAATAGAGTTGAGATCTCTGGCTTAAGTATAACATAACAATGAAAAAAATATTAAACTATTTGAATCCCTAGTATTATATGTAGTTTTGTTTTTGGTAAAAAAAAAAAAAACCAAACTGTATATAAACTAGAGAAATGTAGAATGTATAGGTCACTAACCAGCCTGTGAAGTCAAAAAGTGAAAACAATGGGTCCTCCGTACATTGTCCGCGTCCCTTCCACATACTGATGTGCCTGGTCCTGCAAGATCTTGAAAGTTGAAACGTCTTTATTAGTTCCAAACACAGTAGAAAACAAACACTTCCCCTACCAACTAATGTTGTTTTCTTAAGAAGTCACGAGACACTCATGAATTTGACTTGTTCACTCGTTTTTATAGCGGGCCCGGATCCTATCAGCACCCGTTCTCATCAGTCCAGTCGGTACTTGCACCAGTGGACTCACTGTTCATAGATCCCACTCGAAAAAGATGATGAGTCTATCGAATTAGATATCTCTTTGATTCAAATTGCATAATATATAAATCAAATTAAACAATCAATTATTTGATATATATTTTACTCTCCTATTGAATACTGATGATACTTAGAAATTTATATTTTCTTTAATAGCTGATTGGATTTAATAGGAGAGTGAAATATATATTTATCAATTGATTGTACAGTTCTATTAAAGAAGCTTCCATTAACGGAATACTTTTTCAAGACTCCCTTTTTCCTTCTCTCTCTATTTTATTTTCCTCACAATTTTTTTCTTTTTTATTAATTAATTTTTTTTTTTTTGTTTCGAACAGTTTGATGAAAAATTAAAAAATTAACAATAAAAAATCAATTAAGATAATAAAAAAACACAAAAGATAACTATAAAGAATAAAAAAAAAATATGTTTTAAAAAAAGGGTAAATAAAAAAAAACAAAAAATAAATATTTTGAACAAGAAAACCAAAAATGAAAAAAAAAAAAAAACTTTTTAAGAAATAACAACTGTGGGGGTTGATTTCTAGTCTTCCTCCACTGGGTCGGATTCTAAAAGCGATCCAGGTTTTGGTTGCGGGATCCGAGAGGATGTAGGTAGCTTCCCTTCGAGGCTGTCGAGGTTCCACTGGCGAGTTTCCTAGTTCCGTCTCCTGCTTCGACCACCTACAACTCACACCAGTATGATGTCGGCTAACACCCTTCTGACGCTTAAGTCAGTGATCACAGTTAGTGAAAGTCTACTTATGTCTATAGAGTTTGTGCAGGAAGAGTGAGAGTGTGAGTTCTTACATATCTCTTGAGGACAACGATGTCTCCCATTTTTCACTCAAAGAGGACATGTCTTCCTCGCTCCCAGGAGTGAGGTTAATGTGAATACGGACGAAATCGTCCAAGTGACATCGGGATCGACTGCCATGTACGATCTCAGAGCGTAACCAACTCCTGACAATAGCTCGTCACCGCTGTGTCAGAGGATATTATCTGCAGTTTCCATTATCTTCGCGAAGTGGACATATAAGCGTGTCTCTTCTGTCAGGCCAAGCTCTGTGGTCGGGCCACGTAGGGATAGCCAAAATCACAGTGTCTGGTCGGCTCATTCAGGTCGAGCGAAAGATAAGTCCTAGTTCTGGTCGGGCATCAATCTTATCCAATGCCCCGACTAGCCTTTCATAAGCTTCTCATGGCGGATGGTTCCATCCCTTCGTCGGACCTGCTGGGCTGAGCGTCGTTACCTTACCGTGGGCCGGCTAATTGGATAACCTTATAGGCCAACGAGATTCTGCAACTAAGCCCATCTTATATCCTATTCAAGTTCGATTTTGGTATTCGCGTATAACTTTATTCCCGATTCACACATATGCAAATTTGGTCTTCCACAACAGCCACTCCTCAAACTATAGGATTATTCTTATCTATTAATATGTTACAAAAAAAAAAAAAAAAAAATTTAAACAAAAATTGAAAATGAAACAAAAATAAAACTCTTTTAAACGTATGAAAACAATAAAAATCTTAAATCATGGATGGGATTTATTATTATCTACTAATATGTTAAAGAAAAGAATTTTATTTAAATATAAATAACTAAATCCCTATAAAATAGAAACAAGATAAATAAATAACAAAAAAAAAGTCCTACAATTTTTTTTTTTTGAAAAATGAATATCTTTTTAAGATGAGTATATGTTTAGCATAATTTCTTATGTTTAGAAAAGCAGTGCTCATGAAATGAATTTTGAACATTAGATGAACAAAAATCAGAATTGGACTACTTATTAATTGAACTAAATAATGAATAAATCAAACTGAATATTGAATAATTGAAATGAAGTACTTGTTAATAGAACTGAACATTGAATTAATCGAGCTGAAATACTTATTATTCAAACTGAACAATGAAGGAATCGAACAAAAATACTTGTTAATTGAACAGAACAATGAATAAATGAATTGAAAGTATTGAATAACTAATTAACGGAACTAAACTATTAATCAATCAAACTGCTATGCTCATGAATTGAACTAAACAAGATTTAGTCCAAGAAAAAACTGAAACTTTATACAACTTATCTACTTCTTTATTTTTGTCTCCTTTTAAAAAATTCTGTTATTTATTTATCTTGTTTATGTTTGATAGGAATTTAGTTTATTTGTTTTTTAAATAAAATTAATTTTCTTAACATATTCAACATATCAGTAAATAAGAATAAATCCCATGATATAAGGAATTTTTATGGTTTTTATTCCTTTAAAGGGGTTTTATTTTTATTTTTGTTTTCACTTTTTGTTTTTGTTTTAAATTTTTTTTTCTGTTTTTCTTTTTTTAACATATTAGTACTTAAGAATAAATCCCATGCTTTGAGGAATTTTCATGGTTTTAGAAAGATTTTTTTCTGTTTTAAATTTTTTATTTTCTATTTTCTCTTTATTTATTTTTTTGAAAACATATCTTTTTTTAATTCTTTATAGTTATCTTTTGTGTTTGTTTTTTTTTTCTATTTTAATTGATTTTTTTATTTTTATCATTTTTATCATTCTATTAGAAACAAAAAATACATTTATTTAATAAAGAAGAAAAAAAACTCACCAGCTGGGTTGACAGAGAGGGGGACGAGGTGAAATATTAAATTGTGGATTAGAAACCAGATTTAAAAAAAGTGCTCCGTTGGTTGTTAACGTTAACTGGCGGGGGTTGAGATTTCTCCGGTTATCAGTCCAGGTGTCAGCCTCCCATAGGTTACTTATAGAACTTGATGTAAGTATGTTAATTATCCAAAAAAATATCAAATCCGTATCCGAAAATACAGAAAAAATCAATATCCGAAAATCGTATCCGAACCAAATTATCCGTATCCAAATTTTTTTGAATCGGATCGGATATAGCTTATATCCGATCCGAAAAATATCCATATCCGAACTCTTATTTTATTTATATATATGTTAGAATTAGTTTTAATCCTTAGATGAAAATTTACTCATGATCTAGGACAAAACACAAACCTATTTAACCATGTTAGACACTTGTTTAACTATATTAGGATTTGTGTTTTTATGTCTTTGATGGATACCTATTTAACAATGTTAGGACTTAAGATTTTATAAATTCTTTATATTTTAATCTGGTTCGGATATTTCGATATTATCCGAATCCGTATCTGGATTTTTTGATCGGATACGGATATGTGTTTTAAAATATCCGTCGGATATCAGGTACGGATATTTTGTCGGATATCCAATTCAGATACGAATTTAAGCCTATCCGATCCGTATCCGTCCGATTGACAGGCCTAACTTGATAGCTACAAGTGCTGATAGGATCCGATCCCACTTTTATAGCACACAGTACATACTGAACAAAGCGAGTCTGGCCAGAATGCCAGATATGATAGTCGGGTCATCTAAAGTGTGTTATAGATTTCTCTATGTAACAACCAATGCATTTTCTTCGTATGTAAACTCTTATCAGTAAAATATTCTATCATCATTGATTGTTCTAGGGAAAAACCTACAGATAAAAATGTATTGGTTACAACAAGAAAAAACTTGTAGCACACTACAAATGATCTAATATGACGTTTGATAACTTTGTACAAACTATTATAATAACTCTTGAAGGAAGACCGGAAATAGCATGGCTATGTTAATAAATTACAATATCATTTCATCTCATTTTTGTATAAAAAAATTCACAATACACTCATCATGTGCATTCTAAAACATATCACATATTTCCCATACATTACAAACACAAATAACTGATATTAATTTAGAATTATCATTTAAAACCTAAAAAAAAAAAATAGAATTATCATTTATCCAATTATAAACTTTTATGCATCTCTTATCCACGATCTTCAATTTACTTAAACGTGAATCAAACAAGAAGAAGATAGACTTTTATGTTATTCAATTAAGAATACAAAAAAAAAAAAAAAAGATGATAAAAAAAAAAATCTTAACCGTGCATGAATTTGTTATATCCCGGTATAGTTGTTTATGGATAAAATTACTGTAAATTGTAAAACCTTCCAAGATATAATGATATAATTATACAGTCAATGAAAAGACCATCAGATATGAGCGCATGCAGTACCATCATGTCATTTTGAATTTGAATTGTGTAGCAATTTCAAAGCAAGTCAGCTCCAATATGTTTTATGGGTGCATTTATGGAAGTAACAGAGACATATTATACCTTGTGATCTTAAGGTATTCACCATTCAGTAGCTTCATCGTCCCCACCATCTACTTCGGTCGTGCTATCTCTCTCTCATGTTATCTGGAAAAGAACACAAACCCAAGAATAATGCTTGTATTAGTTGTTGTATTCAAGAGAGGGATATGATTAAAATACACAAGAAACACGGACAAACTAAAATATCAATAGAAAACCAAAGAGTAATTTGATAAACCTGTGAACGCCTTTACATTACACACAATGTTATCATTGAAGTTGCAATCATACAAATAATTCAAGAGATAAATTTGAATACAAGCATACAATCCAGTCACTCAAATGAAACTAGTATACATGAGAAGCAGTCAAGTAACAAACTTAAGGATAAAAAAATATTATTTTTAACTTCAGATTCACTGCTCGCCCTGCAAATTACAGTAACCTGACTATATAGTCAATGGGGTGTGGTTGGTAACAATGAGCCAATTAATGTGACATGTTGGTTATTCTGCACCAGGACCGATGTTATTGTTTGGTGTCATCACTTGGATTCCTTTCTTGAAACAAAGCCTTTGAGAGGGATCTAGACAATTCAATTTCAGGATGCCGGGGCTTCTTGTCTGTCATCGGGGTCTCACAAACCATGTCATAGCGAGCCGTATGCCGTTTCCTTCTCTTGGATGGTTTATAGGATGACTCCGGTGTTGCCTTTGTGGTATTAGGCTGCCTTGGCGCCCACACTCTCATCAAGTCTGGAGTCCAGCTTGTGAATGATGAGAACCTTCGAGCTCTATTTCTTCTCTCCTGTGCCTTTGTTATCCAATTCAAGTTATCTCGGTGTTGTTGAGAATCATCCTCATCATTTCGAGGAAAATGTGGGGACGATTCTCTTGCGGCTAATGAATTTCTGCAGAAGGAAGATCTGGAGATGTCTATGTTGTCATCTCTGTGGATTCCATCACCATCATTGCTGTTCGGCAGAGAATCTTCTTCATCTCCTTCGTTGAAGGGAAAGAACTCCATCTTCGTGTATATTTTAGAAATGACATCTCCAAGTGATTGAGCATACCTGCAATACACAGCATTTAGACAATTTACTATAACATGAACCCATTTTAGTCTATTAAGCACCACACCTCATGCTTGAATATAAATGCTGGTAGTCTACTAATCCAAATGGACATCGATTTCTAGATCAGAAGATGTGTGGTCAAAGTTTGTTGAGGAAAAAATTACATGCATTAACCTAAATATTCCTAATAATGAAAAAAAATTAGATGATGAGGGACCCCAACATTTAAATTTTTTTTTCTTAATGATGGGAAAACCCTGGATGCACATAATCATCCACTAACATGTGCATCAGGTAAGCCCGTAGGATTTGAACCCAAGGTCTATGGGGAGCAAACCCATGTCTTTATCCAAAGTGCCAACCCCGTGTGGGTTTTATTAATGAAGGCATAACACATCTAAATGTAAATACTTCAAATACATAAAGCAGATCAGGTCTTGCCAGAACACACTTGCACAGAATACATACCGAAAAGAAGGAAGATTAATGATCTCAAGCAAGTGATTACTCTTATGAAAATTTGACCACTGGGCGGTACACCATTTCAGTCTCTTCCACAAAATTCAAGTAAAATCCCATGCTCTCCAACCTAACAGAAGAATTTTATAATAAAAAAAAAGCCTTTCAAAGTAGCTTATGAGAGCAACATCTTTTGAACAAAGAGGACTGAAGGCAGAGCCGAATTAAGTTATGTGCCCATTAACTGTGAAGATAAAAGGCCAATCCCACATATGGAGAGGTGCTGGGAGGAGAGAGACTAGATACAGCCCTAGCATTTGAAACTATTCTGCACAAAGTAACCACTCTCAGAACTCAAACCCAGGACTTTATACTATCAGCCTGAGCACTTTGTCACTCCAAGCAATAACCCCATTAACTTTGAAGATGCCCATCAAAAAAGTTATGAAGATTAACTTTTCCTTGATCCAGTAGTGACAAGGACCAAGAAGAGTTTGATAGCATAGTATTTCTAATGATTCTAGCAGCACAACAATCAAATCTATAGGCTGATTACTGGGTCTAAAACTGACCAACTTTTTTACTAGCTTTGGTGGTATCCACAAATTAAATAACAATACATGAACATGTTTCCACACATCCAACCTAGTTCTGTATTAATGGAAGCATCTTCCTCAAATTCTCCTTTTTTTTTTATTGGGACAAAGTATTGGAAAGAATCAGACTGGGTTAATTATCAACCATGAGCACTAAATAAGTCACCCCTCCCAATTATCATTAGAACTTGCAATTATCAATCTTAATTCATTGCGACAACTTGTAAATAAATATGATATTTTCCAACCAATAAGACGTTTACAAGTTGACCTAATTACCTACCACCATGTATGATGATCCTATGAATACAAACAGAAATTATTATCACTTTAACCACACATTGTGCCGGCATTCTGCTTCTTACTTCTTGAAGCATCCCACAAATGAAGGGCATTTCAAGACCTGCTAAAATCCCTACAAAGTTTAATCTTTCTCCATCTCCCTGGCACTAAGCTCCTTAGAAAGTCTTCATCTTATGCCTGGAGTCTGTTCTAACCATAGTACTGGCATTGTTTTAACAATTGGATGCTTACTGCTACTATTAAAAAGGGCAAAGAGCAATGTTTAATACAGAGTTGGCCCCACAACCACAAACAGTTGCAAGCAACCAACAATCTATTGCTCGATTCCAACTTGAGCTTCAAGTGTTCAAATGAGCATTCGTGCAAACAAGTGATAGCAGGGTCTCTTTTTTAGCAGAAAAGATGATCTAGACGTTTGATCTATTGATATAATTACGAACAAAAACTCACATACTCTTGATAATTAGGAACGAGGTTTTATTGATGAGTAAAGTTAAGCATGTAATATACAAGTTCAACAAGCCTCTAGCCAAATCAAAACTTTCACTTCCCTTGAGTGTTATTGATGGGATACCTTTTCTTTATGATCCTTCCAGCAAAATCAACAAGACTCTCGCCACCGAAGATGCCCCCTTGCAGATTGAACTCAATGTTCCCCAACAGCAAGCAGATCTCTTTCACCATTTTGTGCTTTAGATCTTCTTCAATGCTGGTGCCCACTCTCGACTTAAGTATCTCCATACGAAACAATATCTGCAATTCATGCCTTAAGCGAATTAAGGAATATATGAACATATGATTGACTGACAAAAGTCCCTATCTATAAGAATCACCAGAATAATCTAAAAAGGAAAAAAAATCAGGTTGGTAAGGATACTCTCTGAGTTTATCTCTTGAGGTTTTAATGGCGGGATCAGGATCCAAGGTGAGCAACGGACTAGAGCCTTTGTATTTCACCACTAAATCCTTGGGCTTTGTCAACAACAGCCCTACCAGTTCATCAGCAACCTTGGCACCACAATTATCATCTGTTTTGCTAAAGATCAAATCATCTGTATCTTTTTTCTGATAATTCTGGTACAAACAATGAATAGACAAGCCAACCAGACGCTCGGCAAAACCTCCCAAATCCACATCCTCACAACACAAGCCATGATGAATCTTTTGGGCAATGGTACTAAGAAAATCCTCCAAATTATCTGGGTGTACAAATTCTGGAGCCTCCTCATGTCTCGATCCACTGAAAGAATTTTCTCCAATCAAAGGAGAAGAGGTAACACTTAATTCTGCATCTTCTTCCAGCCTTGGGACTCGCTCTTCCGTTCCTTCTTGGACACCTACTTCATCCTTTTGCTTGTATGGCTCAATTTGGCAATCAGAGCCCAATTTCGTTATCTGCTTAATCCAACATTTCAAGAAACGCAGCTTCTTTGAGTTACTGTATTTTTTGGAAAAATACACATCTTCCAGTTGAATTCTAGGATCAACATCGTTGATTGTCAAATCGGATGATTGGCTAAGGACTGCTTCACAAAATGAGCTCCAATTGAGATCTAGAGGCAAGTTCGAGGCCTTCTTGTTTTTTCTTCTTCTGTCATCTGTGTCTTTCGAGGCATTTAAAAGACAGGAATCCTGAGATTGAAAGGGAGAAATATCACAGCACTCCTTTAAATGACCAACAGAAGAGTCATTGATACTATACACTGGTGCACTGTCATATATGGAGAGAACAGCAGAGTGAACCAAAAAGGGTTTAAGGAGTCCAAAACTAGTACTCTTGCCATCTTTGTCAGAGACAGATACCAAAGCAGAATAGTTCCCTTTATAAAGAAACGCAAGAAAGATAAGCCAAACCGGACTCCCTGTTTTCTCTCCATGAAGCATCTCAAGAATCCTATCTACAAAGAACTCACACGAAGATTCTCTTTCCCCATCTTTGTCACATTTCACAGGAACTCCACAAAGTAAAACGATGCCATTAATTTTTCCATCAATCTTTGCTGCCTCAGTCCGCCTCCAAATTTTCATAACTCGGATACTAGTGGAATCGTTTCCAAATAATCCAAAATTTCTGACTTGCCCAGACACACCTGATACAGAAAACACTTCAAGATCACAGCATTTGCATGACAAGGAGTTCCCTCTAACATCCGATATCTCCAGAATCAACGCCGCACTGCCCAATCTGACACCACATTCAAAATTTAACCCAATTCTCGGATAAATCAGTCCAAAAGGAACCATAGAAGAACCCAAAACAATTGCATCCGTCGAACAACAACCCCAACTCAACTTCCTAATCGCCTTCTCGAAAAAACCTAACCCCAACTGAGAATCGCAGCTGACATCAACCCAGCTGAAATGGATATCCCTACTGATAAGACCCTCACTCACAGATTTAAACATCTGAGAGAAACTCTTAACTAAAGCATCCACATCATCGCCGATTTCAACTTCCATGAATTCAGACAAACATTGAATCGACCGGGGGAAGGGCAATAAAAGAACGATCAAATTCGATCGGATGACGGGGAACGACCGCGTACCTTCGACCTGTGGCTCCCAGGCGTAGTCATGGATGAGCTGGACCAGAGATCCGGCGATCGCCGACGCCCGAGGTGCCGATTGATGCAGATCCGAGCCGTCGATGTGCGAGAGGAAATTTAGGGTTTGGGAGAGGGAGATGAGGGTTTCGGTGGGGCGGTCGAAGGAGAAGGAGGAGGGGGACCTGCCGAGGAGGGAGTGGAGTTTCGAAGTTGAGAGGATTGGAGAGAGGGAGGAGAAGAAGAACTTGGAAGCGAAGAGGGCGGTGGTGGTGGAGAGGGGAGGGAAGGAGAGGAGGCGGCGGGAGGTGGCGATGATGGAGGAGATGTAGGTTTGAGGGTTTGAGAGGCGGAGGAGGGGGTCGAGGTCGACGAGGAGGACGATCCGCTGCGTCTGTGAGAGATCGGACGGCTCCATTTCGATCCTGACCTCTACAGATCGAGAGAGAGAGAGCGAGAGAGGTGAAAAAGAGTTTCGAAATTATGGCGGGAAAGATAGTGATATGGTCACCCTCAAAAGGGGGGGAGCGTGTTGGTTTGAGAGGGGTGAGAATAGGGACACGTGGAGGGTTTATCTGTAAAGGGTGGGAGGGGATTTTTTAGCTGTCTGATAGGGATCATGATTACGTGGCATGATTATGGGAGGCTCGCTTTACATGCGTGGGTTTGGGTGGACCCCAACCGTGGACCTTTTAATCCACCGAAGGGTGTCTGATACAATGGATACACTGATTGGATGGCTCTATATGCATTACCAGGTGCGACTCATTCATACGTGTGGACTTTGTCATTCATTGGGGGGGGGGGGTGTTGTAGCTTATCTGAAAGTGATTAGTAGAGACATTTTTTTAAAAAATATTAATGATAAATGAATATGTAATCAACGTATATTTTTTTAATGAATGGAATGAATAGATTATTAAAAAAAAATTATGATGGATCACACAAGCAACTGTAAAGAACCTTAAGCCCATTTGGATTAATACATGGACGGATTACAAACATAGCTTTTTGGTGTTTTTTACATTTTATTCAATAAATGACTACGATTAAAACTCTCCAAAAATAACATTTTAAAAAGTAGAGTTGCTTTTTCAAAAACAAGAATTTGAAACTCACTTTTAAATGGACCCTTAGTATTTTCATTCTTGATTTAAACATTTTTAAAACCGTTCTTATAATACTCGTACATTCAATCATTCACGGTACCTTTGACTTTCTCTCATCTAAGCATTTTCTAGTTTGGATTAGTATACATAGTTTATGAAAATACAGAAAAAGTGCATTTTTATTATATTTCATATTTTTCTTATAAATATAAATCCTTGATTTGGTAATTATATATACATCTTAAAAAATTTAAACACTTTGAAAATTCAAAATAATAAAAAAAAGGTTTATGATTGTCCTTTGACATTTTCTTTCCACGAACGTCATTCTCGAACAACTTTTATTGATAGATCTTCAACACTTAAATTTCAAAATAATATAAAAAAAATCTGAAAATAAAAAAACCTGTATGGAACTGTTCAGGCAAGCCTGAACACAACCAGCCCAACTTCATAAAACTTAAAAGCATATAAGACTGATTAAAAAACATTCATGAAATCATGAAATATTAGATCAACGACCGCAAACGTGGCATTAAAAACATGCCGGCCGCACTATTAACCTTTATTTGGTAGGACAACAGTTGTGTTTTTTTTTTGTCCTTTTGAGGCGAATCCTGGTTGGCACCATTCACAATATCAGGAATCCAAACTCCCCCCCAATCAAACCTTCCAGTTCATCATCTATATATATATATAAATAAAAACAAAATCCAAAAAAAAAAAACAAAAACACCCACACAAAGCACACCCAACATAACAATCTCTAAAAACAGCTTAAACAGAGGACCCATCATCGACAATGTCGTGCGCGCGCGCGACATGATGGGTTGTCTCTTCATCCTCGCTTTCCTTCTTCTCTTGGGCTCCTCGCGCGCCGAATCCTCCGGCGCGGCATCACTGGACGCCGTCCTCCGTGACTCCGCACTAGGCGCGCTCGCGAGCCACCGACGCACGGGCGTCGCGTACAGAGTCCCCGTCCCCGTCAACCTCTCGGGCGTCGAAGCCTCCGTCATGAGAGTCAGAGGCGGGAGCCTCCGCAGCCGCGGCGCGAGCTTCGAAGGCCTGACCATCCCCCCCAACACGACAACGTCGACGCCTTATGCGCCGCGGCTGATGATCCTCCACGAGAACCTCCGCAACTGGTCCGACACGCACTACGCATTGCCCGGCTACGCATTCGCGACACCGGTCATCGGTTTCTTGGCCTACAACGCATCCGTTCTTGACCCAATCCACGCAGAGAAGCTGGAAATCGATGCGAACGGAGACCCAATCTCCATTGGGTTTGTAAATTTCGAATCTCTTAATCCAACGATGCGGTGCGTTCGATTTGGCGTCGATGGGTCAGTACGGTTCGATAGTGTCGTTGCGGGGAACGCGTGTTTGACGAACCGGACCGGGCATTTTGCGATAGCGGTCCCGACGATGAATTCGCCATCGCCGGCACCCGAGGGGGCGCGAATTACGAGGAAGGGGAGGAGGTGGAAGGTGTGGGTGGTGGCATTTGGGGTGGGAGTAGGTGGGGTGGTTATGGTGGGGTTGGTTGGGGTGGCTGTGGTGAAGGTTATGGAGAATAAGAAAATGGAGGTGAGTGAGGAGGGGGAGGCGTTGGGGGCCATGTGGGTTGGTAGGAGTAGGATGCCTTCAGCTGCACCAATGATTAGGACTCAGCCTTTGATTGATGATGAACATGCTCTTTGAAAGTTGAAAGTCTCTTTTAATTTTTGTTTTGTTTTGGTTTGTTTTGTGGCTTTGTTTTTTTGTTTTTTTTTTTATTGTTGTTGTTGTATCTTCGGTTGGCTTTTTTTAGAGTTTGATGAACATGGTAGAAGAGACATTCAACAAGGTGGTTGTGGTTTGTTGAACTTTTTAGGCTCCAGTTGAAGACGGATTTAACTGTTAGCTTTTATTTTAAAATTGAATTTGTATTAAATTGTCTCTCCACGATAATGAAAAAACTATCTTTTCACATTTTTTTTTGTATGCAGCTATAGTTTTTTTTATTTAAAAACGAGTTTGAATATATTCAATTTCTTGCAAATTCAAAATCATTAGAAACTCGTTTATAAATGAGGCCTGATTTAGCATTTTAGAATCTTAAAATAGTTGGATCTGCATTTTAATTAGTTGATTTAGCATTTGGTATCTTAAAATAGTTTATGCGGATCTAATCCGCATCTCTCACCATGTTTTTATAAAACATGTTCATAAGTTTAATGTATAAAACTATTAGTTTTGGAAAAGCTAAAGAAAGTAGTTTTTTTGAAAATTGGTTTGAAATGCAACTTTTAAGTTAATCTTTATTTTTCAAATTCACACCCAAAAAGTCGTTTAATGTTTCTACAATCGCATATATTTGTTGAACATATCAGGGAAGGTCATTTTTATTAAAAATGATTTTTTTTAATAAGGGATTCTTTCAATGTCCTATATAGTTGATCCATATGTTTGTCGCGTGGAGGATATAGATTCCATGATGCTCTACCCACTCTTCTTTTAGGAGGATCAAAAATGAAAAGTCTTCTTTCTTATGATTTTTTTCTAAAGTCTAATGAATGCCTAAAGTTCTCTTTATAAAGTCTAATGTATGCCTAAAGGCCCGGAATCCCCAACAGTTCACATGCCCTCCTCGTATATTATGTCATAATATAAATGTGGGCGCCTAATTTTCTGGCTACCCTAAGCGGGTTGGGTCGAGGATCCTATTGGATCTGACCCAACAAGACGATGACCCATCCGACTTAGGCCAAAGCAAACTCGGCCCAAAGGCTCACATCCGTTCAGCTACAACAAGCCAAGTCAGTATTTATCCACTTACATACCGCCCTGATCTTCTTAGATATATAGCATTAACTACAATTTAAATACATTCAATGTTGATATATAATACCAAATCAAGTTATCATTGACTTTGTCCATAGAATCCCCATCAAATATGGATTTACATATCAACTCATAATTGACCAAATCTGATGATTTTATCTATTGTCTCTTCATGACATGAATTCTGGTCTGTCCAATGGAAAAGAGTAAATCAGAAACCCTAATCACAATAAATCCTCTATAAATAGGGGAGTCGATCAAAAACCCTAATCACAGTAAATCCTTTATAAATAGGGGGCAAGAACACATTCATGTGGTAGGCACAATTCTTTTGGCTAAAACCCTTTTTTGGCCGTCGGAGGGTCTTTCGCAGGTGGTCTTTTGTAGGTCTCCACCTCCCTGTGTCAGCAGCGCTCAAGAAGTCCTCACCGGCGGAAGACGACGGAACCAGACGAAGGAGAATGGAAAAGACCGAATCTGTTTACCCGAACCCGGTAAGCAAAATTTCTGCCCCTCCAATAACGTATATAAAAAAATCGGTAAGACAATAAAACATATATATAATTAATTACATACAGGGGTAAATTTAATAACTCATTTTTAATGGTATTGTGGATTTTTTTTTGTTTACGACTCAAAGATGATATATTAATTATTAGCAGATGGGGTTATTTTAAATGGAGAAGTCTTGAAATTTGACTAGTTGGTAGCTTGGTAGGGGTCCATGTGTGGTCCGTATCATCGTATCATTTATATGACCTCCAGCTTTAATTATCATCATTTTAAACAAGTTCCTTTCATGATACCCTAACTGTTGACTTATCATATTCTTGGACTCTGACACCAACCTTTCTTTGCGTTTCGTTATAGAAAGATGGCCCGAACATTTTCACCAAATAAAAAATATATATAGCCAGAACATTGCTATCAACATCATGGATGTATTCAGAACATGCCAGCGTGGGACAGTTTCATTGGCTTACCTAGCTTTTTGTTTGCATGTGTGTGAAATGCAGAGAAGCAAGTAGAGCATGAACTTGTAAACAACCCCCCTCCCCCGGGGAAAAAAAAGAGGAGAAAAAAAACAGAGAACAGAGAACAAGAACAACTTTGGAATAATCTCTAATGCATTCTTTATTCATTCATAAAGCTTATATAGCCAAACACCTAACAACTCCCTACAATTTAGAGATTCTCCCTCAATCAATAAATCTAAATAAAAAAAACTAATTAAGCATTGAATAAAAAAAACTAATTAAGCATATGAATAAGAAACTAATTAAAGCTAAATAATTGATTCATCAATTCAGTATGTCAATCTTCTTGAGATCTGACTACCAGCCTTGCACGTCCACGTTCCACACCTTCTGAACGCCCCGCATGAGCCGAACGCTTAGAATAAACATGCCAACTTAGAGATAGGTCTAGCACCAACCGATCATAATGTGTGTGAAACGGACCAGGTGACACTCGAATGGCACAAGACACAATACATTAAGAACCTAACATAACACGTCATGACAAATTTTAACACAGCATATCACAAACACATTAAAAGTACATGAACTTCCTCAAATCAGTCATGTAACACGTTGAACCATTCTTACACAGCACTGCACCTCCATAGTAGGCACGACATATAATATGTTGATTAAATGTATTGTTTCATTGTTATAACAAGTATATGTAATGAGTTTGTGTATATATATATTGTGTATATAATGTTAAGAAAAATTAAGTTTAAAATTTTAAAAAATTGTAAAAAAATGACAAGCCAACCCACGAGGCCTATGGGCGGCCGTTGGCCCAATCCAGCTGTCCCAACACAATCCATATTACACCTTTAAGCTTCATTTACGAAACACATGCCAATGGATGTAAAGTGTTTTTTGTTGCGATCGTTTCCCACGAGTTGATGGCCTGGGGGCAAACTCTGTTTGATGGGACGTTTCAACGTGAGTTTGAAAAGATTATGGATTCGTAAGAATCTGATTTTTTTAAATTTATTTTTAAATAATAAAAAAAAAAGATGTAGCTTAATAAAAAATTAGAAACATTTTTATAAATAAATGACTAAAAACTAGTTTTTTCATAATTTGTAGAAATAACTTTTCGCAAATTCACTTTTAAACTCAACTTTTAAGAAACAGCTAGTTCTCAAATCCACATCTAAACACATCATGAGTCATGTTAACAATAAAATTGGTAATTTTTATGACAAACCCAACTGTGCTGGTTAATTCGGGAGATCTCTTTCCCACAATTAGTTACGGGTTTGATGCTCAACATACCTTCATAGTACTAATCTATCGGTCCATTAGGTGTTTTTGTATATATTTAAAAGAAATAGTTTGGATCATTGGGTAAAATGGTATGAGTGTATCAATGTCTTTTATTATATAAGAGTGTAACATTTTTCTTTCAGAACTCTATTATACTCAATCATATATAACTCGTTAAAAATTTATCGCATTTACTATATATGATACCATTCAATTTATTGGAATACATAATGAGATATATGATTTTAAAAAATAAAAACTAATGTGTGTTTTATGTTTTAGATTGTAAAATGGATTGAGTGTAACATTTTGGGGCAAGTTCTGGTTTGGACTCTCCTTTGAGCCCAGCCCAGTTTTCTTTTGCCTTCTGGATGAGGTGATGGAAAACCTCCCACCTCTTCCGCTCAATTTCAACGATTCTAATTTTTTTTGGTTCTTTTGATTTTCAAAAAAATAAATAAAAAATGCGCGCCATTTCGATCTTCACTTCCCCAAACGTCCTCCCTCAATCCCTACCCGCCAACGCCCACTTTCGATTTCCCACCAAAATCTGCCCCCCTCTTTCCCCAAATTGCCCTCCATGTCCTCAAACCCGGCGATCCGGAACCCTAATTGCCGCCTCCAGGTCACCTCCCGAGGCGGAGCTTTCGGACGCCGACGAGGAGTGGCTGAAGAGGCTCCCCGAGAAGAAGATGCCACTCTACGCTCACAGCCTCCCCTGCATCGAAGCCTGGCTCAAGAAGCTAGGGTTTCGGCAGAGCCGCGACGATCGCGCCGTCTGGTTCGTTGAGATGTCTGACTGGCACGCCAATCTCTCCCTCGACGTCACGGATCTATGTATCAGGTTCAGACACTGGGGGGTCTGTCTGTGGATTATGGATTTTGCTTTCTTTTGATTGTTGATGAGGACGAGAGATTTCTTTGGTTTCAGGTACTTGAAGAGCGGGCCGGGGAATCTCGAGAAGGATGTGGAGAGGAGGTTCAGCTATGCCTTGAGCAGAGAAGATATTGAGAATGCTATACTTGGAGGGCCATAATTTGGGAAAATAGTGTTCTTTGATCGCACCTGGTGAATTTCGCTTGCTTCTGTTTTAAGGAATATTATTTGAGTTGTAGATCTCCCATTATTTATACTGAAGTCATTGTAATGCTTTTGCACCTCTTATTTTATCAAAAAGCGAAAAACTGTTCACTGGTTGATGTGTTATTCGTTGTTAGTGATTGCTGATATTGAATATGAAATGCTACTTCTGTTACAACTATTTTTTTTTCTCTATGACCATTTCTGATTTACATGTATTGCATCAAAACAAGCTTCGTTCAGGTACATGTCATTTTTGGTATGTGTCATTACTCTATAAGTTTTAGGGAGCTCTACCGAAAATTTTGGATGTATGAATATATCATAATCTGCATATTTGTATTGGGTAAAACTTTAACTCAATAAACTTGGGAAGATTCTTGTGTGATATAAGGGAAGAAATGCATTTTTGTCTCCCTTGCTTCTTCAATTAACTACCATATTGCCTCTTTTCTTTTTACATGTGCCAAAGTCGATCATCAGGTGCAAGTGTCATTTTTTTTTATGGAGGGCAGAATGTCCACCAGTTTTATGTTTTATATTTTAATTGGAGTATATTTTTAATAAGGGTCCTCTCACAAAGGAGACGAGGGATCTACAATAAAAGTAAAAATAACTAAAGCTTAAATAAATAAAATAAGTCGAGGTCCTTAGACAAAGAACCCCGTTATTACACCACAAAAACTATTGTCACCCACTCCAACTTGTACCCATAATCGATCAAATCAACCCTTCACCAAGGATCACCTTCATCCAATTCCGTAGAGAGTTTGTAATCACCATCCAAATGTCCACCAGTTTTATTAAAACTAGGCAAACATCCAAATGTGGAGATGAAGACTATCCTGAAAAATAAAAAGATTAGAAGAATGCATTCAAACCAACAACCTACTCAATAATAAAATATCCATTCCCATGGATAATTAACATGCGGTTACCCAGGTGAAAGTGTCACTGTAAAATTATTCATGTAAACATTCCTAAGATCAATCTGCCCAATCATGATACGCTGTAAAAGTTACGGTGGTCTTTACCCTCTTTCCATGTTTTGACACAGAATATGTGTTATATTATTGTTACCAAATTCCTGTTTGTACACATTCTCAACCATGAAATTATTCCTCATGGACCTACCATCTGCGGCTGCTCTCAGTGGCATATAATGTGGATAACAATTTGAATTAAAAAAACCAGAGGAAAATAGAGAAAATAGAATCTTCTCTTCATCTGCAGGCCATGTAAAGAAACAGCCTCGAAGAGTTATGTAGCAGCATTAGGCTGAGTACATGGAGTGGCTATTTGCATTTGCAGAGTGAGACCAGTATTCTTTGACAAGCATCCTAAACAAAGATCCCTCTGACTTCATGAGTTTTGCCGGCTCATCGAACTCCACCAATCTCCCTAAAAAGAAAAGAAATAGGATGAGAAGTTTGCCCTTAAACTTTTACAGTGGATTTTGAGCTATGTTGAGTTATTCAGAATATACACAAAGGCATATGTCCTGGAGGAATTTAGCAGAGAAATTGATAATGGTGTTAATAAACATTCAAAATGACAAAGAGCAAAATTACTCTAGTACAGAACCAAGGTCTTTGCATTGTAAGAAGTAGGATGAAACAATTAAATTGTAAAAAAAAAATTGCAGCTACTAAGCACCAATATATACTTGATAAGCATAAGTCTATATGCATTTACAAAATGAGACTGCTTATAGGTGGTTAAATTATCATATCTATTTTAACACATGCATTTACATAAGCCTAGTCTGCATGCATCTCTGTTGACTAGAGCATCATAAGATGGAGAGGGTTTAGACATGGACATATTCCATGGGGATAACAAATTCTCATGCAAAGTTCCCAATAGAATGGAAAATTTTAGAACAATGCTTTCCAGCTCAGGGTCCTAGAAACTTTAAAATTTGCAAGATTTGATCCTGTAAAGACTGCCAACATTAGGCCATCACCCAAATGAATGGGTAGTTTATCAGAAGCCTTGGGCCTCTCAAGAAGGTTCACCCTTAGATGCATTTGAACTGCAAGGTTGTAATCAAACTCCAGTAAAATGAATATAATACATAAACATACCATCGCTAATAGCAAGCACCATTGTGCAGTCCATTACAGTTGGTATTCTGTGGGCCACTGTGATGACGGTGCAGTCTGCAAATTCGGTTCTTATGGTCTTCTGGAGGATTGAATCTGTTGCATTGTCAATTGATGCTGTAGCCTCATCAAGCACCAGTATCCGGCTGCTTCTTAACAAGGCACGTCCCAGGCAAAATAGCTGTCGCTGCCCCATGCTCCAATTTGATCCATCTTCAACAACTGCAAGGACAGATATTCAGGTTGCACTGTATTAATTTTCAATGAAAAAATATTTAGGCTATCTGTGCCATTTTTTCAATATATTAAAATCTTACCCAGTGAATCCAGACCCAGCTCCTTCTCTTTAACGGCTTCTTGAAGCTGACATTTCTCTAGAATCTTTGCAACATGCAAGAAACTGCATTCAGTAATTTAAACAACAATACAGATAAACTGCAGTTATCTGTAAATATGAAGGGCTTCACGAAAGACTTTTTCTGTTTTTTTTAGTCTCATATGAGCAGCCCTTTGTGCTTGGAGTGTTCATATGAGCTCCCACATTGATCAATGCAATCAAGAAAGAGATAAAACAAGTTTCTTTGGGTTTTAGTCGGCAAGCACCTCTCCTATCTGTGAAAGAGGTCAAGTGATCAAACCTTCGGGAGCACCATTCTTCAAAAAAAAAAAAAAGTTTCTTTGAGTTTCTGCCTTCATTGATCTCATTCCCAATTTTTGTTCCTTGAATTCATTACGCTATTTCAAACCCAAACTAAGGTGGCATTTGTACTGTCACAGAGGCTTTGTTCATGGTCCTAAAACTTTTTTTTTGAGCTAAATGATCCTAAAACTTGGAGAGCATTTCCCATTCTAATTGTTGATATCAGAGATTACCTTCCATATTTCGTCGTCGGTATGTTTTGACAGTGGGTCCAAATTGAATCTGACTGTTCCATGGAAAAGGGTTGGATCTTGAGGAATTATACCAAGCTTAGACCTCAAATCATGAAGGCCGATCTCAGAAATATTGAGGCCATCTATGATGATTTTCCCCCCTGCTGGTTCAACCAGACGGAATAAAGCCCCAATCAGGGTTGTCTTCCCACTGCCTGTTCGGCCGACTATTCCAATCTTGTGTCCTCCTTCAAACACGCAACTAATGCCATGAAGAACGAGGGGGGTCTCTGGCCTGTACCTTATCTGTGATAAATTGCATTCGGTCAGTAATCCTCATATATTTTAAGATTCTGGTTCACGGGTTTATCCTCCCCAATCTATAACTTTAACCCAAATGCTATTGGTGTACCATATCCCACAGGTTTACCTTCAGATCCTGAAACTCCACTCGGCCAACAGCAGGCCAATTGGGTGTGGGGCGGTTGCCTTCTATTACTTCGGGGGCCTCGCTAGGTATGTACATGTATTGGATTAGCCTTTCCACCGAGATGATGTAATTGGAGAGTATGGTCTGATTTCTAATGGTATATATAAACGTCTGATTCAGTGAAAGGCCATATGACAGCGCCATCCCAACAAATCCTGCATCAGAGGTTTAGAATGAATGGTGACTGGTTTAAAATTTGGCATGGTAAGTTTATGATAGAATCTCTGATAACTAGCTAGGAGTGATTCATATCTGATGATTGGAAATATCAGTGATGACAGTATGACACCATAAACTTACCAGAGCTTAAGGTTCCTTGTGGAAGGAGAGCCATTGCTAATGCTGAGGAGCAAAGGACAATGGCACTCAGCATTTCCAAGCGTTGGATTAACCACTCATTTGCTGTGAATGTGTGAAAGAAAGGGCTTGCATTTTTGTCGATGAGGTCCAGATTCTTACTGAAGAAACGTTCTTCTTCTCCAAAAGCCCTGATGGTTGTCGCCCCTGCTATGGTCTCTGCTAAATGATTTGCAAGCTGAGATTTTGTGGTGCCACTGATGCGCATCAGCTCCTTTGCTGAAGCAGCATAGTACCGCTATCGGTTTAAGAATACGAATTCAATTATCATTTTGTCATAGAATTTTGAGAGAAGGAAATGGATTTTTAGATTTACTAGAAAGAGAAGGTATGTGACATATTTACCTTCAGTTGTATGGTGAGATAGAGCACCGGGACGGATATGATCAGAACCGGCCAAGTAATGGCCATCAATACTCCCAAATTGCTCAAAGCAACCATGCCAGAACAAGTTGTAAAGACTATACTGAATGGCAACTCAACGTCAACAATGCTCAAGTCAGATGAGACCTATCAGGACAAAGTGAAAATGTAAGAACCTGAATCAAGCTTTTACATGCATCTGAGGTTTGAATTAGTTATTATGTATTCTCACCCGACTTAATATTCTTCCCAAAGGAGTGGAATCAAAATATAACATTGGTGCACGAAAAAGAGAACCGAGAAGCTGAGAGAACAGAGATTTTGATGTTGCCATGCCCATAACTACTATAACAACGGATCTGAGGAACAAGAAGAATATTGAGCCAAACCCAAGTGCTGCATACACTGCAATCAATTGGAGGCTGCTGGTTTGTGGTTTCTGAACATTGGCCGCCATCCAAGTGTTCTGTGAGATTTGACTAGCTATAAACAGACAATGGAGCAAGATCGACATGCAAAAGTACATGAAACCTTTGTTCTGATTCAGGTACTGCATGTATGGCTTGAGACCTGTATTGCCTGTCTCTCTTTCCTCTTGCTTGATCAACTGAATTCCTGGCAATGCTATTGCTTTTTTCTGCCTTTCTTCAGTGTATGCCTCCTTGATCTCTCTTTTTGAGGTTGTTGATCTTTTGGGAGAAGTTACATTGTCAGCCCTTTCAGAGCCAGCTGTGACTTTGTGCGCGTTCACAAGGCTATGAAATTCTTTACTGGAACTCAGTAATTCCAGGTAAGGAGCGGCACGCAGGATCTCACCATCTGACATCAACTGACAGCAGCATACAACAAGTTAGTCTTACTTGCATATACTTTATGAATAATTTTCTGAACCTTTCATTTCATGCTAGTTATCCATTTCTAATGTAGCTTATTTGGAATTCAGAATCAAATCATGTAACATGTCCTCTGATTAGCTAAGAGTACTGCATGACATTGTACAAGGAAAGTGTCGAAGGGAGCTAACCAGTACGGAATCAAACCCCGGGAGGAAGTCGACCTGGTGAGTCACTAGCAAGACCGTTTTCCCCGAAAGAGCTCCCATGACATACTCCTGAAGACATCTGAAAACATCATTTTTTTTTCATTGCAGATTCATGGTTTTATTTCAAAATACATACAAAAATACCATTCTCATTACATTGAATAAGGTCGTAGAAGTCTCCGCGTCTACTGCGCTGAACGGATCATCCAGAAGGTATATATCTGCGTCTTGATAGAGAGCGCGAGCGAGTTGAATCCTCTGCTTCTGTCCTCCACTGAGATTGACTCCTCTTTCACCAATCTCTGTCTGATCACCGAAGGGCAGCATCTCCAGGTCCTTTGCTAGTGAACACCTTTCAATGGCTTCTCTGTATCTCTGCTTATCCATGGTTGAGCCGAACATGATGTTCTCTTGTATGGTTCCTGTTTGGATCCATGCTGTCTGAGAAACGTATGCGATCCTTCCGCAGACCTGAATCTGAAAGAACCAAGATTCACCTCTTCACTGTGCAGTAGACATATGAAGGTAATAACTGAGAATTTGTAATGACGCGTTATTGACATGGCGTGATTTGACTTGTGAGTGATGCTATATACTCATGAAACTGTGTTCTATGTAACATTATCTATAAATATAAAAGAGTGTTGTTACACCAAGTTCTTTTTCAAGCCTTAATTCTAGTAGAAATTACTGAAACATATATTTACATTTAGAAATTTTTATATTTTTTATAAATGTATCAATGTAATTTATAGAAAAATAAATTTTATTTTTTTATAAAAATATGTATCTTATTAAATAAGATATATTATTTTAAAAAATTCAAAACATTTGTAGATTGGAATTGGAGTTAGAAAGAGGACTATATGTAACATTATCTATAAATAAATGTCACTTGCGTCCATTACAGCTTAGTTCATGACCTTGGGTTTAGGTGTGGAAATTTATCATATATAGCACAAGGATTATAAAACTACATAACTGATTATAAAACTATATAACTGTGTACTCTAGACAAATTATGTATTTATATTCATTTACATATTTTATAAAACTGTGAATACGAGTATTTATATACACATTGGAAATGTACACGTACATCAATGAATTTTGTATGTGATGGCATCCATCATTCTTTTTTCATTTGAAAGGCATGCAGCTAATGCACCGAAAAAAAAAAACAGTTCTTTTGAGCAACCATACGTCAGTAATGTTTTTCATGCAGTTCCAATCGCACTCTTCATACTCTTCTTTTTTCATTGAATTGACAACGTCCATTTAAAACAAACATGTACTGCGAAAAAAGAGAGCTCGAATTACGTACCATGCCTTCAACACAGGGGACCTCACCAAGAATGGCAGCCAGAAGGGTCGACTTCCCCGACCCAACCTCCCCGCAGACAGCCACCTTCTCCCCAGCATTCACTTCCAGACTCACCTTCCTCAGCGACGGCCTCGCCGAGCTCTCCTCCCAGCAAAAACCACACTCCACCATCGATATCACGCCCCGCCCATCCCCCTCCCCAAACCTCCTCCTCGAGCGCCCCTCAATCTCTCTTGCGCCCAGAAACCTCACCAGCCTCTCAAACGCCACCTTCGCCTGTATCACCACCCCGATCACATCGGGCATCGCCCGTATCGGCTCCTGAACGAGCCCCAAAGCCGCCACAAAAGTGAACACGTTCCCCGAATTCAGAGGCACCCCTATCGCGTAACACGTCGCGAACGTCGCCGCGGACACCAGTACGGGCGACGCCCAGAACAGGATCACATCATACGCCTTGCGCACCTGGTAGGACCTCAAACACCCGTACTCGGCGTCCCGCAACGCCTCTATCGCGCGCCTGAAGTGCGCCTCCCACGCGTACAGCTTCAGCACGCGCATGCTCACAAGCGCCTCCGCCATCGCCTTCAGACGCGCGTCCTGCGCCTCCATCAGCATCGCCTGGAACTTCAGCTGTAGCTTCGCGAGCGGGCTGTTGCAAAGCGCGGTGAGGACTATCACGGCTAACGCGGAGAGCGTCGCGAGGCCGACGGAGCTGTAGACGATGAACAAGGCGATGCAGAGCTGGAGAATTGTGGTCCACGCTTGGTGGAACCAGTACGGGAACTCTCCGATCCTGTACGCGTCGACCGTCACGTAGTTCGTGATATCCCCCGACGAGTACTTCGTGCGCGCCGCGCATGAGAGTCTCAGTTGCTTCTCATATATGGCGGCGGAGAAGACCGACCGTATTTGGAGGCCGATCAATCTTGTCCTGAAGAACCACTGCCTCTGCGCGAGTGACTCCAAGCACTTGGAGCATAACATGGATAATGCCAACAAATATGCATCGTATTCGGAGAACAAGCGTTTGCCTTCGGAGACGGCGATGAAGGCCTTGAGGAGCAGAGGACCGGCGGAGACGGTGAGGACCTTTAACAGCGCGAAGAACCCGGACAATAGAATCTCGTTGCGGTGGCAGGAGACGAGCGTCCATAGAATTGAAGGCGAGTTTGATTGTTGGGTCTGCTTTCGCCGGTTCAGCTGACTTGTGAAGTGTGCGTAACAGGTCTCCGCGCGGTCCGCGCAGCGCAAGCGCGGTATGTCTGCCTCTGTCAATGGTTTTGTTGATCCTTTGTTCATCAGTGGATTCAACCACCAGAAGAAGTAGCGGCTGAGACAGCCCGCGGTGGAGAAAGGGGTCGTGTTTTCGTCGAATTCGCTTTCATCTTTCAATTGTACGTAAAATTCTCCTTCTTCATTGACTTCAGTGTCTTGTGAGCCTTTAAAGAAAGAGAATAACAGAAGAGCTGCTGCACTTGGAAATGATAGTACATCAAGAATGACTTTCACACTTGCTTTTCTTGCTTGGATTGCATCCATAACTGATGTTATGCAGAGAAATACTGCAAACGCGCATGAAATCGTCGATGCAACCCTTGCAAAGGTACTTTGAAGCCTTTTGAGACCTACAGTTAGCCCCACTAAAACCCATACAAGTCCATGAAACAGAACTGTTAACCATTGATGGAAAGGTTGAACATTTTCATACAAAATATAGAGACCAAGAACCAAGTAAGCGATGCCCAGACAGCAATTTGAGACTGTCACTACGATCTGCAGTGGTGAGAGACATCGAAAGCTTGATTGGGTACTGATTGTTCTTGTTGATTTGCATATGAAATTGAGTGTGATCAGGAGCACGAGCAGGAGATCGATTGATATGACTAATACATGATTGATGCATGAATGGGAGTCTATGATTCTCGTAATACTATGTGAAGACATATCAGACTTGCCGCAGAAAGTGATCCAGACACCTATTTCAAACAGACCCATATGAGAGGATGAACAAATATGATTTGAAATTGTTGAAGATTGGATGTTTGAGCATACCTGTTAGAGCATCCATTGGGTTTTATTTTGATATCACGGATCTCGTTCGTTTCACAAACCAAAAACAGGTACATCTACGAATAGCAACATTGTGTGTGTGTTTTTAAGAGGGTGGGATTAAAATACGAATAAAAAATAATAATAATTTAGTGGGATCTAATGGGGTTTGGTATATAAAAAGTAATTAAAAGTCGTATGAACGACTCTCAATCAAACGCGAAGTTATTCTAAACAGACAAAAAAAAAGATAGCATGAGAGGGTGGACCATGTGAATGTCAGATGAACACAAATCATTAAAAAAAAAAAAGATTACATTACAGTAAATCTCACTGTGGAGGTCAAGTTAAAGAAAAAACACACACACAAAAGAATCAAGTACAGAAATCATGCAGAGAGAAGCAAATCAACCCATCAAAACAAAGAATCCATCCATTTGAGGGGAAAAAAGAAATGACCAAGCAAGCCCTTAATTCATTTGATCATGAGTTGTTAAATTTGATTCAATATTGCATAAAAATTCATTGTAATGACACATTGTTTGGTTCAACCCACATGGTCATCCAGTTTAATTCATGAATTATTCAATTTAATATATGAATTACATGTTGTTTAATTTGATATATGAATTGTTAAAAAAATCATCTTGATATTACATCATGTAGTTTTGATTCATGAATAATTCAATTTGACCTGACCTATGAGTTGTTCAGTTTCATCTGTGAATTATCCAATTCAATGCAAATATTTTCTGATCTAAAAAAAAAATCTCATGTTTATGTAGTGTACACGTATCAATTCGTCGAAACTTGGAAGAACCAGTCAGCATGTCCACTTCGACTAGAATTAATAAAATGGTCCTTGAAATATTTAAAAACTTCACCCACATGTTTTTAAAGAACTCTATTGTAGCAGAAAACTATAGACCATTGTCACATTGAAGATTGCAATCCCCATCAGATGTAAATATTAAGTACAAAGCCAGGCTTATTGTCAGGGGTACAAGACTTGAACTATTTTAACACATATTCACCAGTGATCAGAATAACATCCATTAGAATATTGATTGTTATTGTAACACTACATAATTTGTAAATACAGCAAATGGATGTTAAGACTACATTTTTGAATGGTGAATTGGATGAGGAGATATACATTGAACAACCTAAAGGGTTCATTGCTCCTGGACATGAAAGGAAGGTGTGCAGACTTGTTAAATCACTTTATGGATTAAAAAAAGCGCCAAAACAATGGCATGAAAAATTCGACAATGTAATGTTATCGAATGATTTCAAGATTAATGAGTGTGACAAATGTGTCTATGCGAAGAACACTAAAAAAGGATGTCATTGTGTGCCTTTATATGGATGATATGCTAATAATTGTTAGCAATAATGATATCATTAAGACCAGCAAGAGAATGTTGACTAATAAGTTCGATATAAAGGACTTGGGCTTGGCCGATGTGATTCTAGGAATCAAAATTTTTAGAACATCCGATGGATCACATTATGTTGAGAAAATACTGAAAAAATTCAATAAAAATGATGATGGTCAAGCGAAGACACTTGTAGATGTAAATTTACACTTGTCTAAAAATAATGGCCAAAGCGTTTCACAACTAAAGTATTCTAGAATTATTGGCAGTCTAATGTATTTAACAAACTGCACACGTTCAGAATTAGCCTACTCAGTGAATAAACTAAGTAAGTTTACCAGTAATCCAGGACATGATCACTGGAAGGCGATAGTCAGGGTTCTTAGATATCTAAGATACACCCAGACTTATGGATTGCACTTCATGAGATATCCAGTCGTTCTTGAGGGCTATAGCGATGCAAACTGGATATCTGATACAAAATACTCAAAGTCCACTAGTGGATATGTTTTTACACTAGGAGGTGCATCCATGTCATGGAAGTCCTCAAAGCAGACATGTATTGCCAGATCCACCATGGAATCTGAATTCATTGCTTTGGACAAAGCAGGAGAAGAGGCTGAATGGCTACGAAATTTCTTAGAGGATATTCTAGTTTGGCCAAAGCCTGTGCCTGCAATATGTATACATTGTGATAGCCAATCGGTGATTGGAAGGGCACAGAGTAGCATTTATAATGGTAAGTCTCGACACATACGTCGAAGATACAATATCGTGAAACAGTTGCTCTCGAATGGTATAATATCGATCGATTATATAAAGTCAAAAGACAACCTTCCGGATCCGTTTACTAAAGGTTTGACTACAGAGCAAGTGTACAGATCATCGAGGGGAATGGGATTAAAGCCTATATCCAAATAGTCATCATAATGGTAACCCAACCTAGTTGACTAGAGATCCCAAGATCTAGGTTCAATGGGACAACTAAGTTATGTGTGACTCCGTCGAAGGGTGAAACAGTGCAACCTGCAGCGTGAATCAGGTTAAGTGTTGCTTTTAATGATTCCTATATCTTGAAAAGTGGAGTATGGCATTATATTCTTCATAGAACTCACCTATATGAGTGTTATCTTTTTACATTAATTATCTTTTATATTAATTTTCTCTTTTAAAAAAATAACAAAAAAAACCTTCATCAATCTTTCTTTCTAGTTCGATTAGTTAAATTAATTAATAGTCTAATTTGGACGATTCTCTTTGGGTTCGACCTGTATTTGCTAGATCTATATTTCTGTAACGATCCGTGCACTTGCGGTAATTAATAATAACTTAAAAAATTCAATTAGTTGGGGAAGAAAAAGCTATAGTCTCATATCGGTTAAAAAGAAAAAATATTAAGGATTTATAAGATGAGCTACTTGTACTCTAGTTAATTGCTTTTGGTGGACACCCTATGGTGGACCTTTTCATGCGGAGTGGTGCGTAGCACCACCACGCGCGGCGCGCATGGGTCGTATTGGGCGTTTTAGAGGTGCACTTGCCATACACATCGTCATTAGGAGTTGGTTCACTGGTTCTCTGGTTGCAGTGCTACTACCAAAGAACGTTCAACCGTTGTATCCTGGGAGATATTCGCCACTATCCATAAGCACCAGTGTGGGGCGAGCAACGTCTTAAGGACATAGAGTCTAACTCTATCCTCGGTCCTCTTCATCAGAACAGATTCTCCAATTCAATACACATTATTTTTCTTCTCTGTTTTATAGAAATAACTCCGTATTGTTTTACTAACTTCTTAACAGTAAATGCCACAACCAACTATTGACTCAAACCCAAATTAGGGAGACTAAAAAATGTTTTTAAATCAACTCTCAAGACACTCTTTGAGAAGAAGACGTGTTCTTTTTTTTCTTTTTTTTTTACTTAAAAGCATCTCTAATCATAAATCCATATACTCGGATTAAATTAAAATTTGAATAAAAATCTTACAAAATCATCTTCAACCTTTCACTCAAACCCAAATTAGGGAGACTAAAAAATTTACCCAAATTAAGAGAGACGCCAAATTAGAAAATAATATGAGAAGACACAAATATTAGAAAATATTTGAGTAAAATGGTTGGAGACACGAAATGAAGTTTTTACTCAAAGTATTGATGAAATTTGAGTATAGATTTGAGTAAGACCGGAGATAGCTTTAAATATGTTTCACAATGTCTTTCATCAAGAGATTTCACTTACTCCTTGAGTGCTATTACACCCAGTTTTTATTCCTGCCCCAATTCCAATCTCATATGTATCAATAGAAAATTATTAGAGAATATACTCATATTAGCGAAATATATACTTCAATAATTTTTTTCCATATTTTCTATAAATGCAACCATGCAATTCATTAGACTATATACTTTATTTTTTTATAAAAAATATATATCTTATTAGATGAAATATTTAAAAAATTGAAAATGCTTATGGATTGAATTTAGGGCTAAAAAAAAGAGCTGGATGTAACATTATCCTTTTTATAAGGGTCTCTCTCCGTATAAAAAGTTTTTTTTTTTCTCAATGCATGGATTCAACGATCACGTGATAAAAAAGGTGGCAACTTTTTTTTGTTTTGCTTTTTTTTTGTCAACATAGCCAGGACTCATGTGACTTAATTTTAATTTAAAAAAATCAACAAAAGAAAAATGTTTTTCTTGAGAATAAACACAAGAAAAATGTTAGGCAGTCCACAATGTAGTTCTTACATCATTTAATTTTTTTAAAAAATGTATTTAATGTAAAGATATATATATTTTTGTAAAAGTAAAATAGATATTTATGTTTCATTTTATAATGGAAAAAATGCATATACCCTGAAAGTTCGCTAATATCCATATCACTTCTTGTTTTTTTATAAAAATCCATATAACCCACTGAAAGTTTTCATGGTTAAACAAAAAAACCTTTTAAGTTAAATTACCATCAATTTAGGAAGAATATCCTTGTAATATGATGTTACTTAACGTCACTTTATAAATATATATTCATATAACCCTTTGAAAGATTGTGAGTATGCATTTCGACCCTTTATTTTTCTGAATATCCATATAACCCTGTGAAATGACGTGTTTAATTCATATCACTCCCTACTATTATCCAGTTAAAACTTGTGTGTGATTAATTTAACAATAAATAATAATTTATTCTTAACACATTCAGAAAGAAACATGGTGAGATTTTTTTTACGGAAGGTATTTGATCATTTAGAGGGATTATATTTAATTTTTCTTAAATCTCATAAGATTATTTTAATAAAAGCATTCGCAATACCTTTATTTTGATAGAATATACTCAGAATATTTCTTAAAATTTAATAGAAAATAAAACATAATATTCATTAAATTTTAATAGTAAACAAACTGAGGGACCTAAATATTTATCCATGAGAAAATAGGGGGTTATATGGATATTCAGAAAAAAAATGAGGGGTCAGGATATTCATAAACTTTTAAGGGGTTATATGCATTTTTCATTAAGTATATGTGAAAGTGATGAGAGTAAAAAGATAATTTAAACATGTGTGGTTAAGTTAACCATACTTTAATTTAAATGTGTTATTGGTAGGTGGACATATCAATATAACTAAAAAAATGAGGGGTTATATGAATTGTTTTTTAAAAAAGGTTGACAAACTTTCACGAGGTTATATACAATTTTCCCTTTTATAAAACATATAGCTTGTCAGGATTATATAATATTGGAGTGTGAATTAAAAAATTGTGCATGGTGAAATTACTAGGTATGATCGGGCTATGCAGACTGCATAGTGCCACTCTCTAGATCAAGCTTTATTAAAACATGGCATAACTCGTCAATTTTTATTTTATTTTATTTTATTTTATTATATATATATAAATTAATAAAACAAAAGAGAAGCAGCTTTCATTTATCATGTGGAACCCAAATCAGGGGGAAAAAACAAAATAGCACTGCTTTCCATAGTTCATACAACTATGCATATTAGCATTCATTATATGCACATGAGTTGTGAAAGGAAAATACTGACACTTCCCTGCTTTTTCTTGGTTTTTTTGGTTGATTTTTTGAGTTTTCTGTTTTATTCTCTATAGAATGTTCTTTATTAATCCTGAAAAAAACTTATTTTTAAATTATTTAATTTTTTTAGAATTAAAAGAAATATATTATTTAAATATAAGGATTTAAACCAAAATTTGAAAAAATAATGGATCGATCATTAAATCATATAATTTATAAAGACTTAAAAATAAAAATAAAAACCCTTTTTTTTTCATGACCGATACGGTGCATGTGCAATGCGTGTTTAATGTTATGTTCACATAGTTGTACTGTTGTATCATTTTTTTTAACAAATGGATTGTATAAATAAAACCCCACATATTATTTTTTATTATTTCCTTAAACTAATTAAACTCAAGGTCACATGAATCAGAAAATCAAATAAATCTACTAACATTTTTCTATGTATTAATGTTTTCCCAGCACTCTTTTAGGTTGGCTTTTTCATGTGGAACTATTGATATTTTACTAAAATTCTAAAATAAAAATGCAACTATAATATTTAATAATAAATATTCAATAATATTTATGATACTAATAATCAATAAACTAATTTAAATCTATGAAAATTTATGGAATGGGTAATTTTTTTTTTATCATCAACGTGAAATACCAGATGCGAATATATATGATTGTAAATATGAAAATTGAAAATGTAGTAGAGACTTGTCATCAATAACTTGATAGGCTCAAATGGATCCGATTCATTTATACTTTTAGTATTTATTAATGAGATTAAAATATTTATTTTATAATTTTATAGGTATCTTAATGGTCCAAAAAAATATTAAATAAAATTTCATAAAACCTAAAGTTTGACCAGTCATGTGAAAATCTGAATCAAGGATTTTTTTATAACACAGATAAAGGACTAGTTGTGAGACAGGTAGAAATTAGGGGTTGATCTACAAATATCCTAGAAAAGGCTAAAATTAGCCGATTTTTATTAGGAACTTAATTACAAATATCAAGGACACGTTTGTAACATAGATAGAGATGTGCTCGTGAAAATGTTAGAACCTTGGGCTGATCCACAGATATGTCAGAGAAGGACAAAATTTGGTCAGTGTGGAAGAGGTTTCTTATTTCTACGTGTAAACTATTGAAAGAGTCAACAAAGGTGGAATTACAAGAATGCCAACAATTTATTATTATTTTTTCTTTTAGAATACAAATGTCCCTGACAGGAACACATCATTGTTGTTGTCACAGAGCACCCTCTAGATAATAATGTTGAACATGCTAAAAGAAATCCAGATATCATCATCAAAATACAAACAAAAAAAAAAAAAAAGAGTAGCATATGTGGGGGTGATTCGCGGCTGCGTTTAGCAACACTTTATAAAATTATGATTTTAAATAAATCAATTTAATAAAATTTGATTTTTTAAAAAAATTATTTTTTTCTTTAAAAAAAATATAATTTTAATATTAAAAATTGTAACAAACATTTTAATTAAATTTGATGTTATGAAATCATTTAAAAATATGTCTCCAATGAAAATTCTCAACAAATAATCTCCTATTCATAGACAAACAAGGTATGAATCTGTTGTTTCTAATAAAACAAAGTCATTTTATTCTCAGATAAAATATATTATTATTTTTATATAAAAGGATTCCCTCATCTAAAACAAATATTAGAAAATGACCCCTTGTTAAAAACTTGGAAAGAAAAAAGAGAAGCACAAGTCTCCTGCCTGAGACTTGTGCTGCTCGGTCCAAGTAGAGAGGAATTCGCTTCTAATTGCTTCATGGGATGGAAGGATGGAGATCCGATGAATGTCTTTATTAGATCTCCTAATTAAACATTATTTAGATCTCCTCTCCTTGTTAATCCTCTATATTTTGTTTTTTTTTAAACTGTACTTCTTTTATAAACAAAAAAGTGAAAGATCCACCCATTATCATTTTTCAAAAAAAAAGAAAAACAAAAGCAACTTTCGTTTCCCAACAACTTGGATCTCATGTGTCGGAAAAAGACAAAAAGAGAATAAAAAGATTGATCAAAAGTTATATATATTCGATTTTTTTTCTAGTGCGAGGTGACCAAAAGTTCCATTAGACTCTGTTGATTAGAAATGTGAGCAAATTGTTGGAATCAACGGATATTGTACATATTACATGATCATGACAAAACACCTTTATATATTATGGAGCCTGATGATGTGTGCAGAGGATTGTTGATGCTACGCAGGGTCGGACGAGGATCAAGTTTCTCGCAGAATTTATAGGGATCGAACTGCCCGATCAACTCGCGGACGTATGCAAGATTTTTTTCGGTGTGCTCGCCAGGATTAGCTCGTGGTCAACTCGCAGACGTAGGCAAGATTTTTTACGGTCAGCTCGCGGGGATCAGCTCGCGGTCATCTCGCGGACGTAGGCAAGATTTTTTGAGGTGTCTTTCGTGTATTGATTTTTTTTACCTCTAATGAGATGTTAGAAAGAGCATCTCATATTTTTTATTAGGCTCTATGGTTTTTATCTTCGGTGTGACCATTGTAAAAACTTCTCATTGATAGTGGATTGATATCCAGTGGGTTCCGTGGACGTATGTAAGATTTGTCGAACCACGTAAATTTTTTATGTCTTTGCTTTAATTTGTTTGTTTATTTTCTTTGATTGATTGCATTCCAAGATCCGAAATCGTAACAAACACCTGGTACCCCTGCATGATCAAATGGATCCGCTTAAAATTTAAAATTCCAAAAATCACTCATCATTGAAAGAAAGAAAAAAAAAGTCAGGATGGGCTGCACTCTCAACATTTTATTGTTAAGAAATTCACTTTGAGATTTCTACAACTCTCCCCGTGTGTTTTTACTAGTTGAAGCACATATGCATTGCACATGTTTTAGTTTCATGAATGATGTGTTGGTCGAAAAACACATGAAATACGCTCAAGATAATACACGATGTAATATGATATCGATTTTCATTATAAAACATTCAGAGATGTACTCAAAATCGGAATGATAATTTTTATGAATAATTTTTCTATGTAATTGTCGATGAAATATACTACGATAATGTGCCACAAAACATCTCATCAATTTTCAATCATATTGAAATTTAAGAAATCTTCTCTATATATAACAATCCAAATTGCATGTGATATTCATATACCAAAGTTGTACTTCCAATTATCACAACTGATCATCACAAAACTCAATAAATCTTCGCAATGATCAACATTAAATACTAATTTCATATCCCATCTCTGGGAAGCGGTTGTTGGGTGGTTTGTTGGTTTTAGCCGTTGAAGAAGGGGCAGCTATTTTGAAGTAGCCATCCAGGTTCTGGTTTTTAAATTTTTTCAAGTGTTGGGCTATGTCTTTCTTGCTTTCTCCTTCTAATTCCCTTAAAATGTTTTCTATGATTCAAATGTGATCATTTTAAAATATTATTTGAAGGACTTTTTTTTCTTCAGAATTGGAGTATCTAGAACCATGTGAAAAATGAACATCCAGTAATCATTAGTGTCAATAAAGTCTTGTCCAACTATATGAGGTCAGTTTTCATGCTTACCAGCACATATTTAAGAGGCCACTCCACAAAGTTCACATGTCAAAAAGAAAGAAAGAGAAAGAGACCAGCCAACAGATAAGGGGTACCTTGGTGGCCTTTACGTAGAAATCTTGGGAACATGAAAAAACTGAAAAACCTATTCCACATTAAAAAAAAAAAAAAAGATGATTAAGGATTTCTACATAAAATATACTTCGTACAATGAAATATATATTTTCACCAAAAATAAAAATTTATATTCTAATAAATTATGTTGATCCACTTGGTCACAAAAAAAATTAAAAATTTATGTATACTTTCACCAAAAATGGATCATATATATTTTTTCTTTTAAAAGATGAGGCCCACTAGGCCCACTCTAGGTTCAATTTGTGAATTTCTGGCCCATCATACCATGCCGAAGGGCTTCAAGCCCAATTCGGCTCTGACTGTAATCATAGGCTGATAGAAATTCGGTTCGTTAACAGTAATATTTATCAGTAAATCGAAAACGTGCAAAACCATGAAAATTAAGTGTGACAGGAGGAGGAGCCAAAGTTCTGCCAAATCATTTTCAATCTTAACAACTCTAGCTCCCGTTTAGATAGAGAATTAAGGTATTCTAATATCTATGACTGTTCTAATATAGATAATGAATACGTAATTTTTATGTTTGGTTGTGTTATTAATTATTTTTGTTGAAAAATATAGTAATAAAATTTTTATTGTTTGATTGACTATGCATAAATTATTGATAAAATATAAATAAAATGTGAATAAAAATTTATAAACTTGAAAAAAATTATTTGACCTGTAGGCTATTTGATTTATAAAAGATGATAACAATTGATTTGACAGTAGAGGTAGAGCTCACATATTCAAAGAAGTTAAATAATCTTAAATAACTTAAAATTATATCACTTTATATCAATTAAGTATGATATATATATTCTTATTTATTCTAACATTTTAAACACTCATTTTATCATCATTCCATATGAAATCAAATGCGCTTGTGAGCTCATATTGATCGGTTCGATTCTACCCTCCACTTGTTTGATTGTATATTATAAAGGTGTCGATTTTTAAAAGTGACCCCTTTTGAGATAAAAGGAAAATGGACGTTTCATGAATGAAGAAAAAAAATTCTTTGGAATGGAGTGTGAATACGACAAAATGGTCGAATCTTTTGTTTTCCAAAATTACTCTTCCCTTTTAGCGAATTGGCAGACTAATTTGTATCTAACCGTATTGTTTTGATGAGGGGACAAACAAGTAAATTCATAAAAATATGATCAGGTATGGTATGAACTAGGTCTCTCAACGGATCAGGTGGTCCAGGTGCAAGTCGGACTCGACCTGTTTGATTTTTGAGTTCTTTGGATTGAGTCTATATCGGGTCTCGGGTCGGATCGAGTCGACCCATTAACAAGTTTAGGCCAGACAGAAAGAGGTTGATGAACTTCTTAAGGGCCTACAATGACTTCATTTTTTTTCTTTTTAATAGAGTCTAGTGTATTATAAATAGTTCTTCACTATTTTGATTTTTTAATGTTTTATGAAGGAACATTTGGAATACGGTTTGGATTATTATGCTTTTACATGAAATCAAAAGGTTATAAAAATATTTTAAATGTTTAAAATTTTAAATGATTATTCAATATTTAATTATAAATGTTTGGTTGGATATTTAGTGTTAGGTTGGATCATAAATAATAAAAAAAAATACATCATATTTGGGTTTGGTCAATCAGGTCTAACGGGTCCATAGGATTGAGTTGGGGTGGACTCAAATCTGACCCGATTTGATTCTCGGATCTTTCAGGTCGAGTATTTATGCCTTTTATTAAATCGGGTTCAGGTCAACCTGTGACCCGTTGACAGGCCAAGTATGAACATGCCCTCCTTTCTTCTTTCTTCTTTTTATTATCGGTTTCTCCTCTCTTTGGTAATCACACTCCATGCTCTATTTCTTTTCCTTTGTCAGACTTCATCTTAAGTATCATCATTTGGCTTGAAGTGTGCAAACCCAAGTGAGGCCATAAGATGGGCGGAACGCGGGCTGCACTCTAAGGAGGCCTGTCAATAGGATGGATACAGATCGGATAGGCCCGTATCTGTATCCAAATTAGATATCTGAAAAAATATCCGTATCCGATATCCGACGGATATTCCAAAACACATATCCGTATCCGATCAGAAAATCCAGATACAGATTCAGATAATATCTGAAATATACGAACCAGATTAAAATATAAAGAATTTATAAAATCTTAAATCCTAACATGGTTAAATAGGTATCCACCAAAGACATAAAAACACAAATCATAATATAGTTAAACAAGTATCCAACATGGTTAAATAGGTTTGTCTACATCATGAGCCATTGGATTTTCATATAAGGGTCGAAACTAATTCTAACATATATAAATAAAATAACAATTCGAATATGAATATTGTTCTGATTGGATATAGCTTATATCCAATCCAATCCAAAAAATTTGGATACAGATAATTTGGTTCGAATACGGATATGAATTTTCAAATATCAGATATTTTCTGTATTTTCAGATACAGATTCAGATTAAATAGAGATATTTTTTTGGATAATTAACAGGCTTAACTCTAAGGTCGTGGTCTGACCTGTTTGGACCGGTCCAAAACTATCCATGGACCGGCCCCTGGGAACCCACTTGACAGTAGGAGGAGGGGCCCACTCCTGCCCCAAGGAATTAACCCCCCTCCCTCTGCTACACATTATAAAGGGCACTGCTACATAATTTTTTTTTTTGTTACGGTCCAAACAATTTTATATATTTCGCTAAATATTCACTAAAATATATATATATCATTACATAAGATTATATTTATTAATTTTTAAAAAATAAAAATACAAGTGATATGAGTTTCATACTAAAAATAACTTATTTTAACATTTTCTTATTAAAAAAATGTGTGTTTAATGTGTGGCAGGGCAACCCAAGAAGTTAGAAAACCCCACCCTGCCAAAAATTTAAAAACGGTTCTAATTAATGGTTTTAGTCATTGAATTAAACTTTCATTAGCTCAGACAGCTTATTCCTAAAAATTATATTTTGCATAAGTACCCAAAAAGTTAACGCCCCCTCCCTCTTCCACCCATAAAAAAATAGTTATTACACTTAGTTTTTTTAAGGTTCAAATTACAATCTTATATATGTTGTTAAAAATTCAATGAAATTAAAAATACATTATTAATATTTTTTACTAAATATAAGTTAATTCAATTTGAAATGAGACGATATACATTTTTTTTTATCAAAATATATATTTTATTAAATAGTGTTTATTATTTTTTAAAAAAAATTGAGTTTTGAACTGTAAAAAAAACTGAATCTAACTATTTTCCATTAAAATAATATTTGTGTAAGAATAACGTTACATGCAACACATTTTTCAGTCCTAATTCAATTCTACATCTATTTTAAATTTTTTGAAAATAGTACATATAATATTATAATGTACATGTTTTTATAAAAAAAAATGAAACATATGTTTCAATGAATTCCATACATGCATTTAAAAAAAGGGATTTTTAGTTTTAAGTCCTCATAAACTATATGATTTAGTGATTGATCCCTCACTTCTTCATATTTCAGTTTAAGTTTTCAAATTTAAATGGTATGTTTCTTTTTAGTCCCTCCCAAGGACTTATCCCTAAATTATTTGATTTTCTTTTTAATCCCTGAGAAGGACTAAAAAGAAACATACCTTTAAAATTTAGAAACTTAAACCAAAATATGAAGAAGGGAGGGATCGATCACTAAATCATATAGTTTACAGGGACTTAAAACTAAAAATCCCTTAAAAAAAATATAAATTTTTTTATTGATATATATATTTTATTAATATATATATCACTTTAATAATTAATTTTTTTAAAATTGAAGCCAAAATAACAAAATGTGGAACACCACTCTTTTGATAGGTGCGTCAGGGGTTGGTACTGTGTGGCAGGGCCAACCCAACAAGTTAAACTTCCTGCCACATTTAAATGCGTTGGCAGGGACCACATGCAAACCACGCACCACCAGCAATAAAGAAAGGCCTCTATTACAACATGCAATTAGAACATTTGCTTTTAGATTTTTTTATTAAAATAAAAAGAAACATAATTTTATTATTTTAATTAAATCTTTATTATATTATCATTTTTTTAACTGTTTTTAATTTTTAATTAATTATTGTGTAACGTAATTTTTATTAAAAATGTATCAAACACATTTAAAAGGTTCATTGTTATATAAGTTAATATTCATAAAACAAATTAATAATTGATTATTTGATTTTTTTAAAATATTTATAAACTTAAAGATAAAATCATAATTTTAAAACCCCCCCTGACAATAAAGGCAGCAAATAAAGGGGGCTTTCTGCGATGGAAGAAAACACAACTTTACTATTTTAATTAAATCTTTATCATATTTTTATTTTTTTGGGTTGTTTTTATCTTTTAATTAATTATTATAAAATTTAATTTTTTATTAAAAATGCATCAAAATATATTTTAAGAGTTTATTATTATATAAATTAATATTCATAAAACATATCAAAAATTAAGTTATTAATTTTTTATGAATATTTATAGAGTTAAGGATAAAATTATAATTTTAAATCATTTTTGTCATATTTTAACAAAAAATAAGTGCATATTTTTAAACTTCAAAACATGTTTTTTTTTTTTTTTCAAAACTTTCTGAACCCACCAACTTTTATATATCTATCAAATTCTAAACCCACCCCGTCATTCTTTCTTTGGTTGCACAGAGCAGGGAGAAGTGGTTTTCGATGAGGGTTGGTGGGGTTAATTGTTTCCCAAAACAAAATAAATTTAATGTAATTTTTTTTCTTTTTTTTTAGGGTCGGGAACTCGGGATAGATGTGCCCATGGCATGCAAACCTGGGGGTGTCAATCAGAGGGTTATTTTAGAAATAAAATGTGAGGGTTGCCTTATTTAAGGGAGGGAAACACATAATACAACCCACTTTGTTTTTGTTTTTTTTTTCTTCTTCTTCTTCTTCGCTTCTTCTTCTGCGGGTTGCCAATCTTCCTCTTCTTCTTCTTCTTCTTCTTTTTGTTGACCCGAGTCATATATCCTGGACTCCTTCATTTTCTATTTTTGGGGGTGAGTCATATATCCTGGACTCCTTCATTTTTAGTATTTGGCATGACAACATATGCAGTCTTCCACCCACCTCTATATATCAATCCATCACAAGTATTCCATATACAATATAGTCTATCATCAAAGCAACTCACACCAAACTTGTATTCTGATAGACTTGCATATTTGTTTGTAGAATAATGTATTGAAAACCCGTGTGGAGGATAAGAGCAAATAATCCATCCCCTCCATAAATGCATTCTTAAACATATAAAAATAAGGACAACTAAATTCTATATCATAACATAAATGTCTTTTGTAAACAAATCATTGATTACGCATGTTAGCACTTATCATATGCACAAGAAAATGAAAAGAAAATATAGTCAATTTAGATCTATCTGGAGCGTACCTCTAGATAAAAGTCTAGTTGTGAGAAGAAATTGATGAACTCATCAGAAAGCTCTGTCCATTCGCTGTTAAAATCATGTAACTTAATATCATAAAAGTACTGACATACTTCTCTACTTTTCAAGCGTTTTGATAAAACAATATCAATGACGTTACCATAATAACTTGCTTGATTGCCTTTTAGATAATAATTTTGTACATGCACTCATCACGTGTAGAGAAAATCAAATACCGTCACTCAAATAAAACAAGAAACAATAGCTTCTATAATTGGATAGAGGAGGAATGGTGATTCTTACTACGCAAATGATGAGGCCCCAAACAATCATATTTATCTTTGCATCCATAAATAAAAAAAAAGCAATAATTTCATGTTCCATTGGTCTAATACAAATATTGAAAAACATTTCAATGAAATCATAATTGTTAAAAGAACCTAGAATAAAGTTTACAAGAGAATATTAGCATATTAAAAACTTACCTTTGGGTAAAGAGGCAGCCAAGAGGAAGCACCTTAATCACGTGAAACTGTTTCATCATTTCTTGATTAATTATTGTTTTCATTTTGTATTTTTCAAGGCATCAAATCACTAATACAATGATTTTCTACTAATTTGTCACCATGCCTCTAGTAAGTCTATTGATGTCCACTTTATCACATGAAACAGTCTGCGTAATTGTATTTACTTAAGTTCATCTCCCTCGTCATGTTAACAATGTTGGCTGCTCTGTTTTACTTGTCTCAAGCTAATACTTAGAGAAATATAGTACACAATCCATATTATTTATAGTACACAAACCCTGGTTGGTTTAATCTAATATGTGATTGAATATTTGGAGTCATTGTTCCTTTTCTACTTTACAGTTTTTGACATTTATCTATACTATTAAATGCTAAACCAAGAGGGATCTGATTCCTCTGTATGTTTGAATTACTGGGCGGATGCTGGAAACTACTGCATATTTAATATGTCCAATGATATTTTGTAAATGATGATATTTGGTGATAGAAACACCCAAAGAACAAATATATGTTATATGTTAGCCCCTTGGGTCGCTATTGGAATTATACCAATGGAGAGAGGAAAATAATATGTCCAATTATGTGTACAATCTCGTACACAGCCCCTGTCATTTTTTGTTTTAAATATATGTATTCATCTATTCAAGTACATAATGTGAAAGTTAAATAAATATTTTGATAAACTAGTATATTTTTTTTATTATGTAAAAAAAGAAAAAAAAATTAATTCCTATAAAATGCGCTATTGGAAAAAAAATTAGAGAGAAATGGTAAGCAACTGCTTCAATTTTATTCTTAGAAGAAAGGCAATGTCCAAAATGTGCAAGAGAAGAGAAAATAAAATGAACAATGCTAAAAGGAGATGCAATTTGGTAGAAGAGATATTTACATAATCTCCGAGCCGAATCACCCTGACCTACTCCATGATTGTGATTTGTGAGCCCCCCTCCACCCTGAGCCCCCGCGCAACATGCAAGCAACACCCATGATTGTGATTGAAGTATATACTGTATTTATCACAACAAACATTCTTATAGCGTATTGTATAGACGGTTGAGAAATCGGTTTTGAGTTAATCGTAAAATGGACCGAGGGTTAATATTTGTGCAGAGTTTGGGTTAATGAGCTGGATTAAGCGGGTGGGCTCGAATTTGATTTGCCAATGAATTGGGCTGGCTTATGAAATCCATGGGTGGGTTCAAATTTGGTGTGCCAATGAATTGGGCTAGCTTATGTTATCCATTGGGCCCGTTTATAGAACAGTTTGGGTTGTTGGACCGGACAGGTTCGAGATCCCATTCACTTTCACTACAGTGAGTTTAGATTCTTTACGGGGATAATCACAAACAATTTTTGCATTATCTAATAAAAATATGTCACATAACATTGTTAAAAATGACTATGAAAACATTATTTGTGATGTGACTTACAAAAAAGTTCAATACATGCTTACTTTAATTTATTTTAAACCATATATGTGACACTCACTGAATAGTCAACATAAAGTTTCTATGTGATTATCTATTCACGAGTTTATTAGCGCCTTTGCAATATATCATAGCTACGTGTTTTTGATAAATTGGTAAACAATGATATCATTTTTTTTAAGGACAGTGCAATTATTGAATTATGTAATTATTTCAATTTTAATTTTATTATCTAGATTGGATATTTTGAAAACCAACCAGACCATTTTGTTTTATTAAGTACCCGGGGACATATCACATAAGTAGAGTCCAAATCAAAAAAATCTAGTCAGAAAGTTTAGTCAGAACTTCAATAAAACCAGCCGGTTAAAGGTGGGCTTTAAGTTTGGATTAAGTTCCGGTTTAGAATCTTTAGATAGATTACGTGTTTAGATTAAGCATATTAAGTTGTAGGTTGGGCTAACCCAAATCCGTACTCCTCCATTTCAATATGTTAATAATTGAACTGTGCATGTTTTATCTTTATTCATTACTCAGGCGGGTTGGATTAAGTTGGAGCTTAGTGAGATTTCAACCCTAATTTAAAAAAAGTCAACCAAACCACAATCTAACCCAACCTCGAGTTTGAGAAGTAAATCGAAGATGTGGAAAACCATGCAAGTTAAGTCTGACAGGAGAAGGAGCCAAAGCTATACCAAATCATTTTAAATCTTAACAGTTCTAGCTCCCGTTTAAATAGAGAATTAAGTTATTATGATATTATAATTATTTTAGTATAAATAATGGATATGTGATTTTTTGTTTAGTTTTATTATTAATCATTTTCATTAGAACGTAATAATAAAAAAGCCACCTCAAATCAAATGCGCTCGTGTGTTCATATTGATAGGTTCAATTTTACCCTTCACTTCTTTGATTGTATATCATAAGGATGTCGATTTTTAAAGTGACCCTTTTTGAGATAGAAGGAGAATGGACGTTTTCATGTACGAAGAACAAAAATTATTTTGAATGGAGTGTGAATACGACAAAAATGGTCAAATCTTTTGTTGTTCCAAAATTACTCTTCCTTTTAGCGAATTGGCGACTAATTTGTATCCAACCGTATTGTAAATTCATAAAATTCATAAAAATATGAAATATGATCAGGTATGGTATGAACATGCCCTCCTTACTTCTTTCTTCTTTTTTATTTTTATTATTGGTTCCTCCTTTCTCTTTGGTAATCACACTTTCATGCTTTTTTTTTTTTTTCAGACTTCTTTTAAGTATCATCAATTGGCTTGAAGTGTGCAAACCCAACCGAGGCCATAAGATGGGCCGGAGGCAGGCTGCACACTAAGGTCGTGGTCTGATGCGTTGGCGCGCCCCAATCGGACCTGTTTGGACTGGTCCATGACTGTCCATGGGCCGGCCCCTGGGAACACAACCCCCCTCCTGCTACACATTATAAAGAGCACTGCTGCATAGTGTTTTTTACTATATTTTGTTAGAAATTCAATAAAATATATATATATTATTAAATAAGATAATATTTATTATTTTTAAAAAAATAAAAATACGTTTGATTTGAGTTTTATGCTAAAAATAACTTATCCTAACATTTTCTCATTAAAAAAATGTGTGTTTAATGTGTGGCAAAGGGGTGCCAATGTGTGGCAGGGCAACCCAAGAAGTTAGAAAACCCCACCCTGCCAAAAATTAAAGAATGGTTCTTATTATTAGTGGTTTTAGTTACTGAATTAAATTTTCATTAGCTCAGACAGCTTATTCCTAAATATTATATTTTGCATAAGTACCCAAAAAGTAAACACCCCCCCCCCCTCTCTTCCACACATAAAAAAATTAGTTCTTACACTTAATTTTTTTACGATTCAAATTAAAATCTTATATATGTTGTTAAAAATCCAATGAAATTAAAAATACATCATTAATATTTTTTTAGTAAAAATAAGTTCATTCAACTAGAAATGAGAAATATATTTTTTTTTATCAAAATATATATTTTATTAAATAGTGTTTACTATTTAAAAAAAATAAATAAATAAATTTTAATTTTGAACTATAAAAAAAACCGAATCTAACTATTTTTCATTAAAATAATATTTGTGTAAGGATAAAGTTGCATACAACACATTTTTCAGTCCTAATTCAATTGTACATCTATTTTAAATTTTTTGAAAATAGTATATCTAATATTATAATATACGTGTTTTTATAAAAAAAAGTGAAATATGTGTTTCAATGAATTGCATTAATGTATTTATAAAAAATATAAAATAATTTATTAATGTATATCTATTAATATATATATCACTTTAATGATTTTTTATTGCATATATGGGATTAAAATTGAAACGTAAAAAAAAAAAAAAAAACACTATGTAACACCACACTTTGAATAGGTGTGTCAGAGGGTGGTACTGTGTGGACCCAACAAGTTAAACTCCCTGCCACATTTAAATGCGTTGGCAGGGACCACATGCAAACCACGCACCACCAGCAATAAAGAAAGGCCTCTATTACAACATGCAATTAGAACATTTGCTTTTAGATTTTCTACTTATTTTTAATTAAATCTTTATTGTATTGTCAACATTTTATTTTATTTTATTTTTTTTTGGCTGAATTTACATTTTAATTAATTATTATAAAATTTAATTTTTTATTACAAATACATCAAAATATATTTTAAGAGTTTATTATTATATAAATTAATATTTATAAAACATATCAAAAAAAATTTTTTTTTTTAAATATTTACACAGTTAAGGATAAAATTATAATTTTAAATCATTTACATAGTGGCAATACGATAAAGAGTGTCAGGGGTATGGCAGAGGCCTCATGCAATGATGCAAAACAACCCCACACCAAACAAAACAAACAAACCACAACAACCCCCCCCCCCCCCGAATCATTTAAAAAAAAAAAAAAAAAAAAAAAAAAAAAAAAAGAGGATTATAAAGTTCCATCCCTCTTAAAATAGTTAAATTATTAAAAACTCCTTCTAAAACATAATATTATTATAAACCCTCTTTAAATGTTAACTGAATTTGTAAAAAACTTAAATGAGTTATTTTTTAACGAAATGGGTTATTAAATAATTGATTGACAATAATACCCTTACTAAAAATTCTTAACTTGATAGAAAAAAAATGTTATTTAGTTTCTATCTCTCCTAAAACAAGAAAATTATTAAAAATAACACCATAAAACACAATATCATTATAAACCCTTTTTAAATGTTAACTGGATTTGTAAAACCCAACAGTCAACAAAACAAAAAGAAATTAGTACTCCCAAAATTTTTTTGACGGAAAGGGGTTTATGTTAATGAAAGAGTTTTTTTTCTAACAAGTTATGATATTTTTTAGTAAAAGTATTATTGTCAATCCATCATTTAATAACCTATTCCGTAAAAAAATAACTTACTTGAGTTTTTTACAAATCCAGTTATCATTTAAAGTGGGTTTATAATAATATTGTGTTTTGGAGGGGGTTTTTAATAATTGACTTGTTTTAGGAGGGGTGGAAACTAAATAACCCAAAAAATATATATATTAAAATGTATTTGCATCTCTTGAAGTTTTTATGCCTGTATAGCCACCTCTTATAATTCAAAAATATGCAATTACAATCTTTACAATTAGATTTTCTATTAAAATAGAATAAAACATAATTTTTACCATTTTAATTAAATTTTTATCCTATTTTCATCTTTTTTGGGTTATTTTTATATTTTAATTAATTGTTGTGTGACTTAATTTTTATTAAAAATGCATCCAAACACATTTAATTAAAGAGTTCATTATTGTATAAGTTACTATTTATAAAGCATATCAAGAATTATTTAATTGATTTTTTGTGGATATTTATAGAGTTAAGGATAAAATCATAATTTTAAATTATTTTTATCATATTTTAACAAAAAAATATAATAGGAGAAGGTGTAAGTGCATATTTTTAAGGCTGATTTGACATTGGGATAAGGGGTTGCGATAATGAAATAATTGGATTAAATCACATGTTACCCCATATGACAAAAGACAAAAAAATGATAAAGCATGGACAATTGTCTGTATTTTGAGAGAAAAAATTGAGATATTTTGTTCTAAGTAAAATGTGGAATAGACTTTATCCTTATTTTTTAACCTCATTTTGTAAAACATAAACAATATTTATGACTGTCATTCCCAAAAAAATAAAAACAGAAATTTTACAAAACCAAAACCAACAATATTAATGTTTCTTTAATAGAAATGGTAGACTTAGTATTTTTAATTTTTTTTTTTTTGAAGTTATCTCATATTTTACATCATGTGATTCAAATGCAAAATTAAGATAAGAACACAAAAAAAAGGAATAACAAAATGCATTACTAAATGTAAATATGGATAAAAATAATGATCATTTTATCCTCATAAATTAAGCTAATTTATCTTAAATATTTATCTATTTAACTAGACATTAAGGTTAGTGGGGTTAATTGTTTCCAAAAACAAAATAAATTTTTTTTTTGTTTTTTTTAAGGTTGGGGATAGATGTGCCCATGGCATGCAAACCTGGGAGTGTCAATCAGAGGGTGTATTTTAGGAATAAAATGTGTCGATTCCCTTATTTAAGAGAGGAATAAACTTGCAGCTTGTTCTCCTGACTCGCAAATAAAATTTTGCCTTTGCAGATGGCTTCAAACCAAATGAAATCTAATGTTTCATCAGTTAAATGGGAGAAGCATATCATAACTGCATCACATCACAACCAAAAAATGGATCAAAGGTAACGGACTTAATCATCTATTGGCGATGGATTAGGGCCATCGCCAAAACTCATGACTAAACCCCGTCGCCATCCAGACTCTTTGCAGTCGTACCACCTAATTTCCCTTTACTGATCCACTACCCTCCCCAATCTCTTATTCTGTCGCTCCCCTTATTCGAGCATAAGTTTCTTCAGGGTATTTCTCTCATCCTATTAAGAGAAGGTTCAGTATATATTCAATCTTCATACACATGGAAAATGATTCTCTCCTTCCCAACAACCTTAGATCCGTTTTCCATTTGTTTTATGTAATAATGTAATTTTATTTATGACAATTTTTTTTTTATTGTTTCATATAAGAGAAGTCTTACACTATGCTATGTAAGAATAAATAATTTTGGTTGGTTGGTATATGAGTATATCCGTGTTTTTATTTTCATCTTATTGTTGATATGAATTTTGTGGATTATAAGTCTTCTTCATTTTCATCATTCCTTGATTAGTTATTGTTTTCATTTTTTATTTTTCAAGACATCAAAGCACCAATCCAATGATTTTCTACTAATTTGTCACCATGCCTCCAGTAAGTCTATTGATGTCCACATTATCACATGAAACAGTATGCGTAATTGTATTTACTTAAGGTTTGTTTGGATACTGTGCAAATGAGGATAGATTTTCATTTACACTGGATCAAACACAATATCTTGTTTGGTTATGATAATTAAGTGTAACAAATAAAATCCCAAGGTTCTCATTTGCTCCATCAAATGGGGCAATCAAAATCCCAACCAACCCCATGTGTTGTTATTTGTAACAACTTTTATTTTCACACCTCTCAAGTCTATGTAAAGTAATTTTACATTTTTACCCTCTAACAAATTTATTAAAGTCCATATTATCCAAAACAAATATTTCTTCTCCTAATCTTGTTTTAAGAATTAAAATAGATAATTACATTTTATAAATTTATATAACTTAGAATACTATTAAAATATATCAAGAAATATTAACTAAATATCATAGATATTATCAAACAAAATTGCTATTTATAAAATATACAAAAATCTTGTGGGATTTTTTGTTAGTTGAAATCAGGTTTATTTTTATTTATATTCTATTATATTATAACCAATTTTTTAAAACCACATTGACTTATATATAGATTAAATAAAATTAATATATGCAATTTTTAAATTTTTATTTTGTATATATAATATGTTGTTCATATATTTTTAGGTTTTAAGAAAATAACATATTTGATAATCATTAGGAAAAAAATATTTTATCTATTTATAATATTATTATTTTTTTAACATAATAAATTGACACATATACAAATAGTTTTATATATGTGAGACAAATAGCTATTTACAAGAAAATGTGTGTAAATGATAATACAACATGAAAACAGACAAACATGTATAAATAATATATAAAAATTTTCCTACACGTGCAATATAAAATTTACGGGTGCAGAAAAATACATACAAATAATCATTATATCCAAAGGTGTCCTTAAGTTCATCTCCCTCGTCATGTTAACAGTATTGGCTGCTCTGTTTTATTTGTATCAAGCTCTTACTCAGAGAAATATAGTACACAATCCATATTATTTAAAGTACACAAACCTTGGTTGGTTTAATGTAATGTGTAATTGAATATTTGAAGTCCTTGTTCCTTTTCTACTTTACAGTTTCTGACATTTATCTATGCTATTAAATGCTAAACCAAGTGGGATTTGATTCTGTACGTCTGAATTACTGGAAGAATGCTGGACACTATTGCATATTTAATATGTCCAATTATATTTTGTAAATGATGATATTTGGTGAGAGAAACACTGGAAAAAAACAAAAAGTTATATGTTACCCCCTGGGTCGCTATTGGAATTATACCAATGGAGAGAGGAAAATAATATGTCCAATTATGTGTACAATCTCGTACACAGCCCCTGTCATTTTTTATATATATATATTCGTCTATTTAAGTTCATAATGTAAAAGTGAAATAAATATTTTGATAAACTAATATATTTTTTATTCTATGAAAAAAAAAAATTAAATTCCTATAAAATGTGCTATTTGAAAAAAAATTTAAAGAGAAATGATAGACAACTTGCTTTAATTTTATTGTTAAAAGAAAGATAATGCTCAAAGCATACAAAAGAAGAGAAGATAAAATGAACAATGCCAAAAAGAGATGCAATTAGATAGAAGAGATATTTACAGAATCCCTTAGACCGATCCATCCTAACCTACTCCATGATTGTGATTGAAGTATATACTGTATTTATCACAACAAACATTCTTATAGCGTATTGTATAGACGGTTGAGAAATCGGTTTTGAGTTAATCGTAAAATGGACCGAGGGTTAATATTTGTGCAGAGTTTGCGTTAATGAGCTGGATTAAGCAGGCACAAATTTGGTGTGCCAATGAATTGGGCTGGCTTATGTAATCCATGGGTGGGTTCAAATTTGGTGTGCCAATGAATTGGGCTAGCTTATGTTATCCATTGGGCCCGTTTATAGAACAGTTTGGGTTGTTGGACCGGACAGGTTCGAGATCCCATTCACTTTCACTATAGGGAGTTTAGATTCCTAATGGGGTAATCACAAACATTTTTTTGCATTATCTAATAAAAATATGTCACGTAACAATATTAAAAATGACTATGAAAACATTATTTGTGATGTTATTTATAAGAAAATTCAATACATGCGTACTTTAATTTATTTTAAACAATAACACTCACTGATTAGTTAAAGTTTCTGTGTGATTATCTATTCACGAGTTTATTAGCGCCTTTGCAATATATCCGAGCTACGTGTTCTTGATAAATTGGTAAACAATGATATCATTTTTTTTTTTTTTGGTGCATTGCCCAGTTACCCCTGCAGCCAACCCCAATATTTTATGTGCCCCTATCTTTTGAAAAAAAAAAAAAAATTATCCCTGCAACAAACAACTAATTTTTTTCCACCCTCATCACTTTAATTCTCCCAGCCCCACAAAATCGCAATTTCCCTCTACAAGGGCATATATGTTTTATGTAACTTTCGAAATAAAAAATATAATTTCTTTAAGGGAAAAATCCATATAACCTTCTGTAATCTTCCTGATATTCATATAACCCCCTGTAATCTCAATATACCCATATAACCCGCTGTAAACACACCATAAATGTAAATAACCCCCCGCAGTTAATTTTTTTTTAACATAGTTGGAATATTTCGGATATATTGTGTTATATAAACTATAATTAATAAATATGTATTTTTTAAATTCTGAAAAAAGGTCAATACTTAAAAAAAACCATTATGTTTCTAATTTTACACTCTTTTAGGGTTTTTTTTTTTTGAAGTATTGGCTGCTTTCAGAGGGTTAAAAGAATACATATTTATTAACCATAGTTTAGATAACGCACAATTCTGTTAAAAAAAATTTAACCGCGGGGGTTATTTGCATTTATGGTGTGTTTACAGGGGGTTATATGGATATGAGAAAGATTACAGGGGGTTATATGGATTTTTTCCTTTTTTTTAATATTATATGTAAGTGCATTACTATGCATGTCATGTAAAAATGCTAACTTGCAAAACACTAGAGAAATATACGTTAATACATAATACCTGAAAATATTTTATCACAATAAATACATCAAAGCACTTGAATTCATCTAATGTTTGAATTCTAATGTTCTTTTCCTACCCTAATGAACTAAGATGTTGTATTTAATTTGATAATCTTATGTCATTTTGGTTGTTACACCTTCGAGTTAGCAAGCGTAAATCATTTGGAAGAAAGCACAATTCAAACTATATTAGAGATGCAATAATTAGTGAAACACTCAAATAAATCATACACCAACAAGTGTGTACTTCATGACAATATAAGAACCACATATATATTAATATTACATTAATGTATGCTTTTCTAGTGTTTTACAAGTTATCATTTTTACATAACATAATATGCATTTACAGATAATATTTACAGAAATTATATTTTGTGTTCTCTAAATTACAGAAAACATATATGCACTTACGGGGGGAATTTTGATTTTGTGGGGTTGAAGGAATTAAATGGATGAGGATAGAAAATTAGGTGTTCGTTGCAGGGGTAAATTTTTTTTTTTCAAAAGATAAAGGCATATAAAATATTGGGGGTTGGCTAATGGGGTATTTTGGCAATTCACCCTTTTAAGGACAGTACAATTATTGAATTATGCAATTAGTTTAATTTTAATTTTATTATCTAGATTGGATATTTTGAAGACCAACCAAACCATTTTGTTTTATTAAGTAGCTAGGGACATATCACATAAGTAGAGTCCAAACCAAAAAATCTAGTCAGAAAGCTCAGTCAGAACTTCAACAAAACCAACCGGTTAAAGGTGGGCTTGAAGTTTGGATTGAGTTCCGGTTTAGAATCTTTAGATAGATTACATGTTTGGATTAAACATATTAAGTTGTAGGTTGGGCTAACCCAAATCCGTTCTTCTCCATTTTAATATGTTAATAAATTGAATTGTGCATGTTTTATCTTTATTCATTACTTAGACGGGTTGGATTAAGTTGGAGCTCAGTGAAATCTCAACCTTAATTTAGAAAAAGTCAACCAAACCACAATCTAACCCAACCTTGAGTTTGAGAAGTTCAACCAAACCTAATCCATGAGATTTTATTCGGGTTCCGGTTTGAGCCAGATTAGATTGAGTTCTGGTTAGGCTTGAGTTTAATTTTAAGATTGTATTATTTTAAACAAAAAAAACTTTATAAAAGCCAATTATCTGCAAAAAAAAAAAATTAAAAAGATAAAAATGATAAACATTTTTATTTAAAAAACAAAGATATGAAAACTATAAAAATGAAATATTTAAAATAAAAATTAATTGTATAATTAAAATTTTATCAAATAAATTTAAAAATTATAATTTAAAAATTACTTAGATATGAAAACTTCGGGTTTGGATAACCTGAACCCTCAAGCCAATCCTAAATTAAGTCTGAGCTCGGGTTCATTTGAGCCTGAACGCTAAAACTCCAACTCTAAGCGGCTCAAATTTTTTTTGTTGGGTTGGATCAGGTTCAACCGTCTAAGTTGTACCCTCTATATATATATATATATATAATAAAATAACTTATTATAATATTCTACTTATATTTGAATAGTAATCAATCCGATCGGGATCTAAACAACAGGTTGACAGGCAACAACCGGTCAACAGTCCCCCACCCCCTAGAAGGGCAATTTCGAAAATAAAAGGAATCAACCGTGCATTTCCACAAAAAAAAAAAAAAAAACGATCCGGCACGTTCAAAATGAATTTATTTCCCCAGCCACGTCATTCCGGTCCCCACCCCCATCGCATTTCACAACACGCCGTGTCTGCGCGCCACGTCACCTTGTCGATCATTAATTAAACCCACCTGTCACATCTCCCTTTCCCCACCTCCACCACCGCGAGATCCGCAAATCAGACGGTCCAGATCCCACTCCGACGTGTGTGTGGACCAGTCCACCCCATTCTGACGTCACCACGCACCAGTCATCACATTTTTCGAGTTTTTAATTTAATTTTTATGGTAACTTCGCCTTCACGAAGGGGAGGTTGAACGACGAATAAGAGAGTGACACGACACCCACGTGGATCCACGCCAGGCAGTGCCACGTCGACCACTAATGGAGCGCCTGTTTCGAGACGGAGTGGAGTCGTGGGTCGTGGTGGGTGAGCTGGCGGTTCATCGTAGACACGCGTCAGTGGACCACGTGGACCACCGACCATCTATCATTAGGCCTTTGTGGGGCCCACTTTGTACATCAGCGTATCGGTGGAGATCCGGTTCTTACGCGTTCGGGGGGGAGATCGAATCATGGCCGTTGGTGTCGGCTGATCGGTCGTCTGCCGCTCGATCTCGTCTTACATAATGGATGGGGGAAGAATTTGTGATTGAGGAAATTGTGTTGAAACCCTTGTGTTTTCTAAACCCTGCGTAAACACCCTCTGTAACTCAAAAACATACGATTACTCCCCTGTGGTTAGTTTTTTTTTTTATTATTAAAATGGGATCAAAGTATGATTTTCTGGTTTGAAATAAATTTTTATCTTGTTTTCAAGTTTTTCATGGATTGTTCATTTTTTAATTACTTGTTATGTGATTTAATTCTCAAAGAAATGCATTCAAATACATTTAAAAAGTTATTTATTGTATCCATTAATATTCATAAAACATATGAAGAACTAATCAAGTGATTTTTTGTAGATATTCTAAGAGTTAGGGGTAAAATAATAATTTTAAATTATTTTTGTTTTTAATGAAAAATATAATTGTAGAAGTGTAAGTGCATGTCTTTGAACTTCTGTATAGGTTTCAAATATTTTAAGGGATCTAAATGCATTTTACCCAATGTGATTTGGTTGATACAATGGAATGATTCATTAAACCTGGTCTACATAGAGTTATTATATTTTTTTGGGATAAATAACTTTATTGAAATGCATGATTATATCAATAGAATAAATTATTTTTTATTTGATTATATTTTTAGTTATTCTTATTTTTGTTTATCTTGAATAATTATAAATAATATGTCAATAAAAAAACAAAAATTTATAAAAAGTAAATAAAAATAAGTTGATATGTGGTCCCACTTTATTATTTCTTATGCTGATGTACTATTATCACTTTATTTGTCCAATTTTTAGAACTCCTCGTTTTGTTTGTTTTTATTGGTAAGTATTTTTTGTAGTAAGCTCCTTCTTTAATGCATACACATGTTTATTATAGTTGTTAGACCTAATTGAACATTAATAAGAATAAATGGTAAAATAGTATTTTTAATGTATAATTGACAAAAATATCATTTTAAATCACGAAGATAAAAAATGACAGTATATTGGTTTGTAATAACAAATATAATTGTTAATACTAATATAAATTAGCGTAATGTCTAAAACAAAATTTATATTAAATTTTGAAAAAGCTAATGTCTCGTTTGAATATGCGTTTGGGTAAATTCTACGTTTGAAAAGCTAAAAATTTATAAGTATGGATCCAAACACATTTTCAACATTTAGTTTTTCAAGCTATCATCTTTTCTTTTAAAAACAAAAAAATCTTATAGTTAAAAAGCTAATAAAACAATGCCTTCAAAAGCTTAGTTTAAAGCACGAGATTTTAAGAATCTCAACATTTTAATGTCACATTCAAATGCAACTTAAATCTTCAAAACATTTTTTATCCAATTTTTAAACAAATGTGTTTTAAAATTGTTTTTATTTACATAATTTTCTATAAATGTCTTTTAAAAAAGAAAAAATCCAAATTAACCCCCTATAAACCATCTAAAATGCATATAACCTTTTGACTTTTCCTAAAATCCATATAACCCTTTAAAAATACTTATGTAAATTCAAATAATCCCATAGATTAAATTATTATTAGCAGAAAAGGAATATTTTGGACTGGGTAACATAGACTTGTGACATATAGCTTTTACACACGCACAAATGTAGTCCAAATAGGCTATTTTTCTCTCCTACCTCCAGGAGGAGGTGAACCATTGTCCCCCGTATGATTAGGGGGTGTGCATCACATCGTGCTAAACGCGGGTTGGACAGAGGCTATAGCTGTAGTAATGTTTTATAACATAAAGTTCATTGAAAAAAGCGGCTATACTTTTAAGGTAAGGCTTTGAATTTTGTAACTATGCTCATATATGTTATATAGTCTAACTTTCATTTAAAAAAGAAAAAAAAAATTCTGTATTTCTTTAAGACCCATGTGATGACATGTTTGAGAGTTGATTCTGATTTCAATTAAACAAAAAAATCCAAACATATTACTAAACGAGATTTAGAAATCCAATTTAATTAAAAAATTACTTATAAATTTTAATAAAAAAAATTAATAAAAAAAAAATATATACGTTTTTTAGAAATCAAAATTATTTAAATCACTTTATTCTATATCATAATTTTTAAACTTATTTTCAACGGGACCCTCCGTGGAGATTAGAAATTTGGTTTGTAGCGTTTATTACTTGCCAGCGGGATTAGACTGTAATTCGTCCACTTGTGCAAACGGTACGAGAGGGTGACACGTGTATCTGATGAAAAGGACGAGATCGGATCGTAGATTTGATTCTCTTCAGCGGGGATTCTTCGTCAAAGCTGGAACGTCAGCGGTAGTACAGCAGAAGCCAATCAGAATAGAAAATAAAATGGTAGACTTTGCAGTTTGCCCCCTGGTAATGGGGGCACATAGATTGGAATTTGTTTTTTTTTTTTAAAGTATATTTTTCAAAAATTACTTAAATATTTTTTTTTGTAAAATTTATTTAGATTAGGGATTTACATGCTTTTCACGTGAATTTTTTTGAAATGTTTCGAAAGTGGTTGAATTTTTTTAATATATATACTTATAAAATGAACAAATAATTTAAATAAACAAAAAATTTATTCCTAATCTTATACCTTCAGTTTGGTTTGGGGATATATGAAATGAGAAATAACTATTTTATTTGTACAAGTAAAAAAGCCGCTATCATATTTATGTTATTTAATTGTGAACATTTTATATTAAATAATGTAACTATTTATTTACTAGTGAACATTTTATACTAAATAATATACAAGTACTTGATTAAAAAAAGAATGGTGATACCCAGGCCCCAAAATATAAGCCCCACTAACAAGCTCTATGAGGTGTCATCACCTTATTGGTTGTTATTAGTTGACTTGTTGACTTAAAAAAAAAGGTAAAATGGCAAAATACAAATATGTCCTTCATTAAAAATCTGTCTCATTAACCCAAATCCCCCCATTTTCTCTATTCGGTTATTACTTTTTCATGTGAATCTTGAAATCCATTTAACCATTTCAAATTTTGAATTTTAAAATCCTTACCTAAATTACAATTGAACCTAAATTACATTAAAAAAGTTGGATATTTATTGTATTCAAATTTAAATAAAAAAACACACATGATTACTATATGAATTAGTTACATCAAATACCTTTATTAAATATTTATATCTCTCACAACGATTTGTTACATTTACATCAGAACTGTTACATTTACATAAATATAACAAACAATTTCATTTACCTACCTAAATATTTTACATTCCATGCAATGTTTAAACAATTTAGAAACAGATTATATTTTCAATAGTCAGTTACATTTTATAGAAAATGTCAAACACTTTTTTTTATTGTGTGATACATTTAACAAACATATGTATTTGACTATTACAATAATAAATGTAACAAATATAAATTACTATTTACATTGAAACAAATGCAATACACGAATGAATGTTACATTCATAAATGTAACAAATATAAATCAATACATGCATGCGATTGACTATTACATTTACGAATGTAACAAAAATAATACAGATTTGAAAAATTACATTGTCAACAATGTAGCAGTAACATCAAACAAACTACTCATATATAAAATGTAACAGTATCGAGTGTTACATTTAGATATTGAAACAAAAACAAATCAAAATGTGATAAATGACATTCAATACATGAAAAAAAATTGTGTTTAAATATTTAAAATACAGGCAAAAACACAAGTTTTTTACGAATCTAATAATGTCAAACCTAAAAAACGATTTCGTGTCTTCTCTTCAAAAATAGAATTTCTGATTTACTCTCACGTATTTTTTATAAACAAAATCAATTCCGTAATGCAAAACCTCCTCATTTCGCATACAAGATAGATTTTCAATTGTTTCAACATCAATGGTTTCTCCGGTCCCTCTCACAATTCTTCTATCCAATTAATATTGTTGCAAGATTTTAAGAATCCATTAATGGTGAATAAATACAGAATTTTCAGAATTAAATGATATTCCACAATCATAGGGATACATGTTAAGGTAGTTATCAAGTAAAGGGTATAATAGACAATGTACACTTGCCACATCATGGGACTTGATTTGGGGCCTGTGAAGTTGGGGCCTGGGAATCATTATTGATTAAAAAAAAAACGAAGTTTATTGTACAGGGAATTCGGATTCACATCCTAAAATTTAGAAAATTTATGCCGTTGACTGTTATCCTATAAACCAACCAAATATGCCAATAGCCCATTCTGCTGAAAACTATAAAAAGAAGAAAAAAAAAACTTCTGAGATCTGTTCAAAAATCAATTTGAATCATAGCTGATCAATCTTTATAAGTTACTGAATAACGACTTTGTCGGCTAATAGAAAGTCCAGAAGACCATACGAAAATCATTAGGTAAAATATATATTTTTTCTAAATTTTTATAGTTAGTTATTTCTGGAATTGTTTAATATTGCACATAGTTTGTTTATTTAAATATACTTATTTTATATAAAATACACTTTTTTAAAAATAAGACTTATTTAACATATGATTTAATTACGTAAATTTTTATGTTATTTTTGTTTTGTTTCGTATACCAATATAGGCGAAGAAACATTAGCAAACATGATGGTACCTGTATTACCACCCATTAGTTTGTTGAGAATCTTTTTTTTATTTACTTTTAAACCCTCACCCTTTAATTAAACTTCCCTCTTATATAAAACAAAAGTTTATTTTGATTCAACATTTTAATTGACCATCAATTCTCATTCAATATCCATATCCTACACGGTCATGGAGGAATAGACCCAGCTCCTCAGCGTCCCCACCCGGGTGCCCATATTTAAATAAATAAATTTTTTAATCTTTTTTTTTTTTTGACATTTCAATTGTTCCTAATATCAATCCTCATCTCTAAAAAAATCTTTAATTTTTACTTTTTGTTCCATTAACCATCCCACAATTGGGAATCTGCAATCAATAATCCTCTTATCTCATCCATCAACATTTCGAAGGTATATAATTTTTCTTTTAACTTATTGTATTGTTATTAATTTATTTAAAGTTTAAAATATTTGTGTAAATATCTAAAATAATCAAATCATTCAACATTTTCAGAATATAAAACCTCGTTGAGGTCAAATTTAAAGGTATATATTGTTTTTTAAATTTAGATCTTGACAATTGTTTTTTAAATCATCGATATGAAATTTGACAAATCGTTTTAAAATTTGATAATTATCTTTTAAACTTTTTTAGAGATATGTTTTAGAGTATTTTTATTTTATTTTATACATATTCATTTTTTAAGCTATGCTGTTAAAATTGAAAAAAAAAAATATAATGATACAATTTTAAAAAATATTTACATAAATCACGTTAGGTCCCTCTTAAAAAAAATCCTGGCTCCACCACTACTTGTTATTGTCGCTTTTAATATATAGAAGCGTGATTATAAATTTGAATTAGGGATGAGAAAAATAGAGAAACAAAATATATGTGTGTGTATATATATATACTTTTTTATTAAAAAAAATGCACAATAACCCCGACTGTTAAGGAACAGGCTACAGTCGTTGATGGTATCAATTGTCGTCCTTGGCCCTCCCTGCGCCCCCACTAGGCCGCATCCCTATTTTTAAAAGAAAATGGCCATAGACTCTTACATGTATTCTACAAATTTTCTTTCTCCCTTGTAAAATATGCAGTTCCTCATTCGGTAAATCGTCTAAGCATCAGTTGGGACCACGGAAACGGGTGACAATTTTTTAGCATACCTCCGGTGTTCAAACGCCTTGATCGCGGCCCACATCTCATCAAACAGAGAGGAAGGAAGAATGAAGCGCTCTGGATATTTTAAAAAATTTTGATATTGTTATCACGAATAATAATAAGATAAACATAAAATACAAAAAATTATCATCAGAAAAAAAAATAATCTAATTTTACTTATATAACTACATGATAAACTATTATCGTCAATCAAACGGAACCAGAAGATGAACATTAACTGGTGCATGACGTGTCATGTGAGTAATTCTCATTAATTAATATTGGAACTTCCACATTGTGCATGACGTGCCATATCAGCGATTCCACTGTCTTTGAAGCATCCCTGCAAAAGCGTTGAAACCGTCCTTTCCGGACACCAAACGTCCTCTCAATCCGGTTTAATCTCAAACGACGTTAATCACACGATTAATTTGATTCAATTTCTTTAAACTTCCGTTCCCATTCCACGAGTCCACCTAACGTGACCACGTAAGCCACATGACGGTTTTCGTTACCTGCGAAAGCCACCGACACGTATCTCCCTCCGTTGACCGACACGTGTACGGCTCACATCACGGGGTGCTTTTATATTTAATGGCGTACGCGAACCTCGTTCGCCAACTCAACCACCTCCCTCCGTATACATACGGTTTGTATACGGCCCCACATAAAATACGGACACGTGTCTATGACGTGGCGGTTGGCTTGGCGCCCCCTTCTTCTTCGTCCGTCCCTCTCTCTCTCTCTCTCCTCCGTGTGAAAGGTCCGGTTTTTTTTTTTTTTTTTTTTTGTCTTTCTCAAGCTCTGCTTCAGTTTTAATGACGGGAAGGGAAAAGTGGGTTTGATTTTTTCCATACAATTACGTCACGAATTCTCTCATTGGAACTTCTACGGAGCTGATCTGGTTCGTCTTTTGAAGGTGTTGAGCGAAGGAAAGCTTGTTAGGTATGTCGGGTTTGAATTTCTTTGAAACCGTTGTTTCGGAATTCGATTTGGTTCTTCTTTTTCGTGGTTGAAATGCAGTTTGATTAAAGAGAGGTTTCTATTCATGTAAATTTTGATGAATTTTTTTTTTGGTCCTTTGTTTGTGAAATTGATGCTTTCGCCATGAAAGAACTGTTTTAGTTTCTCTTGTTTTTGGTCTTTCATGTTCAGTTTGGGTGATAGGGGTAGAATGGGAAGGAAATTGATAATTTGGAATGGGTGATGGGGGTAGATCGGGAATAAAAATGAAACTTTGGGAGGGGTGGAATGGGAAGGGAAGTGGATTTGGGGATTATGTTAAACACTGTTTCTAATCTGATGAGGATTTGATTAGTGGGGGGTATATTTGTCATTTGACGCTCACGTTCCGCTTCGACATGATCTCTGGTGTGGACCCGTGACTTCTAGATCTGTGTTTGTCGCGTGAGGAAAAGACTTTCTTGTCCCTGAACTTTATCAAAATGACCAAAGAGGACGTTCATGGCGCCTCTCCCTGTTTTTTTGTTTGTTCAGTTGTTCAGGTTATATGTTTTTTAGGGAATTTTTTTTTTTAATTTTGTTGTGGTATTTAATACCTAAAAAAAAAAGAACTTCAAAAGGAATTATTTCTTCGACCCTATTATTCTTGGATGATCCTTACTTTGTTATGTAATTTTATTGAACAATTATGTTAGTCTTTTGACAACTGTGCTTAATTTTAATGAGTTTCTTCATCAGAGTTTGCTGAGATTATGGATATCTGTGGACCTTCTTCTAACCGGGGGAAGTTTCCTTGACCGAAAACACTGTCAAATAAAGCAGCACATCACGTTTTGTTAACAGAATATGTCAAAGAGTTATTATCAGGAGAATATTACGTCATTATTATCATTATTATTAGGAGAATAGAACATTAGTTTTGAGACATATTGAATTTCTCAGTCTGTTTGAATGTGATTTAAAAAAATTGTGGACCACTTCAAAATAGAGGGGGGAAAATTCAATTTAATCAGGTGTTTTTTTGGAGAAAAGAACATAAAAAACTAGATTTATTTAGGAACTGGTAAATAATAATTTAGGAGAGGAAATGAAAATGGAAGATAAGGATGAGGAGAAGTTTGATAGAGGTTTAACATGGCGCATACCCTATTCGTCCTATTCATTCAAATATTTTAACATGTGCATAGCCTATTCATGATTCATTCAAATGCTCTCTGCTCTCAGTTATGAGAGATGGTCATCCTATGTAAAGATGTCAAGTACATTTAAACAACGGTTGGCAAATGTCAAGTACATTTAAACAACGGTTGAACAGTTGGCAAATGTCTTTTGTATGGTAGATGCAAACATCTAATTAGTCTTTGGAAAGTATTTTAATTTGGCATGGACCGTTCGAGAAGAGGATCATGTTGACGTTTATGCGCTTAATGTTTAATTTGTTAATCAGTTTCCTCTGAGGATGTTTGTGCCATTGTGAGTTTTTGAATTGTAATTTCAGGTGGAAAATAGCCCCTTTTAACTGATGATGGCCTCAAATATTTATTTTTCTGGTTCTAATTGATGCATATAGCTTGATTACATGTATGATACATGGTGGTTTTTCAGTTCAGATTGGCTAGAAGACTCTTCATATTGTAGCAACCTTTTACTTGCAATATTTCCCCTATGATATATAAATAAAAATATTAATATTCGAATATCTGGATGCCTCTTGCCATTGACTACCAGAAACAAAATAACACTCAGGGTCAAGTAAGTTCTCTTTGACAAAGCATTTAGAGATTCGGCCTGTATCAATGGGAAATACTGAAGCTGAAACACCACTAAAGCCAGAGAAAGCATCCTCACCTGTTCAGGTGAGCTTGCAAATTTTCACATTTTCGATTTCATGGAATGTACTAGATATGTTTAAGAAGTCATGATGATTCAGAAAATTATTATATGAGGCCATTGCACTCTGTACAAGGACAGCATATTATCTTTTTTTTTATATATGCGCATATCAAATCATTTGTATGTGTATTCGTGGTATATAGTATACCCATGCAGATGACATTGAGATGCTTGAAGGAGGCCCCATATGACTGATTCACAGTTTCATATCATTTTTTTTAAATTTGTGTTGGCTGGTTGAAGTTGAAAGTACTCAGATTGTTGTTTACCTTTTGTCCTTTGGCAGGAACAGACTAGTGTTCATGCATATCCTGACTGGGCAGCAATGCAGGTTAGTCTTGTAGTATGTTCAGTCAATTCCCCACCACCCACCCACCTACCCACCAAAGAAGCCAACTTTACTTCTGTGACATAATCATATGCTGATTGAATATTTTTCATATTCAGGCTTATTATAACTCAGGGGTCAATATGCCACCCCCATATTACAACTCTGCTGTTGCACCTGGTCATGCACCTCACGGATTCATGTGGCCTCAGGTAACAGCCTTTTATTTCTTTAGTAGGAAGCTGAGAGCCACGGGCAATTTGTAACACTTTATACAATATGTAACCAAGGTTGCTAATGAAAAGTTTATAGTGCAGAGATTTTTAAAGTGAAAGAAAATATACACAAATTAGTTGATAAATTATTTCCCTTTTTGATGCATATTGCATTGGTATTTTCCACGTGGGATTTTTTCATGATGTTTGTTTTCTGAAGTACAATCATGGAAAAGAAGTAAAATTTAAGTTAGATCTCTTTATTTATAACAGGACATCTGATTAGAAAAAATGTATTTCAACTTGTTTTAAACTCTTTGGAGAACTATTTTAAATTTCATGTGTGCCTGTGAATTTAATCCATTATGCCTCGTAATAAAATATAAGTGACAAAGGATGTCATTATTTAGCATCTACATTTATGGAATAGGGCTGCCTCCTTTACTAGTGATGCAATTGATACAAATGCATTAGTACCCATAGCTCAATGGTTGACAACAAAATTTGCAACCATTAGGTTATGGGTTCGAGTCCCAGCTTTTATCTTACAAGAAAAAAAAAGCATTGTGAGTTCTTGAGAGCAAATGATTTTTTGAATGTTGACCATATGGAGGCACCATCATTGTTCATGCAACTTTATGAAAGCTAATTGACAACTTTTTTTTTTTTTTAATTGTCTCAGCCTATGATGCCTCCATTTGGGCCACCCTTTGCTGCACTCTACCCGCATGGAGGAGTTTATGCTCATCCTTCTATGGCTTTGGTAAGTCCAAACTTCTACAAGAAAATTGCCTTTGTATTAACATATCCTCTCGGCAATCTGTGTAACAAAATAATTTTAAACTTGTGATGTGCTTATCATTGGGCCCAGTTTATGTGGCTGGCCATTGGTACTCCCAACTCAACACCAGTTGCTTATTGATAACTAAATCCACTATGCTAGGCTTTTAATGCCTTTCTTAATGAATTAAATTATATTTCCAGGGGTCACATTTGCACGGCCAAGTCACAACAGCATCTGGGAGTACAAATGAAGTTGTGGTAAAGCATTATCCTGAATATTTTCTTGCACACTTGCATGTCTTTCTCGTACATGTTAATTTTTCAAGGCTCAGCATGTTTTAATTAGTTTAGTGTCATCGTTGAATTTCTTATTTGTTGGCTGAGTTCACGAGAATCCATTCATGGGCTATCTAATTTTGAACTTACAATGCAGATGGCAACTCCTGTGACTGTAGAAATGCCTTCCAAGTCAAAGGACCAAAGCTTGGCAAAGAAGTTGAAAGGATCTTATGGGCTTGCACCATCCGTAAACAATGGCAATGCTGGCAATAATAAAACTGGAGACAAAGGACATGGGCTTTCTAGGAGGTTTGTATATATTGAACCGGAAATGAGACAGCTTCTGTGCTTACTTTCTTTGATCCCTCGTCAAGTAGTTTTTTTTTTTTTTTAATAATTGAATGGTGGTCTTTTGTCATTGGTCTTTTGTCATTGCTAACTCTCATTTCATGGTGTGTGCTGTAGTGCTGAATGTGCAACGGACGGCTCAAGTGAAAAAAGTGATGGGAATAATGTATGTCAAAAACTTATGTTTCTTTCTCATTTGCTACAACAGCAGTTGTACATTTAAAAATTCAAGGAACAGTATAATAGATATTAATTAGTTCCTCATTTTTCATTAGGGAAACAAAAATCAGAAGAAGAGAAATTTTGAAAGTATGTCAGCCACAGGTATGGCTAATCCCATATACATGCTTTCTGCACAGATAAATACAGTGTTGGTCTACTGGTTAACCTCATGATTATGGATCAGTTTTTAAAATGTCTGTGGCTATGAATAGTTTACATTTGCAAATGCTGTCTGTCAGTTGGTGCTGGAATTTTCAACTACTACTTTTGTTATGGAAATATGATCTAATTCATGTGGAAGCTGAAAAAATGTCTGAAATGTTCATTTGTGTGTCCCAGGCAAGGATGTGAAAGTCTCTGCTCAGGCTAAGGGTGGAGATGCCAATGCTTCTACGGGGCCTTCGGGGGTTAGTGGTGCATCTTCAGACATATCAGGGCAACCACTGGGAACTACATCCTCTGCTGACACGACCACAAGAGCTGATTTGAATGGTTGTGATGATATGAAAGTTAAAAAGACTGCAGGATCTCTCTCTCCACGACCTGATGCTGCTTTATCTCGTCGTGATGGCTTGCCTCCTGAACTCTGGATCCATGTAAGTATATTGTGCAATATGTTAATTATATGTTGGTGGTCCAATGGTGTTAACTGTAAGCTTTGCCTTTTGATTCTTCGCTTGTGGGAGTGGTATATGGGATATTCCTCGATTTTAATATATTTCTTAGGCATGTTATTCAATGGCACATCCAGGGTTTGCTTTTCATAATCAAATGTTTCCACACAAGAAAAAGTAGAAGTTATTTGAATAGCAATTATAAACTATTTGCATGGGTTGATTTATGACTTCGAGGTTGATGTGAATTTCTTTTATTTGGAAAAGATAAGAATGTCACATACTCTGCAGGATGAGCGGGAACTTAAACGTGAAAGGAGGAAGCAATCTAACAGAGAATCTGCTAGGAGGTCTAGGTTGAGGAAGCAGGTATAGAGAATGTGGTCACGTTCTTATTGTTGATCATTTACCTTATTTCCTGTCTTCATTTCCTGACCCTTCCATAAATAATGTCTTCATTTTTTCTCAGGCCGAGAGTGAAGAACTTGCTGTTAAAGTTACTGCCCTGAGTGCAGAAAATGCCACACTCAGGGCTGAGGTTAATAAAATAACAGAGCTCTCAAAGAAACTCAGAGCAGAAAATTCTGCATTACTGGTACTGCCCATTTTAAATCCCCTCTCTTCTCTCTCATCACGCTCTTTAAAGACACTTCTTCTTTTACATTTCTTCTATCACCCAATCCATAACAAAGTTTCTTATCATATCTCGTTTGTATTCTCCTACATTCACTCTTGCAGACCAAAACACATTTTTTATTTCTTTTTTTGAAGTATATACTTGTCCTAATAAATACATAATTCACGAATATTAAAATACATACTTGAATGAATGGAATGCATACATCTTTACGTTTTTCATAATAAAGTATATACTGGCATACTGTAAAAAAAATACTAGCATAATGCATTACATGATTTCAATACTGCATTAGGTGATGTTGGCGATTACACATAAATAGTGTTTTGAGTTTAACCAGTGTTTATATTTTTCTTGGTTTAACAGGAGAAACTGGAGAATGTGCAGCCAGGGCAAGCAGGGGAGACTGAAAATGCTCCTGACGTGGTTAAATCTGTGGATCTTTTATCGAAGATCGATGACTCGAATCCGAGTAGTAGAAGCGGGCAGCGGGTTAGCGAATCCCAGGAGACCAACACAGGCAGCAAACTCCATCAGCTGCTGGATCCAAGCCCTCGAGCGGATGCCGTGGCTGCTGGCTGATCCTGCAAAATAGGTGGAGCCTGTGACCGATAATTTTTTTTCTTAATCCGTAATTTTGGCGGAAATTATCAGGCCAAAATTCTCTCTTAACAAATATAGTTGTTCAGATTTGGAATGTAAGATAGGCTTTAGAGAACTCTTTTTTTTTTTAAAAAAAAACCTAAGTTATCCAACTATTGAGGCATTAGGGGTGCGTTAAAGTAAACATTTGTATATTAACGAGAGAAGGATTCTCTGACCTGGCTGTTTATATGTATGACCAATGTCTGACATTATTTAGAGCTAGAATTTCAGTTTTAATGAACCTGAATTTCTTTTGAATTCTCAGTGTTTTCAGATTTCTGTATATTGTGCATGCTTTTTTATTACTCTACTAGCGTAATGTATGAACATGTAAATTTTTTAATTTTTTCAAAGAAAAAAATGTTAGATTTTCTATATATATATATATATATAAACTTTGAAAATATGTTAGAAATACTATAACTAGGATTGGATTATAGACATTCAATACTTAAAAAATTAATAAAGTCTGAAAATATTTGTTGATGTGTTTGAAATAAGAATATAGAGGTGAAGATAGAGATGTTGGATTATAATGGGTGTTGATGAGGTTCTTTAGTTTTCTTGTATTCATGCTAATAAATTATTAAGTAATAAATTTAATACTAGTTTGAAAAATGTGTGTCAGAAATAAGAGATAAAAAAATAATAATGAAACCTTAAAATTCTTGTTCCTTTATAGAGGGATTAAAACTTTTTATATAATAATACATGATAGTGTTACACGTATAACATATTAATAAATTAATATAATAATAAATTGATATGTAATCTAGTACATTTAACACTCTGATTAGAAAAAGGAATTCATATTTTCCTACAAATATAATTTTCATAGATTTTGCAAGAACAAATAATGAATAAAAGTTTGTCCGGGATTTTTCCGCACCATCATGTTGATGGATTTACCAATGTATTTGTGTGCAACTGACAAATATCGCTTACTTTATCATATAACTCGTTCATGCTTCATTTTGATCTATCTAATAAGCGAGCGAAGTGAAGAAAAGTTACCTAGACTGCTTCACGTCAAGGTTCACACAAAAGAATAATAAAAAAAAAACTTTATCTGAAATCAAGATTATTGCAGGTGTTTAACAAACAATATGTGCCCCATAGATAAAGGAATAATAAAATAGCTAAATCATCCTATTGGAGCCTATTATGAATAGTGACTTAGTGAGTCTGATGATGACAAAGCATATACCACGAGATCGGATTCAGTCAGAATTGGATTCGATCAGTATCGAACTGGGCGACGTAAAAATTGAAATGTACTATTTATAAATCGAACTGTACAACTAATTGTTGGATATATATTTCACTCTCCTATTGGATACTAATGATACTTAAAAATTCATATTTTTCTTCAATAGCTGATTGGATCTAATCAGCTATTGAAATATATATCCAATAATTGGTTGTGCAGTTCAATTTTTACGTCATCCAGTTCGGTACTGACCAAACTGACCTGGATCCAGTCCTGACTGGATTCGGTTTCCATATACCACATAAATGAAAGATTTCACAGTCATTTGTCTATGGGTTTTAGTTTGGGATCGACTCTTAGGCAGCGTTTGATTGCATAATTGGACGGTGTTTACGTTTACAAGAAAATTGTGTCTGTAATTGTGCAATCAAATAGTCTTACTATCTACAAATAGATTTTAGATAAATAGTATTAAAAAATGCGATTTTCAATCCCACCACCACATGCTCCCTCACGTGAACTTTATCATTATCTTCTATATACAAATGTCAAACAAGGATACAATTTTTAGGCTTTTATGTCAAAATTAGAATAACTTATTTTAAAATTAAAAAAATTGATATAACTATCTTAAAAACTTATAAAAATCGATAATTTTTTTTATAAAATCGATAAATCCTGGTGGGTCCGGTGGTGATTTATCAATTTTACATTGATCTTTATTGATTTTTACAAGTTTGAGAGAGTTGTATCGATTTTACCCTGTAAAATTTTATAGTAAAATCAGGTCAGAGTCTCACAGAGGCACTTATGAAGGGATTGTACTTTAGAAAAATGTGATAAACCAAGTGGTTGTTGATTCAGTTCTCGTTAGGCGTCTTCACCGGAAAGTCTAATGAATGAATGAATGGACGAGATTGATGTTTGGATTCAAATCCATGGTCAGATTTGGTGGGCTTTATTTTTGGGGTTTGGTCTCCTTTCCACGTGATAATGGATGGTGTTTGTCTTGTTCAAATCCTGCTTTTAAAGGAACATTTTTTTAATTATAAAAAAGAAATTTTTAATGAATCTGACCGTTGGGTTTACGTATTTTGAAAACAAATGCCAAAAAGAATATTAAAAAATCAATAAATAATCATTTTTTAAAATTTATGTCTCTCTTTCTCTCGTGTTTCAACATCTCTCTCTCTCTCTCTGCCTTTTAAAATTTAATACTCTTTTTTTTTTGGGTTCCATTAAAATCATTCTGAAAAAGGTGCCATCAACCACACCTTTCCAAAAGGCTCATGCACGTGTTGTTCTTTTTAGTGGGTTTATTGTGGAGATTGAGATATTAGGATTTGAGTGGGTGTTTAATGGGTTGGGTTTTCTTTTTTTGAAGTTTTTGGGATTTGGGTTTTTGTTATTAGTTAATATTGGATCAGGGTTGGCTGCTTTTGATCGAAAGGTGTGACATTTGGAGGAGAAAAGACTGACTTTGCGTGAACGTTTGTCTAATAAATCACCTCTAATTGACTATTTTTGTGGTTTGATGAGTTTTTGTGGATCTGGGTCTGCTTTCTTTTCTTGAAAGTGTGTGAGATTTGGGGAGGAGTAGGGATTGCGTGGGAGTTTGGGCATCTGTGAATTTGTGGCGACAATATCGGTAGTCAAGGCTTTAGTGATTCTTTTCCGTGATTTTAATATTAATCTGATATTCTTAGATTCTTTGGGTATCACATATTGTTATAGTAATTAGTAATCCTGGTGTGAAATGGATTTTTAAGGCCTTTTTGAGCTAATGTTTTCAATTTCAGTCACACACTCTGATTGAGAGACAGAGCCATCTCTTTTGCAACTGTAAATCAGGGCGTGTTTATTGTTTGATGTTTGTATTCTGAGACAAATTTAGAAACTTTTTTTTAAAAAAATGTTTCCCTAATTTTCTGTTTTTTTGGGTGTTTTTGTGGCGCACTAGCAATTGTTTGCGTCTAGTGTTTCTTTGGGATTTGGTGGAAGATTATGTGTTTTTGGTATTCTATTTTGTGAAATTGAGGTGGTTGATGCATTGTGTGATTGGGAGTTGTTCAATGCTTGCAGTATTTGACAGCACTTTGTGGATCAAATATTTGGTACTTCTTAATTTGACAATTTATTGAATTTTTTTGGAAAGTTATTGTTGGACTATTTGGTTTTTGTTAATTATGTGGAATTTGTCCATAGGAAGTCCCCTTTTTCCATCAAGCGATCGTATTTGTCTACATCAAAGGATTACCATTTTCACGTATTAATCCACCTATTTTGTCATAGTAATTCAGAAATTAAGGGGTATTCAGTAGGTGATCTGTAAAGTTAGATTGGGGTGTATGCTTCATTAGATTAGTCACAAGAAACGTGTTGGGGGCAGTTTTAAAGCTATATCAGTTCAACAGCGACTGCCGTAGGTTCTATTTGTTGAACAAATAGAGCCTGCTCATTGAGGTGTTGGGGCGCATTGTGATTTTGAGATGGGTCATTCAACAGCAGTTTGGGATTCAAGAGCTGCAACTGAAGTCATAAAAGATTGGAATGGAATGGATCAGTTCTTGCTCAGAGTACCACGAGGAGCTTCTGCTCGGGTGAGGATCTCTAACCTCTTTTTCTTTCCCGTGTTTTCTAAATTTTCTTATGGTTGTCATATCTATGCAATCGAATGAACGTTCAAGCTTTTCTAACATTGAAACTTGCTTTCTTTTTTCATGATCTTATTAAATGCTTTTATGTGATAAATTCATTCAAAATTAATGCCATGTTGTCAGAAATCCAGGTTAGTTTGCATGGAGGGCAGGTTATTTCATGGAGGAATGAACGGGGGGAGGAACTACTATTCACAAGTAGCAAGGTACAATTTCGCTTCTTCATGTTCATGATATTGTAATCTGAATTGGTTCTGCCACTGTATATTTTTTTGAATAGCAACAGTAGATTCCCAAAACATGTTTACCATAAGTCCTGCATTTTCGTTCATTTTTTATATTAGCTTCATTTCTTCTAGCGTTGTTTAATTTTATGACTTCATACAATAATATTATGTATAATTTGCCCGATGGCCTGAATTATGATTAAGTACTCCTCTTTGTGTTGACATGCTTCCATTTGTCTTATGCAGGCAATTTTTAAGCCACCAAAAGCGATGCGAGGGGGAATCCCCATCTGTTTTCCGCAGGTGATCATATGTTTAATTTCTGATTAAAAGAAGTACTGACATATTCTCTCCATTAGGCTTATTTTTTCTTTGAAATTACACAGTTTGGCAATTGTGGATCGCTCGAGCAACATGGATTTGCAAGGAACAAGATTTGGGTAATAGATGATGATCCCCCACCCCTTCCTCCTAGTGACTATAATGGCAAGGTTTATGTTGACTTGTTACTGAAACCATCTGAAGAAGACATGAAGTGCTGGCCACACTGGTATGATAAATAAGTTGTTGTAGATGATTTTTTAATGGTTTAGCTTGGAATGAGTTGAAATATGGTATTTAAGCATTGTATATTAATTTATGTTTTGGCCAATCATCGAGCAAGAATTTCTTTGTTCTTTATGGTTCTAGGCAAGAAGAAAGGAAAAGTCTTTGTTGAGTTGAGTTGAAATCATAGTTACAAAGTACTCCAAACTTTTTCAAACCATGTGTTTAGTACCTTTAGAATCTAGGTATCCATTTAATTTGGATGCTCTACCATATTCTTCATAATTTAAAAAATTAACACTAATTGTTATCGCTACCTACGCACCCAACTTAACAAGTTTTTGAATGTATTTCTCATACGAATGATTAGATAAAAAAAAATAGTTTAACTATCTCCATATTTTTACTATAGTTATTCAATATGATTTATGAATGAACACATACTGTATCAAATGGATCCCTTACCAAATATTTGTCATACACGAACTTTATGACGGGCCGAAAGAAAGGTGGTCCTGAAAAGATGGTGGATTCTACAAGGGCTTGGATGGATGCAGTTCGAAGGTTCATGAGTCAGTAATGATGTTCAGATGACATGACTTCTGACTGCATCTATTTTGTTGCACAGTCATGAAATTGCTATCACATTCTTGCTTTTGAGGATGATGAGGAGAATGACAGTTGAATTTTCTTGTATTATGTAATACCATGTTCTCAAGATCTGCTCACTCATTTTCATGCATAGGAATTTTTTGGCCTTGCCTTCTTATCAGTAGGATCTGTTTAGTCGATATAGATTGCAACCTTGCAGGCATTTCGTGTTCTAAGATGACATTAAAAGCAGTTTCGCTGGAAAATAGAGTTGTTAAGATGCCACTGGGGTTGTACAAATTGTATTATTGTGCTTCATTTAACTAATTTCTAACAGAAAGAAAACTGTATATTTACAGTTTTGAATTTCGCCTTCGAGTGGCTCTTGCAATGGATGGAAACTTGAGTATGATATCAAGAGTTAGAAACATCAACGGAAAGCCATTTAGTTTCTCTTTTGGTTATCACACCTACTTTTCAGTCTCTGATATCAGGTATGCAATACTTTGCACTTCAATATAATTCACTTATACTAACTTTATTGCATGATTTTTTCTGTCGTTTTACAGACTGGGTTCTCTATCACTTTGTCCTTTTTTTATAATCTGCAACGGAATCATTTGTTTAATGAGGATTGTTTTCATTAGATGATAAATTAATTATGATTCTTCATATTAGAAGCTTTTCCTGGTGATGGGTGCTTTGAAGGCATAATTTAGGCAAATTGGGCTTCTCCATGACCTTCACAGATATAAGCATTTCATTGTGGTTGGTGCTTACTCTGTACATTTACCAATTTCAACCAAAGATAATAATCATAATATGCAGAGTATTCTCATGCATTAACCATTTTTTTAAAAAAAAATTATGTTGCTCTAAAATGCATGAGTTGAGAGCTGCTCGACTGATATAATTTGTTACGTTGATATCATATCTGCATCAATGGGCATCATATTCATCACTCAAGTAACTGATTTTTTTTATTTTTGTGAACTCGACTTTAAATTTGGTTATGTCTATGACACAACATGTCATGCATCCTTTAATCCTGAATATAATATGAAGTTTGAATTTGAATTTATAGTGAAGTGAGGATAGAAGGGCTGGAGACACTCGATTATCTGGACAACCTTCACCAGCGAGAACGTTTTACAGAACAAGGAGACGCCATAACATTCGAATCTGAGGTAAATATAAAAACTATCTGGACCAACCCATATCGAAGGAGCTGAGCAAGTAAAATTTTCTTTTCTGTGCAGGTGGATCGAGTTTATCTTAGTTCTCCAAATGTGATTGCAGTACTGGACCATGAGAGGAAGAGGACTTGTGTATTAAGAAAGGAAGGGCTGCCTGATGTTGGTAAGAGATTTAACCGTATTACCTAATGTTGAGAATTATTGATTAATTCACATATTAAAGTATGTACTTTTCATTAATAATTTAATTCCCATTTCAATCACGTCTCATCAACAATACAATCTTTGTTCTACAATTTGCGTATTAAATAAATTAAATATGTATTAAATTTTTACTTGTAAACCAGAAAACTAGAAAAAAAATGCTCAACTAGGCTTTGCTGTGCTAGATTCTTGTGTTGGTTATCGACGATATTGCCTAAATTCAAATATTGTAACTTAAGCACATAAGTTTTAGTCAATCTTTATATTTAGCACCATTGGGAGATCATGGATTCAATTTAATATTGTTGATTTGCATATCATAATTAATTTTTCCTTATTGTACTTGTTTAATCTTTTCTAAACTCTTCCTGAAATTAACCTGAAATATGCCAAATCAAGAGAATTTTTACCCTTGCCTGTGACGGGATTTAACAAGTAAATTTTACATAACTGTTAACAATACTAATGTACATACATTGAACAAATTAAAACTCTTGCTTATGTTCTTAACAGTGGTTTGGAACCCCTGGGAGAAGAAATCCAAAACTATGGTCGACTTTGGATACGAGGAGTATAAACAGATGCTCTGCGTTGATGCTGCAGCGATCGAAAAACCTATCACATTAAAACCAGGCGAAGAATGGACAGGACGCTTGGAGCTTTCGGCCGTGCCTTCCAGTTATTGCAGTGAACACCTCGATTTTTAGTGAGGTGCTTGAATATGGAGGAATCTCTTTATTCACCATCAAATTTAATTCAGAGTTTTCGCTTTCTTTGAAAATTTCAAGTGTTTAATAGAGTTGGGGTGTTCAGGGTTTATAGTAAAGATGGCTTCAAGAGCATTATTTATATTGTAACCATGCTTTTGAGGAAGCCCTGTAATTGAATTCAAACCATAGTGTTGGTGGATTCTAGTTAGAAACACTTCAGTCTGATCTGTAGCTGTTTTATGGTTATCTTAGATGTATCAAAATCGGGACTTATTTTGATCATAATTTACAGATCAATCAACCCTTGTCAATTGAGATTATGAAATTTAATCACATAGTGGATTGTGTTGGGTTTATGGGCCATTGGATCCAGCCCACACGAGGGCCATGCATGCAATATCCATATATGCCCGGGAATCATATTCACGAGGATGATATAAAAGCCATTATTAGGGCTTCTCCTCTTCATATGATGCACGGCCAGAGAAATAAAAAGAAGGTGTTCGGTGGCAACAGTGGAGAGAGAGAGAGAGAAGAGAAAGAGAAGAGAGGGAACAGTCTCCTTCAAGTTTCTCCGCATATTCCGATTTATATTGTTTGGAAGCAGGCATAAGTGGAAGATTATTTAGGATTTCATTGAGATAGTTATGTATCCCTTTTTCATCATTGTATTACTTAGTGCTCTGTGGATGTAGACTTAAACAGAATCATATTAAACTGGGTGTTTATTTGTGTTTGCTTGCATTTATATTATTCTGATTGCATTGGTGATTGATTAGAATTAAGTATAATATTATTCTGCGATAATATTATTTATTTTACACAAATAAAATTATTTTATTTGGGAATCCCAAAAGTGATATTAGAGTGATTCCCAATAGATTGTTCAATTCTTTCCTCATCAAGCTTGATTCGCATTTGGTGTGGACTCTTTGATTAGGACATTCTTTTATAAAGAAAAAGAAGTCCATGTCCATATAAATTGAATGTATTAAATAATTTCATACATTGAGTCTAGCTAAATCACATTAGTCATATCATTTCTAGCAAAAGTTCATGGATTGCTATCGAATTTTTATTTTATTTTTTGTAAATGTGCCTGATAGTCTTGTATGCTTTTTTTTTTCCCGTGTTTGTACAGTTTTCATGTGGTTTTTAAAAAGTACATTTAACTAAAAAATGAAATATATATATGTGTGTGTGAAATGATTTATAGCTTATTAGGTAAAATACAAAGCTAGGAAATATATACTTTAACAAAATAAAACTAAATAAGGCTCCACAAAACATAAATGTAAAGAAGACCATACAAGACCATTACTCTTGGTTCTTTTTACAATCTCAAATGCAAATCCCATATAACATTCTCGTGTGAATGCGGTAGAAACGGTGGAGCATCTCTTATGCTCTTGTTCTAGGATCTCCCACTTGTAGTCCGCGTTGGGAACGGCATCCCAATCCCAAATTTCCTTCTCAAATATGGAGAAGCTTTGGGAGAGGATATCGCAACCATTAACAGGGATGGCTAGGGTCAATGAGAAGATAGGGAAGCTTCTACTACTGGCGGCATTATGGACTATATGGCTCGCCCGGAATGGCGTCCTGTTAAGGGAACACAGGTTTTATGAGGAGAACTTATGGGAGGACACATTGGGTTTCATCAAGAATTGGAGCAGCGCGTTTGCAGGTGTGCGTGGGTTATCCAATGGTAGAGGAAAGTTTATTTTATCATGAGGTGTTAATGTAGTGCCATCCCCTGTTTTTATTCATACTCCTTTCCCACCTTTCTTCCCTGCTTTAGATCCGGGGGTCTGAGTTGCAAACCTCTTGTAATGCTTTTCCTTTTGTGGGTCTACCAGTTTTTCTTTCTGACTCGGACCAATTGTAACACACGATTATGTTATAAGATGGTCTACAGTTATTTAAAAAAAAAAACTTTCCCTGTCCATTCACTGGAATAGAGCATACATCTCATTAAAAAATTCACATTTATAATACCATTCAATTTATTAAAACATCTACTTTTTATAACAAATGATTTTTGAAAAAATAAAAACATTTGACCAACTGCGTTTTAAACTGTATTATGAAACTCGTGTAACATTTTCCAAGACTATGTGAGCACTTTTGGACCTGATTTGATGGGTTACATGATTTTTTGAAGGCCCGCAAACCTGCACATCGACAAAGCATTCACATCCCAAGAAACTCAAGCTGCCATTGTTTGTCATGCCACGCATTCGATATAAAAAACAGTCCAACAAAATATACACTTTCCATTCCTATAGAAGGATTTCTCCAAGTACCAATAGATGAGGAAAAGAAAAGAAAAGACACAAATCCAACCATCAGATTAAAAAAAACAACACAAAAAACAGTCAGATTCTCTTCGAAATAAGTAGGCAGGAGAATGTTAACGGTTAACAGGTGGTATTAGTACCTGCACAGGCAACGCATACGCCCCCCTACACGTCAGTTTCACCGCCACCACGCCTAAGCGGCGGGCCTACAGCGGTGGGACAGGCAGTGGCTGTGGCGTTTGCCTAATTGTGAGCTCCGCACGGAGGTGAAGAGTGCCGTCGATGAAGTACAGACTGTCTTCTGCCATGAACGATGTCCACGGGATTGCAAACAAATTCCTGTACCCGACTGCCTTCCCTCCTGTGAATGTGTAGCTCCCCTTGTACTTGCTCACAAAATCCTTCGTCGTGTTCGAGTTTGTGTTTGTCCTTGCTGCGAACTCATACTCCACCGGGAAGCTCACTGACCCCTTCTCTTGCATGCCCAGGAAGAGCCCGAAGCAGTGGAAGTTGCTCTGTTGGTCGACATTGCAGTGGGCCGAGAGGAAGAAGCCCTGTCCGCCGAGGTGGAATGCCTGGGAGTACACGCGGCCTGCTGGGAAGAGGTTCGCGCATTCCTCCCTCTTCAAGTCGAGGTACACGATGCACTGTGGGTGAGGGATTGAAAACTCCACGACCTTCACCGGCCGGTACTTGAAGGCCCGCTCGACAAACCTGCGGCTGGTGGCAGAGTCCTCGGCGACCAGAGAGCGCTGGCGGTGGGGGATTTCTGACTTGAAGAAGAGGGCGTCAAGTACGAGTTTGGATGCGAGTTCATGGTCAAAGTCGTTGCAGGAGAGGACCTTCCGCAGCTTTCGCGAGGTCATATAGGGGAAACGGATGAGCCGGGCAAGTCGGGTGCCAAGTACCTCGCGTCGCTCCTCCAGCTTTGGGTAATGCAGACGAGCCCACTTAAGGACAAAGTCGTAGATCGCGTCCTCCGAGGCGACCTGGAGGGTGTCGCTGGCTAGGAGTGCCTCAATCCCTGGGAGGGGGAGATTGAGCAGTTCATCTTGGAACCTAGACATGGAAAGATATCTTATCAGAGATGTTACAATATGGGTTACACATTGACTGGAAATTAAAGATTACTCACTTGGTGATGTCTTTGTAACGTGAGGCGAGGAATTCCTTGGCGGCATCGGTCAAAGATTGCACGGCACTGCCAAATGAAACGCTAGAAGGGAGATCAAGATAGAGTAATGCGGATTCTACGGTCATATCCATCTTTCTCAGCATCTTGCTGCAGTAGCTCATGCACGAGATGACCTCAAACTTGTCCGCGGCCATTAGCACATCCAACAATGCTGGAGCTGTGCTGATAGATAATTTACCACTATACATATACCGAAGAAGCTCCATAAGTGCAGTTTCCTCTAGTACAAAGGGAAAGCAAGAAAAATCATTGTTAATCTTGAGAAAAAAAAAAGTGCATATCATGTATACTGACCACAATTTAAAGAAATGGCCCTTACACTGAAAAACAAAAGGAAACAACGAAATGATACATTTTCAATCTAGTATATATCAGATAATATGGTTATTCTGTATTGTAAAACATAGATACATGGAGGGATTTCGTGGAGAAGATACCATTGTATAGATCCAGACAGAACAGAAATAGGGATGAAATGGAATACAAGGAAGACTTGTTTCTGTTCCTACTTGTGACTAAAGTGTTTTAAATTTGAGGTCAAAACAGTATAAAAGTTCTGCTTCAATCAAATTGTGGTGTTTAGCAAGACATTCTCGAAATTAACCCATAACCCGCCACAGAAAAGAAACAAAAGAGGCCAAAAAAAAATGAAGAAGCTCAGGCTAAATGTGAAAAAATATTATCACATCTTTAATTAAAACAAAACCTTCAAAGAAATAATCACGCTGTCTTTGTAGACCCAATTTGCAACCATCTCAGGCATGTGTACAGGCAGACATACATAACAGGCACAGTATGGATATAATGGAACAACTGAGATTCCTTACCAGAGGCATTGATCCGCAAAGTTGCATGTCGCTGATCTGATTCTCGCATGCCATTTGAGAAAAGCTGATAGAGAGAAGGAATGAATCATCATTAAAAAGAGAAGAAAACTTTTTTGCAAATCATTAGTCACAATAATAATCAAAAGAAATATTCAGATATTCTTTTTATCAAGTTCAGCATTTTCAAAAGTATAACCTTCAAGAAAAATGGACTTTTCTCAGCCAAAATTGCTGAACAGACATATATGGTTTTGACTTTCAAAATGCTAGTGCACTCCATGCTCCAAGATGACTCATTGCTATGGGTACCCTCATCACCTGTAGAGAAATATTACAACCGCTAAATGAAGGACATTCATTAAGAAACTATGCCATGGAAAACAACAGCATTCAGCAACACATGTTCGTGCAATTCTGTAAAGTGTCCTAATTCATGTTATTGTGAAGCAGTAAATTTTTTTTTTCTCAAATACTAGATAAGTCTGCATCATTGGGCAACCCAAAATAACTCTTTAGAATTCTCGCAGAGCACATTGCCACAGACCTTCTTAATGTAATTACAGTTAGTTCTACAGCACATAGGAACATAGAATGGTACCATCCCGCACAAGAAGGGTAATGAATAACGATCACCGGAAAAACAGATCACTATTATAGAAATGATGTCATATGAACCAAAACATAACATTCGTTGCAGGTCACAATCATTCAATGCTACGATGTCTCAATTTTATATGTGCAACAAAATAATACACTATCAACTATCGAACAATACACTGCCGATATTCAATGTGACATTATTCCCTGTTTCCTTTAAATGATGAAACAATGATAACTAATTTTAAACATAACTGTCTGATTTTCTTTATATGTCAAAATAAGCAAGCTAATCAGTTGTTTTCTCCAGCTTTAATAAAAAGCATCAATATAGGTTTTAAAAAGAGGAAAATCCAAAGAACAACAATCATGCAAGTTGTTAAGAAAGATCTCAAGAGCATAATTACAACAGTAATCATTAAACATTTTACATGTTTACCTGATGGTGATTCTTCAAGCATCGCAACAGCTTCTCCATCATGGTTCTCATATACCAAATCCTCTGAATCAGGCTGGACACAGTTCACGTCTTGCTCTGCGTTGTACACTGCAAACTCCCCAGCTGCAAGAAAAAAATCACAAGTTCACAAACATTATAAATATATTATCCTATTCAATTCACAAATGCTTAAATACAAGATCTGAAGTAAAAATATATATATGTATGCACAAAAAAGAAGTAAATGTTGCAAAAAAGTAATGCATCAGTGAAACTAACCAATAATAAAATTAAGAGTGAAAAAAAAAACTCAAGCCAGTCACACAGGATGATCAATGAAAAACTGGAAATTTAAAAGTGAAAAAAAAAATCCATAACAGAAAAATTACTTGAAGAAAACTTAGGATAGAATAGCATCGATTAGACTTACAGACTTACAAATCAGAAGAACATTAGATGGACAACCGCTACTAAAATTAGCACCAATTTACTCCCCAAATAAGAATGAAACAAGATGGTCCATATACCATATATGCTTGGAAAACACTTAAATCTAGGACACAAAAAAATTTAAACTTCAGGCAAATGATAACACAAAAATATGTCATTTACAAGCAAAGAATCTCACAATTGACTAAATCAATAAATTATGTTATTCAGTCTACCACATCATTCCTAAGCCTTGTGTATTTGAAAAATCAATACTGTTATTTAAAAATTCCATGATTCCACTAATGAATAACTTAAAAACTTCAAGAAAATAATAATATTAATTTTGCAGGGTCACAATAATTGGATCCACTTTGGCAAATAAGGCTGAGGAAAGGCTGCACGGAGGAAAAGAAGGCAAGCTGCAAACTGCTAGGGACCAAAAGCATTTCCCATGAAGAAAGCCAACCACATCACACAATGGGCAACAAGGTTGGGTATAATATCCCCATCATAGTTCTGCAGCATATTGGCCCTGATATAAGGACGCAATTATGCATCAACTACAAGCAATGTCCATCAGAGAGCAAATGCTAACAATAAGAGCTAATGTCAAACAATCCACCACTTTAAAAGTTTCTCATGCTGTCATACCACAAATACCCCTCAAGCCATAATACTGTATATAAAACTCTCATTAAGACCATAACCATTTTGCCCTATAAAGGGAATCAAATATCATAAGCATTTTCAACCATTATTAAACATATTACCGACATCATATTATCATATATAATCTTTACCTACCTAACCTCTTGTCACCCATGAACACACTTTTGAATTTCACTTCAAGTATGGTACAACTCAAGCATCAGTCTTAGATAAAGACCACCATAATCATTTCATACAAGTGTCCATGTCTATAATCATCATGCATGAAAGCAAAACTTCACCGAAGATTTCCAGAAAAGTTGAATAAATTTAATGGCACTGCACACTTATGGATAACATTTCTTTGCACTTCTCTTTCCTTAGAGGAAGCATAGCTCTACTGCATGGCTAGAACATAAATTTATTTAATTTCTACAGTTACGAAGAACAGATATTGAAGATGAATCTAATGCCAAGGAGTTCAAGCCAGTAATTCCAGATTATTTATGCAATTTAAACAGTAATGCCACGAAGTGGGGCAGATTTTGTATAGGGGCGTGGATGATCAGGGTCATAGTGGGGGGTGTAATGATTAGTAAATTTCGCGTGGGGGGGGGGGGGGGTGTGATTAAGGGATGGAACAGTGGTCACCAGTAGATGTCTCTTCTACTTGTGGGCTACTTGTGGCCAGTTTCCCCTGGATCCTTTTGTAGTGACTTTGTTTTCTTTCATTTGCATCTTTGTACTTTTGAATTGGGCTTTCACCTTCTATTAATATAAGGGTGATCGCCTACCTTTTATCTAAAAAAAAAACTTTAAATAGTAAAGAAAATAGAAATACTCATCTCTTTGTACTATCAGAAAACAGGTGAAACTACTGTCACTTAGTTCATACATTATCTATTAATTCATTATCTATCCAAATGCATCAAAATTTACTCTTTGCTGCCATTCCAAATAAGAATGATATTGGGGAATATACAACCGATTTTATTATGTAAACATGTCCACTGCATTGCCGCCACGTTGATCAGTTAATATATATATGAAATTCCATCCGATTCCTAGATACTTGTGGGACATGGTTCATGTATGCCCTCTGCTATATGAAATGCATTCCAGATATCATTTAATAGAGATCATTAATTCTTGACACTGTCAGATAATAGAGTGTAATGAAATACGAGCTTTCTCTGTTACATTTATTTCATGCAGTTATCGTATACCATTATGTCATAATTGTAGTATATAAAACTGTCACATCTTACCCACATTACTTGCATCAATCTCCAAGTACATATCCACGTCTGTGCATCACAAAAATATAACGAAATTAATGAATGACTTGGAAGGTAAATTACCTAAATCCACGACAATCTGACAAGAAATATCCAACTATATATTAATTTATCTTGTAAAAGGTATGCAGCAAACACAGCCCCTTGTTCAACAACATCACCAATCAAAACAATGGATGTGTTATCTAAAATGCAAATGATAATATCAACATATAAGTAACTCTAGAAAGGTAGTTCAGCTAAGCAAATATCATTGACTTCTTGCATCACAACACCCATTGTCCATTGGAATTTATTAGGCTGTCACTGAAGAGAAAGAATGATGAAAGCACAAAATCCCATGCAAAAGTTTTTTTTTTATATTAAAAGTTTTTCTCTCATACAACTAAAATTCAACATAAGATTAAATTTTTACACAATCCTAATAGGGGATTATGCAAAAGAATATTGGTAATTAGAAGAATATAATATTATAGTCAACTCATCGAGAAACCATTTTGTACTCCAACATGTCATTGGTTCCAACTGAAGTTGCCTTCAGAATAGAAACCATCAAATCAAATCATGACAACCAAACTGCACTTATATAAAAAAGTTAAAAGCATTTTGGAATGCAGAATTCATTTTAAAAAAATTAAACACATTTATTGTATGATGATTGCAAATTCCTATAACTAAATTGTTCCATGATTATGACAGTTAATATTTAATAGTAACACACTCAAGAATCAATATCGTGTTTTTTTTTTTTTTTGAAATAATAGTGTAAAACATAATGCCCATATACATCATTGGAGATATAAGACCCAGTTAGTGAACAACATAAGTCAGGGACCAAGAAAAGTCACTGCATCATTGATTTTCATATAAGTTCCGTTTAATTGGATGTGAGGAATGACATGTAGTCATGTACCCATAACCATATGAATACCCATTCAGATCCGCAATGCTCTTGACTGTGACCCTGCCAGACCATCAAAAGAAATTTACTTTCTTGTTTGAATTTCACTGATCAAAATAACCCAACTTGATGAACTCGAGCAAAGGAAATTTAACTTCCAAGAATCCTTCCAGTTCCCATGCCCCAAATTACAAGCAACCAAATAGACCCATAGTTCTTCATTTTCCACATTCCATCCAAACAAAGTCCAATTCAGATCAACACCACTGTAAACACAACCATTTAATACAACAAACATATTCTGGAACAACCCCTCAGCCACACATCTCCTCCAATCCTCTTTTTCTATCACCACATTCACCCCAGTGAAAAGACTGTTTATCCATTTGGCACCCCCGCTTTTCATTCCAACTCCGCAAATAAATTGCAATACAACCATTACCAAGAGTCCTTGTGAATGCCTAACTAATTAAAATCTAACAAATCCAATCTACTATACATTCTTGAACATAGAATGGGAAATCTGACATGATCAATCAAAACAAAACGCAAGGCAACAAAAATTAACAGATCCACAGAAAGAGAGAGAGAGAGAGAGAGAGATCCACAAACCCTTATCCTTCTTGATATCCTCCCTCCTCCGTTTCCGATTCCTAGCCCACTCAGCGATGCTGCTGCACCCCTCCCCGTCGGATTTGTTCTCCGGGAGCCCCGAAGTCACGATCTCGATCCGGAGTATCCGGTCCGAGAAATTCGGCTGATTAAAGGCGAACTCGAAGTTCCGATCGCCGGCCGCAGCCGCATCCATTCCCGCCAGCACTTCCCCTCCTCCGACAGAGACGTTGTGCTGCTGCAGCTGTTGGTGGTGGAGGTGGTGGGGATGAAATTGGTGGTTGAAGAGGTCCCCTCCCGATTCTTTCATCGTGAGAGCCCAGAAACCTTGTCGCGTCGCAGGAGATTTTTGGAGAGGAAACCCTAACCCTAATTTGTTTTGGGGAGGTCGAGAGAGAGAGAGAGAGCACAAATGTAAATGTGTGAGAGAGAGAGAGAGAGAGAGACAGAGCGAGAGAGAGACCGCATTTCATCTCTTTTTTATTGTCCCCCCCAAAAGAAAAGACATCCGCGCCGTCCCTCCTCAAATGCCCTCGTCGTTTCCACGTATTTACCTTCGCGACCAGGAATTCTGTATGGTGAAATTACTATGTTACCCTTATTCGTCCGTTGTGAATGGGTAAAACAGTCTGTTTATTTATTTTTTATTTATTTATTTACTTTTTTGAAAAAACAGTCTGTTTTTTTTTTGTTACGAAGAATTCAACGGCACATTAATTTTAAATATTTTTTTATCACTTTTTCGCATAAAAAAAATAAAAATACCACAGCCTTGTGCGTTTTTATTTTTTATTTATTTTGTCTCATTTTCATTGTTTATGTTATTTTAAATTTTGAATTTATTTTTATCTGTGTTATTTAATAAACCAATTTCTTGAATACTTGAACTGTTACACGAATACACATTTATATGTAAACACATATATTATTATGTGTTTAGATATAATATTAATTTTTATGATGTTTATACTGTAATGATGTTGAAGGTCGGCCATAAACGGAGGCCATAAAGGCAGTTGCCTAGGACCCTCTTCTAAAAAGAACTCCAAAATCTGGATTTTTTTTTGTATGTTAAGCATTTTGATATAAATTTAATTTTTTTCAAATTTAAACATATCCATCATCTACTTAATTTTTTTTAATTTTTTAAAATCTTATCCCTATTTTTTTATTCCTATTTTATATGATTTATTTATGTGTTTGTAAAAAAATGATTTTTTTAATAACAAATCCTTTGATTTAAGGATTTTTTAATTCTTTTTCTAAATAGAATTTTTATTTTTCTGAAACATAAGTTTTTTAAGTTTGTTATTATACATTTTTTATTAGACATTTTTATTTTAACCTTATGGAAAATGTTTTTTTACATTTAATTTTTTTTAATGTAAATGCACTAGAGCCCCATTTTATAAGTTAGCTTAAGGCTCATATAAATTCATTGATCTTAAGGTCGACCCTAATAATGTCTATATAATATTATGTGGCCTATAAATTGTTATATCTGTATATAAAAAATGAACCTAGAAACATTAGGGACAAATAAAAATACTTTGAATTAATTTTTTATAAATGTAAACTTTATATATATATATTTTTTTATCAAAACAAAAAAATGTACATAAGACTATATATGAATGATTGTCGTATCATCTTAAATATATTGATTTGGTTGAATCAGTGTTTAAAATAAAAAAATTATATTTTTTGTGTAATAATATTTCAGATATTTTTTAAATGATTATTTTTTTTTGTTTAAATGATATTACAATATCAATACAACTTTATATCATTGTTGCACGAGTCAATCTACCACTTATTTAGAGGTGACCAAGTGACTCATACTCTATATAATTGGTCAACATTGGTGATTTTAGCACGTAATCATCCAGGTTTGGATCCTCTATTTGTTTTTTCTTGTTTATATCTTATTTGATTTTTATTGTAGAATTATCACATTATCACAATTAAAATCAAACGGTTATTAATATATCAAATCATGAATGGATAAATGAATCCATTTTATATGATGAATTTATGACCGTCTAATTGATCAAATCACAAAACAAATATAAAAAAACAAACAGATGATCCAAACCCGTAATCACCCAATGTATGCTAAAAACATGTCTAACATGTTATAAATACGAACATATGTTATCAAAGATCACACAAAATCTGTTAAATAAAAGGGTAGCATTTTGGAATTGGAAGATAAATTAAAGGAGAATTTTCTCTGGTACTTTAAATATTAAAACTAGGACTATTTTTGGCTTGTTTGTATTTGTTTATTTTATAATTTTATTGAACACAACTAACACATTTGAGTCAAGTTTGCGTTAAGATGTTATATGGATTCAATCTAAAGTCGATAGATTGAGTGATAACTTTAAAAGTTCAATTCATATTTACATGTAAAATGAAATCTGAATCGTGAGATTTATTTGTACTCTATAAAAATCTATTAGGTTCTTTTGTATAGTTATTTTTCATTATGCTTCTATCATCTCAATTTAATCTACACCAAATCCAAATTAAACATAAAGAGTTTGTTTTAGATTAAACTTATCAAATTTAAAAATTAGGATGAGTTAGATTTGTGTTGACCTCCTTCCTTTGTGGGGTTGGGTTTACATTAACCTCACTGGATTGGATTTTGGTCGATCTCCTTTATCTTTAGATTATACATTAAAGTTAAAGTTCAGATCATTAAATTTGTAACTCTATCATCCTGAGTACAAATAGAGATGGTTAGGCAACAAATCTAGGCAAAATTATTATAGATCATGTAAAGATTCATCAAACATTTTAAAAAATTATTTTTATGTCAAATCTATTTTTTTGTTCTGTTTTAATTTTTGAATCATATGCATCCATTTAAAACATATATAATAATGAAAGAGATCTCGTAAAATGCATATACCCCCAAATAAAAAGATAGTACCAGAGTTGTGTAGAGATATCATTTTTTCCATTAAAATCATGGAGGGGCTTTTAAGTACATTAAAAACCAAATATAACTACGACTCTTTTGGTTTGTTTGTATCTGATCTGTCGTTTACTCAAACGCAACTAACAAGTAACAAATACAATCTTTATTCATCCTTACCCTTCTATCTTTGATAATTTTTTTATATTGCAAAAACTCAAATTGAACACTCAACCATTGACTCATATCTTATCAGCACCAGTACAGTTGATTAAAGTAACCATTGATCTGGTCATTTGAAATTCATTGAGATCAACATTTTACATGCCAGAAGAAACAAATATTTCTCTATGGAACTTTTTTGACCATCAAAGGGAAGACCAAAGTTTGAGATGGCTTTTTTGGATTTGATGGTCGCCAAAGTACATTTGTTGAACAGGTAAGATCAACTCGGAATTAAAAGGCCGGCCTGTGGGCTCTTGATTTTCCGTGTTCAACTTTTTTACGTGGAGAACCTTTGGGACCAACCGGTTCAACCGATTGAACTGACGACTGGCCCAGATTTCGATCTGATTAACCTATCAAAACCGGCCCACATTAAAAACCGGCCCACATTAAAAAACCGTTTAGTTCGCCGGTTGAACAGCCAGGTTTTAAAAACTGGTATCAGATTGGATGAATCGGTCAATTTTTTAAAATATCTTAAAATCAATGTAAAAAGAATAATTTAATTACCAAAAATGTAAAAAGAGTCTTTCTAAAATTTATTTGGATGGAGCTTTTAAAAGATTTAGGATCCGTTTGTGTTTGAGGTGGGGCCCTCCGCGGTGCCTAAATGGAGGGGGGGGGGGGGTGGGGGAGGTGGGACAGGCAGTGGGTGAAGAGCTATTTTGTGGAGTTGGGAAACGCAGAGGAAAACGAGGATAAAACATATACGACAAGGTCTTTTGGGTTATTGATGCATGAAAAGCGTTGTTTGTGTGCGGGGATAAAACCAATGATAACGTCACTGTTTGATCCCAGTTAACTTAACAGTTGAATTAGTGATCTTTAACCCGATCATTTTTCTGCTCAATGAACGATTTAATTTTTTTAAACACTTTTTTTGGGCGGGGAATGAGTAAAACTCTTTTCTATTCACATCCCTTGCTGACACGTGCTTTGTTTCTACCTCCTGTTTTATGTCTTTTTTTTTTTTTTCTATCCTCGTATATAATCCTTTTAAGATCTTTGCAACTTTGATATTAAATATACTAGGATAACAATTGTCTAGCTATCTGTTTTCAAAAAATAAATAAATTAAAAGACAGATATAAAAGTTGGAATATTTGAAATATGTACTTTAATACCTAAAAACCTGTTAGAAATTAGAATAAGAATAGTTATCCACCAACTCAAATATTCAAATAATGGAAGCTCACAAAGACACAAGCCACACAAATTGAACAAGAAGGACCATTTTAAAAGGACATTTCAACCTCCCCGGTATCTGAAACAACCACAGACATGACAACAAAAACGTTTATACGTGGAAAGTGACCCCTTCAAAGGGACTCACATGAGATAAATATGTAATGTATAGTACTACAGGGGGTATATTGTCATATTGTTATTTGTGAAACTCAAGTACAAAACCTAAAAAGAAATGTGAAACTCTCTATCACACCTATTAATGGGTCATACATAGTAAAAAAAAGGTTTTCAAGAATCTAATTAATAAGAATATTTTAAAAATACACTTTTAAAAACAACTTTAAGTAAAAAATTATTTTTCAAACATGGCTCCAAATGCTACCTTATTCATCTCGCGTATGATAACAATAGTAGGAGTTTAGGCTTGATTTCTAAGAGGATAAAATTTTGATAATAAGTTATTTTGAATTTGAAAATAAAAGGTCATTATTTTGTCTATATTGACATTTGTCAAAATCAAAACAAAAAAAAAGATAAATGTTATTCTATCATTCAGTAGAACAATAAAAAAAATTGGGTTAATTGTCCAAAATTTATCCAGATTTTATAACAACAAATTGAATAAGTTGTTCTTCAACAGTTCCTCATCAACTGCCATCAGCTTGCTCCTTATAAGTGAGGGTCGCCCTCCCTTTTTTCTTTGTTTTTTGTTTTATGCACTTTGTTTTTCATCTCCTTACACCCCCATTCAGATTTCTAATTACGCTTCTATTATAAAAGTGACAATAGCAAGAATTTATCTTAATTTTTTTTAACAGAAGTTTTTCTTCACTTATCCTCTTATTTCACTATTTCTTCCATTGTCAAATTAAAACTTAGAGTTTTGGCTTTCATTAGGTTCTTTAATGGACTATTTCATCCTTGATAAAATGCTGGTGCTAAAAGGATTATTGGCGGCAATGGTGTATTGGCCTATTAGAGTTATTGAGATTAAGAACCTTTTGTTACCAACTAATCAAGCTTATAATAGTCTGTTCACTTAAACACATGACATAGGTCTTCATTATCAATTGTTGGAGTTGGAGGGGTTTCTGTGGGCTACTTTAGGAAGTTGGGTCAAAGCAAGAGAGTTTGCCATCTAACAATAAAAAATTATTACATTTTGTTCCAATTTGTTGATCACATGTGTTTTAATTTTTTGAATTATATGTTTAACTATTGAAGTACATCATTTTATAAAAAATTAAAATATATATTTATATGAATTGAATATATATATTTTTATGCTTTTTATAAAAAAAATATCATACAATTTCATATACTCTGTTTGTGACGTAATGATTGTAAATGAAACTACAAAATTAATTGGATGTAACAACGCCGATATGTTATATTATGTCACGAGTGAATGCATCGAATTGTGGTACATGTTCGCATAAAAAAATAATGCACATTTTTTTATATAATATCTACATAAAATGATGTAGAGGCCCCCTGAGAGTCTCAGTAGGAGCCCTAGGCGTTGACTGGGATAAGAGCTGGTTTCAAGATTAATTAAAATGGATTAGAAATTAAGTTTCCAATGATTATTACACTGTAGAAAAGGTGTGCTAAATTGATGCCCCACAATGCACCAAACTCGAGTTTCAGATGCAGGTTCCTCAATTTTTATTGACCTCAATTTTATAGGTCAATAAAAATTCATGAATATGTTCTTTTTTAATTAATAAAGTAAATTACAGACCATAGATTGTGAATGAGGTGAAACAACTTGTGTTGGAGAACTCATTAGGTTTCAAAATATAAACAAGGTATAATTTTATTGAATAAGAAAATGTGATGGTCTATAATAAGAACCATGGAGATGACTAAAATGATTTGAGTTCTTTTAATAATCTCAAAATCTAATAAAACCATATTGAAACCCTTGTTAAACTCATACATCTTTTTATACATATGTATTCTCGGATTTTAGTATATACTTTTTTCATCCCTCAAACCACTCATTTGATATAAATAAACACTACAATAATTGAATATTTTTATTTTTGATAAAATAATAGGCATAAAGCGAATGCCCGAAGCACAATGAATACAACATTAGGACAAAGCCACCAAAACATTGTGGTTTTGGCTGCTAGATCACATCACCTATTCTTTGATGATAAATTTAATTTTTGAGTAGAACCACACTCCACGCACCTGCGCCTGAGTTTCCCCAATCGTAATGTAATGTACAACATCTCTTAAATATTTTCAACATAGACTCTTGCTCCTGTGAAAAAAAAAAGAAGTGATTCCGCAATAGCCACAAGGCCTATACTATTGCAAGGATGAATGACTGCATGATCTTATCTTTAGAGCTTGTCACCTCTGGCCTTCAAATTCTTCCCCGCCTCCTACATCCCATGTAAAGAGGAGAAGTTTATAACCTCCATATTTGGCACCTCCTTGAGCTAAACTACACACATGAGGACTGCAAAGTCAGTGAATATTAGAGAAGCAAATCACCTTAAACTCTATATATTTATTGAATTTTGTATGTGCACTCTACATGACAAATACACGGATTGACCAACTAGAAAATGTAACATAGATGACATAAAAATAACTTTACAATGTGCATGCATTGATTTTTTTGATAAATAACAAAAAATGATGGTATTTTCATAAAATATTTTTTTCTGCTTATGTGACAGACTCTCATTGGATCACACAGATCTCTTATGTGTTTGCAACAATAGAATCTGGTCTTTGAATCTCACATTGAGGACTAATCAGACCTTAATCTGACTATCTCTTCATGAAAGGATGACATCAAGATCGATGGGAGTAGGAAAAACTTCATGCTACCAACACATCACTGGCATTCCAATGATACACATAAAAATAACATATAGATTACATGCAAGCACAAAATAGATAGAGAAAGAGAGATATGTAGAAAGAGAGAGAGAGAGATCTCATTGGAGCCCCCTTCACTCCAAACAAGGAAGGAGAGAAGGGAACAAAACCTTCTTTCACATCCTCAGTTGGAATAAAGGGTGCCCCAATTGATCCAAACCTCCATTGCTCTATATATATATATAATAGAGAAATGTGGAGATGTCTGGATGGAGAAGAAGAGGAGGAGGCCATCTTTTTATAGGCGTGACAGGCTATAAATTGCAAAAAAAAATTGATGTGAAATGAAGGAAAGATTTTGAATGGATTTTTTTTTCTTCTATTTTAGGCGCGTGAAGGTTATTGAAGTTAGTGACACTTATGGGTATCTTTTAATATTTAATGTTTTGAATATGAGAATCTTTTTGTGTTTTTGTCTTTTTGGAAACATCGATCATAACAAAATTGGGCCAACGGTCGAATTCCTCCTCTAAATTATTTTTTTGGTCCTCTAATTTTATTTGTATTATATTGAATCTCCAAAAGATTTGAAATAATGAATGTATATATAATCCTAGTTCCATCCGTTGACGCTTCACATTAAAAGGCAAACCGAATAGCTATTTTACTTCAAATGGAGAAATGTATTGTTAATATATGTTCTTTTAGCGTTGATACATACACTTCGTTTTGTAGCTTAGTCTGTAGTTCTATACATTACACTACAACGCTATCATTATATCATAGTGTATGGGATTTTATTATAGATACATAGAGGAAACCCTAAAATACAAGATAAGGAATCTAGGAAATCTAGGAAACTAATAATAACTAATAATATCACAATAATGATAATAAAGATATAATATTATCCTAATAATGATTCTTTAACACCCCCTCCCAAACTCTGAAAGGTAGAACCCTTAGAGTTTGCACAAAAATGAGAAGGTGGCAGAGGCTTGCGACAGCTACGGGCGACAGGGTGGTGCATGGCACAACACGGCAAGGGTGCTGCAAGCGGCAGGGGTGCGTGCATGCGCAGCAGGGGCGCAATAGAGGCACGTCTGTCGGTAGGGTACGACGACGACGGCGACGGCGACGGCAAGGGCACGACGACGGCAAAGACACGGGCACGACGACGGCAAGGGCACGACGGCGACGACGACGGCAAGGGCACGACGGCGACGGCAAGGGCACGACGACAACAGCGACGGCAAGGGCACGACGACAACAGCGACGGCAAGGGCACGACGACGGCAAAGGGCACGACGGCGACGGCAAGGGCACGACGACAACAGCGACGGCAAAGGGCACGACGGCGACGGCAAGGGCACGACGACAACAGCGACGGCAAGAGCACGACGACAACAGCGACGGCAAGGGCACGACGGCGACGACGACGGCAAGGGCACGACGACGGCAAGGGCACGACGGCGACGGCGACGGCGACGGCAAAGACACGGACACGACGACAAGGGCACGACGACGACGACGACGGCAAGGGCACGACGGCAACAGCGACGGCAAGGGCACGACGACGACGGTGACGGCAAGGGCACGACGGCAAAGGCATGACGGCGACGGCAAGGGCACGACGGCGACGACGACGGCAAAGGGCACGACGGCGACGGCAAGGGCACGACGGCGACGACGACGGCAAAGGGCACGACGGCGACGGCAAGGGCACGACGGCGACGGCAAGGGCACGACGGCGGCGGCAAGAGCACGACGACAACAGCGACGGCAAGGGCACGACGGCGACGCAAGGGCACGACGGCAACAGCGACGGCAAGGGCACGACGACGACGGCAAAGACACGGGCACGACGACGGCAAGGGCACGACGACGGCGGCAAGGGCACGACGGCGACGGCAAGGGCACGACGCGCGACGGCAAGGGCACGACGGTAAGGGCATGACGACGACGGCAAGGGCACGACGGCAAAGGCCTATGTACATGATGCTCTGCAGGAAGTCCATGAATTGAATCGGACATGTCGGTGCCCGCGGAGGAGTAGTTTGTGGTTCTGCGCGTGCGGTGGATGATGCTCGTGTGTCGAGTCGTGGAGGAGGCAAGAGGCACGGTCGTGGTGCAAGCATAGATCTAGCTGATCTTGCGTGAGTTGGCAAACAAGAAATATGGACATTGCGGAGACGGGCGTGTGATTTATGCCGAGATTCGCATGGCATGCACGCATGGTAGTCGACCGGAAGACGCAGAGGGCTTGAAGCGCTCGAATGGGCTGAGGTTGAAGCGCTAATGTTGGGATATGAAGGCGGAAGTCACGCGTTCGATTGCGGCGTCGAGTTCAACAGAAAGCAGGAGCATCGCATGCGGAGGCACGGCGACCACGGAGACAGAGCTTGCAGAGATCACGAGATCATGTGCGCGGGTTGACGCTACGCGCATGGAGGAGCAATGGCAGATCGCACGGATGTGGGGATCGTGTGGGCAGCTGGCACAAGTAGACACGCAGAGGCACGAGGAGGGCGCAGAGATGCGCGGAGGTGCATCAAGGCTCGGCTGTTGGATCTGTGGACTCTGCGCGGAAGCCGTGAAGGACGAGATCCTTCGATCGTCGGATGGAGACGGAGTCGTCCCCGCCGTCCACGAAGCACCTCGCAATCAAGAATACCATCAAGACCAACTTCGGCGACGACTACGTCTTCCAGATCGGCGTGGATCTGGGATCGTGGCGGCGAGGGTGCCAAAGAAGGTGCTGCAGTCCGCAGGGATCGAGGACGTGTTCACTTCTTCGCGTGGGTCGACCAAGGCACTTGGGAACTTTGTGAAGGCTACGTTTGACTGCCTCATGAAGACTTATGGCTTCCTGACTCCGGGTCTTTGGACGGAGATGCGCTTCTCTAAGTCACCATTCCAGGAGCACACAGATTTATTGATGAAGCCCACAAGGCAGCGGTGGGGCTGCGACAGGTGCAGCGGCACAGGGGCGCGGAGGCGATACAGTCAAAGCGACGGACGGCGAACTCGCGAATAAAAGTCTTCCCCCGCTCCGATTGAAGACATCTCAATTGGAGCCAGGAAGAAGGAAGAAAAACTTTTATAGATCTAGGGTTTCTAAGGTGGTTCTGATACCATGTTAGAATAAAGAAAATGGAATTATTGTTATTATATTAGAGGAGTCAAAGGGCTCTATTTATAGATACATAGAGGAAACCCTAAATACAAGATAAGGAATCTAGGAAATCTAGGAAACTAATAATAACTAATAATATCACAATAATAATAATAAAGATATAATATTATCCTAATAATGATTCTTTAACAGTGTATAACGTAAAAAATAAATATTTTTATAAAACGAAAAAAATATACTAATGCATCTCAATATATATATATATATATACTTTATTTCATATAATAACATGTACTTCAATAAGAGAATGTATAATTTTTAAATTTAAAAAGAAAGAGAACCGGTGTGAGTTGTAATTGAGGCTGCACAAAGAAATAGACATCGTTTTCTATGTTCTTTTTATTTTTCAGACCAAAAAATCTATCCCAATTTTTTTTTCTTTTTTTTGGTATGTGGTTCAAAATAAGGTTTTGATAAAATGATTCTGGTCATTGGAAATTTTATTGAAGGTAAAATTCTGGTTTATATTGAACCATCAATTGCACTATAGGATAGCTGATACACTCATTTTTATAATCATTTATGTGATACTGATCTAAATAGGATTTCTCTTAACGAACATGTATTATTCTTCTCTGTCATGTATAATTATGTTATACATTGGTAAAAAAAGTACAAAAAAAAGCAAACTCAATTAATTTGAGTGTATAATTTTATTTTATTTTGTAAATGTGTATATTTTATTAAACAAATTTATACCCGTAAAAAACGGTTCCAAAAGCATATTGGAATTGCTGAGAACATTTTCTATGGCATTATAAAGAGCTTTGTTATACATGGCTTTTTTTTCAGTCCTATTTCCAATATCACATATCTGGATATCATTATACACTTACATTAAAGAGGTACATGTTTCGTTGGAATTTTTTTACATTTTCTATAATACATTTATACGATTCATTAGAATATATATCTCATTTATTATAAAATCATTACCTAATTACATCTTTAGAAGAAAGTATATTATTTTAAAAAAAATAAAAACATGTTGGCAAATGAATGTTACCTTATGTGCACAATGGGCACGAAGAGATCCAAATCTTTCGTCCACATACCCATACCCAGAAAACATTCCGTGGGCCTTCTCCAGATGACGAACTCAAATCACCAAAACATCATAAGCGGGAATCAATTAAATTTGGGTGCTGTTACATTCAATTTTTTTTACAGTTTAAAATATAGTTTTATATATCTCATTAGAAATCTAATTAAGCATATAACTTCTTAGACAATGTATATAGCTTATTAATTTTTTTTTACACTTATTAAAAATGGATTTATTCAACTTGAAATAGAGTGATATACGCTTTTTATTATAACATATCGTTGATTTGATGATGTTTACTATTTTAAAAAAATTAAAACATGTGTGGCTTGAGTTTTGTTTGATAAATTTGACAGAATCTAACATTTTCCATTAAATTTGAGTGTTGTTAGACAGTCCATTTTCCGATCCTAATTCTAGTATCATATATTTCATTAAAGACATATGCTTACATTAACTAACTATATATCACGATAATTTTTTTTACAACTATTATAAATACATCCGCGTAATTCATGGAAATATAGACTTCATTTTTTTTTTATTTATAAAAGGATGTACTTAATCTACTCATCTACTAGATAAGGTAATCTATTTAAAAAATAAATAAAATGTGTAAGTTAGAATTGAAGCTGAAAAATGAGTTATACGTAACATTATCCATTAAAATTTAGGGTGTTGTAGTGGTCTCTTGGCCGGTCAGCCGCTTATACACTCCATTAGCTTAACGTATGTAAAATTATAAACAAATCATTTTTCAAAAAAAATATGTACTATATTAAATAGGTATTCACTTTTTTATTATTTTCTAGTCTCTCCAAAGACTAATTTGTTATGTAAAAAAAAATTAGGAAAGCGAAGGAGTTGATAATGTTGTCGTGGTAATATATAATATGGGGAAGAGAAAAGGCTGCCATTATCTGATTCTCATGGAGGAGAGAAATATAATGCAGTTATTTTGCTTCATTATGTTCGTTTTTGTTGTAGAGCTGAGTTTGTATTAAAAATGTAAAATATGAGAACAACGATAAATAAATAATCACATTTATCTACTTTTATTTAAATTTATATCATATATTTCTATTTTGAAAACATATGATATTATATAGCCTTATATAAAAAAAAAATAAAAAATAACATTAAAAATAAAACTGAGCGAATTAAATTCCAATAGATAAACATGAGTTGTGGGGTCCCCTCCCATGTGTTTAGTCACAGCCAAGGTCCCCCACCTATCCCCACGTCCAACCTAAACTTGGCCTTGAGGCCCGTTTGGGCGTGAGGTGGGGACCTCGGTGTTTATCAAACTCAGGGGGGAGAGGCTATGGTGGACGAAGCGTTGTTTCATAGAGTTGAGGAACACGGGAAAAAACACAAACAATAAGGCATTTTTGGTTGTCGACGCGAACGTCAAAAGTATTGTTTGGGTGTGCATTCGTGCGCCACTCTCATTTTTCTCATCCAAACGGATCCTTAGGTATGTGAAATGTAACAAAGTCAAGTCGAAGGTTTTATATGAAACCCCGTTCAATCTCTTATATATAGTGAGTTATATAAGTGATTTGATAACAATATAATTTTTTACTTTTTATGTATGATGAAATACTTTAAATTCATATAAATAAGAAATAATAATTTTTTTAAAAATATTTTATGTGAAAACTATACGTGGGACTGTATATATCACCACCGGAACATTAATTATCATATATTGTAATTAAATTTTAAAAATGTTGTAGAAATTATATATAAGGTGCGTTTGGTTACGCGATTAAAAAAATAAAATAAAATAACTTTTGAATATTATTTGTCTGAAATATACTAAAATATGTCTACAGAAAGTTGTTCTAATTTTTCTGTTTGATTACACGATTATAAAACATAATTTGATGTAATAATAAAAAGTTGTACAATAATGTAATTAAATGGTATGCAATAATCAATTCAAAAATTGAATCTGATGGGACCGAGTTTTGAGTAGATACCAATGTTATTCAGTTTATTCATCGGACTTTATTCAATCAAACAAAACTTTTGATTTCCCATTCAGGTCTAGATGCATATCCTTTATTTATCATCAGCCCCAAACCTATCCCCCCTCAAATTTCCCTATTCAGGCAGGCATTCCCTCCATCTTTGATTATCAGATTCAATCGAACCAAACTTCATTTTCTCTTTTCGTTTTTCCTATTCAGGTCACCTCAAGCCAAAGTGGGAATCTTTAGATCATCAAGCGTATCTACGTAGTATTCTTTGAAGTACAGAGTGATTGAAAGTCTTTTTGACCATGTGAGTGAGTGACCAGAGTTTTAATGGAGGACCTTTTTGTCGTGTTTCATAGATTGAATATAATGGCAGAGATGTGACTTCTGAGTTGACATGAGAGAGACAGAGTGTGAGAGGGAGACCCATGTCTCTCGCGGGGCTTCATTTCCATTGTTTTCTAGGGCTCTCTCCCTCTTGTGCTGTTTTTCAGGGTTTCATTTCATGTCCATCACTCACTCACACTTGACACTTTGACATCAAACACAGATTTCTTTTCCTTTTTTTTTTTTTTTTCAAGATCAATATTGAATCAAACGAAGACCCGGAATCTTCTTGTACCACCTTGCGTGGCCCGTGCTTGCCCCTATTAAATTTTCGAAAAAAAAAAAAAAAAAGAAAGGGTGTGTTCTTATATCCTTATAATTTTATAATCTAGTCACAATCTCATATGTTTTTGTTAATTATTATATTTTAATAAAATATATATATTTTATTAAAAAAATTATATCTTTTACGAATTATTTCATATCTTTTATTAGAATATATATATATTTTAAAAATAACATATAACTTATTGGATAAATACGGATGAGTTAATTTATTTGATTATTTATTTTAATAAAAAAATTAAATAACTCATTGAATAAAATGTAATATTTATATAAAAAAAATGTGTACTGACCTTATATTTAACCTAAGTATAACATTTTTCAAATATTAATTTAAAGTAATAAAAAAATACAATTTATCTTTTGAAATCTTACACAAATATCTCTTTTTTATAGTTTAAAATGTATTACATTAAAAAAAATGTGATTTATTTACTTAGACAACGTTTAGTAATGGATTTGTAAATCTGCGATTAAGCTGCGATTGGAATATGTTTTCAGTCACCAAGTACTATAGCAAGCTTTTAGGAATCGTGTTTGGTGAAGTAATGCAAAATGCAATTTTTTAAATCAGCCCTTCAAACCCAATGTTTTGTTTGGAAAGGAAGCTACTCAAAACCTAAAATGTCCTAAATCCCCCCACCCTCACCCATCTCCACTTCCCATTAGGTTTGACACAACGATCGAACGGTCGAGGGCGATCCTACACATGAGAGCACTCAATCCCGGCCATCCGATGAGGATCGTCGCCGCTGCCGTGAAGAAGAGGTGGGTCGACAGTGCGACAGAGGAGATGAACTCGATCGCGTCGGAGGTGGTGGACTTCGACCCCACTAAACGCGCTGCTCGCGTCGCCTTTACCGACACCCAGCTTCACCTCGATTTGGGGGTTTTCATTTGTGCGAACGAGAGACAAGAGAGATGCATGTGCGAGAGGGAGACGAGAGAGAGAGAGGGAGAAGTGAGAGAGAGAGAGAGAGGGAGTTGCAGTTAGGGTTTCATTTGTGCGATGGAGATATGAGAGAGACGTGCGGCGCCTGTTTTTGAGGAGAGAGAGAGGACAAATTTTGGGGTGATTGATATTTATATGTTTGAAATTTTGGTGAAAGGAGATGGGTATACTAGTCATTTCACCTCATGGTTTTCCGGGGTTTTCAATCCAGCGATTCGTGGAAGCTCATCTGGAGAGCTTTTCAAAACCAGGTTTTTGAGGGAAATTTAGCACACAATCACAAGTGGCTCGTTTTGAAAACTCGAGGAAAAAATGTTGTTTGGTTTATATTTAAACCCTATTGAGATTTCAAATCACAACCGCGCCCCAAACCTTGATGCCAAACACTGCCTTAGTTATTTTTGCTATAGGATCTAGTCAGGTTTGATACAATAAGTATAATTATTATTGAATTGAATAACTCATGAATTGTTGTATCCATGAGCAATTTAATTCGTATGCTATACAATTCGATTAATAAACTTTATAGTTAGATAAAAAAATAGTGTTAATAGCATGTAGATTTGACTGGATCGGGAGACAGGATCACAGTCCTGACCAAAATGAGGAACCTTTTTCAAGTTTGGCCATTGGAGATGAGCCATGAAATAACAGCTCAGTCAGTAGAAAATTTGTATTGTTTGACCATCTCAGCCAGTTATGGTCACATGGGTCTCTCTGATCTTATTTATATATAGTTTATTGGTGCATTTCTACCTTTCTGTTGTTGTGGTTGTTCCAGGTACTCTATGTCTCTACGTTTTGACTGAAAGATCTGTATTCAGACCACACCCAAGCGTGTGTGATTCAGTGATTGTGTGTTTGAAGAGGCAGCTGAGATAGATCCGGGGCAAGGGCAGTGGCATGTGAAGCTGAGTGAGAAAATCCTGGCAAGAACTGAAGATGACATGACAACAATCATTTTTTAAAAATAAATGATTCTACAGGTAGGGGAGAAGGCCGGAATAGCTAGCTGTAGGACATTTCAAACCCTATTTATTGGTACTTGACTACTTGTTATCTCTTATTTACGGTGGTGGATTCTCTTTGTTTGTGAAGAAAAAATTTACTCACCACGCATGAAAACTTTTGAGAGCTGTTTATAGTGAACGTGGTATTAATTTGTGAACAAAACCTGCCATTTACATTCTCCAATGCAGCAAGTTGAATATCAACTCCAACACTCATGACTCATGAGAACATATATAGTATTTTTAAAAGCTTTTTTTTATCATTATTATAAGAAAGCTAGACTGAGGGTGCACTCATTTTTACTTGTCTATTTTTATTGCACATGCATGAGACGTACTCCATTCCATAAGTTCAAACCATGCTGAAAATTAGAGAAAACAAACATATACATACTGTGATTTGACAGGGGGTGTGTGAAGAGATGATGAAAGAGAAGAAAGAAGGGCTAGGGTTGAGACCTTGAATAAGGAAAAACAAGGGCAACATTTGGGAGGGTCTCAGGGACCAGCTTTAATTTTGTGTGTTGACAAGACAGCTTATGTTAGGTTGTTGGAGAATCTTGCGTGAGTGGTTCTTCATCTCACGTGCCATTAGGGCTAAGCACTTATGAAAGTTTGGTTGTAAAGGGTTAGATTAGCTTGTTTGTAATCACATTTTTTATTATTTTAAAAAATATATAATCAGTTAATAAAAAATATACTTTTAATCAAAATTATAATATTTATTTTAAGAAAATATGTATACAAAGATTTATGATATAAATACTGTGTTAAATGATTTTATATATTGTATTAATTAATTACTGTAATTAGAGGATATTTTAGATATATTGTTACTTTTATTTTTAACAGTATAATTTTTTTTATTGGTCGCTGTTATTTAATCATATATGGGTTATTTCTTATATACCCACAACAAATCACGTTTTATCATAATACCCCTAGTGAATTACTATTAACATCAATACTCAACAAAAATGTATATCACATAGAATATTTATATTATCAATAATACTCTTCAGATGGACATTAATGTAGAATTTAACCCTTTTTAAGGATATTAGTGGTGATAGAATTTCAATGAGGATATTTTAATAATATAATTTTTTTAAAAGGGTATATATGCAAAAACCCCATTATACATAGTACCTTAGATCGTAGCAGTGGAACATGAGATTTTATATATGACGGTATACTAAACTCACTGTCTACCTCACAAATGGTAATCAACATACTGTTAAAAAAAGGGTAAAATGCGTTTGAACCCCATGAAGTTTTCTAAACCAGCAGAAACACCCTTTATAGTACAAAAATATACAATCACACCCCCTGCAATTTGGTTTTCTATTAAGATGAGATAAAAATATGATTTTACCCTTTAAATTAAATCTTTATCATGTTTTCACTTTTTTTGGTGGGTTATTTTCACCTTTTAATTAATTATTATGTGATTTAATTCTCAAAAAAATGCATTTAGATGTATTTGAAGAATTAATTATTGTATAAGTTAATATTCATAAAACTATCTATAATTAATTAATTGATTTTTTCTATAGATATTTATATAGTAATGGGTAAGATAGTAATTTTAAATTACTCCTGTCACATCTTAATGAAAAAATATAATGGTAGGGGTGTAAGTGCATGTTTTTAAACTTGAGGGGGTGTTTCTGTAGGTTTAGAAAATTTAGGGGGTCCAAATACATTTTACCCTTAAAAAAAACTATGTATTTTGACATTAGTGAATAAATTATTCCTGGGAATGATCTGCATGTTATATTCTAAATAACACATTTTAAATAAATTGTTTGACATCATTAAAAACGCAGATATATATACTGATCCAAATCTTTTTTTTATTTCACTCTGCTCTATCCATACTCGAAATTCTCTCCGCCCTATTAGCCCCTGTTTGGATGTGGAATAACCTCGGATAAATTCTGGAATAAGGTGGAATATTTTAAATAAAGCGTTTAGATGCCTAGAATACTCAGAGATAATGTATGCATGGATAAACTGATATAAAATGGTATATGGATTCTAGTTCACCTCTGGAATGAAAGTTATTCTAGGTTATTCCACCCAAATAATATGTTGACCTCCTGTCAAATTAACTGTTATTACCTTTTATAAATCACCTGTCAAATCAACAATCATCATTTTTTCACATTTTATAAATCTTTATTCACACTTTATTTATATTTTATCCAAACAACAAAATTTTTATTATTCCGTTTTTTAATTAGAATAATTCAAAACACAACCAAACATAAAATTATTTTATCCTTGTTTATTCTCATTTATGCTAGAATAATTGTATACCTAAGAATAAGTCATATTCAGTAACTAAACGGGGCTAAAGGTGTAGCTAAAATTTTCATGTAAGAGGATTGAGAAAAAAAATAAATGAATTTTAAAAAAAAACTGAACAAAGAAGTTTACTGGGCTTTTCAATATGATGAACCAAATCTAGATTCAAATCGATCTATATGTTAACTGCAAATGTGAATTTTCACTTTTGTTCCTTTTCGACATTTTTATTTTTAATTTTACCTTAGTTATTATTATGATATTTGATTTATTATGAAATGTTATTCATTTATTCTAGGATTTCGAAGAAGTAAGCAAATGGACATGTAAAGAATCAAAATTAAGAGTGAAACTCGAAATATATACATTTGTTCTCAGTTTGTTATGTCTGATATTTATTTTGAAATTTGACTTTTTCAAATATTATAAGTATGAATCATGTGTTTCTTTAAATTTTTTTAATTACTGCTTTATATGATTTAACTTTTTAATTTTTTTAAATTATTAAAAATATTTCACATAATCATTAATATTTTTTCATTTTTAGATAAGACTAGTTAAACAATAACTGACAAAGCATGTGCGAGAAAAAAAATAAAATAAAAGAGTTACATGTTTTGAAAATTATTAAAATACTCAATAATTAGTTTGTACGAGTTCTAATGATGAACAAATTGCATTGTCCTGGTCTACTCCTTTGGACCAAGTCATGATATATGAAACTTTCCATCAATTTTTTTAATATCACATAGAGAATAAGATTAGTTGATGACATCAACTATAATGCGATGCTTATGACCTTGGGGCAACAAAGATCAAATCTAATTATGAATGCACAGGCATCAAATTGTCCCATTTCAATCTCTAATTATTTGAAAATAATTCCAGGTTTGGGCTAATCCATAACTTCTTCCTAATTTTAAATTGTCTTTTCATATTCATACCAAATAATATATATGTTCATAAAATCACATAGCTGCGTAAAGTGACCGCCAAGCCAGTCCATTTTATAAACACATAATGGCAATTTATAAAACACATATAGTAGGTCCACTGCAATAGTTTCTCATTGATGAAATAAAAACTATCAAGAAAGGTATTTGAAATATAAAAAATAAGAATGACATACATGAGTTATGTATTTAAATTTTAAAATAAGTAACTTATCCACTTTCATTTCAAAATTTACATAATTGTTATTCATTCATACAATTTATTAATTAATAGCGTATAAGAAACATGGATGATCACTGATATTAGGTTGATAAAAAAATTAATATGCCAAATAGGAAGAATTGAAAGACATGCTTAAACATTTCTAAAATATTTTGATATTTAGAATATGAAAAGTCGAGATAATCACAACTTGCGCTGATACCACATGTTAATATATATAACATGCTTTACTTTGGATGACAGTAATTAATTAACATACAATATTTAGATAATGCTTAATGATCTTGATTAACGTGTCTATGACTATTATCATGAAAATTACAATAATCATGACTAACATTTCCCACGTTGTTTCTTTTACGAAGATTTGATGTTGGATCGAGGAATCGAACATACTTGTGGGAGATCAAATTAATCAAAATCGAATGAGGATAAGATTGTATAAGTGCAAGTATTAAACAATGATTAGTCTATGTTGATAAAAATATGAGCTAGAGGAAGGAAAACCCATAGGTCAAAAATTCTATTACGGCCTAAACAAGCCCGCTTTCCTCGAAGATTGGGCAAACGATTATGGCCGACCTAGCCAAGTTAGACAAAGATTATGCCCGACCAGGATAAGACGACCATGCACTGTAGGTCTAAGGACGAGTACCAAACATTGCCCGATCTTAAGGTTAGGCCGTCCAGAGGGCAATGCCTGAACTAAAAAGCAGGTTGGCTATAAGGCCTTCCCCTGCAAGAATATGGTTTACAAATGGAATATTCCTTGACACTAGAAAATGATAGAATGTTAGAAAAACAGTTATAGGATAGTGATGTTCCCTAGGTGCCATATGTTCACAGATCCTGAGGCCACGTAGAGATTCCATATCATGATATGATCACTTCGTAAGGCCAAGCTCGGCACGCCCCTGTTTAATATAAAATGAGGACTTCACCTCCCTCTCAGGGTATGCGAACACTGACTCTCTCTCCTACTCAAAGTCAAGAATTCTAAGTTCTTCTTTTTGATACGAAGAGGTGACTAATTTGAGCGTCGAATGGGCGTTAGCCGACATCACACTGGTGTGAGTTTCAGGTACCCGAAGACGGAAGAAAAAAGAGGAAGAGGAAGACGCCGACAGACATCGAATGCTTGTAGTGGATTGACGCGAGGAAGAGGACGAGCCCACATCATCTCGGATCTACATTCAAAGCCTGAATCAGCGAAAATCCGACCCAAGAGGGGAATGCAAGATTTCATCCCCCACAATCCTGATATTTAAAATTAATGATTCTTTCCTCTCTTATCTCTCTCTACAGGATATATTACTTCATTGTGCAAACTAAGCAATTGTGAGAAATAAGAAATGAATTAAATGTGATCCCACTTCTTTTATAGATAGAGAATGAGAACCCTCTCTTACTCAATCATAAATTAGATTCTTAAACCTCATTGAAAAATTAAATATGTCTACTAAATGGAGTTGGAAATGTATGCAACAAAGGATGTTGAAAATATAAAAAACGATGAACCTTCACAATCCAACGGCAACTTATACAATAAGTTAAATAAACACAGTTATTTCAAAATAATACAATGTATCACTTAAAAAGATGTATACATTGTGTATCAAATTGTGCGACGTACACAATTAACTCTCCATGCATTGTGTTATAATATATTCATTTCTCAGTGGATAGTCATAGGAGATGAACCACATAATGATATGAACTCAATTGATTTCGCACATATTCTCAAATTGAAATTTTTTTTTTATTATTACGTTTTCAATTAAAGTCTTGCCAAACTTCTCATCAAACACATACTTAAGTAGCATTTGAAAACAAAATTTAGAAAATGCAACTTTTGAATATTTTAATTTTGTAGGATCCAAACTCATTTTCAAATTCTGATCTCTAATTGTTCCAATTTTTTTGATGAAAGATGAAATAATTTTAGTTTTAGTTATAAAAAAACATTATGAGATCAAAGAAAAATGTGTTTCCTGAAAATTTGCTTTTAAAACCTGTTAAATACATTTATCTTTCTTGCTTCAGTAGTTGGAGTCGAGTGTCTTGTTTTTTTTTTTTAAAGGAATGATATTCTGTAGCATTTAATCCCTTGACATCTTTCACAGAGATGAGATGTGATTGCCGATTTAAATAAAACTCGGTTCGCACAATTTCTTGTTAGCCATATATATAATAAGTTCGCCTTGAAAAACTCTTGTATGTATTCCAAATAAACAAATTATTAATAGTTTAGTCCACTGTATATTGAAGAATTTGATATTTTTTTTATGGAGATTAATTACACTTAAATGGAATCAAGTCCTTAAGTCCAACACTTTATTTATTGTCTCATGCATCCACTAATTGCAAAAAAATCAATTAATCTTGTGCTTTCACAGAACAAGAGACCATAGAGAATCTCTTGTCCAAATAAGGAAAAAGTGTCATAAAAAAAGCCAATTAATGAGAACATAACATTTAAAGCAAGCTTCCCATATGTGTCAAATTAAAGCTAATCCGGAATAACTTCCCCAACCAAATGGTTTGTGGATGGGAATAAAAAACCAAAAACTGAACAAACCAACCAACTCATATTAATTATTAATTAAACTGTTTTAGTGGGAATAAAACGAGAGACCGGCAGACTAGCCAATGCCCCGCAATGTGTGTATGTGACACAGAACTTTGAATAAATGCTCATGTTTGTTAAGTATTTCTTAAAGAGAAATACCCTGCCTTTCTGTCATGTTTTTCACCTCTCATTCTCTCTCTCTCTCTTCTTCTTTTCTTTTTCATTCTTTTCTTCTCTTTTCTGCCAGATATACTGCCAGACCTTATGTCACCTTCTCCCACTCTTTCTTTCACACTCTCTTTTGCTATATAATGACCATCATCGATTCTCATATCCATATGCCTGCCTTCTTGTGCATATGAGAGTGGAGAAGCTCTCTTCATCTCTACTTCAAAAATTTTGTTAGATTTTCTGTTGTTGTTGTTGTTCAATCTCTTAAACTCCTTATCTTTGTATCACCTATGGAACATGGTGTCTTTTCACCATTTCTCTAGCTCCTTAATTTCTCTTGGTTCCAAAAATTAGCTTCTTAATAATCTTATCATGGTTTACAGCTTTACTATCCTTTTCTAACCCTAATTTTTTTTCAGATTTATTTTCTTGCTTTGGGTGAGTAGATACTCAAACATACTATTCTTGGACGACCTTGTATGGCTTCTATATATATATATAAAACGAGTGTTTTTTAACCACACAAATAATTTTCTGGATGATTGTGTTATCTAATTATTTGTGAGTCTATACTGATGTATTTTGTTATTTGATTTTTTCCATGTAGAGGTTTCGGAAGTTGAAACGTAAAGAGAGCTTTCTTCAGTCCACTCACGGGAGGTTATAGGGTTGAATTAGCTGTCGACTCATTCATTCAAATACCAAGTGAGAGAGACATAAGGAATTAATGAATTGATAGAGAGTGCTTTGCTTGGTAAATGAGTGAATGAAGCGGGAGATAAATTGATCCTATGCTTCCTGTTCTTGGACTGAAGGGAGCTCCCTTCTCCATCTAGGGTTTCCTTCTCTCTCTCTCTCTCTCTCTCTCTCTCAAGCTCATCTTTTAGATGTACAAGTAAGATGACTACATGAAGTTACCTTTTTTAAGGGTCTCAAACTTTCATACCACATTTTAGTCTGTGGAAGCCTCATGATGTATGCTTTTGCCTCTATAGTCTATACTAATTTGCTTTTCATGATACAATTAATCCATCCTGCAGGGAGATTCTGTGGGTGATCACATGATGCACTCAGGGGGACAATCATGTGATCCATAGCTCAAGGGTAGGTGCTGCTCTCCATCAATTGTTGAAAATCTATAATGTTCAAGGATCTTCTCTCTTGAAGGTTATATAAATCTTTTCTTTTGAGGTTCTGTACTTATTTCATGGCATAAAATGTATAACACTTGTTATTATGTATACTATTTAATTAAATTAATTCATCAAACCTGGCAATATTTTGATTCCTATATGTATTTTTTCAATCGGATTCTTTGACATTTAAATCAGCTGTTGGTTTCTCAGTTTGTCTGTGTTCTTATTCATTTTCGTGTTTCAATACCATGTCTAGATATGTTATGTGATTTTAGGTCATCCAAATTTCTGAAGCAATGCATAACATTCTATTTTTCATTTTATGTTATCAAGAAAATCACTTTCAAGTAAAGCAACTGCATCATTAACTTATCTAATCCATTTCAAATTCATCTCTATTTTGTGGTTCTTGTTCAGGTCCTGCAATCGGGCGTTTAATCAAACATTGGTTCTCTTTGGATCTCTTTTTTGGGTTCTTGGTTTACTATGCCAAGCCTTGCACACCCCACCAAGAACACCCTCATGAAATCTCAACATGAACTAGAGGCATCTGATAATGGTATCATATTATACATGTATGTAACACACGAAAGAAAATAAGTTCAAACACAGTCCCTAACATCTATCATAAGCTCTGGTTGTTCAAAGCTGATTTGGAGCTGGGAATTGAAGACTGTTTAAAATGTCACGCGGGACAGGCCAAGTGAATCTCACAATCTTCGACGATGACTTTTTGGGGCTTGTTCATCTGCACCAAGACCAAGTTCCCAGGCAGTGCTGCAATTTTACTCTTCTGTCCCTTTTAGGGTTGCCTCTTATTAGGACATACCATAGCTAGCTAGCTATATTTTTCATATGTATGGATCTGACATATGTTTATAAAACGTTTTATTGTGATGTGGAAGAGCTTGGATGTGTTGGGCCAGTGTTTGATGAACAATTAATATGATTTCTTGTCATGGTTGTAGAACACATGAAGGTCGAGCTGTTCATGTTTGCACTTTCAGTTCATTGTAATGCCGGGGCATACAGTTTGTATGGTTAGTCATGGTTGTCTTTTCACAACTCGAGGTGTTTTATGGCATATTTCCACTTGGAACCCTAACCCAATTCAGGACTACTTACCTGTTATCTTGTTTCATTCTTTCTCAAGCTATTTCTGTGCCTAAGCATTTGAACTGTGAAATCTGTTTGGATTAAAATATCGTGATCGAATGTTGAAGCTCAATAAGGGTTGTTCCAGGTGAACCTAATATATTTCATTTCACTGATATGATTTTGACAATTTATCAATTAAAGGTTGACATAATTAGTTTAACAAATCTGTTGGTATCACAATATATGGTTACAAACTAAAGTAGAATTATGCATTTATCACCTTCATGATCTAGATGCTAATTTAATTGATAATTTTTTTAAATCTCTGGATTTTTATAACATTTATACTCTACAAATGTACACATTTTGTACCAAATAGAGCCTATCTGTCATCATATATATTTATCCTATATGATTAACTAAAGCCAATATGGAATTTTTTTTGCTTGGTAAATTTTTTTTATTACTTTATCTCAAATTCTCACCTATGAAAAATTGAAAAAAAATTTCATTTTTCTAATAAGATAAAATAGGAGAAGAAAAATGGTAAAATTTTTTTTCATTATTTGACACCAGACACTAGATTTTTGAATAATCAAATAAAAAAATTTCATTTTTCATTGCTTTCTTGACACAAACACTGATGTATGACATATTTGGAAAGAAATCAATGCAGAATATTTGATTTCAAAATTTATCTCAAAATAAAATTTTATGAGATTTTGTCATTTGTAGACAATTCTCATTATTTAAATCATAATAATCACTTTTGTTTGTGAATTGCGATTTTAAGATTTGTATGATATAATATTTTATTTTATTAGATTTTAATAATTGTCATTGTAATTATGTTTTTGCTATTTTTAGTAGTCATAATTGACATTATGAGTATGTATTTTTAATATTTGTGGCTTATATAAGGAGTGCCACCATCTTTGTAAAAAAAAAAAAACTTTTGATTAATTAATACAATTATCTCCCTTTTGAGTTTTCTTCCTTGTGGATTCAAGAAGCTTATGAGATCTCAACGCTGGTTGGATCTTTATATCCGTTTCACGTTGCATTAGGTGGTATCACAGCAAGGATTCGCTTGGCTTCGATGACACATAGCCGTGCGGGATACAACCATCCTATTGACGGTGATCGTGGAGTGCAGGAGTTGTGTTGGAAGTTGCAAGATGGACAACAATAACATCAACAACAATTTCTTGTCGTTCAACGACAACTGCAAGAGATTCGTGAGATGTTGGTTGGTGTAAATCTTCACACCGATATCAGATGACCTGGAAGGGACGGGGTGCGAGCCGAGGGATTCGCCCAAAGCCAACCTATTGTCCACAATGTTGTCTGACAACCTCTTCGTTTTCAACCTGACAACGAGGATGATTCGGATGACGAAGTTAATGGAATAAACGACTATCAGCCGAAGCGGCGACAACAAGAGAGTAGTAATTATCGATTGAAGGTGGATATCTCCTTCTTCAATGGTAATCTACACATCGAGGATTTTCTCGACTGGATCTCTGAGATCGAGCGCTTCTTCGAGATGATGGAGGTCCCCGGGAGAGGATGGTCAAGTTGGTGGCCTTCCGTTTAAAGAATGGCGCCGTTTGGTGGGACAACCTTCAAAGGACCAGACAACGCAAATGAAAGGCTCCTATTTGTACGTGGAGGAGGATGAAGCAACTCCCCATGGGTCGATTCCTTCCACCAGACTACGAACAGTACCTGTTCCAACTATACCAAAATTGCAATCAAGGTGATCAATCCGTTTCTGATTACACTACTGAATTTTTAAAAATTTTGGGCTGATATAACCTTGTAGAGGCTAAGTGGCGACGAGTGGCCCATTATCTTAGTGGGTTGAGGCCATTAGTTCGAGATTGTATCGCTTCACAAGAGATTTACAGTTTGACAGAAGCAATCTCGGCGGCCGTAAGAGTGGAATCACAGTTGGAGAGATCAAGGGTGGACGTGGTGTCTAAAGACTCTTCCATGATCAACTCGTTACATGCTGCATTAAGTCAAGATATGGTTGATGGATCGATGGAAACGATTGAAGAAAGTCCTCCTGAAAATCAAGATAGTCCAACGACCGACCCCCATGATCAACCGTTGGTTGAACTAGATATTGATCAGGACATGACAAACGAAGAAATGGAGCATGTTGTTTCCCCCGTTATTTTTGAAGAGGTTATTGGAGAAGAACAACATGAGTCGTTTTCTTTAGTGGTGACCCCAAAGATAGAAGAGCCACTACAAAAATTCGTATTACAGACTCTATCCACCATCAACAAGAGCATTTTTTGTGCCAACGTTGGCAACAATAATGATGGAGACATTGCGACTACCACAATGATCGATTTTATTGAGAATGAATTTAAAATAAAGAAGATGTCTCTCCTATTGCCAAATGTCAAATACAAAAATGCATCAAATAAGAAGGGGAAAAAGATTTTAATCTTTCATATTGGTATATTTGATTCATCTTAAACTCGATAATGAGTTTATTTTGAAGAAGAGGGGACTGATGTAGGACAGATTTGGAAAGAAATCAATGCAGAATATTTGATTTCAAAATTGTTCTCAAAATAAAATTTTATGAGATTTTGTCATTTGTAGACAATTCTCATTATTTAAATCATAATAATCACTTTTTTCTTTATGAATTGTGATTTTAGGATTTGTAGGATATAATATTTTATTTTATTAGATTTTAATAATTATCATTGTAATTGTGTCTTTGCTATTTTTAATAGAGTCATAATTGACATTTTGAGTATGCATTTTTAATATTTGTGACCTATATAAGGAGTACCACCATCTTTGTAATTTTTTTTTTGATTAATTAATACAATTATCTTCCTTTTGAGTTTTCTTACTTGTGAATCAAGGAGCTTATGAGATCTCAACGCTGATTGAATCTTTATATCCGTTTTACGCTGCGTTAAACACTTTTCCCAATTTCTATGTTTTTTTTTTTTTTTTTTTGAGCCTACTGACGAGTTACCTCCCTACTGGCGCACGTGCGTCTAATGCACTATGTTTGATTCTCCCAATCTTTAATTTGGCTCTTTTTTCTTACCAGTACCACAAACTCTGGAGCTTGGTATTTTTTATGTATAAAAAAACTTTAAAAAGGAACACATGGATCAACATAGATCCACAACAATCTGTGGTTTAAAATTCACTGGAACCAATCCAACACGGTTGTCCGCGTGTTTTAAAATCAAGTGAGACTTTGAACCCCGTTTGAACATATAATTAAGTTATTATAAAATTTATGATTATTTAAATATAAATATGGATAAAGTGATTTTTTTATTTGATTGTGTTTTAAATTATTCTAGTTGATAATAAAATTTTTGTTATTTAAATAAAATGTGGATAAGAATTTATGAAATGTAAAAAAAATGATAATAAGAGATTAATAAGAGATGATGACAAATCAGTGACTGGGCCCACATATTCTTTTAGGTTAAATCTAATTCTAGAGGTTGGCTGTAATTTATATACCACTTTAGATCGGTTAATTCTAATATACAGATTCTCATTTATTCTAGCTTTTCAAACACCCATTTGAGACTATTCTATCTAATTCTCACTTATTCCAGGCCCTATTTTCAAATCAAATTGGGGCTAAAGTTTGTGTCATTTTCACTCGATCATAGGCGTTGATATGAGTTTGAGTTTCCTTGATTAAAGTGTTAACACCAAACAATACCAATTCATATTTGTTGTTAATGCAAATTAAGTTAAGAGAATATCTATATATACATAAAACATGTGAGGAATAAGTCTCAAGAGCTTTTAATTAGATCTGAAATGTGACAAAAAGAAATGTAGGAAAAGCATCGGTCTCAATCCGAAGGTCAATTTCTTGCTCCCTTATTTATTTTATTTTTTTTCACTTCAGTTTTTAATATGCATTTTAAATAAAATCTTAGGACATTTTTCCTAAAGTTATTTTAACGGTTCTAACATATTTTAAATTATTTAAAAGTATATATTTATCTAATTAAATATATACCTTTCAATAAAAGTATATACTTAAATGATTAGAATGCATGCGTACCTTTTACATGTTTTATAAACGAATTAAATTCATATATTTTAACATTTTTGATAAAGTAATATAAAATATATGTGATATGTTGGCTTAAGACCGGAGTGTCTGGCCTAAACAGGAGGAATCTAATCTACAGTAGTCACCCTGTCAGTTACAGCTCCTCTATGCATGATTTTGTAACTGACAAAGCAGATATTAGAGATTTAATTAGACCCCACCAGATCCTCATGGAAGATTTTCCATTTTTTTATGTTTGTTAAACCAAAAAAGCCCGTGAACAAATTTTTTTAAGCTTTGGTTGGTGCGCGCCTTCACAAATTTGAATTCCAAGTAACAGTGCCACACGTTTGGACAAGTACTGGTTTTAAAATCTAATGGTTCACTAAATTTAAATAATTGAAAATTAATTTTTAAATGGTCAAGACAGACCTAATATTCCTGCATGGGTGGAAGACTAATACATCATGAATTTATTGATCTTGGTGGTTTTTCGCATACCTTTTTTTTTTTTTTTTTGTGATTTTGAATAGATGCAATGATTAGGATGATTGAAAATCAATATAATATAATAACACTATTATACTCAAGTCTATTTTACTACTCCATTTATTTTAAGTTTATCTTATTAGTCAATAGTTATAATCTTAAATAGATAAATAAGAATGAGCTATATCTACCTCTCCACATATAATTATCAGAATTTATTTTAACTTATTCAAAAATAACTATTACAACTTGTACAAATTAAAAAAAAATGTTTTTTTAGGGATATGCTTATTCTCACCTTATCCACTCTCTAATTCTTAAAACAAACGAGAATTTGAGATTTTCATGCACTTAGTTAGGATTGCAAGAATAATTGAGTGGTTCACCCTATCCAAAAAGTTGTGCCGAAAAAAAGATCACCATAAAGTGAGTATGGAATTCTCAGAAAATCCAAGCCCATCAAAATAACAATCCTCGATTGGAGCCCACATCACGGCACAAGGTGGGCCAGGTGATCAGAGGCCCACAAACACAACTAATCTTCTTGGGTGACGTTTGCTATTTTGTGAATGCACACATACATACATACAGCAAAAGAACTGCCGAATTCCAAATGCGAATAAGCCGAGGATAAGGCACCTGTTGTGCAAGAACAAGGCGGCCATGGCAGGGCTGGAGACCTTCGAAGTCGGGCCATGCGAGGAGGCCTACGAGATGGGATACCTCATCGGACAGAGGTTCTCCCACCTCATAAGGAGTAGAGTTGACAACGACCTCATCCTCCAACACCAGCTCCTCCCTTTCGCTCGATCCCCGGAGGCTCAGCCCCTCATTCAGTCTCTCTCCACTGCGAACAGGTCAGTCCTCTCTCTAGTTAATCAAGGTTATATTTCATCAGGTTTTGTCAACCTCCAATAAAAGACTAGCACGTGATTGGGTCCCCTTTCTTCGCATGCAGGGAAATGTTCCCAAGATACTGGGATGAACTGTCGGGGATGGCGGGTGGGAGTGGCGTGTCCGCTCTCCAAGTAATGCTTTCAAATGTATACATGTGCTAACTTGTGACCATGCATGTATATGAGTCTCATTTTGATTATTTCACTGGACAGTTAGTACTGCTAAACTTCAGGAAGGAAATTCTACCTTTCCTTCCGAAGACGGCAGCAGTTCAAGAATCACCAGTCACTGGGGAGGATGATTGCTCAGATGTTCTTGTTGTAAATAAAGCCATGGCTATCGCAGCGCACAATGAGGATGCCAATGTTGCTTTGGTCGGCCACACGTAATGCTCTGTCTCACTGGAATTGAGAAAATCATTAACAGAAACCTTTTCACTAGTGTCTTCTTTTCTGAAATGCAGTTACCTGATCAAAGCTACTCTGCCCGGCGGATTTTCTTTCACAGCTTATACATACGCAGGAGAGCTTCCCAGCTGTGCATTTGGCTTCAACAGTTATGGGATGGTACTGTATTGTCCCCTGTTATAATCCTGTTGATTTCAACTTATGCACTGATATCTCAGAAGACATGCCCACCACATTATTTTCACAGGCATATACTCTCAATTCAGTACCACCCATCCAAGATGAGATCTTTGCGGGTGGCATCGGCAGGAACTTCATCTCAAGAAGCCTTCTTGAAGCAACAGACATTGGCGACGCAATGAGTGTACGAAACTGTCTGAAAGTCGACTAATCCCTTGGGCAATGTTCCCACTCTCATGGTTAAAGTTGACTAATCTCCAAATTGTTGATGATTATGTGGAACTCCAATTTTCAGAGGATCCGTTCATGCAGTGTGTCTGTCGGGCATAGCTACAATCTGGTGGATGTGAGAGGCCGCAAGATCATGAATGTAGAAACCGCCTCAAGGAACCACATTTCAGTTCGAGAGGTTGGATCAACACCTTTCTTCCATGCAAATATGTATATGCATCTCCAAGTAGAACAGGTAATATAAGGATGAATAGAGTACCAATTTAAGTGTGGACAACTCTTCTAGCCCAAGTTGAGAACATTTTTCATTGTGAAGGTACAAGATGAGAACTCCATCTGCAGACATAAGAGAGCAGCTCAACTATCAGCACATTCAGAAGCAGAAATTCTTTCAATTCTTGGAGACACTGACAATGAAAAATATCCAATCTACATGTCAGGTAACACATAAACCCCATTGTAAATGTAACTTGCAATTTTCATCTCCTATGCACACCCTTCAACAGAATTTTTAAACTAATGTTCTGATTGTTTTGAGAGGAGCCTTCAGGGCCAACACTCTACACACTGTGCACTGCTCTGATAGATCTGGATAAGCAAACATTGTCCATAATTGAAGGGAACCCAAAGAATGGAGAAGTTTCACATTTACTCCAAATGTACTAGAAAATTATGGATAACAAAAAAAATTCCAGTCTGACAGGTGAAATTTAAATAGAGCTGGTTCTGACTATATGTAAGCAAATGTGGCTGACTTAAGCTTTGGCATCTTTGGTCTCTTGTCACGCAGGTTCATACAAACCCAACATGTGCCCATCGATGCAACGCATGGCTGCGACCTGCAAAGTCATCCAAAATATTCAACCGAGCCAGTCATATTAAGCAAAATCGAGACATGACCATTGACAAGTTTTTGAGTGAAGCTAATGTAGGCTAGCTTACCTTGCCATGTATTTCATATTTGATTGAACCATCTAACTCTGCTCCCAATGCCATTAGCTTTGTTACCGTGCTATTTATGTCTGTCACCGTGAAAGATAGCATTGAAGAGTATCCCTTTGGTGTGATAATGTCACTGTGAAGCCAGAGTTGGCAATTTTGTGTTAGAAATGAGACAATTGAGTTTGCAATAAAATTCTCCCCATGTTATGTAGGAAATTATATATATTAAGATCATTGATCTGAGGAGTTAAAAAAGTTAAAGTACCCTGTCAAAATTTAGAAAAGGCAAATTATCGTACTTCAAATTTGGAAACCAGATTGATGTGGCATGCTTATTTTTAACATGATTACTCAAACCAATAAACTCCATCAAGTTACTTGGTATATATCATTCATACTGATGCATTGAAACTCAGATACGACTTTATCATTTTCTTCTTTTACTTGGGAAGCAAAGATGCTCACTAATAGTAGAGTCCACAAAAGAAAATTATAGGTCTTCCCACAAAATGGAAAAGAGGCAACATGCATTTTCCTTTCCATAATCTGTTAAAAACAAGAGTACCACTGCAGACTCATTCAGCAGGGACTGCATTTTCCTTTCCTCTTATAACACTCATAATACTGCAATTTACATGCTAATATCTTGATCCAGCTGACATCCTAGCCGTCATACTTGAGAAGCCTAACCTCGACTTAACGATTGATCACAAACCTTGCCTAAGTAACCAAACCACCTTCTCCTCCAACAACACATTTTGACTTAACAATACAACCAAACCACCTTGGACTACTCCCCACTAAATTTTTTTCATAAAACCTGTTTTGTTGACTTCTTAACACATGAAAACCAGGGTGCGATCATACCAGCACTCATGCACCAGATCCCATTAAGGGTAACCAGATTACTCAAATCTAGTGTATGTTCATGTCAATACCATGGGCATTCTCTTTGAGTTTAATAAATCAAGGCAGGACGCCTATTGTTTGATCAAATTAAAAAAAAAAAAAAATCCAAAACCTGAAATCAAGGCTAAAATAAAATTTTAAAAAACATTTGGAATCGATTATTTGAAAACCAATAATTGGTTAAATGGGGCCTATAACGAGGGCAAAGGATAAGGCACGGGTACTATCAGCTTCAGAACAAGAGAATAACATCTCCACCGGAAAAAAAATTCAACACCCAAAAGATCAATCTCCAAAGACATTAACATTTCAAGCTTTTGGGACTCGTGATTGCACATTGATCATTGCAAGTTGATATCTTGCAGGATCCCCGCAATTCATCGATCACCGTATACCAATGTAGTGAGTGATTGAGGAATTCAGAATAATTAGATTCAAAATTCGATGTTGCTCTTACGAAAACTAACCACAAACAGTTGTGTGAGAATGGAACCCTAATGCATACCTCTTGGGGGACTGCATGAGTGCGAGCTTGAACGGACCGGATTGGAGCTCGGCCCATCGGAGGGTGCAAACGTTGACAGTGAAGTCGAGCCCTTCGGAGTAGAACTTCGCTGCTCTCGGTACGTCCCTGTGCAGTTGCAGTACCCATCTCAACGAAGCCATCTCTCTCCCTCTCCCTCTCCTTCTCCGGTTCCTTCTGTATACAAGGTGTTTGAGATTTTGAATAAAAGAACACTAGTATTTTATGATGAACAGTGTGTGCTCGCTCCACTGTGTCGATATAAATACAGTAAAATGATATGTCCAGACTGATTGTTATATAAAATAAAATATATACTGAAATATGTTAACGTATTTTTTTTATTTTAAAAAAATAAAATTTGTTTTTTATGTCATATAATAAATCCTCATAAACTACGATAACTTAATATCTATATTATCATAGTGTATGAGACTGCAGACTGAGCTGCAAAATAGACTAAGTGTATCAATGCTCATAAATCCATTGTCAAAAATACTTATATAGTTAAGTGTATATTTCAAGAAAAAAAAAATCAAAATATGCGCCGGTTACAATTGATGCCACAAACAGGGCTCAATCCCATTTGTCGTGTTTGTAGTTTAGAAACAATTCTCAATCGATTATACACTCGATTATATACTATCCTAGTGTAGTATATATTACACTAATGCAGTGTATGTTCAATTACATTTTTTTTTTGTTTTTTTAGAAAATAAAAATATGTACTGATTTATCTAGATTTTAGTTTTTATAATAGTATAAAGTTCATTAGATGAGTATGTAGATTTTTAACAAAATATTAAAATGGTTGAAAACTATAGACAAGACTAAAATGAGGGATTTCAAAAAAATGATATATCCAACTTTATGTGCAGCCTTATCTCAGTCCTTACTATTTTTTTAAAAACAATATATATTTGTATTGTCATAAAATATATATATATATATATATATATATAAACCAGCATATCTTTTTCTCTTTAAAAAAATTTAAAAAATTTAAATTTTTGTACACTGCATCAGTGAGAGTGCATACTGCATAGATGACCGAGACACTTTTTTTAGACCGTAGATGGGGTTGTAAAATGATTGAGTGTATCATAATTAAGGAATGGCTGTTTGGGTGGGTATATGATTTTTCATCCCCAACTAGGCCCATAACTTAGGCCCACAAGTCATCACTAGACACAGAGCACTGATTTTTGCAATAGAAAACATGTAATTTTTCATTCCATAATGAACTAGCACTTGGGTTTGCTTCATTGAAATATATATTTTATTATTTATGAAAGTGTATATTACATCAATCATACCGTTAAAAAAAATCAAAGCACCCGGATAGTACAGGGAAATGTTTTCCCTAAATATTTGTTTCATTAGGATGATGCACACAAAATCATGTATAATCTCATATGAAGTTTTTTATTTTTTTAATAAAATATATTTTATTAATTTTTTTTTAAGAAAAAGGTAGATGTTGCTACAACGATTTAATTAAAGATTTCGAAGTACAACTTTGAAAGAGATGAAAGGAAATAAATAAAACAGTAAAAAAAAAAAAAGAGATGGGAAATGAAACAATCATCTCGACGATGCAAAACCGGTTAGAAGAGCTATTTAACCAAGTTTGCGCTACTGGAAGGACCACCTCTCTTTCAAAGTGTGATGCTTAGGAGTCCATTGTGAAAATTAACCTTCCTCGCGTCTGTGACAAAACGTCTCCAATCTCAAACGTATCCACAGAAAAGCTCCCACATATTCTTCCAGTAAACTTTGACTCTTTTAAACAATGTTGCGTGACATGATTTTTTTTTGTATACATAAATAAGTACATAAAATTCATTCATTAGAGTAACATGATTTATTATATCAAATATACTCATTCACAATCAGGTATTTCAATCCATGGATACAGATACATTATTTCAGTTCTTTTAAAATTATCATCCAAAACACATGATACATACAATGAAGGAACTTAAACTTATGCACCGGCAACACATTTCTCATAGAAAGCAAGGTGATATACATCCTGCAGACCCGATGAAGAAATTAAAATAAGTGGCAGAACAAGCATTCACAAACAACACATGCAGGAGAAAGCACTTCCTCCTCACACTCTGGGAGAATGGAGGCTGAAATCCATCCTGATCTTGGTCAATCTCACCACCACCTGCCTCATAGTCATCCTCTCTTTAGGGGACTCCTTTGAACAAAGCAATCCCAACTCCAGTAGTGACAACAAGCATTTGTTCTCTGCATCCTTTCCATTACCATCATGATAGTCCCCATTCTCCCCTCCACCCATCACAAGGAATTCATCTACAACCCCTCTTACACCTTCAGGACATGATTCATCCACCCATCTCCTCAAGTTTAATCCCCCAGTAAACATTGCATCTGTAGGTTTCTTCCTTGTCAGTGTCTCAAGCAACAATATCCCATAGCTGTAGACATCACCCCTTGCTGACAATTTTCCCATCAATCCATATTCTAGAAAAAAGAGGGAAAAAAAATCAGTTAGCTTAACTGTTATGAAGCGCAGCAAGTGAATTTGTTGCGAGATGTCTTGCATTTCGAACAGGACATATTCCCACATATCCACATGGATGCGGTGGGGGTTCAGGGCCTAGTTTTTTTTTTTTGTTGGTAATTATTTTTTTATATTATTTTTTTCCTTCTTGTATCTTACTACGCATTCTTTAAATTGATCGGAATAATTGATTCTTGGAAAAGCCACTCACCCATAGCTTTTTCATAAAGTTGTTTTTATGACTTTGATAACATAAAAATCTAAATATGAAACTAATAAAAGTTCAAATTCAAGCTACTCATTTAGAAGTTAGAACCAATTATTTAAAAACTGATATTGCAAAAACAAACGTTTTAATTGATTCCAAATGGGGGTTGCGGGAATCCATGGATGTAGACAAATTTATCAAATCACGTAAATCTCTTGTCCTATTGATGTGTCTATCAGTTTTATTTTCCGTCATTGATGTACAAGCTGATAAGGTTGATCTCTAGGAGGCGTCTGCAAGTGAAGGTATTAAATCTTAGGCTAGATCTTCTCATACTGTGTGACTATAGAGTGGATAATGTGAAGACCAGTAAATACATACCAGGAGCGACATACCCAATTGTTCCAGGAGTGTTGGTGGGTGTCATGGACTTGTTGTCCCAATGAAGAAGTTTTGCTATGCCGAAGTCGCCCACATGCGCTGTCATGTCTTCATCAAGAAGGACATTGCTTGGCTTGAGGTCACAGTGCACGACAGCCTTCACGCAGTCATGGTGGAGGTACTCCAACGCCGAAGCGACATCCAACATTATGTTTAATATTTGTAGGAGAGACAAATGATGAGAGTCAGAGTACAGCCATTTCTCAAGGCTTCCATTTGGCATGAACTGGAGGACCAGGGCCTTGAAATCTGGTCTAGAGCAACTGTTGATGATCTTCACGAGATTTCTGTGGCGAATCATGCGCATAACTTTGAGTTCTGCATCGAACGTCTTTGAAGCTCTCTCCGACTGCAAATTCAGAACTTTTATGGCTGCGAGTGTCCCGTCATCAAACCGTGCTTTGTAGACAGAACCAGAGCTCCCCATGCCAAGTAAGTTTTCTTCGTTGAAGTTGTCGGTGGCACATAAAATTTCTTGGTGTGATAGCATGCATTGAGTCATCTCTGCTGAGGCATCAGCAAACACGGGGACACCAAAGAACCCCTTCTTGCACTTCATGACAAAGAAGAGGACTACAGCCAAAACCACAATGGAAGAAATGACAGGAATAATGTATTTGAAAACAAGCATTCTACGCCTTGATGTCTGATCAGCTTTGCATGGATGAACACCCAGTTTGGTTGCTCCACATAGACTAGGGTTCCCCAGAAAGGATTGGCCAGTCAGATTTCCAAATATCCCTCCAGCAGGAATCTGACCTTCCAACCTATTGAAGGAAAAATTCAGGTGCTTTACGTACCGAAGTAGTTCCAAGGACTTGGGAATGGCACCGGAGAGGGCATTGAAAGAGAGATCCATGTCCTCCATGGACATTAGTCCACCGAACGATTGTGGAATGGCTCCGGAGAATGAATTGTTTGATAAATCAAGAATAGCGAGCATTTCAAGTCCCCCTAGACTCCCTGGAATGTCACCTGATAACTGGTTTGAAGAGACACTCAAATTAACCAAGACTTTGAGGTTCCCAACCTCTCGGGGTAGTACCCCTGTTAAATAATTCCATGACAAGTTTAGGTGCAAGAGATCTTTAAGGCTCCAAACACTGAAAGGTATTGTGGACGATAAAGCATTGCTGGCCAGGGAAAGGACTCGCAACCCGCTCATATTCCCGATGTGGTCGGGTATGGATCCTGTAAGCATGTTTTCATGGAGTAGGAGTGTTCCCAAGTTCTTTATCTGGAGAAGTTCATGAGGAATGGTTCCTTGGAGTTTGTTTTGTGAAAGATCCAATCCCTGGAGGTTCTGTAGCCTTATGATTTCAGGTGGAATGGTCCCAGTTAGTTGGTTATCGTTCAGTTCCAAAGACAACAAACTAGTCAAGTTACCTGACAGGAGATGGGCTGGGATATTTCCGGTTAATCTGTTGTTTGCAATATTCAAATCAGTGAGGAGAGACAGGCTGCCTAACCCTGTGGGGATAGGCCCGGTGAAATGATTATCGCATAGATGTATGAGATCTATGCTTGAAGAGTTGAAGAGAGCTGGTGGGATCTCTCCATTGAAAAAATTGTATTGGAGAAGAAGGTCTTGCAGGTTCGGTAACTTGATACTGGAATCTCCGGGCAATGGACCGGAGAGTAGATTGTTGGCTACTTGTAGAAAAACTATTGAGGAGAGGTTGAAAATTTCAGGTGGAATGCTGCCTGATAGTTTGTTAGACTCCAAGCTAAACACTTGCAAATTAAGGTGGCCACCTAACTCTTGAGGGATGCTTCCTTGCAAGTTGTTATACCCAAGGTCGAAAAAATTGAGCATTGTAAGATTGCCTAGAGATGGTGGTATGCTACCTGTGAGATTGTTTTCATCAAGAGCTAAAACTATGAGCTCGGTCAATTCTCCGATTTCTATTGGTATCTCCCCTATGATTTTGTTCTGTGAAAGAGATAACCACTGAAGGTGTTGGCATTGTTTTATGTTGGGTGGAATGCTTCCTGTAATTTGATTGGCATCGAGTGAAAGGTCTTGAAGTTGAGGCCGGCTTTGGCAGAGGTTTGCCGGGATAGGTCCAGACAAGTTATTTTGTTCCATGTGAACAAATCGCAAAGAAGAGATGTTAAAGAGAGAGAGTGGTATTTGTCCAGATAACTTGTTGAATGATATGTTAAGGTACCTGAGGCGGTGCAGACTTCCCAGACTCTCCGGCAATTGGCCACCCAATCTGCAGCTTGAGAGATCAAGTGTGTATAAGAAGGAGAGGTTACCAATGTGAGGAGCAATATCGCCTTCAAGAGATAAGCCACGCAGTGTCAAAGCAGTGACACGTTGCCTTCCATGACTGCACAAGATGCCTGTCCAAGCACAGAAGGATGTGCTTAGGTTCCATGTGTTGGCTAAGATACTGCGTGGATCGGATGTGATGTGGGATTTGAAGGTGAGCAAGGCTGACAGGTCGGTGGAGTTATCATGTCTTAAAGATGCTACCAACCATGGACAAAGTGAGATGTACAAGATGCACCATAGGAGTAAGAAACAATGTTTCTTGTTACCCATCATGTTAACCCAAAGTGTGCAAGCAAATGAGTGTGCCTATAGACAGAGGTCGCCCTTCTGCATTTATAGAGGCCATAAGGTTTCTTGATTTGTGCATGCTCTATGTAGTGGTGATGGAAGATTCAAAACAATGCCTATTGTGCTACAGAGGTGTTGAAAATTTCCTTGAAGTGATAGTTCTCATGGACTGGGTCTTCCCAAATTTCTAGTGTTCAAAATTTCCTTGCAGTGGTAGTTCTCATGGACTAGGTCTTCCCAAGTATCTAGATGTATTTCATATCAGCAAAGTGGGGCTGCTATCTAATTCAGCTGCTTTTGTATCTGAGAGTGTAATTCACGCAGATCATTAGTTCATTTGTTTTGGTTCATCTTGGTCAAATTTTCTTCGCCTCCCCCACAAGCAGTAAATGCTCTAAGCTTGCATTGACAGGAGGACCTGATTTTAATTTGTAGATTTTGATTTGACCCTCCAAATTTGGAGACCATCTCTATATTTCACATTTTTATTTTTTATTTCATACACTAATTAATTCAACCTAATGAATATTTAGATCCGCTAATCCATTTTTAATAAAAGTATTATAGTTGGAAAGATCCCATCAAGACCTTCAAAATGATACTAATATTAAATTATTTTAGAATTGATTTTAAATAAATCTCATACGTTTGATTATCCAAGAATTATTTATTTATTTAATAAAAAAATATTAATTAAAAATAACTTCAAAATCATTTAATATTAGACACATTTTAAAAGTTATTAATGAGATCTTTTCAATAGTATAATTTTTTTATAAATAGATTAATAATAATAATATTTATTAATAAGCTTTCATATAAGATTATATAATTTAAAAAATGATAAGAAAAAATAGAGGGTGATAGTCGGAGCCCAACACCGATTTGGGTTGAAGATGGTCTAACAGCTTCTTCAACCGTATTCCACTTCTTCAAAATGGAGCAAGGTCTGACCACATTGCCCCTCCAACCGTCCGCCAAAATAAAGGGCCATTCTAGTGGACCGGTTTTGAGCCCTCAAAATATGGAGGTTGTTTTTTTTTTCTTTAAAAAAAATTTGATAACTTCTACTACATAATTTCAATTTCTATAAAATTGGTATCATTGGATAGCTGTCTTCGATAAGATTCAAATGAGTCTAATATTGAATATTTTTAACATATGTTTTTAAAAAATATATTTAATAATATTTTTTATTTTTTAACATTAATATTGATTTTATTCTATTAATTATTTTTTGCACTTATGTACTAAAATATTATTTATTTTGATAAAGTACATGAAAAATTAAATAAAACACAGCAACCAAACACAACAACACAAAATAAACAACATCTAGATCCCTCTTGAAATAGATGAATTGCTACATTAGAAATTGATTGAGAAAGTGTATTTTGGAGGGAAAATGAGTGGGGTATGGAATATAAATATAAATGTATTATTAATAATAAATAATATTATAATATTATTTTAATCAGATATGAATACAGGTTTTTTGAATACAAATATTTTAATTAGATACGAATACAGATTTTTCGAATATAAATATTTTAATTAAACATGAATATATGTTTTTTTGGATATAGATATAATTTTGGAATATATGATAAGTTTACTTGGTCACCTTGCTTGGAACTAATAATATTAACCTTTACTGATTTTAAATTTCTTGATATTACTTAATTATATGTACTACATAAAAAAGAAGAAGAGAGATATTATAAATTGAAGTTGTATAAAAATAATAGTATATAAAATAAGAATAGTAATGAAAATAGAGGTTGTGGGTGAGTTAATAAATGAACAGTGAGACTCTAAAACAATGTTTTGATTTTTTAAATATAATTTGAAATGCTCTAACCTCAATAGTTGGGCACGCTCGTGGGCTCTGTCTTCTCCAAGAGAAATCCCAACCGGGGGTTCACTACACGGATTAATCCATCCAACACTCACCCTCTGTTGCTGAATCTTTGCAACTGATGCCGATTATCGACACCGAATGCACGGCTCGTGTCACTTACAGTAGTTCCAGGATTTGGTAGAGGAAGTCCGTCAGGCGGGAACACAGATCAGGGGATTAAAAGTTCCCTGGGCGGCTATAGGAGCTGTTCTTTGAGAATATACAGGCAGTGATCACTGAACTGGGGAGGGCTGTACAGCAGGATTTTGTTACTAACTAATCCCCAATGAAGGGGTTCTTACCAACCAAAAGTAAATAAAAAATAAAGCTACACGAGCATCCAAAACATAGGATATAAACCTTTTGTACTAGCAACACATTTGACATAGAAAGTTAAGTAATATACATCCTGCAGGACTTTAGAAGAAATTAAACAAAGTGGCCGAACAAGCATATACAAAACATGACATGCAGGAGAAAGCACTTCCTCCTCACACACTGCCATTTGGAAAATGAAGGCCGAAGTCCACCCTGATCTTGGTCAATCTCACCACCACCTGCCTCATAGTCATCCTCTCTTTAGGGGACTCCTTTGAACAAAGCAATCCCAACTCCAGTAGGGACAACAAGCATTTGTTCTCTGCATCCTTTCCATTACCATTATGACAGTCCCCATTCTCCCCTCCACCCATCACAAGGAATTCATCTACAACCCCTCTTATACCTTCAGGACATGATTCATCCACCCATTTCCTCAAGCTTAATCCCCCAGTGAACATTGCATCTGTAGGCTTCTTCCCTGTCAGTGTCTCAAGCAACAATATCCCATAGCTGTAGACATCACCCCTTGCTGACAATTTTCCCATCAATCCATATTCTAGAAAAAAAGAGGAAAAAAAAATCAGTTAGCTTATCTAATATGAAGGGCGATAAGAAAATTTGTTGTGAGATATCTTGCATTTTGAACATGAGAGCATATTCCCAAAGGCTCACATGGGACACAGTCTCATCCAAAGTGCTAGAGGGAATAGGGCCAACCGACCCGCTGGGTCCAGGGGCCTGTTTTTATTTTTGAAGTGTTTTTTAATTTTTTCATTGTTTTTTTCCTTGTTAACCCCGCCAATCTACTATTTAACCCAATTTTCAAAAACTACTCATGCCTTAAATTGATTACAATAATCGATTCTAGAAGGACCGCTCTCACCTAGCTTTTTCCGTAAAGCTGTTTTTGATGACCTTTAAAACATAAAGAACCAAAATAACCAAATATGTGGTGATGTGTTGCAATGAAATCATATGGATTGGTTTGAGAGAAAAGGGTGGTCATGGTGAGGGTGGTTGAGGATATCCATGGATGTAGGCAAATTTGTCAATTTACGTAAATCTCTTGTTCTATTTAGTGTTTTTATTATTTTTGTTTTCATCATTGATCTACAGGTGCTAAGGTTGATCTCTAGGAGGCGTCAGTAAACACAAGGTATTAAATCTTAAGCTAGATCTTCTCATACTGTGTGACAATATAATAAAATAATGTGAAGATCAGTAAATACGTACCAGGAGCGACATATCCAATTGTTCCAGGAGTGTTGGTGGGTGTTATGGATTTATTATCCCCATGAAGTAGTTTTGCGATGCCAAAGTCACCCACATGTGCCGTCATGTCTTCATCCAAAAGGACATTGCTTGGCTTGAGGTCACAGTGCACGACAGCCTTCACGCAGTCATGGTGGAGGTACTCCAACGCCGAAGCGACATCCAACATTATGTTTAATATTTGTAGGAGAGACAAATGATGAGAGTCAGAGTACAGCCATTTCTCAAGGCTTCCATTTGGCATGAACTGGAGGATCAGGGCCTTGAAATCTGGTCTAGAGCAACTGTTGATGATCTTCACGAGATTTCTGTGGCGAATCATGCGCATAACTTTGAGTTCTGCATCGAACGTCTTTGAAGCTCTCTCCGACTGCAAATTCAGAACTTTTATGGCTGCGAGTGTCCCGTCATCAAACCGTGCTTTGTAGACAGAACCAGAGCTCCCCATGCCAAGTAAGTTTTCTTCGTTGAAGTTGTCGGTGGCACATAAAATTTCTTGGTGTGATAGCATGCATTGAGTCATCTCTGCTGAGGCATCAGCAAACACGGGGACACCAAAGAACCCCTTCTTGCACTTCATGACAAAGAAGAGGACTACAGCCAAAACCACAATGGAAGAAATGACAGGAATAATGTATTTGAAAACAAGCATTCTACGCCTTGATGTCTGATCAGCTTTGCATGGATGAACACCCAGTTTGGTTGCTCCACATAGACTAGGGTTCCCCAGAAAGGATTGGCCAGTCAGATTTCCAAATATCGCTCCAGCAGGAATCTGACCTTCCAACCTATTGAAGGAAAAATTCAGGTGCTTTACGTACCGAAGTAGTTCCAAGGACTTGGGAATGGCACCGGAGAGGGCATTGAAAGAGAGATCCATGTCCTCCATGGACATTAGTCCACCGAACGATTGTGGAATGGCTCCGGAGAATGAATTGTTTGATAAATCAAGAATAGCGAGCATTTCGAGTCCCCCTAGACTCCCTGGAATGTCACCTGATAACTGGTTTGAAGAGACACTCAAATTAACCAAAACTTTGAGGTTTCCAACCTCTCGGGGTAGTACCCCTGTTAAATAATTCCATGACAAGTTTAGGTGCAAGAGATCTTTAAGGCTCCAAACACTGAAAGGTATTGTAGACGATAAAGCATTGCTGGCCAGGGAAAGGACTCGCAACCTGCTCATATTCCCGATGTGGTCGGGTATGGATCCTGTAAGCATGTTTTCATGGAGTAGGAGTGTTCCCAAGTTCTTTATCTGGAGAAGTTCATGAGGAATGGTTCCTTGGAGTTTGTTTTGTGAAAGATCCAATCCCTGGAGGTTCTGTAGCCTTATGATTTCAGGTGGAATGGTCCCGGTTAGTTGGTTATCGTTCAGTTCCAAAGACAGCAAACTAGTCAAGTTACCTGACAGGAGATGGGCTGGGATATTTCCGGTTAATCTGTTGTGTGCAATATTCAAATCAGTGAGGAGAGACAGGCTGCCTAACCCTGTGGGGATAGGCCCGGTGAAATGATTGTCGCATAGATGTATGAGATCTATGCTTGAAGAGTTGAAGAGAGCTGGTGGGATCTCTCCATTGAAAAAGTTGTATTGGAGGTGAAGGGCATGTAGGTTTGGTAACTTGATACTGGAATCTCCAGGCAATCGACCGGAGAGTAGATTGTTGGCTACTTGTAGAAACACTAATAAGGATAGGTTGAAAATTTCAGGTGGAAGGTTGCCTGATAGCTCATTAACTGCCAAGTCAAACCTGCGCAGATTAAGGAGACCACCCAAGTCAGGGATGTCTCCCTGCAAGTTGTTAAATGCAAGGCCGAAATTTTGAAGCAGTGTAAGGTTTCCTAGAGATGGTGGTATTCTTCCTGTGAGATTGTTTCTACTAAGGGATAGGAATGTGAGTTCAGTTAATTCCCCGATTTCTTTTGGTATCTCTCCTGTTATTTTGTTCTTTAAAAGGGATAACCTCTGAAGGTGTTGGCATTGTTTTATGTTGGGTGGAATGCTTCCTGTAATTTGATTGTCAAAGAGTGTAAGATCTTGAAGTTGAGGCCGGCTTTGGCAGAGGTTTGCCGGGATAGGTCCAGACAAGTTATTTTGTTCCATGCGAACAACTTGCAAAGAAGAGATGTTAAAGAGAGAGTGTGGTATTTTTCCAGATAACTGGTTGAATGATAGGTTAAGATACCTGAGGCGATGCAGACTTCCCAGACTCTCCGGCACTTGACCACCCAATTTGCTTCTTGAGAGATCAAGCATGGATAAGAAGGAGAGGTTACCTATGTGAGGAGCAATATCACCTTCAAGCGACAAGCCAGGGAGTGACAAAGTAGTGACACGCTGCCTTTGAGGACTGCATGAGATACCAGACCAAGCACAGAAGGAGGTGTTGAGGTTCCATGTATTAGCTAAGATGCTGCGAGGATCAGCTGTGATGTGAGATTTGAAGGCGAGCAAGGCTGACAGGTCGGTGGAGTTATCACGTGTTGAAGATGCAACCAACAATGGACAAAGCGAGATCAACAAGATGTCCCATAAGATCAGGAGTAGATGTTTCTTGTTATTCACCATCATGTTATCATAAAACACTTGTGAAGGGGGTTGGGATTTGTGTGACCAAATGGGTGTGCATAAAAATTGAGGTTACCCTTCAGTGTTTATAGAGACCAAAACTTCAGTGTTTGGTGAAATGAACATTTCTGCTCCTGTCAGTGATTCATGCATGCTCTATGCAGACGTGACAGAAATGGCTCACATCTGAAAACGATGCCACACATCTGAAAGCAATGCCCATTTAAAAAAATTAAGATTCATAAATTTATTAATTGCATAAAATTTGGGTAATGATATCATATTTACTAGCTATTGTGTCACAAGGGCGTGGGAAAATTTCCTCAGCAAAGGTAGTTCTCATGGACCTGGTCATCCCAAAATTTCAACATTTGTTTAACTTTGCATAATTTATGCCTGATCAATCAATCATATAAGTTTTACAAACAGAACATCACAACTGACCTCCTTTTCTTCTCTGAAATCAGGTATGGACCATTGAGGAACCTCCAGCCTCTATGAAGCGCACAAGGGAAAACATGTAAAATATTGTATTGCTCATTTGCTTGGTTTATCTTAGTGAAAATGCAACTTAGAAAAATAAGGGTACTAATTGTTTAAAAATTGGGTTATGGATACTGAGATCATATTTACTAGCTATCGTGTCATGAACTTGGTCTTCTCAAATTTTCTACGTTTGTTTATATCAGCAAAGTGGGCCTGTAGTATCCAAGTCAACTGCTTTTGATCTGAAAGTGCAATTCATGCAGATCATTTGTTCATCTATTTTGATTTATTTTAGCGCAATTGGGTTCTTTGCCTCCCCCACATGCAGTAACCGCTCCAAGTTGATGTAGCACCAACAAGAATACCTGATGTTAACTTGATGGACTCCCCAGCTCTGCTAATGTCATATTTGGTTAGTAAAAATTGGGTTATGGATACTGAGATCATATTTACTAGCTATTGTGTCATGAACTGGGTCTTCCCAAATTTTTTACATTTGCATATATCAGAAAAGTGGGCCTGTAGTATCTAAGTCAACTGCTTTTGATCTAAAAGTGCAATTCATGCAGATCATTTGTTCATCCATTTTGATTTATTTTAGCGAAATTGAGTTCTTTGCCTCCCCCACATGCAGTAACCGCTCCAAGTTGACCTAGCACTGACAAGAATACCTGATGTTAACTTGATGGACTCCCCAACTCTGCTAATGTCATATTTGGTTAGTAAATCAGGTTGGTTGGATAAATATATTCAGGACTTGGTCATAATTGTATTGATTAACATGTACCTAAGTCATTGTCACACACATTCATTTATATTAGTAGTTGCAGACTTGAGAGGTGTAACAAACAAATTTTTTCCATGATGGAGTCTGATTTCAATATGCAGGATCCACCTTTTGTTTTTTTTTTTTTGTTTTTTTTTTTTTATATCGGAGGGACCTCTCGTGGCTGACCTTACAGTTGGAACTCAAGACCTACCCTTAACACAGGTAAGCCCTGTTGTCCTATGACCACTGGGGACCGATCCACCACCTTTTGTTGTAGATGACCAAGTCTTGTTCTGTTAGATATAGCGAATAAGAGGAAATACTTAAGGTTTAAAGGGGTTTGATTGTTTCTTAGCTTCAGTATTGGTAGTTAATTGTAACTCATGCCCTAATATACTTCAACCATCAACTTTTTCAATCTGATTATAATATATGAATCATTTTGGATGACCTGGTTGTTAGTAGAATACTTAAAGGCCTAATCATCTTTGAGCAATAAAATTAAATCAATTTAGTTGGATGTCATAGTAGTTGGACGTTCAAGATGATCTGGATTGAATAAGATGCCACGGAAGTTGTGGAGTTGCAGGGTTGAATGGGTCTGATAAAACTAGGTCTGTCATATATTGCACCCATTTAGGTTTTGAAAATCTTGTACTAGGTATGGATTTCAAAGGAGAATTGACCCCAAGTGGGCTCCAAAAACTGAATCTGACTAATCAAATATTCTTGATTACAAAATTATATATAAATACAATTTGATTGTGGAACCTGTTTAGATCCAGTCATGAAAGATGCTTTACACAAATTTTATGTTAGATCCTCTTAATTTGCCTATGAAAATTGATGAACTTCATGTCATACAAAATACCCATTATGAAATCAATCTTCTCAAAAAGAAAGAACACAAATATTATGTTTAAACATACAATAATTATTGAATTTCACAAGAGAAACTATACTATAGATTTGCACTGGTATTGGTGACCAAGAATCACCGACATGCTCATACAATGCTATTAGTTCTCCTTGATATCACACACACACATTATTTGGTCTAGTTAGGAAGTGAATCTACATCCTTTTCTTTTCATGTCTAACATGGCCTATTCAAAGGGCATAAAGACATTTACCACTGAGAAGGGCCACATCTTATTATTTAAAGTGGCTTATAACGAGACCTTTAGAAATGTTGTCAAATTTGTAGAGCACTACAACAGAAACCTAAATGTGCATAAAATAATGCAGGAATGTGAACTAAATCATAGTTTCCAATTTCATATCAAAACAGAGAGTAAAACAAATCCAATCCTCTCTACTACAATAACAGTAACATCAGCAACAACAACAACAACAACAACAATTCAATTCAGAAAAAAAAAAAACCAACCCAAACATACCTTCCCTTCCAAACCCATCTATCCCTTCTTCTCCTTCGAAGCGTAATTCAAGGAATGAAAATCAAGGAACAGAGCGAGCAGGGAAGCATTGAAGAAGGCATTGAAGACCCACCCATTGAAACCCGAGCACCCACCCTCCCTAGTGAAATGGTACCACAGAAACGGCCCGGACACGGCGAAGCTGAACAAGAACTGCAGAATCTGCACGTCGGTCACCGCCCTCTTCCACCACGGCCTCCTCCCCAAACTACACATGAAGTAGTACCCATACATGAGCGTGTGCACGCACGCGTTCGTCACCAGCGCCACCACCACCATCGACTGCCGCGTCGACATCCACACGTAACACATCACCACCACCGACGCGTGGTGGTACACGTGCAAGAACGTGAGTTTCCGACGACCCAACAAGATGAAGAGCGTGTCGACGAATTCGAGGAGCTTGGAGAGGTAGAAGACGTAGACCCAAAAGAAGACGGGACCGGCGGAGGAGGGGGTGGTGGAGGGGGGGAAGCAGAGGAGCCAGGAAGGGTTGGGCATCTGGGAGAGGGCGGAGAGGGAGCAGCCGACGGCCATTGTGAGGGAGAGGAGGAGGAGGAGGAGGTTGTGGGAGGCGGAGGCGAGGCGGAGGAGGGAGGGGGAGGGGCGGGGGAGGGGTAGGAGGTGGTGGTGGAAGAGGAGGGTGAGGGTGAGGTAGGAGAGGACGGCGGAGGCGATGAACGGCTTGGATGAGGCGAATGTGGTGGAGGAGTCCCAATGGAAGGTCTGGATTGTTTGGTGGTTGACGAGGTAGTGGTGAAGGACCGACGCCATTGTTGTTGTTGTGTGTGCGCGCGCGCGCGCGCACAGTCTTCTCTTTCTCTCTGTATCTGAACAATGCAGGGTGAGGGGGTGCGTGAGAGGGGTGGATAGAGAGAGGCTTGTTTGTCAGGGCGGCTGTGTGTTCTGTGTGTGTGGTGTGTGTGACATCCTGAGAAAGCCACCTATTAATTGTATTGAATTTTTTTGAAAAATGTTATAATAAGTCACATACATCCATTAAAATTCACTATTTACATGTTTTTATTTTTTAAAAACTAATAAACCTCATTTAATGAGATATAGGTTTTGATAAAAAAAAAAGTACATATATATCGCTCCATTTTGAATTGAATAAACATATTTTTAATAAATATAAGAAAATATTTAATTAAGTATTACAACATTAACGAAGTATATATTTCACTGGATTTCTAACGTAATATATAGAACTGTATTTTAAACTGAGAAAAAAACTGAGTCTAACAGCACTTACATTTTGTTGTCCGAATTCAATCAAACCTATGTACTATCACAATATCATCAGTATCGAACTGCACAACCTATAAATTAAACTGTATTTTTATAGTGTGTGTGACATCCTGAGAGAGCCACCTACTATTGTATTGAACTTTCTTTTGTCTGGATCCAGTCAGGGTTGAGTATTTTCACAATATCAACCGTTACTATCTATGAATCGAACTGTATTTGATGGGACGAGACTTTGCTGAATCTTGACTTTTTTTTTTTTTTTTGGGTGATGTCATAAAGTTTTTTCCCTTTTCATATTATCTTATTAATATTATATATCTTGTGTATCTTTTATACTCACGTTAAGATTGAAGTTTTTTTTTATATATAACGGGAAGAAAGATTTTCACTTTTCAGTGATATTATTATTATTATTATTAGTAATTGATCTGTGTGTTCGTCAGATAACCTTTTTATGGTGTAGGATTGGGCTCACAAAATAACACACATGGCTTGATCTTAGGAGATCCGATCAGGTCGGTACTCAATTTCTATCAAATTTTTTTTTATATGTAAAAACTTATATGTTAAGTATGTAACGTGGCATATCAGTGATCAGTCATTTTCCAATCAACTCAAGCCGTGATTTCAATGTGAACCATCATGTGCAGTGTTTACTGAAAAAGATAGTTGGTGAACATTCAGTGATCAACTCAAACCATGATTTCAATGTGAACCATCACGTGCAGTGTGTACTGAAAAAGATAGTTGGTGAACATTCACAGAAAGAGACACAATTTGACACAGGTAATTTTTTTTCTTTGGAGAATAAGTCCGATACTTTAATAGAATAATAATTTTTGGGTGGCGTTTCTATGCCATTTTTTTCAAGACAATATTTGTTCCATCAGATAATAAATACGAGGTACTATAATTCTATCCACAGGATAACTCAAAAAAGAATTTCATCAGTATTTGCACTGTTGATGGTAGACAGATTATTATAGAGGAACTCAGGTGAACTAAGATCTCAGTATCAAGTTTTGCATAAACTTAATACTAGAACAGACTTTTAAGAAAAAAGAGAAAATTTTTATGATTTTCAACGTGTTTTCAATTGTTGAAATCCATGTCTATTCATAAACACTGGAACACCCTTTCAAGGCATTTTATGAGGCCCAATTGCCTCAAATCTGGACGTTGGATTTTCAGTTACAAGATTGACGGTTTAGATCGATCACCATCAGATGCACCTTTTGATCAGTGCAACGGATCAATCCAACAGTGCACATTGCATCTGACAACTCTACCATTTGAACGGTCCAGATTACATTTGATGAAAACGATTTCCACCGTTCGATTAACAAAAAAGAAAATGCTCTAAGCTCCTAGCAAGGATGTGCACTTGTCAAATGTGCCAACAAAGCACCACATTGCGCCTATTGCACACACACACACCTTATCATTTATAAAGCAAACATTACTTTATACAATGCACAATATTTCTCTCTTTAACTGATGTGGGTCTAAAATCCAACACACAAAGTTAAACATGAGACCCAAACTTATAAGACAAACAAAATTACATTTTACATTTTGAAAAACACCAATAAAAAATTAACTTTATTGAGGTTTCAGTTGGTAGCAGAGAATGTGGACCAGTGGTTTTGTGTGTAGTAATGGATTCTACTGGGAAAGCTTCACATCTTTGGTGTTCTTGAATGAAATGCTAGTGGGACTAAAAAATGCAGCACAAGAAATAAGCATTTATTGTAGATGGATTTATGAATTGTGACACAACCATTTGCAATGTCCATTATGTCTGATGCATAGAATTGAAAAAACAGGTATTACTGAAATAGAATTTTTGGTGACTAATAACTAACAAAAACAGTATGAAAAATGGCCGGCTAATACAGTTTTTGCTGGATTTAGAATTGCAAATTTTGGCGTTATCAGTGATAAAACAAAAATAGGTAAGCTGCCCAACTATAATGTCTGATAAAAAAGAAACACGAAAGTCTGTCCAACAAATCAACAATGCAAGTCCTCTTAAGTCAGCAAAATTAATGAAAACTTTTATAAAGGGCCCATATCGACTAACTGTTTTTTATATATCTAAAAACACAATAGTTTTAACACAGTGGAAGAACGATAAATAAATGTTAATCTATCACGATAGCGGTCTCAAAAGGGAATAAAACTAAGAAGAAACTCTATTATTGATAATAAAAAAAAAAGATAATCAAGACTCAATTAGATCCAATTAGGAACCTCAATTAGATCATATTCGTACTTTTCATTGAATTCACTTTCAAAAGGGGTACTTAGTCTGTTTTAGGCAACTCAGCAATCAAAATCAGGAAGTCCTCATTCAATCATGTATAGTCTTTCTGCTTCGAATCCAAGAACCAAACCCTCTCAATATACAAGATGGGTTGTGATGTTCTTATCAATTATAATGTTTTCTTCACAGAGAAATTAAAATTATAGGCACCCATCATAGGAAACAAGAAATATAATCACAGTGTTTTGTCATGCATTGACATCTCTCACAGTGAACACTTTAGCTATGAATTCCTGAAACCTTGTTGAGTAGAAGTGAGGATTCACAGCTGAGATTGACTGTGGATCGAACTGCAAAGATTTGTACACATGTTCCACTCGCTTCACCATGTTGTATCCCTGAAGGAAGTCGATTATCCCCACAAACAATAACACTTCGTGACCTTCATTGGTCCGAGATTTACGTCGTGACAATGACGATGATGCGATGCTGCCTTCGTCGGTCCGGGCTTTGCCTTGTGATGATGAGGTGCTGCCTTCGCTTTCACTACGCGTGATGCGGACCGCACGCGCTGGCATCCTTGTGGGGAGATTTTCATTGATCCTGCATTGGGAATTCGAGTTGTAATTAGGATGCATGGTTTACATGTTGTCACACTAAGGTCCTATTTGGAACCAATGCTGGATAAACATTTTTTCATAAAAGCTACTTTGAAATGATTTTTTTTTCCCCATAAAAGCTATTCTCTACCAGCTTTTCTTACAACATATAAACCCAAATTCTGAAACGAAAAACTGGAGATTAAAAATACCCGTTTGAAATCGATTATCTGATTTTGACATTTGGTTCCAAATGGTCCCTAAGAAGTAAGAAGTCATGAGAGAGAGATCATTAGATTTCTTACACAGATGAAGCTCGGTCTCGTTCGAGTTGCTTTTGTAAAAAATTGCGTGGGAGGGAGATCTTATTAGCAAGAATTCTGTTTTCAACTGATCCTGCATTTTTGGCATATTTAATGAAAAGATGTGCATTTGAGTTCAACCATTGGTTACATGTAACAAATTAGAAGTTGTAAGAGACCTTTGGTGAGTGCCTGGCGATGTTTTGCAGACAGAACATGAACCCCCAACAGAAGACTATAATCCATGAAGCCTAGTTGTTCCAAAAACTTGCAGTCATGCTTGATTTGCCTGATATAACATTTCAACCAATTAAATCAAATTAGTTAGTGAATTGAGAGGTTGTACAACCTCAGAATTGAATTAAAAAGAAAAACTTATTATGGATTGTTACGTTAGAAACTGATGTCGCGTTAGTGGATCGAGGTGAAACACAAGGTCTAGATCAGGATCCTTGAATACGGTGCTCTCTTCGACCCTTGATTTGCTGACACAACGACCTTGCGGTGAACCTTTGAGATCGAACAGCTTATGTATGGACAGGCCAGACTGAAATATGTTTCCCATAGCGACAAAGCGAATCTGTTCATGGTGAACAAATTTAATCGATAACAAGGAATTGATCTATTTGGAGATATCTTGGATTTAATTAGGTGAAAGACATGCAAACTCTATGCAGTTCAAGATTCATATCAAAATGTAAGTGTCAGTTTCTTAAGGCATGCCTTGATGGCACATACAAATGCTCCAACACACTATGAGAAGATGCAAGTTTCTTATATCTCACCTTTCGACCTCCAGAGGGCTTCAGAACATGAAGCCCATAAAATCTAGTCAGCAAAGTTCTCTCGTGTTTCCGTACATGATGACAATAACATGGTAGTATTTCCAAAAGTACCTATATGAGAAACAATTATCATCACATGTTCAGTTTATAATGTTTTCATTGTTCTTAAAACGAATTTTTTAATAATCACTCAGTAGATGTCGAGAAGCACATATACATAATGTCTCTGGGATATTGAATAGCTAATGCTAGCAAACAAAACCAATAAAAGTCATAAATCAGTAAGTTTGCCTATCATGATAATTTTCGGTATGATTATGGATGACATATCTCTTGCCAAAATTGACGGATTGTTCATTAAGACAATCCAAGTGAATTAAAACATCAAAAACAAATTCAAGGAGAACAAGTCAACAATGCAAGAATATGAAGAAAATATTTAGGCATGCCAATCAATCAACACCAGAGAAACCTTGCATCAAGAGTAAATATATAACCATTTGCAAAAAAAAAAAGCTTTCACATTATCAGCCTTTACAGAAGAGATATTCTCAAAGTCAGACAAGTTGTCAAGTCGAATATTAGAATTAGCTAATTTTACTTATAAGGAATTATCTTGACTTTACTTATAAATAACATGGATGGCTCTTAATATGAATGGATGCAAGTGAATGAGCAGGAAGCAACAAGAACACAATATTGTTCAATATACATACATATATATCAGAAGAACATTTAAGAAAAGAAATGAAAATAATCAACTTATAAAGGGAATAGGCAAGGCACTGTCACAAAATATATCTATCTACATTTGAGTAAACAAAAGATTTTGATACCTTCATCTCAGACTTGCTTACGGTTTTGACAACAAATCTATCATCATTCGACAAATATATCAGGCAATCAGTTTTTCCCGATGAGGTTAGCTCAGTCAATGTCTCGTTGCAACATATTGAGAGCATGTAATTGGCCACATCAACCTTTCCAAGCTCCCTAAGACGCCTGCAAATTCATTAATATTAACAGTGCGAGAGTGATATAAACAAGAATACTTCTTTTACCTTAATCTGATAATAGAACCAAAGATTGAAAACATTGCATCCACTATAAAGAAAATATGTTTCCAATGCATCAACATTTGTTCACTATGGCACAATTAATTCTTCTAGCATTGGATGAAGATGAGGATAATCATTAAATACAATTAATTCATTTTGAACTTGAGATGAAAACGAATATAACCATTCATTCAGTACTTCGGGCATGAATTCTCCTTAGTTTGCTAGAAAATTAAAATAAAGATTATCATCTGTTTGGACAAATCTATGAAATTACCTCACCAATGACAGAAACTTGCTCAGAGAACAGAATGACTTATTTTAAGATCACCACAGCTAAGCTGGAACATCGTATAGATTAAGGCAAATATTGACTTCAAATAAATTACATGAAAAATGATATGTTAACCAATACCAAGATGTTCTTTTGATTTATGTTTGCTATTAATAACAAGGAGATTGTTATTAATTAACCTATCATGATTCATGTATTTTATCATAAAAACAATCCACAGAAAAATATATAACAAAAATTCTAATTTGTTAGCATAATCGGCAAAATACACAAGATAAGCAAGAACCTGAAAACTTCTGGACAGTAATCTTTCCATTCAAATTCAGTAAATTGGACTGCAGACAGCCCTGAACGTTTTGGAGACATACGTATATATGTTTTTGCGGTTGATCTAAAATCAAGAATCGAGAATTCATGCTGCAACACCATTCTGCTCGTCACAGTATCTACATCCAACAAATGGAAGGAAAAAGAACATAAACAACATTTAACATAAACAACATTAGAAGCATTTGCTTCAAATTTCCATAGTATAGATGCGAAATATACATAGTAAAAGAACAAAAAATAACTTTGTTAAGGCAATTCGTTTAACCATTTAAAAAAATTGTTTGTATCATGTATGTCAATATTGCATGGATAAAAAACACTTCAAAATAACCATTTATGCCAGTTAAGTGACCGAACTTAGAGTTGATTTACTGCCTTCAATTCTGTTAGAAACCATACCAAGAACATCATTTAAAGAAAAAAGAGCCTATCAACCAGTCAATATTAAAGAAAATCTGTGCTAGACAAGAAAATTAGTAAACTTTATGAGAGTCCCATCCATGCAATACATATATCAGTGTGTCTGCAAACAAATGTATCTGATGCATATCAAAATTCAAATTACATGTCTACCTGGTTATGAATCCCCACTATTCACATGAGAAATTTTAATAAGTGCAATGCAGTTATTTGGCGATTATACAATGTAAAACCATCATAAAATTTTCTTCCGTTTTAAGGCATCATGATCATTTCCCTCGTTCAAAATAAAAGATCTGAATGCAAGTAATATGGAGAATCATCCCCCAACTAGTTAGCCTTTTTCCTTTATTTTTCTTTCTCTGCAGCTAATTTGAAGATAATCTTAACTTTAATAATGACATAATTGGTATGACATATAACAGCCATTAGAAACATATATAGTAATATAGATATACACTTGTAATGAAATTCAATGGTAGGAAATGCAAACAATTTTGTAAAATCCAAATACCAAGTCAACCAATACATTTAACCAGAAAAACAAAACAACTCCAGTCAACTCAAAACACACTTCCAATCTAACATGGTTCCACCAACAGGTAAAGTTTAAAGTCTTGGACCATATGCAAAAAGTACTACGAACTTATCTGAATGTTCGGAAGATCAGCGATTGAATACCTCTCTTATGACTTGCCCAAACATACTTCTATTCGTCAAACTAGCGTTTTAAACTTTAAAATCTAGATATCTATTTAGTTTAAACGGTTTACCACATTCTTCATAATTTTAAAAACTAACTCTAATTGTCGTTGCCGCCTTCACACCTGATGTAGAAGTTTTTATGCCCATTTCTCATACTAATGAAAATAACAAATCCAAAAACTAATTTAATTATCTCTGTATTTTTTTCTTTATTATCACGTTTGATTTATGAATGTACACTTACCACATTAAACATAAAGTTACCCACTATTTGTCATACACAAACTTGTGACTATGAATTAGACTTTTTATTGAAGATGGCAAAGAGGATAGTGGATGAAACTAATGCCATGTGGAAAACAATGAACTATTTAATGACTCCTACAGTACAAATTCGTGACTTATCCTCACGTCCCGTATCTTCTTAATGCACTGCAGGACAGTAAAATTCAGTTTTTATCAAATAACCACCATTATAACTGATCAAGAGCTCTCTTAAAGATCCCCACTTTAACATATGAATTAAAACTTCCAAATTGAAAGATGCAATTTTGGTGTTGAAACACAACATGGAGAGAACACCAGAGGATCCAGAATATCACACGTCCCTACATCTCAATCATCCACCCTAAAATTCAACCACATCATTTACAGAGCTAATGTGATTGTAAGACATGACAGTCAAACCCCATCTATATTTCACTTTTTTTTATTATAATCTGGTGAATATATATACATTTCTCCTACCTACAATGCCAAGTATTCCATAGACCTTATAATAACATTAGAAAACTCTCCAAACATTTATGACAAAATACAACCACCCATTTCACCAGTACCAGAAGATGACTGTCAAAAAAAAACTATTGTACCCACATTTGACATTCTTTAATTCGTTTCACAATTTCAAGCTTTTATGCGCAGCAGTTCAAAATTTACTCCAAAACCCAGTTCTTCCACATAAATGTTCGCAGACCAACCACTTGAATCCACATCAAACATGAAGTGACCTCAATCAAAACCCAAAAAATAAATGCGATTTTCTGACATGGGTCATTGCTAATATGGCACCAGATTCAACCACACCAATCCAAAGAAGCATGTCCTCCTACTTGGGTTCCGTGAGAGCAATAAAGATCAAATTTTTATTGCAGCTTTTCAACAAATGGGTTGCTCATATTCAATCCATTGAAGAGAAGAGAAAAAAACTCTGCAAAGATCTCTTAAAAACTAATGTTTGAAAGAAGTACCATTAAAGCCTCACGATTGAAGTTGGGTACCTGTCAGTGCCCTTCACACAGAGAGATGAAGAGACGAAATGGGTTTCGATTGTCCCTTCGAAAGGGACGGATTGATGAAGGGAAGACTCGATTTTCGCGCCAAATATAGCCGGTTAAGGATCCGATGGTCTGTCAGTGGTCAATCTTTTTGAAACCGAGTCGACGAGCGACAGTAACCGACGCGGTTTAATGAACCAACCGATCACGTGACATGTTGAGAGAGAGAGTGGGGTGGGGAGACGTTCATTCTTGACCGTCCATTGGACGTGTATCTCAAAAAAAAAAAAGAAAAAAAAAAACCTCCCATTTGATCCAATTTTGGACTCCGGGGATAAGGACGGCCTTCCAAATAGGAATAGCTATTCTGTTGGTTTTGTTCAGTTGGTTGTAAGAATGAATTATATATATATATATATTTTTTTGTGGGAAGGGCCCTATATGCATAATTGAGAGAGGAATAAGACTACTAGACCCTTTCAATAACCAGTCCAGAGGACTGTAATCATTAGTCATAAGGGACTAAGCTAATTTTTTCTTTGATTTGCAGGAATCAAGCTCATGCCTAAGGTTGGGTACCACACGCTATAACGTGTGGGGAAAAGAATGAATTAAAATTGGCATGTTAGTTTTGTCTAGTTTTATCTCCCAATTTATTATTTGTATTTAACTGATGATTAATCTTTATCAGGCTTAATCAAGTTTGAAAGAAGAGCTTTAGAATAGCAAAAGTTGCATTGTACAGGTCTTATGATTGAATCCCTCATGTTTATCTAATGCACATGATTGCGTGCGTCATTCCATGTAGGTTCCTTATTATTATTTATTAGAACAAATAAATAAAATAATTATCTTACTTGAATCTAATTTTGTAACTTAATAAATTTGATGAGTATTGCATATTTTTATGGATGAAAATAGAAGACAAATAGAGTGATCACATGTATATAAACAATATAAGCAATATAAAATCTTTTTACTAATAAAGTTTTTTATGCTCACCTCAAATAAATTTAATTTTTAGGTTTATTTAAGATTTATCCTTATATATTTATTTTTTATATGAGATTCTCTTCCTTACAAAACCAGGATTCAAATGATCGAATAATAAAAAAAGGTAGGTCATCTTCTTACTTGAAACTTGAAAGTACACAATAATGAAGGTCCACACATTAGGCATGAGTGAGAGACACTAAATGGAAGGTCCAACTGATGAGCCAATGGCAGGTCCCACACCCACATTAGTAGTTCTCTTCTTTTATATGATTGTTAGTAGATCAACCACTAACTTATTAGTGGTATATTCCAATGGACCTCACATTGATTTGCATCCGTGTCAGCCTGAGTTGGCAAGTGATGTTTTCTCTTTGCTTTTTTTTAACCAAGTGGTTGCTGCCAAGGTGGCATCATGTACTCTCATATGCAGAGAAGTGGAACAATAGTGATATGATCTTATTTGGGTGATAAAAATTAAAATAAAACTATCACAAATCTCATGTGTTTCACATGTACAATTATCCCGTTGATCATATGATGGGATATCTCATTTTCACGTTTATTTACATGAGATAAGATTCAGCTGATTGTATCTTATCAGATCTGATCAGCATCTAACGCTGAACATGTAAAACATAAAGTTTTGTCACAAGCCAACCATACTATCTCCATTTAATCCTTCCTTCATTTACCTTGTGTTTATATTGTTACTTAGGCAATAAAGATAACTTGGATTGAGATTGTGTAGATATTTTTGTCATTGATGAGAACCTTTTGTTGGATTCTCCCCACTCTCCTAAAAGAATGGCGGTGATGGAATTATTTTAGGTACAGAACAGATTGAAATGGTTTATTCATGTGATATGGGTTAGTTAGTCTCAAATCAAAAGAGACATCCCTAAATTAACTGGGGCTGCAAAGTAAATGAAATAGAAGACAATATAATATAAATAAACTGTCTTGTTTAAAAGGGTATTTGATGTCGGCATACATGAAGAGCTATAACAGAAGTAAAAGGGACCTCTGGGAATATTGTGTGCGAATCAGTTCATGAGCCCCCACAGAGCCAAAATCAAGCATTTGAAAGCGATCAGTGGGGCCTCCGCCGCACCACCATGCTTTATCATTCTCCAGTTCAAGTTGATTCAGCTTCACAGGATTATCCAACTGATGCTACAATGATGTCGTTTTCGTTAAACATCACTGTTAATGACATGGCCAAAGGACCACTCCATAGGAAAATAAAAAGCCCACCATACCATCACAAAGGATTGTTTTACATACAAATAGACAGAGGGCCCTGCACTTTGTACCTGATATTTAGTTTTAAACATAGAGAGAATTTTCCCTCCCAAGCAAGTCAGCTTTAGCTCACCTATTAAGTGAAAGAGTTGCCTTTACCCAAGATTCACTTCCACCTTCTTCCTCTCCCACAAGCATGTATGTATCAAAACTTATCCAAGTCCCATGCCATGAATAGTGCATGGAGTAACTGAACATGACTTGGTATCCTCTCATGTCCAAGCAAAACAAAACGCCTGAAAACAAAAAATCAGTCTCTGCTGTCATAAGAAAAATCACAAAATACAGCTGTCTCGTCTTCCCCACTCGCAAAGAACATAACCACCATCGAGACTAGATTCAGGTTGGAAGTCCAAGCTGCAGACGCATTGATAAACACCAAGAAATCCAGATCGGTTGTGATGCACTGATATCCTATATAAAATAAAATAAATAACACCATGGTGGTCCTCTGTTCTCAATCAATGTTGCTTAAAACAATTCTACTCATTTAATCACAACAATTATATAAAGAAATGAAAGTAACAATGGTTGACAACTATGACATGTAATTCAATGTAAGTATCAGCAATGTATCCTACTATATCTCTTTATAATCAACATATTACTTAATTGAGAAGCACATCAGATATGACAAGATAATCCTGCAGTACCAACATGTCAAATTAATTAAGTCAAACTAATCGTTGACAATGATAATCATGATGAGCTGAGGTTGTGGAGCCAATCTGAGTCCAGAAACCAGAATGAAGTTTGGTAAAGTTCATGGCAGATTTACATACCAAGGAATTCAAGCTTCCACAGAAAACACAACATGCATAACATATTGTTCCAAACCTGCTCAGTATTTCATGTATCAAAGAACTTGGCTCATTCTCTTCCAAAATCCACATGCCAACTAAGAAAACTAAAAAAGAGACATTTACCATACCAAAAGTGATCAGATGACAAAGAAAGTTCATCTATATCATTTAGGAATTCATAGAAAATAAAGAAATGAAAAACCAGAATTCTCTTTGATCAATTAAACCAACAAATCATTTGACTAGAAAAAGTGAAACATGACTCTTTAAGTTGAATGGAAAAAAAAATCCAGATCTTACACCAATCATCGTCTTCTTGGCTTTTAAGGCATAACCTAGTCTCATCTTCGACCAACTCACAGATATCATGCTCTTCCAGTTAAATCTCCCATCAATATATGAAAGCAAAAAAGTCCATTCCAACAGTTTTGTAAAAGAGCCAATCTCCGCAGCACGAATTGATCTAATCATGCCATGTTCAAACTTGGATGAAACCAAAATCAGATATCAGGGATTGACCTCGAGCCTGGGCTCAAAGCTGAAACCAGTGAAGAGCTGGAGAGGAAACCTTTTGGTGACAGGACACTTGAGCGCCCACTTCCACTGTTTCTGGTTCATGTCGAAGACCAGCAGAGCCGGGGCTCCATAGCTCTGGATGTATATGAGATCATCAGTTCCACTGCTCGCAAAGACATCATCAAACTCCCCAAATCCTTGAAAGTAACGATGTGGCATCCGGGAGACCTCCCGCCACTCCCTCTTATGAAGCTCCCAGATACCGATCCCCTTGATAATGTCCGGACGGTCCGGCTTCCCAATTCCTCCAACCATCACCAGCTTCTCATTGAGATTCATCAGACGCCCACAAGTGAGGGAGCATGGAACAGGTATCGAAGTCCGAAAGAGTGACATGTGGGAGGACTGGCTATTGAGATCATACATGATCAAAGCATGGCGAGTCTCGGAACTGTTCATGACACCGGTGGAGTAAATCAAGCAATACAAGACACCATCACAGATGATGCTCTCATCACCGCCCCTCCAACCCACCAAGACCTCCTCTGTAGGGCTCACCCATGACCTCGTATCAGAATCATAGATATGAATTGAAAGGTCCCACCTTTGGAAATCACCAGGTACCTGCTTCGTTTTGATGAGGGTGACAGTATAGTCATGTGATCTCCGGTCCACGGACACTGAGAGGGCACTGTAGTCAGGCGATATGACATCCGAGGGTGGCCTAAGTTGCGTCCAGTCCTTAGTGATGGGGTTGCAAACAAACAAGCGGGTCCGATTATCGTTGTCCATGAAGCAAACCAATCCAAACGAGGATGCGATGAACCAGTTGGTTGTTTCAATGCAAGGGAGATCGAATCCATACCATTTACGAAGGATTGGATCATAGGCGAACCCCACAGGATCTTCATTTCCAGTGAACATGAAGTACCATGGTTTCTGTGGGGGAAGATCAGTAGTGAAGCTCAATAGGAACCTTTTGGAATTCACGACATGGTTCCATCGCTTGCACACGGCCCCGGCTCTGAATATGCTGACGACGGGCAATAAAGAAAGGATCCTCTCAAGGATGTCATCGGGCAGCACATGATCCAAAGGGGCCGAATTCTCTCTATCAGCCTCGGCATTGCCATTCTCTTGGTATGTCATGAGTGGGACATATCTTTGCTCCTCATAAGGATGCATGACCCAATTATCTGCCATGGTTGGGAAGTAAAGCTTGGATCACAAAGGGCCTAAAAAGGGCGGAACAAAAACACAATCAAACAAAAACATAGTCATGCAAACTAATTTATTTGATAGAGTAATGAACAACACATGGAGAGAAACCCACCTTTCAATGGTGAATCATTTCATATCAATATAGACACATAAATATGAGATTTCATATGCATCAACCAAATTTTTTTAAAAAATATACACTTTCAATGGTGGTAATAAATATGAGATTCTATATGCATAATCAAGGGCACGGAGAGAGGCAACCGTTACAGATTATTTCAATGGACTTTTTTTTTTATTTTAACATGAGATTGCATTATTGTGGATCAAAAAAAAAAAAACCAAAAACAGAATTTCAAAGCTTGATATCACGGGAAAACCATGGAAAAAAAGGGATGAAGTACAGATACAAGGAACCATATCAAACCCAATATAAATATCATTTACATCACATCAAAAGCAATGAAAAAAACACACAAACCCAGATGACAAAATCAAATATGTGAAGAGATCCTTGACATACCTTCACAATATAAGAAAAATAAAAAGACACCCAGATGGATTTATAGCCTTCTCTCAATGAAAAACCTCTGTTTTCCTTCTACCCACAAAAGGGTTCCACTCTGTCAATAAAAAAACCAAGACTCATCAGAAAAAAAATGAAGATTGAAGGGTTTCAACAGACACCCATTGAGAGGGATGAATGGGTTTCTCTGTATATATCAAAATAGAGGGATAGAGACACGACCCATGTAGAGATAGAGATGAAACAGTGTTTGTTTTTCTTTCGCAGAGACAAAACAAAGCAGAAAAATTGAAGGGGCCTTCTTTTAGGGTTATTTTTTTTGGCCCCTTCTGAGACAGTGAGAGGTGGCTTCAGAGCTTCATATATAGAGTGATGGGGAGATGTATATATAGAGTTTTATTATTATTATTATTATTATTATTGGGCAATGTTGGGGGGTTATTTTTTTGTACTGTTTGGGTGGCGTTTCTTAGCTTTTGTGCTTTTATAATGGATTGATTTATATTATTTTATTTATGTCTTTTGGAGGTTTCCTGATTCCTGAGGCTGCAATAAAATCCAATTTATTTATTTATTTTTATGTTTTGTTTTATTGCTCTTTTTCACCAAAAAAACAAAAACAAAGAAAATTGAACAAGGTAATAGCTATAAAAAAAATTAGAAAAAACAGGGGGTCGTACTTTTTCTCTTGGCTCTAAAAACTTTATTTTGTCAAGATAATCTAGTTAAAATTCTATTTTTAATAATATTCCTAAAAAAAAAAAAAATTTAAGTTGAGAGAGTAGCTTCATAGACATATTATATATATTTTACATTACACAAATTCTTCTAGCTGTCACTTTTAACAAGGTAAAGAAATGTAAAACAAATATGTATTAAATTCATTAAAAATGTAAATAGTATATTTTAAATATATTTACTTTATGGGATATATATATATATAATTCAAAAACACGTTGTAAGAGAGAATGCAAGAATTATTTTTTAATAGAAAGATAGACATTTGGTCTCAATTTTATAAGAGAATACAATAATTATTATCTTTTAATATTTCAAATTAAAAAAATAAAATTTAAATCACTTGAAAGTAATTTTTTCAGCCAGTTACACATATCTAATTGATCACTTAAACTCATTGTAATACATGAGTCTTAACAATAAAAAAAGTTTATTAGATGATGTATACGAGTTTTACGAATAAAAAAGTGTGAAGATTGCATCTTTTCTTAAGTTGAAAGAGTCACATTTACATGACACACGCGTGACTTAAAAATTTATTATATACGTGTGTACTTTTAATTTGACACCATTATTGGATGTATGGACACAGTGAAGAGTACGGATCATTTTATGATGCACTAGCCAAACATGCTCGGGCGTCGCAGGATATGCGTTGCTCGGTCGCCGTTGAAGACCCTTTCATTCGCCGATTTCTTTCCACATATATGGAATCACTTCGGCAGTCGATGGTTGACTGGTTGTAGCCACTGGTGTTAATTTTACGCTTGAATGTTAACATCTTTTGCTCTGTTATTTTGAATCAGAGCCTTTTAAACAAAAAAAAAATAAAATAATAACAAACAAACAAACAGGCAGCAATGCCAAAACCTGAAGTGGGTGGAGACAGTGCACATAAAAACACAACATAAAAGCTTCTAAAGTTTTTATTTCTTTCAATGTATCAACTAATAAGTCTTATAAAGAATGCTATATTTGATGACTCTAATGGCACTTGTTTTTTTTTTTTATTTGTTTTGGAGGTTCCACCAATTGCTTGCACAAAAGCAGCTCTCTCTGCCGCTAACAGGATTGCTTTTGTTTTATTTTAGGGAAACATCCATATAACCCCCTATAATTTAGTCTAAATCCATATAACCCCCTGCAATCTTCATAAATCCATATAACCCCCTGTAATCACCCCTCTATATCCATAAAACCCCCTCCGTCTACCTTCCGTCCATCTGTTTAACGGGGCAGGGGGTTATATGGATTTATGGCAGATTACAAGGGGTTATATGGATTTTTCTCATTTTTTTTTTAATTTTCTTTACATGTGGTTTAAAAATTGAACTGTTTAACATTTACTTTTGAATTTTTTTTTTAAGATGCCACGTACTTTTAATTTTAATAAAAAAAACGTGTTATTCAGATTATAAACACATACAAGATCACCCACCAAAGAGATAGAAGTAAAAGAGAATGAATTTTGTAACAAAAAGTGTGTAACATCAACCAACAAAATTTCAAAAATGCGAATTATGTTTTTTATTAAATCTTGGGGTATCTTTTGTGTTGGTGTCATGAGTGAATTTTGTTGGGGATAAACTGTACGTGGAGGAGTAGTTTTGGGTTCTTTTTTGAAATATTAAAAGAAAAAGTATATATCTCTTTTACTTCTATCTTTTTGGTGGGTGATCTTATCTGTGTTTATGATCTGAATAATCCTTTAACTTTTATTAAAATTAAAGGTGTGTGGTATCTTGAAAAAAATTCAAAAGTAAATGTTAAACAACCCAATTTTTAAACCACATGTAAAGAAAATTAAAAAAAAAATAAAAAAAATCCATATAACCCCCTATAATCTACCATAAATCCATATAACCCCCTGCCCTGTTAAACAGACGGATGGGAGGGGGTTTTATAGATATAGTGGAGTGATTATAGGGGGTTATATGGATTTATCAAGATTGCAGAGGGTTACATGGATTTAGATCAGATTACATGGGGTTATATGAAATTTTCTCTTTATTTTATCTTTGGTTTCCTTTCTTTTCCAACGGAAAATACAAAGCATAAAACAAACATGAGAATAAGTGGAACTTTAGATAAGAATATACAATTAATGCCATGCCAATATTATTAATATGTGAAAGTAGACATGTTAATTCGACTCTCCAAGCTAGATAGCTAGCTGTTTCAAAATGCACATTAGAACCTTCGTGTGCCAAGCATGTATAGTCATAAAGTTGGGGATAAGAAAAATATTTGGTAATGATTGGATTGCCATAAATAATACATGCTAAATGTACTCAAAATATTTTCAGTATAAGGGATGTAAAGATGATGATGACAATTAAATTTAGTTTTTATTAAAATCATTCAAAGTAAATATCTAGAAATACAAAATGAAGTAATATAAACCAATGGACATAAGTTCATTTAATAATACATGTATTTCTAATTCCAAATATCGTTCTAACATAGTGTGTGTATATGAATTCATATATCTTTCAAATGAAGTAATATAAAACAGAATTTAAAGTAAGACTTATTTTTCATTAAAAGAAACTTTTGAATGTTTAGTGACTGTGGTGTAAAGAGAGAACACTTGGGTGGGGATGGGGTTTTGTGGCCTGGAAAAGGATGAGACAGTGGCTCCATTGTTGATGATGTGCATCATAGACAGAAAAAAAAATGAAAAAAACAGATGTTAACAGTCCCAATGTTAGTGGGTGCAAGATCTGTGGGAAAAGGAAAGCAAATCCAGCAAGCACATGGAGAACAGATTTGTTTGTCTGTCAGTCTTTACTCAAACCTATATTTAAATTTTATTTAAAATTTTATTAAAAACTTGATTTGATATGATGTGTCTTCAACCATCACTTTACATTTTACTCAAATCTTTTAAAAAATTCATATCTTTTTCTAATTATTTCTTATAAATATTTTCAAAGTCCTTTCCTCAAATATTTTTACTACTCTATTTTTCTTCCTTTTAAGATATTTAAATTTAAAAATTATTATCATCCAATTTTTTGAAAAAAAAAAGTAAAAATAATATTTTTGTATTGCAGTAAAAATAAAAAGTTAAAAAACAAAGATGACTAAGAAAGAAGACCACATTTTTTTATTTGAAGAGATGGTGAAAATTTTGGGGGTGGGAAAACATCTAATATAATTCAATTAAATGTGGAGTTAAAGGAAGAAAAAAATGTCACATTGGAAGAAAATGTGGAGATAAAGAGGAAAAAAAAGGATGTTAAAAATTTGGGTAAAGATTTGAGTCTCTCTTGATTTGAGTAAAGATTTGAGTAAAAACTTAATTTGGTATGGGTATGGGTATGGATAAATGGTTGGAAAGGGTTTTTGATGATTTTTACTCAAATTTAAGTATGGATAAATGGTTGGAAAGGGTTTTTGATGATTTTTACTCAAATTTAAATTTTAGTAAAAATTTAAATATATGATTGATTAAAGATGCTCTTACTATATACATTGCAGAACATGAAAGGTAAAGAAGCCCATTGAGGGAAATCAGAAGGGTCTTTAAAAATGGAGGGGGCACTGACGAATTACAGCGTGGTTTGAGGTGTGAATGACAATTTCGTGAAAGAATGGCCTCTGCTTCTGCATAACCTAAACATCAATTGAAAAAACCTAGCTAGTTTGTTTGTTTGTTCTCTCTCTTTTTTTTTTGTATTAAGTGTTATCATGACTTGGACTACTAACTTACTGCCTACCCTGCAAGATTTGAATATGACCTTGAATTCATAATTATTGAAGAGATGAAAAAAAAGTGTGTTATAATCAGTTAAATAAGAAGAAAAAAAATTGGTTGTAGAGGTCTTATTTTAATAATTAATTCATTCTAAAAAATTTAGCCCTGGAAAGCTGAGGTGCAGATTTAATGTGTCTGTGTGTGTAAATGTAAACTAATGATTTTTTAAACAGTATCAATTAAAAAATAAAAAAGAAAAGAAGATAATTATATGATCAAAATTTAAAAATTTCATAATTTAATAATCTAACCAAATGACATGATTTCACGGTAAAGTTGTTCCACATGGAAATCATACAGGATGGATTTGTATATCAAAAGTGTCCCATTGCAAAAGGTTAGTTTTAAAATTAAAAAATAAAATAAAAAACTAACTAAAGTATATTTGATACATTGACATACATATAAAGTGTCCATTCAAAAGCATGTTTGGATCCAAATCACACTCTTGAATTCAAAAAAGGATCTCAGTGGGTGGGTAGAGCATGTACCACAGTTTTAAAAACCCTATAAAAGATCATCATGGATCCAAAGTACAGTTGAAAGATAACGAAGGGTTCAATTCAGTTGATATGACATTTTCAGATTAGGGTTTCATTTAAGAGAAATTTTTAAAAACAACCCCTCAAGTAAAATATTTTTACTTTTGATCTCAGGGTTAGTTTGTTTGCAAAACTGACCTTAGGGGTTTGTTTTGATTCATGGACGTGTTGATCAATCTAAAGAATATCACAGAGGAGATGTGATTGTGAATCACGTCTTCGCCGACCCTCCACGCGCAACTCGCAGCTTACGCAGGGGACATGTCTCCCCTTGAAGACTTGATTAGGCATCACGTCTCCCAGGGAGACGCGATTTCAATAATACCAAGTACAATTTTTTTCTTAAAGAAAAAAACTATCTTTTTAAATTGGATAATGTTACGTAGAGCCTCATTTTCAGCTCCATAATTTCAGTCTACATATGTTTTGAATTTTTTAAAAATAGTATGCATCATCTAATGAGACACATTTTTAAAAAAAATGAAATATATATTTCAATTAATTGCATAGATATAGTTAAAAAAAATTTAATCTTTGTTTTTCTACATGAGTATTTTTTTTGTTAATCTTACTATAAAATTTAAAACAAAAAACTAAACATATAAAAACTCGCGTTTGAAAATGATTATGTAAAAATATACTTTTACATAAATAAAATCAATTTAACAATTATTTTACTCTATAACTAGATAACAAATAAAAACTTATTTTTAATTATCCAAATTTGAAATAAAGAAGAAAAAATACTATCCAAAGATCCATGTGAACAAAAAACCATGCAAATATGGTATATATATATATATATATATATAGGCGCACGATGGGGTGCGACCGTGCGCACGGTGTACCCCTCGTGCGCCCCGTAACGTCGACCGTGCGATCGACGTACTCGCGATCGCACGGTCGACGTTTTTTTTAAAAAAAAAACAAAAAATAAGAAAAAAAAAAAAACGCGGTCGTCGTCGACGGGGGTCGACAGGGGTGACAGGGGTCGACGGGGTCGCGGTCGTCGTCGATGGGGGTCGGTCCGTGCAGTCGGGGTCGCGGTCGTCGTCGATGGGGGTCGCGGTCGTCGGTCGACGGGGGTGACGGGGGTGACGTTTTTTTTTTTTTTTTTTTTTTTTGTTTTTTTTTTTAAAAAACGTCAACCGTGCGATCGACGAGTACGTCGATCGCACGGTCGACGTTACGGGGCGCACGAGGGGTGCACCGTGCGCACGGTCGCACCCCATCGCCCCCGTATATATATATATATATATATATAAAGCCATGCACCTCTCCCTTCCCCCCCCCCCCCCCCCCGGACTCCGATCTATGCACCTCTCCCTTGACCCCATAGATGTAGCAGTGTGTGTCGGGGGGTTCGCGGAGACGTGATAGGTCATCGCGACTCCGTTGTAACAAAATTTATTGATCGATTAATGCGTCATGTGGGTGTGCTGACTGATCAAAACAAGATCCAGGATCAGTTTTACAAATAAATTGACTGGGGGGACAAAATTAAAATTTTTTTTTAGGGGGTTCTTTTAAAAAATGTCCTTCATTTAAACTTCGAGTAGTGACTTACTTTGACTTATACTTCACATTACCATTATTTGATTGAACACGGGAGGTTGTGTAAGTGTTCTTTTATAAGTAAATTGTAGACATATTTATTTCATTAAGTAGTCAAATAAATAATATTTGAATTATGGATGAGATAACATAGACAAATAAAAAAAATCAGATACAACCTGGATAAAGTCAGCCAAAATAAAGAGCCAAAAACAGGTTCCAAATTAATTTTAAGAATTGGGGTGTAAATGTTGATTTATCTTATTCCCTGAAACATTTTAAATAATTTTTTTTAAAAAAATGACTTTAAACATATACCAACCTCTTCGGATCAAATTAATTTTAAGAAATTCAAAAATTTATATACCACTCTCAAATTTTTAAAATTTAATTTCCACGGCTGTATTGATATATTTATTACATCCAGTAGTTTTTGAGTTGTAGACGTGTGTGTGTACGGAAAGCCCAAAATCTGTTTAAAGAATTTTTTTAAAAAATTCTTAGAAAGAAATTTTATATGAAAAAAATGATTAATTAATTAGATATCTACACAACCAGATATTGATCATAATAAATGTTGGTGGTGAAGAACATACTAATAATAGGATTTTTTTTTTTTGTAAAGATACTATTATAGGATTTGAAACAATGATGAACCAATAAAAGGAATTTAATAAGGTTTAAGATGTGAGACGATTTTGCTCTAATATCTTGCAAGAGTCATGGAAACCAAATCAATAAAACATAAACATAATAAAAATTCTACCAGAGACCAAAATCAAACAATGAAACAGTGATAAACAGGAGACATGAAACATGTGTGAGAAATTGAACTTAGAGTGTAAAAAATATTTACCACCACTTGTACATATTTAGCTTTCAAGGATAAAGGTATCTTTAGCTTTCTGCATGGAAGAAGAGCACAAAGTGAACTGTTGAAAGCAAAAACATAGACTAATACAGAAACAAAAAGCAAGGAAGAAATATATACCTCCACATATTGTTAAGAGTTCTCTTCATATTTTCTCAATGAGGCTCTCCCCAAGCCTTTGTGTCCTTATATAGAGAGGCCATCCACTCGCCTAGGTCCTTCGCTGTCCTCGAGCTTTGAAGGCGAGATGACATATTTTCCTTCTTCGTGAAATTATGGAATTAGAATCCCAATTAAATCAGTGATCTCGTTGTTAATTTCTATGGATTTGAATGCACCCGGTGTCATAAAGAGTGAAATCTCGATGGATTTCTACGTCGAAAAAGAGACAAAAATATTTTTCGCAATATGGTGATGATCCTTGTTGAAAATAGTTTAGTAAAGTTACAAATCACATGAAAATTTGCACACAAAATCAATCATCATAACAGACTTCATACATTATACTAACTTTGTCCATTCATGTCTTTAATTAAAAAATTAAATTTTCATCTTAAATGGTGCAAAAGTAGCCGAGAAGCTTTGCTTGCATCTTACTGGCACCTAGTCATGATCTCTACTAAAAACGTAGATACTAAATAAATATTAAAATTAAAATCACTGATTCGGATACGAAAATTTAAACAACATAAAATCACAAGAAAAAAACAGGTGATCAGATTTGATAATTAAGATGGTGTATCAGAATCCTTTTGACAAAAAAAAAAAAAAAACAATCATGTAAACCTTTTTGACAAAAAAAAAAAAAAAAAATCAATCACATGATTCAAATTGTTTGTGCCACAGAAGCGGTTACTCATTGTGTATTGGACTGTAGACCAAGTGACTGGGCTCTGGAAAAGCATTTTCTGGACGACCCACTTCAAGTTGGCCCAAGCATTGTTAACAATGGGCCACAGCCCTTATTAAACCAGGCCAGACGTAGCCTGCGAATCTTGACTGAAAAATATTAGAAGGGTGACTCTATTTGAGTCTCTCAAAATTGTAATTTAGCTCCTCTTAAATAGATTTTGTTTTCAAAGATCAATTTAAATTTTTTCTAATAAGTACACCCCCCAATAAGTAAACTCATCTAATTTTTTAATAAAATCTTTAGTTAAGATTCTTTTAATAAGCATAACCCCCATCTCATATAAATTTATTTATTTATATATTTATTTATAAAAGATGCGAATTATACTTGGGCATCAATGTGACATTAATTCAAGACATCAATATATGCTACAATTAAAATTGTATAGATATATATAAATGTAGATTTCATTTTTTTTTTGGTACATGGTCGATGTAAATTTTTTTATAATTGTTTATTTCAATTTTCACTAAAAAAAAAATGTTTGATTGACTAAATATTAATAAAAAAATCCATTTTTGTATGTGGAGAAGTCGAATTGGTGAGAAAGATGAGTACCTGGGAGAGTCATCAAAGGGTAAGAGATAGGGTTTGATGTGAGAGGGGCTTACTTATTATTTAAATATGAGGTTAATATATGAGGGGCTTTTAAATTAAGTTATGAAAATGTGAGGGGCTTATTAATATAAGTGGTTTACTTATAATTTTGAGAGACTCAGATAGAGAACTATAATAGAAACAAGGGAAAAATTCATATAACCCCCTGTAATTTTGTGAAATCCAAATAACCCCTCAGAACTTCACAAAAATGCAGAAAATACCCCTGGGTTAACATTTCACACCCATAATTGCTTGCCAAATCTCATCCATCTCTGTTTCACCCCCAAATCTCTATGTATCTTCTGTAATGAATCAAAACAAGGCAACCATTCTCAATAGGAAAAAAAAGGGGCAATCTCTAACACAACCCCCCCCCCCCCGGTTTGGGGTGGAACATAAGCATGGAATAGAGTTTTGTTAGAATAAACTCTAATAGATATGTCTGGATAAGCTAGGATAAGACATAATAACTATTATTAGAAAATGCTAGAATTGCTTATCAGGGCTTATCTAAACCAATGAATAAAAATACATTTCTTTGTCATTTTAAAAAAATTATCTAACCTAACACTCTCTGCACACATTCCAAAAACTGTCACATCTATCATATCACACACACATCTCTCATACTTATTCCCAAACACAAATAATTTATGTAGGGGTATAATTATCATTTAAAAAGTTATAAACTCTTATCCATCTCTTATCTACCACTTATCTTTACTTTATCCAAATGAACTAAACAACAAAAAGATTAATTTTACGTTTCCCAATAAGAATAACAGAAAAGACAATCAAATAAAAATTTACCTATTTAGCATGGATTGTTATCTATCCCAATATAGCTATCAAGAACGAATAAACATAAGTCACACCCCAAACGGGGGGTAAGAGATAAATGTCCTAGTTTGTTTGTTATGATAGTGAATCAATTTAGATGTTAGAGCAAGTACTCTTCTAATATCATTTCAATCAATCACCCAATATAAAACCAAGAAAATGAAATCCACCACCAAATCAAATTACTCACTCTATCATTCACTTTTTAAAGTATCTTAGGTGTTTTAGGTGGCGTTTGATAACACGATTGTAAAACTGATTTTCTGCAATCGCTAGGTTTAAAACTAATTTTGCAGGAAGCTGTCTCCCCCCAGCTTTCTCAAATCGTAGCTTTTGAGTTTGCATAAAATTTGTTTACAAGAAGCTGCGATTGCAAAACTGTTTGGTTGTACGATTGCAGAACCAGCTTTCTACAATCACAAAAGCTGCGCAATTACGCAACCAAACGTTACCTTAGGTAAGTTAGGGGAAGGGTATATGTGTAATTTTATACCGAGGGTTACATATGGATTTAAGCAAGTTTTCTTTTTTTTTTTTTGGGGGGGGGGGGTTGTTATATGAATTTTTCTCTAGGAAAATATCATCCGTATAGTCACAGTTTTAAATGCTTGTATTTGTTTTTTAAATTATGTATATTTTATAAAAGAAAAAGAAAAAAATTAATTAGGAATCCCTGTGATCTTGAAAAATTTTAAGTTTTGTTTAGGCCCTTAAGGCGTTGAAAAATTATCTTTAGGTTTCTCTAGCCGGATGCTGTTTAAAAATATCCTCGCCCAATTATGTGAAGGTTAATAATGTATTATAGAGTGTTAATAGCATACTAGATATGTTTAATAATGTAATGGGGAGTGCTTATAGTGTATTAAAATAATTCGGTGAGAGCATTTTATGTGAAGGTTACCAATCTATTCGAGAATGTTAACAATGTATTGAAGATACTTAACAATTTAATGGAGAGTGTTAACAGTGTACTAAAATAATTGAGCATGAGACATTTTTGTTATATTTGAAAAACATCTTGCTGGATGGACTTAAAGATAATTTTTTATTGCTCTAGAAACCTAAAAAAAACTTGAAAAGTTTCAAGAATTTAAAAAAATAGACGGGTGATTGCATGGACCTAATTAATTTCCTCTAAAAAATAAAGTATATATAAATAAATAAATTAAATACATATATTTCTATATTATTTTTCTAATCAATTATATATTCTGTCAAATCTATTTATTTAATCAATTGGAGAAAGCGTGTACAAAGGTCAGGACTGGAGGAATGTTGTTAACTGAAAAACCAGAGTGATTCTGTAAGAGATGAAAAATGATTTTCATCCATTAAATTTCTTATATATTTATTATTTTTCAAAAATAAATATAAGCAAGAAAACTTAAATGTATTCACGGAGTTTTTCTTTGTCCTCACTCATGGTATATTCTTGGGTACTCCTGAAGAAGGCCAATATTCTAAAAAAAAAAAAAAAAAACAATTGTTACTTATAGTTTTTATATATACAATATTACAATGCTACCCTTAGTTCTATTTGACACATATATGTATTATAAATTATAAATGAAACATGTGTTTTTTTTTATATATATAGAGATTTTTACCTTTTAGTCTCTAGAAAGTATGTGATTTAGTGTTCAATTTCTCACTTTTTCATAATATATTTTAAGTTCTTAGATTTAAAGGGTATGTTACTTATTATTCCTAGGAGGAACCTATAACTAAATTGTTTGATTTTCTTATTAGCCTCTGTGAGGGACTAAAAATGAACATATCAACTTAAACTGTAATATAAAGAAGTGAAGAATAGATCACTAAATCATATAGTTTATGGGGACTTAAAAATAAAAATCATTTTTTTATTATGATAACTATACATTTATTGAAATATATATTTCAAAAATCTTTTGATAATCTTAGCAAGTCAATTAGTCATCCCATGTGTGTTTTGAGTGGCCCTTAATTTAGACTCTTGCTAAGAGCTTATGAGAAATAAAATTTGACAATCTTTTGAACTAGTTTTAGTTCAGAAGTCTGTTTTGATCCACAATCACAATCTATTTTAAACTATGCAAATTAAAATTTTTATTATTCTAGTAATGAATTAACAATTATGTTTGTTTTTCACGCTGAATGTCTACTTTTTATAAAATAAAATAAAATAAATTATATGCATGTTTGGGACAGCTTTTTAAAGGGTTTTGAAAAAAATTACCCTGCTTACTCTATAATTTTTCCATCATCAATCAATTTCCAAAGAATCTGATGCAATGATTAAGTAAACCCAAATTTACTTAAATATTCCCCCAAAAGCCACACTGCCACAGTAAGTCGGGGAAAAGAAAGAAACAAAGAAAACAAATCAAGACCGCTCATCACGTAAACCCCTTTGGAACCACCTGATCGGACGGGCTGATGAGATGGCTCTTCCTCTGGAGCCGCAGCCCGCAGAACGCACGTCCACCGTTCGATCTATTTTCCTTCCTTTTTATCATCATCATCTCCTCCTCCTCCTCCTCCGCCGCCGCCGCCTCCTTCACCATCTCCCTCCCGTTCAAGTCCTTCAGCGCCGCCACACCTCCTCCTCCGCCGTACGACATCGACCAGCTCCCGCGGCGACGGAACCGCCTTCCCTCCCCCATCAGGTCCCGGTACCCGATCGCCGGTGCCTCCGCCGCCGCCGGCGCGAGGGAGAGCAGCATCGCCGCGACGTTGAGCACGCCCTGGAACCTCCCCGACTCGCGGCGGACCTGGACGGCGGCGAAGGAGGGGGTGCGTGGTAGGCGAGAGAGGAGGCGGTGGTTTCCGATTAGGAGGCGGACAGCGCCGACGAGGGAGTCGACGATGCATCCGACGGCGTAGATCTCGATCGAGACGGCGGGGGATCCGAATCCGTCGCCAGCGTCGTCGAGGAAGGATCGGGGGACGCGGAAGATGAAGCGATCGTTCCACGTGGGGTTCCGGCCGCCGGTCCGGTCAATGCGGGTTCGGAGCTTGGCGGAGGGGTCAACCCAGGCGACGGCGTATGTCTGCATGCGGCGGAGGCCGATCGCCGGCTTCAGGTCCTGCCCCGATATCAGGTTGATCTCCAGGAGCTCCTCCTCCTCCTCCTCGGGCACCGCCTCCATCGGACGGTCGAGATCGATTGATAAATCAAGATACTAGAAAATCAAGAATTAAAGAGGGAATCCGTCGTTTTGGGGCTTTTATAGGTGGGAGTTGGGGTGTGACAGTTGTAGTCGGGCTGTTAGTTGGTGGCGGATTTATGAATATGCCCTCGGTTTAAGTGCCGGGGGGGGGGGGGGGGATTTAATTTTTAATTCAATGTCCACACCACAGTATAAAATCTAGGGTATTACCCTTTCTTACCGCCTTGAATACAGTCCTAATTCAGCAAATTATACTTTTTTAAGTAAAATATATACATTCCATTAATTATTTTTTAGAGAGAAATCCATACAACCCTTTTAAATCTGACTGAAAAATTCATATAACCTCTTGATTTTTCATAAAATCTATATAATCCCCTGAAAATACCTAATAAATCAAAATACCCAATTGAATAAATTCTTTCTTAATAAATGATGAATATTATCCGCATATTTCGTTTGATTAACCTTAATTGAAAACACGATATACTAAAAAACCGCTACAGTGTGTCAAAAAATGTAAAAAATCATATGAAAATGACGATTTTATCATATCTGAATATATTATAAAACTCTATCAGGAGGGGTAAAATCGTCATTTATAGAAGATTTTTTGTATTTTTAACATATTGTATGTCTTTTTGGTATGTTATTTTTTCTATCAGGATTAACCAAACATAATATTCACAAAATATTCATTATCTGTAAATGTAAATTTTATTAAGGGGTTAGTTGGATTTCCCAAGTTTTTTTCAAGGGTTATATGGATTTTAAGAGAAATCAGAGGGTTATATGGATTTTAGTCAGTTTACATGGGGTAATATGGATTTTCCCCCTTTTTAAATTTATTAAAAATAAATTAAATATATATTTTTTCATTAAAACACATATTTCATCATATAATGTTTACTATTTTAAAAAATTAAAACATGTAGAAATTACATTCGAGACTGTGTTTAGAGCTGTATGTAACATTATCCAAAACTAAAATAATTTATAGTAGCAAATTTATTTGAACACATACAACTTGAGACAGTCTTTGTCATCCATGACACCACTCTCAAATAGAAATAATAGTCATTATCATGATAAAAAAAGAAAACTAAATATGCCATGGGTTACAAGTCTTTCTATATAATAAACTCAATTTATTAAATTAAAAATCTTAATTAAATTTAATACAAAAATTACTAAAAATGACAAAAATATCAATGTCAATTATCATGAGTTCTTAAATAACATTCGCAATCCATGAAAATATCACATAAAACAAATCTGAACAAGCACGGTAAGTTTCATAGATCATATATGATTCAAGATGGTATCTATATTTTTTTAAAAAAATAAGTATGTAAGTGCTATATTGAGTTGGTTATGGTGAACTAACTTAGCCTTTTAAATCTTTTGATGATACATTTGTAATAAGAGTTATTTAGTTTTCACTCCTTCTGAAACAGTTAAATTATTATAGACCCTCTCAAAAAATCAATATTATTTTAAACCCTCTTAAAACGTTACTCAGCTTTGTAAAAAACTCAATAATAAAAAAACTAAGAATATTAGAGGGAATATTCCATCTCAAGATATGTATATTGACTATTTTACCCTCTCTATTAATGAAACAAGTCTTAAATACTCTTCTTCAACCTTTTAAATTTTCTTACAATGCTGAAGATTCATTTTTGACATAAACAGAGCTTCAAAAAGAATGTTTTGTTCGGTATAAAGAAAAAAAAATCAGTAGTCCCAAATTACAATATTCCATCACATTGACTCCAAATGACATTTTTCACTAATAGGAAGGGTAAAATAATCCATATACATATGTTGAGATGAAATATTCCCCTAACATTCTTATTTTGTTGATTGTTGGACTTTTTACAAAGCCAAGTAACATTTTAAGGGGGTTTTAAATAATATTGAGTTTTAGAAGGGTTTTTTTTGATAATTTGTCTGTTTTTAGAGGGGTAGAAACTAAATAACCCTTGTAATAATTTTTAGAGAAATGATACGTCCAGCCTCTTGTGCAACTCCATTGCAGTTTACACCATTTTTTTTAATAAAAATTATACACTATCCCACTGAAGTTTATGCAGAAATGAAATATACACTGAGTTACATCTGTGTATTTTTTTCGAGTTGAAAAAAATAATAAATTTTTTTTGCTTCATACATTATGATAAAACTTCATATATTATGATAGTATAGTATATATGTTATATTATCATAATGTATGAAGCTGTAAAACAAGCTACAAAATGAACTAACCATTGGTGCTAGAAAGACATGTTCAACATAGACTCAAAACCAGCCTGTGGTTCAAGTATCCAGGAGACTAGTTTACGAGGGCTTTGAACATTTTTTTCATCCTGCTGATCAATAACAACAAGAATCAAACCTGGGAGATCCCCAAAAAGGGGAGGTTTCCTTGGTCACATTCTGTATGAATTACCTCATACTTAAATGGATGGAAGTTTTCAGTATTCAAATTTTTCATTTTCATTTTTCCCTACCTTATTTTTGTAATGTGATGCAGAACGGGTGACCGATACATTCTTAGAACGATGAAACCATAAAAAATGTCTATATCTAAATAATTATAAAAAAATCGGCTAGTAGACATTAAGGGCCACGATCTCATAATCGCATGAAATTTTTACTGCAGCTAGACATCAAGGTTATTTAGGCTCTCGAATGAGTGAATTTACTATTTTAAAAAAATTAATAGATTTGAGATATCTTTCTCATAATAAATTAGAATTAATCTCTATTAATTCTGATGATTATATAGGAACCCATCTCTATCAATTTCAAGGATAATCTAGGATCCCGTAGATTTTGTTATGACTAATTTAGATTTTTGTTATTTTTAGTAATTCAATCTATTTTCTAATATTAGAATAAAATGAAGACTTATAACCTATGTCAAATTAGTTTGAATCTAAACATTGGTTAAATCTTTTTATTCTTTTTCACAATACGTTACAATGACAATAAAAAATAATGGTTAGTATGATCTTTTTTTGTTGTTTTGAAGATTGTTGTTCCTCAAACTTTTCCAAAACTCGGTGGTGATCCAAATTTGTTTTGTAACACGGTATCTTGGTTTTCAATGGAACTTGCATATGAGGCTTATAAGAATCAAACAAAAAAAAAAAAGGATAGAAGTGTCAAGATAAATTTTTTCCTAAAGCCTCACTCACGCAATTGTTGGATTTGGTTGACTCAAAATGCTACAAAAGAAATGAGAATAAGAATCCCTAAAAAGCTTGAGGTCTGAAAGCTCGGCCCGTTTTTAGGATGGGCCAGGCTCGGGCTTGATTCTGAGGCCCGTTCTGGCTGGCCCGCAGGCCGCGCCTATGGGCTTGGCCATAGGGGGCAATCCAATAAATGAGTTTCAAGGAATTAATTCATTAAATGTTTTTATTTTTAAAAAGTTGATGGATATTATATTTTCAACATTATATTTTCATTTTCTGTTATTTTAATATTTATATACAAATAAACAATTTTAAATTAAAAAAAAAAAAAATAATATATTTAAAATTTGGACCCGCAAGCTTTGGCCCGTGGGCCTGAAGCCCGATCCCAGTCCATCAGGCCCAGGTCAGCGGGCAGGGCTGGGCCCTTTTTTTGGTCGCGGGCAGACATGGCCCGAGCCCACTGGCTAAATACACCTGTGGGCCTGATCCTAGAGGTGGGCCTGGGCTCTGTTTCAACGGGTTGCCGATGCCTACATTATCTGAGAATGAGTTCTTGATTTCATTAAAATTTTGGGGATTTTTTTGTACAGATACGTATGACATTCTTTTTGGTGGTCTAATTTTATGTTTGATGAGGTTTATATCATGTTTATCCATTTAATTTATATTCTTTTATATTTAGCTTGTTTATTGCTAATAGACTTCTAATCTACACTCTCATTGAGTTTTTTTTTTTTTTTTTGATAAATCACTCTCATTGAGTTACCGAGATAAAAGGAAATTTGGGACAGCGTACTCCGAACACCAAATTAAAAAATAAATTCTCTTTGTAAAATATACCTGTTTAAGGAGAAGATTATAATTGACCAAATTAAATAATAAATTCGATTGCAAGGTTGCAAGTGCAACACGCGCTTCACTGGTCTTCTTCAACTTCTTGGCTCACGAAAGTCGTAGATTCTACAGCACAAAATTTGGACAAAATGCACTCGTGAAGCTTCACTGCACTTTCATATTGTGGAAAAAAATTTAAAAAAAAATTGAACCACCATTTTCAACAACCCTCCATTACCCATATTTTCAAACACCTCCCCTCTCAGCCTCCAAAACCATGGATTGGAGGCTCCGACAGGCGTCCATCACTGGCGACGTGCCCGCCTTCCTCCAACTATCCCAAGAGAACCACCTTATCATCGACCAAACCACGCATCCGTCGCTAAACACCGCGTTACACCTCGCATCGAGCTTCGGGCACGTCGGACTAGCATCGGAGATCATCCGGCTAAAACCCAGCGCGGTGTCAACGGAGAACGCAAGGTCCGAGACCCCGCTGCACGAAGCGTGCAGGGAGGGGCACACGGGAGTGGTTGCGGTGCTGCTGGAGCACGACCCCTTAGTAGCGTATCGCGTCAATTGCGACAGTCAGAGTGCTTTGCATTTGGCGTGCGCTCGAGGCCACCTTGACATAGCAAGGCGATTATTGGAGAATCCATCGGTGCTGGCCTCCGAAGAGGATGGCACGCCAACATCCCTTCATGTGGCCGTGTTGGGCAATCACATAGGTAAGTCACTGATAAAAGACTGACAAGAAAATGATAATATTTCTTGTATTGACTGGATTCCATCTCTTTTGATCTTTAGAAATCTCTCGCGAAATACTGAGATCTAGACCAGACTTCGCCGGGAGGGGAGACAGCAAAGGAAGCACGCCATTACACATCGCCGCCGGCAAAGGATACCTGGAGATCACGAGAGAACTGATGAAGATCAACGGGGACCTTCACTTATTGAAAGACCAGGAGGGGAGGACTCCGCTCCACTCGGCCGCGGTGAGGGGGCGAGTGGCAATCCTCGATGAGATGCTCTCCGCGGACATGGACTCCGCCCAAGTGCGCACCTCGCGTGGTGAGACCATCCTCCATTTGGGCGTCAAGAACAATCAGTACCAAGCCGTCCGGTACCTCGTCGAGAAGTTCGATGTCACTGAGCTCGTGAACTTGGCCGATGACAACGGGAACACCGTCTTACATCTAGCGACCGCTGCGAAGCTCCCAACGGTAATGACCCAGTCTTGAATTTCATTGGTTCTCGATCTTCAGTCTCCTACTGACAGAGTGATGATCCAGCACTGATTGGATTTCATCGAACAGTCTCTAATATCATTGAATTACACATAGATGTTGAGGTACCTTGTGAGCAAGCCCGGCGTGGCAGTGAACGCCGTGAACAGCCACGGATTCACTGCGCTCGACATCATTGCGCACAACAACAGCAGCTCCGGGGCTCTCCAGCTAGCGGCGGTCCTACAGAACGCCGGCGGCAAGACCACCGATGAATTACTAGTACACCATCCACCCAGCGACCGCCACATATCGCCGCCCGAGGTCGAATTCGTCCTGAACGGCCACCCGTTGTCACCGGACAAGGCCCCCAATACCAAATCGCCTCCCCGTCGCCACCGCCGCCATCACCGCCGCGCAAGGCACAAGGAACACGAGATCGAGGGGCTGCGCAACGCCCGTAACACGATCGCGATCGTGGCCGTGCTCATCGTGACAGTCACTTACGCGTCCGGCGTGAGTCCCCCCGGTGGGGTGTACCAAGACGGCACATCGTCAGGGAAGTCCATAGCCGCCGATTCGACGGCATTCAAAGTGTTCTTCATCGCCAACAACGCCGCCCTCTTCACGTCGATGGGGATCGTGGTGGTACTGATAAGCATCATCCCCTTCAAGCGCAAGGCCATGATGAGGCTGTTGGTGGTCATGCACAAGGTGACGTGGGCGTCGGTGGCGTTCATGGCGGCGGCGTACGTGTCGGCGGCTTTTACGGTGCTGCCAAAGGGGAGGAGTAGTCGGTGGTTGTTGGTTGTGACAGCGGTGATCGGAGGAGGGGCGATGGTGGTGGTGTTTGGGGGTCTGTGGGGGATGTTGGGGTGGCATTGGCTGAAGAAGTGGGAGTGGAGGAGGAGTAGGAAGATAGGCAGAGGGAGCCCCAACAATAGCGTTAGTCAGGTTGAGGAGGAGCTGCGGACGGTGAGGAGGAAAGGCGGCGGGAGCACGTCGTCTAGTGACTCGGACTTGGCCAGCTCGGAGACGTCTGGGTGCTACCCATACTAGACTTAGGGTCCGTTAGGCAGATAGGTTTAGGCGCGTTGGATACGGTGGACGCTGGTGGATAGGCCTGTCAACGGGTCGGGTCCAGACCCAGAACCGATCCGATCCGATCCGGACCCGATTACACGTGTAATATATCCGATCCGATTTTGATCCGACCCGAGTTGGATCCGACCCGGCGGATCCGAACAAACAAACGGGTCGGGTCCGGGTCCACTCCACCCCGATCCGACCCGTTGGACTCGTTGGACCCGACTGTTTTTTTTAATATATGCTCATATATTATAAGACCATTACTATTAGTTGATACATAATTTTATTTCTTACTTAACTTATTTTTGTATCTACAAGTTCATAAATCATAATCATAACAAGCCTATAAATCGGTTTGTTTTGGACAATTAACTTATTAGCTTTTGAATTTGTATGATTAATTAGTTTGTTACATGATTTATGTTTATTATTTAGGTTAATATGTTAGTATTTAGTGTTTTGAATGTTGTTTAGGTTAATATTGTTTTGAATGTTGTTTAGGTTAGTTATGTTTGTTATTTAGGTTAATATGTTTTTTTTATGTTAGTGATTATTGTTTTGGATGTTGTTTAATAATTCATTTACTTCTTTTGAATTGTATAAAATTATATTCAAACATAGTCTCATTAACAATAATGTTTTATTACAAAAAATTTCAAATAGAATTATAAGACAAACAAATACATGAGCTCTCCTCTTTTTTTTTTTTTTTTTTTTTTTTAGGGTTAAAGACATTTAAGTCCCTACAAACATAGAAAAATCCATATAAGTCCCTACTAAAATTGGGACAGACGTACGAGTCCCTGAAAACTCAGAAAAACCCAATTATCATCCCTGAGTTAAATTTTCATCCAAATTTAACAGAATATTCCTAGAATATTCCATCACATATAATTGTGTAGACATTGAAGTCCTTATAAACAGTCATAAAGACAAATTAGTCCTTGCAAAAGATAAAATTGCTCCTAAAAGACTTTTACATTAAATTGTGTATACATTGTAGTCCCTATAAATAATCATAAAGACAAATTAGTCTCCGCAAAAGACAAAATTACCCTTAAAAGACTTTTACATGTAATTGGATAGACATTACAGTAATCGTAAAGACAAATTGGTTCCTCTAAAAGACAAAAATACCCTTGAAGTATTTTTACATTTAATTGTGCAGACATTGCAATTTAAAAATTAAATACCTTCTAAAATACTGCAATTTTTACACAATTAAATATAAAATTCTTCAGGAGTATTTTTGTCTTTTACATGTACCAATTTGTCTTTACGATTATTTATAAGGACTGTAATGTCTATCCAATTAAATGTAAAAATCTTTCAGGGGCAATTTTGTCTTTTGCAAGGACTAATTTGTCTTTATGATTGTTTATAGGGACTGCAATGTGTACACAATTTAATGTAAAAGTCTTTCAGGGGCATTTTTGTCTTTTGCAGATACTAATTTGTCTTTATGACTGTTTATAAGGACTTCAATGTCTACACAATTATACGTGACAGAATATTCTGGGAATATTCCATTAAGTTTGGATGGAAATTTAACTTAGGGATGATAATTGAGTTTTTCTGAGTTTTCAGGGACTCGTACGTCTGTCCTAATTTTAGTAGGGATTTATATGGGTTTTCTCATGTTTGTAGGGACTGAGATGTTTTTTAACCTTTTTTTTTACCCAACCATTCGGGTCGGGTCAGACTCGGACCCGGGTCGGGTCCGACGAGTCCGGGTCTACATTTCTTCGGACTCGTCGGGCCTGTCACTGGTCGGGTCTGGGTCCACCCCAACCTGACCCGTTGACAGGCCTATTGGTGGATGCAGACATTGAAACAAACGGGTTTTCTTCAACCTGCGTTGATAACCCACTAGTCCCTTGTCATTTATTGTATCCCGCGGTTTTCCTCCCCTCCCCGTGGACACCAATCCAAACGAACCATTAAATGTACTGGTTTATTTAAATTTTCTTTTGTTGTACTCTTTTTAATTAAAAAGAGTATACTTCTAACCGCACCCGTATTTAGATCTGTCTCTGAATTTGGACTAAATTTGAATCGTCAAGCTATGCAATAGGTATTTCAATATGGAAAATGATATAGTGTACATGCAGCACTCAACTATTTTTTTTTTTAAAATATATAATAATCAATTGAAATAAACACTGAAATATATAACAAAATGCATTAATTATTTTTTAGAAAAATAAAAAATTATAGCTTCATGTGAGAGTCATATATATATACTACTTATATGTGATTTTGATTTGATTGCAATGGATCAAGTACAATACTCTTTGCATCCAATTTTGATAGAGAATTAAATTATTTTGAGTTTTATGACTATTTTAATATAATTAAAGAATAAACCATTTGTTGTTGGGTCTGTCTTTATTTATTCTGGTTGAGAAAAGTAATAATAAAATTTTGTTATTGGATTGTCTTGAGCATAAAAGATGAAATAAGTATAATAAGTTCTGAAATGACATTTTGGCAATAGCAAGAAATAGAAAAAAAAGAGTGATAGACTTATTCAATTGATGGAATAATCTAAATCCAGAGAAGAAATGATATTGTTATACCCCTTTAAAGCATCTCCAACCACACTTCATATATCTAAATTTGGAGGGTGGTGTGCTCCAACCACACTTCATATCCACCTGAGATTTGGATTTGACCTTCCAAATTTGGAGGCCACCTCTAAATCACATTTTTCACTTTTTACTTTATACAATAATTAATTCAACATAATGTATATTTAGATCCGCTAATCCATTTTTAATAAAAGTATTATAGTTAGAAAAATCTCATTGAGACCTTCAAAATGAGATTAATTTTAAATTATTTTAGAATTAATTTTAAATAAATCCTCATACTTTTAATTATTCAAAAATTATTTTATTTATTTAATTAAAACATTATTAATTTAAAGATAACTTCAAAATCATTTAATATTAGACTCATTTTAAAGATCTTAATGAGATCTTTTCAATGGTATGCTTTTTATATAAATGGATTAATAATAATAACATTTATTAATGAATTTTCATATAATATTATATAATTTAAAAAATGATAAGAAAAAATTGAGGGTGATGGTTGGAGTGCAACACCCTCCAAAAATGAATTTCCTTCAAATATGTAGGGTCAATCGTCCATATTTGGAGGCTTGGATTGAATTTTATTATATTTTAGTCATCAAAACAACTTTAAACCCTTATTCCACCTTTTATGTGATTATTCCCCCCTAATTCTCCAGTGAGCTTTAAAAATAGAGATCAACCGATGACTTGACTTTGTATGACTGCTAACGAGACAGACAAGTCTAGACAAATCCCTGTCGAGCCCCTCCAAAGTCTTCCGAGTTACCTCCGGGTGATAGTAATCCCAAGTTCCCTTCATCGTCATCCAACTAAACCTCCTTTCTCTATTGTCCCTAGCTCTCACCGGTAGTGGCAAACCTTACCTTAAACTCACCCAGTGTGAAATGCTGATAATTTTGACTTTGTCAAATTCATCGCATTAAATGACGAGCATGGAAATTCAATCCCTTCTTGCATACAAACTTTGACTATCGGATCTTTCAATATTTAATTATTTTTATATTCCTTTTAAATTTTTTGATATTTCAATGTTCATTGGATATCGGATATGAATATTTTTTTGGATATTCAGTTTAGATATGAATATGATAGATGTCTATTTGATTCGTGTTTGCTTCATTGACAGCCTTAATCTCATGGCTGGCTCTATTGCGTCATTCGAATATTTAAATATGTTCATTTTAAATGGATTACAATATAAAAGTACTTCTATTTAAACATATTTGATTTGAATGCCCCCAGTATTATCATCTATCGGGCAGCGACACCACCACCAATGTCTTCGCCTCTTTGCCTTCCCACCGTTCACAGTCGTTGCTCTCAACAGCCGCTAGCACTTCACGGCCGCCACAACTTCCTCGGTGGGTCTTCATCCAATCTTCCGTTGGGAGACGCCGTGTTGGACGGTATTGATCACTTCGACATCGAATCTGGAGGCGCCGATCACTATGACGAGCTCGCGCAGGATCTAAGGAAGTACGGATAGAACATGTATTTGACGGCGGCGCCACAGTGTGTCTACCCCGACGCGTCTCTCGGGACTGCCTTATTGACGGGGCTCTTCAACTACAAGAGATATGTTATTTACCAAGGAACATATGTTATTTACCAAGGAAGATTTTCCTTGGTAAAAGTCACACATTCGTTGGTATACGTTTTTACCAACAATATATTTCCTTGGCACATTCGGCGCAGATCCCCCCCGTCGGTAATTGTTTTTACCCAGAAAATCTTATTTTAAACTTGATATTTACCGAGGAAATATTTTAAATGTAATATTTACCTAAGAAATAATTCCTGGGTAAAAGTTATGACATTTTTCCTGAGTGAAGGTAAGTTGTTTTGAACATTCAAAACTCAATTAGATAGATCAGTAAATTGTTTAATTCTGTTCATATACATCACATATAAAAAAATACATTCTGAAGAAAATCAATTTCAAATATGTTCCATCATTATATTCTAAAAGAAATCCATATATATACATCACATCCAAGAGAACATACAACAATATAATAACAAGTGTTTAGTCCCCTTCCATTAAAGCTCTCTCTAATAGGAGCTTTGCATCTAATTAAATTGAATTCATTAATGAACTTCAATGGTGGTGGCCAAACGAGTGGCTCCGCCGAAGATGGATTTGAAAGTGCTGCACATGCTCACGTCGATACAACATCATATGGTATCCTCCTGTAGAAATGTTTAGATCAGAACACAAAACAATCATGTATCTTGGAAATAAATAAAATAAAATGACAAACAATCCCAATAAGAACTTGAATGTTTTCATGCAAAGCAAAATGAAATTCCATGTAGAAATCTAAAGCCTTCAAGAAGATGAACATTTTTCAACATGTAGCATCTGAAGATCTCAGCCAGAAAGTAAAATGAGTTCATGGGACATATATTGATGTGGGTCTTATAATAGATGACCATAGAAAGTTTATATACATCATATCCCTGTGCAATGCCTAGGAGCAGCTCCAAAAAACAAAATACAAAAAAAAAAAAAAAAACTGAAAGCTTTTCATTCAAATTCAAAAAGAAAAACAGTTTTTTCCACATGTAGCATATGAAGTAATCAGATCACCATGGAAATCAAGTATAAATCAAATCCTTTTGCAAGCTTTCTCATCCAAACAAAAAATCAAATACATGCAAAGGCTCTAATCAATTGAGATGAACAAATCTTTCAGACACTTCAACAGGTACCAAGAATTATACAAAGATCTCAAGCTGTTGATGATGCAGGAGCATCTACCACCCTATGCATCCCAATCCCACCAAATTGGTTTTGAACAAAGTGATTGTTAACTTAACCACTTTGGAAGTTGATATTTGCATTTCCAAGCTTTTGCTAATTGTATTTTATGTTTTCAAAAGTAGTTAATGTCTTGTAAATTGTATTGTTCCATTCTTATGTTTTAGAATTGGAACAAAGTTTTGTAATTTGTGGTCAAAGTTTTGAAAAATGTACTTTTGTTTTCAAGGCATGAGAAATGGACAAGTCAGCATAGAAATTGTTGATCTTTATGAGACTTGTCCCCTCCCTTGGCCTATATAAACTCTCAAAGTTGAATGAGAATGAAAGTCAAGTTTGATTAAAAATATTCTTTACAAAGTAAGCCTAAGAGTGGATTCTCTTGAGTGCAAACTTTCTCTCTTATCTTTTTTCTTGTAATCTAATTGTGAACAAGTTGAAAGTGGCGAGAGTTTCTCTTATCTTCTTTTGTTGATCGACGATCCGTAGGAGGTAGTGAGTACTCTTTTATCCTCTACGTTCGATCGGGCTGATCTGATTGGAGTGACGAGATTATCTTCTATATAAGTTTAGATCACCTTTTTGAGAAGGCGTTCCCTTATCAATTGAAGCTACTCATTATAGAATTCAAAGATCTCTCTCAAGTGAATGCTCTGTGATTATTTTTTTAGATGGAAAAAATACAGTCAAATGCCACGTAAATTCAAATCAAGTGATGAAAATTCAGTATTAATAAGGAATGCAAAGATAACTTACAAAGAGGTGGAGAGAGAGAGAGAGAGAGAGAGCGCTCTTACCCAGATGAGTCCATTTGAAGCCGATCTACACCCCACGAGCAGCCAAATGAAGTGGGGTGCTCCCAGGCCAGCTGCAACCATCAAAATTACCTTCAATTAAAGATGGATTTATAATTTGCTCATGACCTATAATATGCAATACATCATGAATCCTGTATCTCCCAACTCCTCAAAAGGGTAAAGAATGCATATTTATGTATTGCACTTAGCAGCCCCCTCTCTATGCTCCAACTTGGAATTTTTTTTTTTTGTAGAATTAATTCTACAACAACCCGGGCTGTGAATACAGTGGGGAAGCGTGGACGGCCTTGTGAACAGTTGTAACCGGTGGACGTCGGAGGTGACGGCGACAAACTTCTTTTGTGGGGGTGCCGGCGTCGACAGGCGCAGCGGGGAGCGGGTACATACCGCCGGACGCGAAAGTCTCAGGTGCTGCCGGCGGTGCAGGAGAGTTCGAACTATGGAGGGATCATGATATGGGACAGGTACGCCGACGTAAAAACCGGGTACAGCTCGCAAGTCCGGGGAAGCGTTTGATGGAGCACTGTGAATGTGCGGGAGATGTGGTTTTCTTTTCTTTTTAGCTACGTGGACATGGAATATGTATGAATAAAACGGAAGGCTTGCCACACTCGGATCCCATAGATTGGGCCACGCATTCGCACCTATAATTCTATGAATCCATCATGGGCCGGAGCATATTACAAAGCGCTCGTACACTCAGTTCATTTTTTTAGTCTGGTTTTATGAATATCTTGTCACTGTAATAAATATAAAGTACCTTGTATACTCCACCGTTTCAATGTATATTTCATTAAAAAAAATGTAAAAAATATGCATCTAATTCGATAGTATGAGCATGTACATTATTAAGAACGTACTTCATTTGTTAAGCATATATTTTTCAAAATGTTTACGGAGTACCGTAAATGAGGTTAGAAAAAGGGTTGAATGTATGATTTTTCTATATTGGCACTGATTAAAGAAGGAAATAAACAATATTTTGCAATGTTTTAACCAACCATTGAACCGGTAAAAATATCGGATTATAGGTTTTTGATTTAACAGTGATCATGACATTATTATATTTAACACAAAAATATATTAATTATTATTACTAATTAAATAAACATAGACAAATATAAAATTCATTTTAAAAAACCTATAGCTATCAAATCTTATGTCTAATTTTATTAGTCTAAATATAACATCACAAGAATAGGGGTGGCAATGAGACTGTCTCAAATAGGGTATTTGACCCGGTTGGGTCAGGTTGGGTTCGAGCTTAGGACAGATAAATGAAACTCGGCAGGTTTGAAACGCGAAATGGGGTTTACTTAGCTGAACCTGTTTTGATTGTAATTAATATTAAGATTAAATATTTATTATAATAATTACATAATTTATATTTGTCATTTAGTATTACCAAAAAGATATATTAAAAAAATAAGAATGAATAAATTCGAATGCTAATTAAAATGTGAAATCATATAAACATATACGGGTTGTATTTTGGTATTCCAAAAAAAGAGTTCAAATATTATATTTGTCACTTACTATAGAGATCGAAACATTATATTTAAAAATAAAAAATGAAGTGGATTCATAGGCATAGAGCAATTCATTCTAATTTGAATTAAAGCCGACTAGAAGACAAAAATTAATGTGGTTAACTATACAGTACAATATGGCTGCAACTTGGGTCGTGTTGATATAATTGATTAGAAAAATAATATAGAAATATATGTATTTAATTTTTTTATTTATATATACTTTATTTTTTTAGAGGAAATTAATTAGGTCCATGCAATCACCCGTCTATTTTTTTAAATTCTTGAAACTTTTCAAGTTTTTTTTAGGTTTCTAGAGCAATAAAAAATTATCTTTAAGTCCATCCAGCAAGATGTTTTTCAAATATAACAAAAATGTCTCATGCTCAATTATTTTAGTACACTGTTAACACTCTCCATTACATTGTTAAGTATCTCCAACACACTGTTAACATTCTCGAATACATTGTTAACCTTCACATAAAATGCTCTCACCGAATTATTTTAATACACTATAAGCACTCCCCATTACATTATTAAACATATCTAGTATGCTATTAACACTCTATAATACATTGTTAACCTTCACATAATTGGGCGAATTGACTCACAAATCGGGTTGGGTTCGGGTTGGCCTCACTCACAACCCGACCCAACCGGAACCCGTAAACTAATAGTTAAAAAATCATAGCCGTTCATTCTGTAGCTTCTAATTTGGGTAGTCCAAATTTTAGGTAAGCCTAGCTAATTTTACGTGTTAGGTGAAATTGATTTATTTAATTTGCACATCATGCTAGAAATTCGGGTTGGTCCAATTCGGGTTAAAAATCGGGTTGGATCGGGTTGATCCAATTCGGGTTGGATCAGGTTGGGTCGGGTTGGTTTATTTAATTACGGGTTGGGTTCAGGTTGATCCAATTCGGATTAAAAATCAGATTAAGTCGGGTTAGGATTGAATAGTTTGGAATTTGAGTTGAGTTTGAATTGAGGTCAATCTAAATTCAACCCGTCCGAATTACAACCGCACTGTACAAGCCTAGAACTTACAGTTATATGTCAATTTTAAATTGTCACCGCGTAGAGTGTTTGTAAAAGAATTGTCATTTGCTTATCCTTTTGGTTTTGTTAACAGTCAAAGTCAAGCGAATGGAATTTCCCTTATTAAAACAAGGGCGGATGACGATCGACCGCTTACGAGGACCCGATGACGCGGAGCTTCAACCGATTATCGACAGCCCACATGCTAAGTTACCTTCGTCCTTGTCCATCTTCTTATAATTCTATTATTATCTAAAAAAATATTATTTAAAATTTAGAATTTAAACGATCATTTTATTTTTTTTTATATGATTTTTAAATGATGCAACCGAGAAGTCTCAAATTTAATTTTATCATCTTTTAATATCATTTGCTCAATCAAATTAGTGCAATATGCCTATTACCTTAAAAAACATCAATATCCACCTTGAATCTCAAAAGATTTGAATTCCAATATTAAAATATGCAAATGAAAGAATTAAAATATAATGTAGATAATAATGTTTTTAATTCACATTTGATCAGTCTTTTGAACAAAATCACTTCTAACTGTACGTGACATCTATCTCTCATATCAAACTCTATCTTAAAATCAACTTATAAGAGATCATTTTATATGTTTGTTTTTGTTTCACTAAATCATACAATATCATCAAATTGTGCCATGGATATATCCATTTCATTTAATGAATTTTGAGCTATTGATTGATCTAATCAAAGGGAGAAAAAAAAAGTTGGATCCATTGTTCTTATAGTCGCCTCGAGTGAAAAGAAAAAAAATGAAGAGGCCAATTAGTCAAGGTCAAATACCTGTCTTGAATGGAAATTATATGATCGTACACGCATCATGAAATTTATCCCCAACAGAGACCATTCATCAAACGTGCATGGAGACCAACAAACCCTCACTTCTATCCCTTCCCTTCCTCCTATCAGTGGTATTTCAATATGAAAAGTGATACAGTGTACGTGTAGCAGTGTACAAGCAGCACTCATCTATGTTTTTTTAAAAAATATAATCATTAATCGAAGTAAACACTCAAATATATACAAAAATTCGTTAATTATATTTTATAAAAATAAAAAATTATAGCTCCATATGAGAGTCATATATATACTACTTATCTATGATTTTGATGGGATCACAATGGATCAAGTACAATACTCTTTTGCATCCAATTTTGATAGAGAATTAAGTTATTTTGAAGTTTATAATTATTGTAATATAATTAAATAATAAACCATTAGTTGTTTGATCGAGTTTGCCTTTAATTATTTTAGTTGAGAAAATTAATAATAAATTTTTGTTATTTGATTGACTCAAGGATCAAAGATGAAATAAAGTATAATAAGTTTTGAAATGATATTGACAATAGCAAGAAATGGGAAAAAAAAAGTGATGACTCATTGGACCTCACTTATACAGTTGATGAAATAATCTAATTTCAAAGAAGAGATGATATTGTTATACCTTCTTATACCAATTTATCCTGACTCCAGCATTCGTCTCTCCATTTGGAATAAATCCGATTCAAGCAATATGAATTAATAGGGATTTAGAATTTGAGGTTAAACGACGACTTGGACTTTGCTTGACCCCGAGGAGGCGGACAGATCCGCGTCGAAACACACCCCCCCCCCCCCTAAGGCTTCTGAGTTACCTCCAGGTGAGATTAATCCCAAGTTCCCTTCACCATCATCCAACTAAACCCCCTTCTCCACCATCCCTAACCCTCACCTATAGTGGCAAACTCTACCTTAAACTCACCCAATGTGCAACGCTGATAATTACGTCTTCGTCAAAGCCATCGCAATAATGACGTGCATGGAAATTCAATCCCTTCTAGAGACGACCTTTGACTAATACGTTCAGAACACGTTATAAAAAAGCAAACACAACCCAACTATATAAGAACCTCCCCTCACGAACAAACAATTCATCACCAACACAAACAAATCCAAAACCATGTCTACAATGAAAACCTCCACTCTCAAGTCCCTTCTCCTCCTCTTCCTACTAACCATCTCACTCTCCACCCTCTCCGACGCCGGAGCCATCGCAGTCTACTGGGGCCAAAACGGCGGGGAGGGGTCCCTTGCCGATGCATGCGCGACGGGCTCCTACGCCTACGTCAACATCGCCTTCCTCAGCACCTTTGGGAACGGACAGGCGCCGACCCTGAATCTAGCCGGGCACTGTGACCCCGCCTCTGGTACTTGCACCAGCATCAGCAACGACATCCGCACGTGCCAAAGCAGCGGCATCAAAGTCATGCTCTCCATCGGCGGGGATCAGGGCGGTTACTCCCTCTCCTCCTCGTCCGACGCCCAGAACCTCGCGGACTACTTGTGGAACAACTTCCTCGGCGGGTCTTCATCCAACCGTCCGTTGGGGGACGCCGTGCTGGACGGGATCGACTTTGACATCGAATCGGGAGGCGCCGATCACTACGACGAGCTCGCGCAGGATCTAAGGAACTACGGACAGAACGTGTACTTGACGGCGGCGCCTCAGTGTGTCTACCCCGACGCGTCCCTCGGGACCGCCTTATCGACGGGGCTCTTCAACTACGTGTGGATCCAATTCTACAACAACCCGGGCTGTGAATACAGTGGGGGAAGCGTGGATGGCCTTGTGAGGAGTTGGAACCAGTGGACGTCGGGGGTGACAGCGACGAGCTTCTTTGTGGGGGTGCCGGCGTCGACTGGCGCGGTGGGGAGCGGGTACATACCGCCGGACGCGATGAAGTCTCAGGTGCTGCCGGCGGTGCAGGGGAATTCGAAGTATGGAGGGATCATGATATGGAACAGGTACGCCGACGTACAAACCGGGTACAGCTCGCAAGTCCAGGGAAGCGTTTGATGGAGCACTGTGAATGTGCGAGAGATGTGGTTTTCTTTGCTTTTTTTAACTACGTAGACATGGAATATGTATGAATAAAAAGGTAGGGTTTATTAAACTTATAGTATGAATAAAACGGCAGGCTTGCCACACTCGGATCCCATAGATTGGCTCACGCATGCTCACCTATAATTCTATGAATCCATCATGGGACATTTTACAAAGTACTGATTCACCCAGTTCATTTTTCAGTCTTGCTTTACCGAATATCTTGTCACTGAAATAATATATAAAGTATCTTATATATATACTCCACTGTTGCAATGTATATTTCATTAAAAACAATGTTAAAAATATGCATCCAATTTGATTGTATGAGCATGTATTCATTAGCTAAACAGATATTTCTCAAAATGCTTACAGAGTACTGCAAATGAGGTTTCAAAAAGGGTATTAAAGAAGGAAATAAACAATATTTTGCAATGTTTTAACCAACCATTGAACCCGTAAAATGATCGGATTACAGCTTTCTAATTTAACAGTGATCGTGACATTATTATAATTAACACAAAAATATATTAATTATTATTACTAATTAAATAAACATAGACAAATATGAAATTCTTTTTAACAAATATATAGTTACCAAATCTTAAGTCTAATTTTATTAGGATGAATATAATATCACAAAAATAGGGATGTCAGTGGGACTGCCTCAATAGAATACTCGACTCGACCTGACCCGGTTGGGTCAGATCGAGTTTGGGCTTGGGACAGATAAATGAAGACTGACAGGTTCAGGACAGAAAATAGATTTACTTCGCCAAACCTACCCTGATTGTAATTAATATTAAGATTAAATATTTATTATAAAAATGATATAATTTATGTTTAATTTGTCATTTAGTATTCCATAAAAACTATATATAAAAAAAAAGAATGAATAAACTTAAATGTTAATTGAAATGTGAAATCATATAAACATACACGGGTTGTTTTTAGTATTTCAAATAAATAGTTAAGATATTATATCAGTCATTTGTTATATTATAAAGATTAAAATATTATATTTAAAAATTCATGGGAACGTGAGCAATTCATTCTAATATGAATTAAAACTGTCTAGCAGACTCAACGTACTGTGGTCAACTATACTGTACAAGCCTAGAGCTAACACTTATATGTCAATTTTAAGTTGTCACCGCATAGAGTGTTTGCAAGGGAATTGTCATTTGCTTATCCTTTTGGTTTTATTAATAGTCAAAGTCAAGTGGATGGAATTTCCCTTATCAAAACAAGGGAATTGTCATTTTCTTATCCTTTTGGTTTTATTAATAGTCAAAGTCAAGTGGATGGAATTTCCCTTATCAAAACAAGGGCGGATGACGGTCGACCGCTTACGACTTACGAGGACCCCAAAACCCGAAAACGCGAATGGAATTACCCTTATCAACAGCCGACGTGTCTTTCATTGGTTCGCCGCACCCTCCTGGTGAGGTTATGCCAAAAGTTACCTTCACCCTTGTCCATCTTCTTATAATTTCATCTATTATCTAAAAAAAATATTCATGTTTTGCTCATACAAAATTTAGAGTTTAAACAATCATTTTATTCTTTTTATTATATGATCTTTAAAATGATACAGTTGAGTATTCTTGAAGTCTTGAATTTAGTTATAACATTTATTTAATATCAAAATTAGTGCAATATGTTAATTATCTTAAAAATATCAATATCTATCTCTCGAATCTCAAAAGATTTAAATTTAATATTAAAATATAATAGATTATTTATATGTTTGTTTTTGTTTAACTAAATCAGACAATTCTGCCATGAATTTATTTATTTTATTTAAAGAATTTTGAGCTATTGATTGATTTGAAAAAAAAAAAAAAAAGTTGGATCCATTGTTCTCAGTCACCTCGAGTGAAAAGAAAAAAAATGATGAGGCCAATTAGTCAAGGACAAATACCCGCGTCTTGAATGGAAATATTAGTCCATCGACGAAAAAGATTTCCATCACGCAAGCGTTTTCCTCGCTCATGCAGAGAACGAATCCCAAGCAAACCCATGCAACAATGCCCCTGTAGTTTCTATGGCCCAAAGTTAGAAGTCATGGTGGAAATATATTTAGAGATTGAGAAATATATTTAGAGATTGCAAAATATATTTTTAAGATTCTAGAGATTGTGAAATCTGTCTCTAAGATTCTTGAGATCACTAAATCTGTTTATTTCTAAATTTGTTTGTTTCCTCTTTAGGTTGTTTGTTTCCTCTATATATGTTCTTGAGGAAAACAAAATATTGTGAGGCACATAGACAATTCTTCTCAATAAAATCATCACCGCCGCCCGTGGATGTAGGCAATTTGCCGAACCACGTAAATTCCTTGTCTTCTGTGTGATTGCTTGTTTGATTTGTTCGTCTTCTCTCTCAAACCCTCAAACCTAGATCTATTTGGGGAGGTTTTCCGCAACAAATTGGTATCAGAGCCTAGGGTTTCTGAATCCTAGGGTTTCCCTTGGTGAGATCTAGAGGTTCTTTGATTAGATCTGAGGTTCCATTGCTCAGATCTAGGATTTCTTTGAGTGGATCTAGAATTATTTCAAATTCTAGGGTTTTGCTCATTCAAGAAAAAAAAAATTCAAAGATGGCGAGGGTTTCGAACACGAGGTTCGATGTTGAGAAGTTCGACGGAAAGATTAACTTCGGACTCTGGCAAGTCCAAGTTAAGGATGTCTTGATCCAACAAGGTCTTCACAAGGCGTTAGACGGGAAGGAGAAAAAGCCGAGTTCGATAAAGGATGATGATTGGGATGACTTTGACCTTCAAGCGTGCAGTACCATTCGTTTGTGTCTGGCAAAGGATATCTTACACAACGTATCGATGGAGAAGTCTGCGGCGGCAATCTGGTTGAAGCTGGAGAGTCTGTACATGACGAAGTCCTTGACTGGTCGTCTGTACTTGAAGAGACAACTCTATACACTGCGGATGAAGGAAGGTACGTCTATTGCAGAACATCTTAATTTATTTAGTAGACTAGTTTCTGAACTAGGAAAAATAGATGACAAGATGTCTGATGAAGATCAAGCTCTAATGCTCTTATGTTCTCTTCCTAATTCCCTTGAGCATCTTGTGACGACGTTGCTCTATGGGAAGGACACTATTGAATTGGAGACCGTCACGGCGGCGCTCTTATCGCATGAGATAAGAAAGAAGAATTCTGATAGTGACTCACAGGCGGATGGTTGTTTGTGAGAGGAAGAACGGATGAGAGGGAATCTGGAAGGAATAAATCCAGATCCAAGTCCAGGAAGCGGGAGATCAGGTGTTATAAGTGTCAGAAGAAAGGGCACATGAGAAAGAATTGTCCTGAATTAAATCGGGACAACAAGGGAAAAGCGATTGAGGAGGCTAGTGTAGCTGAATCTGGTTCTGATGATGCGGAGAACGTCTTGTCAGTTGTTTCTGAAACACAGTCCAAATATGCGTGGATCCTAGACTCGGGGTGCTCCTACCACATGTGTCCCAATCGGGACTGGTTCGTCTCTTACCAGGAGGTCGATGGTGGTTCTGTTTTGATGGGCAACAACATGGCCTGTAAAACAGTCGGCAGGGGTTCGATCAAGGTGAAGATGCATGATGGGGTCGTGAGAACATTGACAGAGGTGCGGCATGTTCCAGAGCTGAAGAAGAACCTTATTTCTTTTGGCACCTTGGACTCTAATGGGTATAAATTCTCAGCCTATGATGGAGTCCTGAAGGTGGTTCGTGGCGCCTTGGTGGTGATGAAAGCCAACCGGGTTGGCAACTTATATATTCTCTCGGGGAGTACTGTGACTGGTGGAGCTGCGGTGTCTACATCAAGCGACAGTGGCCTCTCGCTTACACAGTTGTGGCATATGCGCCTTGGGCATATGAGCGAGAGAGGGATGTCGGAGCTAAGCAAGCAAGGCTTGTTGAAGGGTGTGAAGGCTGGGAAAATTGACTTCTGTGAACATTGCGTCTTCGGCAAGCAATGTAGAGTCAAATTCAGCACATCAATTCACACGGCCAAGGGCACTCTAGATTACATCCATTCGGATGTATGGGGTCCATCGAAGGTTCCATCGAAAGGCGGAGCAAGGTACTTTGTCACTTTTATTGATGATTATTCTCGTTATGTATGGATTTATATGATGAAGGGTAAGGATGAGGTGTTTGAGATCTTCAAGAAGTGGAAGGCGTTGTTGGAAAATCAAACAGGAAGGAAGGTCAGGCGGTTGAGGACCGACAATGGTGGAGAATACACGTATGGACCTTTCTTGGAGTTTTGTAAGGTCAACGGTATCGCTAGACATTTCACGGTGAAGAACACACCCCAACAGAATGGAGTGGCAGAGCGGATGAATAGGACCCTACTTGAAAGGGCAAGATGCATGTTATCCAACGCAGGTTTGGGTAGAGAGCTTTGGGCTGAAGCGGTCAACACAGCATGCTATCTTGTGAATAGATCTCCATCGACAGCTATAGAGTGCAAGACTCCTATTGAGAAGTGGTCAGGGAAGCCTGCAGATTACAGTGCGTTGAGGGTCTTTGGATGTCCCTCTTACTTTCACATCAGAGAAAGTAAGATTGATCCAAGGGCAAAGAAGTCAATCTTCTTGGGCTACGCAGAGGGCGTTAAGGGATACCGACTATGGTGTCCTGAGGAACGCAAGCTCGTGATCAGCAGAGATGTTACATTCGACGAGTCTGCTTTACAAACTTCTAGTAAGCAGAGTAATTCTCTAGGAGGGATGATGGATGATGCTATTGAGGTTGAGTTGGAAACTCCCACAAGTCCGTCAGCGGAGATTGATGAAGAGGTTCAGGAACAGCAACAACCACAGCAGCAGTCCTTAGTGGAAGGCAGATCCAGAAGGACACACCGGGCACCGGTTCGATATGGGTTCGAGGACATGGTGGCATATGCACTAACCATCGATGGTGATGAACCGTCTTCATTCAGAGAAGCAGCAAAAGATTCCTTTTGCAGGGAATGGAAGACAGCCATGGAAGAGGAGATGGAGTCTCTTCACAAGAACCAGACTTGGGTACTTGCAGAACTACCCAAGGGGAAGCGAGCCATAGGGTGCAAATGGGTGTACAAGAAGAAGGAAGGCTCTCCAGAGTGTAGTGGCACAAGGTACAAGGCGCGGTTGGTAGCCAAGGGCTATGCTCAAAAGGAAGGGATAGACTACAATGAGGTATTTTCACCTGTTGTTAAACATACTTCCATCCGTGTTTTGTTAGGTATTGTAGTACAGTTTGACTTGGAGCTTGAGCAACTCGATGTCAAAACGGCGTTTCTACACGGTGATCTGGATGAGGAAATCTTCATGAGTCAGCCCGAGGGGTTTACAGTTGCTGGAAAGGAGAACCTAGTGTGCAAACTGAAGAAGTCATTGTACGGACTGAAGCAATCGCCAAGGCAGTGGTACAAGAGGTTTGACACGTTTATGATGAACCAAGGATACACGAAGAGCGAGTATGATAGCTGCGTCTACTTCAGGAGACTCGAGGTTGGTTCATTCATTTATTTGCTCTTATATGTTGATGATATGCTCATTGCTGCTTCGAGCATGGTAGAGATCAACAAGCTGAAGTCTCAACTCAGTCAGGAGTTTGAGATGAAGGATCTTGGTTCTGCAAGAAAGATCCTAGGGATGGAGATACATAGGGAGAGACAGAAAGGCCAGTTACGCTTAGCACAGAAGAGTTATCTTGATAAAGTTCTTTCAAGATACGGCATGCAAACTTCTAAGGCGGTAAGCACACCACTGGCTGCTCATTTTCGTCTCTCGGGTAGTATGTCTCCATCAACAGATGAGGAGCGTGAGTACATGACTCATGTTCCTTATGCGAGTGCCGTTGGTAGCCTGATGTATGCAATGGTATGCACTCGGCCCGATATTTCACAGGCAGTCAGTGTGGTGAGCAAATACATGGCGAATCCTGGAAAGGAGCATTGGCAGGCAGTGAAATGGATCATGAGGTATATTCGGGGTACCTTGGATGTAGGACTGGAGTTCCGCAGGACTAGTGGATTTCAAATCAGTGGATATGTTGATTCGGACTATGCAGGTGACTTGGACAAGCGACGGTCTATGACAGGATATGTGTTTACACTATCGGGAGGACCGGTGAGCTGGAGATCTATGTTACAGCCTACAGTTGCGCTTTCTACCACGGAGGCAGAGTATATGGCTGTGACAGAGGCGGTGAAGGAGGCTTTGTGGTTACGAGGTCTAGTTGGTGATTTGGGTATCTCTCAGGAGATTGTTGACGTCTACTGTGATAGTCAAAGTGCTATTCATTTAGCGAAAAACCCGGTACACCATGCCCGCACCAAGCACATTGACATACGATATCACTTTGTACGTGGAGTTATCGAAGATGGAGTTATTTCTTTGAAAAAGGTTAATACAAAGGATAATCCAGCTGATATGATGACTAAGGCGGTTCCAGGGGTCAAGTTCGAGCATTGCTTGAACTTGATCAATGTTCTACACGGATGAGCAGGCGGTGGCGGCGGTGATGCGGTGATGAGGAGATGATGTGAAAGAGGAAGCTGGGTATGACTTCGGAACTTAGTGCCAGGTGGAGATTTGTAGTTTCTATGGCCCAAAGTTAGAAGTCATGGTGGAAATATATTTAGAGATTGAGAAATATATTTAGAGATTGCAAAATATATTTCTAAGATTCTGGAGATTGTGAAATCTGTCTCTAAGATTCTTGAGATCACTAAATTTTTGTTTCTAAATTTGTTTGTTTCCTCTTTAGATTGTTTGTTTCCTCTATATATGTTCTTGAGGAAAACAAAATATTGTGAGGCACATATAGACAATTCTTCTCAATAAAATCATCACCGCCGCCCGTGGATGTAGGCAATTTGCCGAACCACGTAAATTCCTTGTCTTCTGTGTGATTGCTTGTTTAATTTGTTCGTCTTCTCTCTCAAACACTCAAGCCTAGATCTATTTAGGGAGATTTTCCGCAACAATGCCCCTATGTATATATTATCATACACGCATCATGAAATTCATCCCCAACAGAGCCCATCCATCAAACATGGAGACCAACAAACCCTCACTTCTATCCCTTCGCCTTTTCTTCCTCCAATCAATGGCCTTTGCTGGCGTATCAAACGCCGCGGGAGGCATCACAGTCTACTGGGGCGAAAACACGGCGGAGGGCACCCTAGCCGCCACGTGCGCAACCAACAGTTACGCATACGTCAACATCGCCTTCCTTAAACCCCTTCGACAACGGCCACACCCCGTCCCTCAACCTCGCCGGCCACTGTGACCCCAACTCCGGCACCTGCACCGGCCATTCCATGAACACCAACCCAAGCAACCTAACAAATGTAGCAGAGCTTTTTATGTCATCTGCCTGAAGCAGTACTCGGATCCAATGGCCAACTAGGCATCGGCAACAGGCCAGCCCAGCCAGTGAAAACTGGGCCCAAGCCCGGCCTGTGGGCCTGTTTTGCCAACATTCCCATGCCAGGCTGAGCCTGGGCCAAAAAACAGGCCCAAGTCTTACCCACATACCAGGGCCTGAAGTATACCTTATAAATGTCTTTGTTTAAAAATAAAACATGTACTCTAATGAATTGGATTGATGAATTTATGAAAAATTTAATTTTTTTTATTAAAGCATATATCTCGTTAATGTAAGAATATGACACAAACGAAGCATATGAGAGTAGAATTGTGGCTAGAAAAAAAACTGTATGTAATAGCACTTGTATGTATAAATCCATTTTGGGATTGATGCATTCAATCAAAATAATCGCCACGTTCCAAAATAGTGTATAAATTGTCAAACAAAGTATATATTCAATTATCTCAGTATATACTCTATAAAAAAATAAAAAATAACAAAATACAACTATTTATTTGTACTTTTATTTTTGGGTTATATAAATGAAAAATAAAGATGCAAGACCAGCATTTGAGTGCTTGTTTTTTACATTGATTGTTATATAGTTTAGAGAATCAGTTAGTTCAATAAACTAGTAGTCGTTTCTTAAAAAAATGTTAGTTCAAACGATGGGTATCCCTATATTTACATTTTAAGCTAAATTTAACATACCGAATTTAAGGACAAATTAAGCTGAATTAAAACCATGTCAAAGGTTCAACTGCCCGCTTCAGGTTAGTACTTTGGTCAACTATATTGTTGCCATGTTTGTTATAGCTTTAATTTACAAATGATAAGTTATTAGATTTTAAGTACTTATTTAATAAGCAGTAGATATGTTCATTGTAGTTTTTGAAAAACAGAGAAGAAGCAATAGTTGATGTTTGTTAAAATAAGCTGTAAAATAGTTTTTGTGGTTTAATTGTGAAAATACCCTTTAAAATGTAGAAGTTAAATTTAATTTTTGTTTGATAAAATAAAGTGACATTACTTATCAAATTAGTTTTATGAGTATTTCAAAAAAATTAATATAACATAATAAAAATTAAATTTTACTATAATAATTTACAAATATTACACTCAACAACTGTAATATATTTGACTGTTAGTGTCCAAAATAATTTTTTTACAATAATGTGGTCATTAATGAAAACAGTTAAGAATATAATGTCCAAAATAAATTTTTTTTTATAAACAATCTATAAGCTATAATATAAAAAGCACCAATTTAGGGATTTTAATTTTATAAAGTTATTTTTAACCTAAATAAGATCTAATAAGTTTTAAAAAAAATATAACAACTGCTTATTGTAAATTAAAAATCTATAATCTATAGTTATAGATTTTAATAAACATGTATTATGTAACCCTAAAACTAACAGTTATGCCATTTTAAGTTGTCACCACAGGTGTTTGTAAGCAAATTGTCAATTTCTTATCCTTTTGGTTTTATTAGTAGTCACAAGTCAAGCGAATGGAATTCCCCAAATCAAAACAAGGGCGGCGGATGACGAAGGATCAGATGACGCGGGGCTTCAACTGGTGAGCAGCAGCCGACACGTCTTTAATTCATTGGTTCATCAATCCACTCACCTCACCCTCCCGGTGAGCTTATGCCAAGTTACCTTCACCGTTGTTCACTGGTATCATTTTTATCTTAAAAGTTTCTATGTTTCACTTTCCATCCATGTACGAAATATAAAAATTGATCTAAATTAAAAATAGTTAAGAGTTTAAAATTTGTTTTATTCTGTTTCTATGAATTTTTAAATGATGCGATTAGGAATTCAAGATGTCTTAATTTTAATTCTTTCATATCACTCATGTCTCACGTGCTTATTCAAATTAATGCGTCTTGCATGCCATTTATTTTAAAAGTATATATATATATATATATATATATATATATATATATATATCATTCCAAAATCCAAATATTTTGAATTCAAATATTGATATTTTTGTTCAAATGATTAATAATAGAATACGAATATTAAAGTATTCAATTTGTAATTGATCTATTTTTCAAACAAGATTATTTTTCAATTGTTCATGATATTCATCCATTATATCAAACTCAATCCACCTTAAATACAAAGAATGGATTATTTCTTTGTATTTATTTTGTTTCGACTAAATACAAAGACGGTTCATAGCCTCCTCCTTCCTCCAGACCGCTGACTCCTCTGTCTCTCAACCATTAATAATCTCCCCACCCATTCCATTGCTAACTCCGTAGTTTCATATGTGCATTATAAACTCTCACTCACCACATTCATTTGGTTATTCAGTATTTTTTTTACTCTAACCTATCCTCATTAATCACTTATGATCTATGTTGAGCCCATTGATCCATAGATTCACATCAACTTCTGAAATGGTGAAGTTTTTTTGTTTTATGCATTTGATATATATATTTGATAAAATGTCTGTACCAACTGTTTATTTGGTCATTATGCATATGGGTAATTTATACATTTTATAATCCTTCAAATTGGTGTTGGACCTGAAAAAACTGACCTCTACAATGAGTGAAAACTGAATACAATGCACTGAAAGCAGGGTACATTGCATACTGGAACTGGAACACAAAAGGGGTGGCGAAACCTGACCAAATTCAAAACTCGCCAAAAACAACTCAATTTCCACTAGACACACAACTCAATCAACACCCACATAAAAACCCATCACCAAAACCCTGGTCTTTGAGCGCGTCCTCCCTCCACTCACGGTGGAACTTCTGCAGGAGCAGCGTCAGCAGCCTCTGAAGCTTCGGCGACACTTCTTGCAGGAACAACTTCTGAATCTCGTCCTTGTCGTGATTCCCCATACACACAATTCTGTATCACCATTTGAAGGCACACCAGAAGCTACAATTCCAAACACCACCACAGTAGATGAACGACGGTAGGTGCTCCCACAGCAAAGGTCGGGGATGATCGGACTGAATTGAAGAGCGGAAGGCATCGGGCGATGAACGACGGCAGCCGTCGGGGACGAACAGCGGGGGCGTTGGGTAGGGGGAACCAAATGAAAGGGGATGTAGGGGTGGTTAGTGTCAAGTATTGTTTTACAGGAGGGCATAAATGTAAATTTAGATGTTCGGTTAAGACGGAAGGGTTGATTTGCATTTTGGTTATGTTAAAAATAAAATAAAAAAAAATCTAAATGATCCATTCTTTTTAAAGTAAAAAAAATGACCTACGTACCTAGAGCGAAAGAAAAAAATGAAGCAGCCAATTAGTCAAGGTCAACTACCTGTCGTGACTGGAAACGTTGATCCATCGATCGAACAAGACTTCCATCACGCGCGCGGTTTCTTCGCACCCAAGCAAACACAACAATGCCACTATATATATATATATAAACATATAATCATACACGCATCATGAAATTCATCCCCAGCAGAGCCCATACTTCAAACATGGAGACCAACAAACCCTCACTCCTATCCCTTCCCCTTCTCTTCCTCTTATCAATGGCCTTCGTCGGCATATCAAACGCCGCGGGAGGCATCGCAGTCTACTGGGGCCAAAACACGGCGGAGGGCACCCTAGCCGCCACGTGCGCAACCAACAATTACAAGTACGTCAACATCGCCTTTCTCAACACCTTCGGCAACGGCCAGAAACCCTCCCTCAACCTCGCCGGCCACTGCAACCCCAACTCCGGGACCTGCACCAGCCTTAGCGCCGACATCCGCTCGTGCCAAAGTAGCGGCATCAAAGTCATGCTCTCCCTCGGCGGCCAAATCGGGACTTACTCCCTCTCCTCCTCCGACGACGCCACCCAACTCGCGAACTACCTCTGGAACAACTTCCTCGGCGGCTCCTCGTCGAGCCGTCCGTTTGGGGACGCCGTTTTGGACGGCATCGACTTCGACATCGAGATCGGAGGCTCCGCCCATTACGACGACCTTGCCCGGAGTCTGCGCAACCACGGCCAGGTGTCCCTCTCGGCGGCGCCGCAGTGTATCTACCCCGACCAGTCTCTGAACACGGCGCTCTCGACGGGACTCTTCGATTATGTGTGGATCCAATTTTACAACAACCCGAGTTGTGATTATAGAAGCGGCGTGAATGGTATTGTGAGCAGTTGGAACAAGTTTACGTCGGGCGTGACGGCTACAAAGTTCTTTGTGGGCGTGCCCGCGGCGACGGACGCGAATGGGTACGTGCCACCGAACGTGTTGACGTCTCAGGTGATCCCGGCCGTGAATGGGTCGCCGAAGTACGGGGGGATCATGATTTGGCAAAGGTACACCGATGGCCAAACTGGGTACAGCACGAGCGTCAAGGGTAGCGTTTGAGTGATCAACACTGTATGGATTAAATAGTGAGCATGGATTAATGTATGGACTAAATAAAATGGCAGACTATCTGTGTATTGTCTGCCGAGATGCTTCTATGTTGTTCTTTTGGTTTAGATTGCAACATCTATAATTGAATAACTTAATGACCACAAAAAGTTTGATCGTTTTCCTGCTGTTCCTTTTGCCGCGCGTCACGGGCATATATTGACATCTTTTGTAATGTTGTGTTTTGTTGTCTAATAAATATATATAATTTTACAAATAAAATAAATTAAATACAATAATTATGATTTTTTTTTTTCCAATATTTAGAAGAGAAAACCTTTGACCTCTCTTCCCTTACACAACGTGGATTGAGTCTAGTGGGATATGATAGTCCCTAGTTGGTTTTTGTTGTGGGCATTGAGGCTTGTTGTTGTACCAATATTCCATGATGGATGTATTCTTACCAAAATTATAGATATTGAAAATCCATCCATTGTTCAGTCCCTCCAATTAATTAATCCCTTCCCAAAAAGAGACAAAAACACACGAAAGGGAGAGAGGAAAAAAAAACACCAAAATAAGAAATCCCTTGGGCATGGCTTAGCAAAACAAATTTAAGTTTTTTAAGAGTAAATTATTCTAATTTTAAAGGACAAAAAGTCCCTAAATTTGGTATTTATTCATATTTGTCAAACTAAGACAAAAATAGAGATAAACCCTTGGGCATGGCTTAACAAAAAAAATTTAAGTTTTTTAAGAATAAATTATTCTAATTTTAAGGGACAAAAAGTCCCTAAATTTGGTATTTATTCATATTTGTCAAACTAAAACAATAATAGAGATAAATGTTATTTTTTGTGGAACAAAAAATCCACATTTTAATTTTAAAATCGGGATTCCATTATTTTGTTATATCAAATGGAATAAATTGTTTTTTTCTATTTATTCTCACACTTATGGCTTATCCTAGTACTTAACCTCTTACGAAATCAGCCCTAAATGCCTACTCGCCTTTTGATGTATCAAATACTAAACATTGTTTTAATTTCCTCAAATTATAAGGTTATTTTTTAAAAAAGAACTAGTGATTAAAAAATATAAAAATATTGAATTTTAGTAATGAAGCATAAACATTTAAACACGTTACATTCATACATCCTAGAGAAAATATAACATCAAATTTATTCTGTGATTCTCATTGGATCTACTCTATTCGATATTTCATATTTGCAACAAATAATGAGTCATATGAAACAATTATCAATAATATGAAAAATAAATATCATGTTATCATATTTTATATATTTGAAAAAATAATATATCAAAATTAATAAGAAGAAAAAAATCAATAAAAAAATTAAATAACATTATTTAAACTCTGACAAAATAAAAAAGATCAGAGATAAGCCCATATAATCGTGGGGCCATGCAGGGAGGAGAGTTGGACACGTCTCGTGTGTGTGTGTGTGTGTGTCGGGGGTGGACAAGATAAGGAATTAAAAAACATTGATTACTTTAGTTTAAATGATAAAATTGGTCACAGGACTAATGGGCGCAGCTGCCCTAACGGGTCTAAGCTACCTTTATCCTTTTTTATTAACCATCACACTCAAAACTCTCTCTTTTGATCTCTATCGTAACCAAGTAAATTTATAGAGTCTTTCTTCTTGTAAATTTATAAAGATATTCAATTGTTAGCTAATTGATTAGCTGTCCTTTCTAAATGATTTTTTTTTTTGAGAAATTTTTGAAAATAACCCTAAAAAAAAAAGAATATCACTTTTGCTCCCAAGAACAGTTTATTTGCAAAACTGACCCTGGAATAGGTTTGACCTTAGTCAGCGTGTCAACGTGGCGCGCTTATACTGCCACAGCAGAGAAGCGATTCAAAATCACGTCTCTGCTGTTTCACCCCGCGCGCACGCTGACCCACGGGGAGCGCGCGCGGGGTTATGCATGTCTCCCCCATAGGGGGAGACGTGGTTGTGACACATGCATAACCCCTATGCGCGTAGCGCGGGTCAACGCGCAGGCGCGAAGGAGGGGGGGGGGAGTGATCATTTTTTTTTAAATTTAATTTTTATAAAATTAATCAAATAACACAGTGGAAAGATAAGGAAAATAATAATAATCAATCATTTATAAAATTTAATTTTTCAAAGTAATGTTTGGTTAGAGATAATATAGGAAAGATAGGGCTAACTTTGATTTAAAATTAAAATTAAGTTTAAAATTTTAAATTCAAATAAAATTAATATTTAATATTCAAATAATATTTAAAATTTAATTTTATAAATATAAAAAAATCAACAAGAGGAAATAACAATTTATAAAATTTAATTTTATAAGATAATAGTTTATATAAAAACAAAATAAAAAGAGGAAACAATAATATTTCAAATTTAATTTTCCAAAGCAACCATTTATATATATTTGCATGTAATTTTTTTTAATAAATGATAGTTTTATAAAATTAAATTTTAAATATTATCTAAATTTTAAATCTGATTCGAATTATAAAATTTAAGCTCGATCTTAATTTTTAAATCAAAATTAGGTCTTATCTTACTTAAATTATTTGTGATCAAATATTATTTTGAAAGAAAAACAAATTATGATGAGTATTATTTATATTTCAGAATAGATCATCTGCTTTTTTTTTTATATATTTGTTTACATATTTAATTATTTTATTAACTTTTTCAACATCTAGTGGGATCTATATATTATATCTCGATAAAATAATATATTGAATTAAAAGTGTAAATATTCTTAAAAAAAAAAATAATCACCCCTGCGCGCTGACCCGCGCTGCGTGAGCGGGGGTTTATGCATGTCTCCCAGCATGCCCCACGTGATGCGTTGACCGAGTCAAAACAGTTTTATCAATAAACTAATGATCTTGAGGTCAAAAATGAAAAAAAAATTTCAAGGTTATTTTTTAATTTTTTAATTTTTTTATATCACGACCATATGATATTTTGGTAAATCGAATATAAGACATAGGTCCCGCATTTATCATCTATAGATCTCATCAAACAAGATGTATGACATGACCGCTGCCGAATAACGACGACGACCGAGACCAAGACCGTGACCGAGACCCAAGTCTTCAAGTTGTTGTCGTCTCTCCTCACCTTTCGAGGTTATGCCATGTTATCTTCACGATCATTCGCCAGCCAGCATTATTTAAGCAACCACAGAAATTTCTACCGTTCCATGTGCACTCCTCCCTGGATTGTAACCTCTTATCTTGAAGTCACCGAGAGTGTGAAAATTGAGGTTGGAATTTTCCATGCAAGTCACATTCATGCCCGTCGTGCACGCTTGGAAATTTCTCTCCTTTTCAATCACAACGCGGTTTCCTCACCAATGATGCAGTTATATATGCCAGTTATGCAACGGCTATATATAAGTAGCTAGGGTCTCCATGTACTACATTCATTCGATCCTCAACAGAGCCTATATGGAGACCAAGAGATCCTCACTTGAGTCCCTTCCCCTTCTCTTCCTCCTAGCACTGGCACTCGCCAGTGTGTCCGACGCTGGCGGAGGAATCGCAACCTACTGGGGCCAAAACGGCGGGGAGGGCCGTCTCTACGAAGCGTGCGCCACGGGAAACTACGCATACGTAAACATCGCCTTCCTCAACGTCTTCGGCAGCGGGAGGACACCGTCGCTCGACCTCTCCGGTCACTGCACCCCCTCCGCCGGCACTTGCACGGGGATCAGCCGCGGCATCCGCGGGTGCCAAAGCATGGACGTCAAGGTCATGCTCTCCCTCGGCGGCACCATTGGACAGTACTCCCTCTCCTCCTCCGACGATGCCAGGCAACTCGCGGACTACCTGTGGAACAACTACCTGGGCGGGTCGTCGCCGAACCGTCCGTTGGGGCCCGCCGTGCTTGACGGCATCGACTTCGATATCGAGAGGCCGTATCACTCCGCTCACTACGACGACCTCGCGCGGTTTCTATCGGCGTATAGCCAAAGAGGGCGGAAGGTGTACTTGTCGGCGGCGCCGCAGTGTATCTACCCTGACCTGTCGCTGGGACCGGCGCTGGCGACGGGACTCTTCGACTACGTGTGGGTCCAGTTTTACAACAACCAGCCATGCCAATACAACGGCGGTAGCATTGGCAACCTTGTGAGTAGTTGGAACCGGTGGACATCGAGTGTAAAAGCGGGGAAGATCTTTTTGGGTGTGCCCGCAAAGAGAAGAGCTGCGCCGAGAGGAGGGTACATCCCGAAGGGCGTGCTGACGTCTCAGGTGCTCCCGGCGGTGAAGGGGTCTCCGATGTACGGAGGGATCATGGTTTGGGACAGGTACAACGACCTTCTTAACCAGTACAGCTCCGCAGTAAAAGGAAGCGTTTGAATCACGGCGTTTTAATTGAATAAATTATAAGACGGCTGGCAGGCGCGCGTCTTGTGTTTCGTTTGCTGGCTATATATGCTTTAGTATTACCAAAACTGTATTACATCACGTGCTAATTAAATAAATCTCATTCGTCGTCTCTTTCAAGTTGGCTTGGTGTTGTTTATGGTGGATGGTTATGTTACATCACGGAAGACCATATAAAAAAATCTTATATAAATGAATTGACGACGCTCACCAAAGAAGATGAGCGCCCCGCGTGTATGTCGAGAATATTTGAATAGCAACAGCGGCGTTCATCTCCCAGTGGGGGTCGGGGCAGAGCCGGCGCACGGACGATATCTTTCCGTGGAGGACGGGTTATTATTATGGTGTAATCTCGTATCGGGCATAGGTGGTTCAAATGGCACGGTAGACACCCCGTTTACGTGTGCCATTTTCACTTTTGTATTTGGTTTGGATTTGATTTTATGTTCGTGTCCTAGTTAATCGGTCTCCTTCATCTCCAATTCAGTGTTGTAATCACCCTTTTAACAATAGAAGTGACGGTAACAATTACTACTCTATTTTTTTTTTTAAATAAAAATGATCCAATGTATCATAGGATTTTATTAAAATTATTCACGTGCTTGTGATCGTTTGATGATTTTATTATTTTGAGATATGTAATTTAATTGAATTCTAAAAATTAAATAAAAATAATTTAATTGAATTTTAATTTTCATTTTAAAATTTAATTAAATCATAATTTCAATTTTAAATCTTACATAATTTCTTTGACACGATATCTATCTTAAAATGAGAAAGAAGATCCCATCATGGTTGTCCAATGCATGCACGTGGGAGCTAATGTGGACCCATGCATTCTTTATTCAACGCACGTTGAAGGTAGTAGGCCTATGATAAATTAATTAAGAAAAAAACAATCCATAGAAGACACAAGACAATGGCATCATAATTTTGGATCATTGCATAAGTGTTTACGTGCTTCAAGCAAAACCTAACAACACCATAAAGCCTTATATAATGACGGTACATCTCCATTAAAGCTGGACAACGTACAAATCCTTTATTAAGCCTTTCAAGACTTTTGCAAACATCAAAGATTTTGTAGTGAAATAGCTGGGCACCGCATCCAACTCTCCTCATCTCCTCCTCCTCGAATTTGGATTGTGCTTTAATCAATCAAACGGTTATAAATTTATCAAATAAATGGATTCATTCATCACACATGGATCCATTCATGATTTGATATATTTAAAATTGTTTGATTTTCATTACGATGATGTGGCCATCCCATAATAAAAATCAAGTATGATCCAAACATGAAAAAACAAACATAAGATCCTAACCCTCCTTCTCTCCCTCTTCTTCCAATCAGTTTTCTTGTGTGACACCATGCCATGCAAACACTTCGTGCTATACTATCATGACGTCTGGCTCAACGGAATTTGTAAACATGACTGGTTTTATATTTTCATAGCGCCTTCTGAAATTGTCAATCCAAATTTCCATGTCCCATGTCATCAGGCAAAATATTAACTAACCTAATATTCTATAAAAAAAAAAATTGACTCCAATGAAAAACGACAACTCACGTGTTTAAAAATGATTATAAACACATTTTACAGTGATGATAGAATGACACGTAATCTTTTCATTGGTTAAAAATAAGATTGATGAAAATAGTGGCAAATTGGGTCATTCGATTGACACTAATATGGCGAAAGAATGTCAGTGGACCAAATAGTGATATGTGAAAGCTCTGAAATACAAGCAAGAGTGTGACCCACAAATACAGGTGCTGTTATAGCTTTTTGACTGTTTGATTTGTTTATTCGTACATGGGGGCTGTACAACAAAAGACAAACAGATCCCAATATTAAAAAAACACAACAGAGGAGCCGGAGCCGGACTCGACGGAAATAAAATGTCGGTTTAACAAATGTTTTTCAAACTCACTTGTATTGCATAGGTGTTCGTATTCCATTGGATACTGATCGAACTCATAATTTTGGGACCTGATAGGATCCCGACCCTTTTTATTTTCATGCATGCAAGAAGATCGGACTCTTTTATGCATTATTATAGGCATATTTTCATTTTCTTCTCCACATCCTCACGTAGAAATTTGTGCAACAAATATAGAATTAACCCGTTTGACCCAGGATACCTGTCATCCGGTTCTATTATTATAATAAACAGAAACACTTGCATACATATTATTTATATCATGCGCGTATGTAAATCAAACTCATCTATATAGCTAGCGCGCCTTTCCCATGCAGACATGAAGGTTCAATAGCACTCGTAGAGCTTGACATCCATCTGCAGCAGGACATAATCAAGCCCCTCAACCACCTCGGTCCGAATCGTCGCCACCCCACGAGCCATGAAGAAATCGCCGGTGCCGCCCAAGACAGACAGGTCCCGAGTCTCGTTGGCAATCAAGTCCGCACCCATGATGTTCAAGGTCCCTTTGTGTTTGGTCGAATTGAATATGATGGTGTAGGCAAACCAGGCATTGTAAGTGGTCTTCATGTCGAAGAAAAAGAACCCCTGCGCGCGGGCCACCGGCGGGGAAAGGAGGTTTTGGTCCCTTGTCATGGGGTCATCGAACACGATGAGCTGGCCGAAAAAATAGTCCCCGAGGGCGGTGGCGTTGGTGGCGGTGGCGGCGGTGGCGTTGGCGATGTTGGTTCCGTTGAACATCACGTTGTGGTAGTAGAGCACGAAGCGTTTGCATGGGGCGGTGTCACGCGAGAGCTTCTTGTGGGAGAAGCCCATATGGAATAAGAGGGAGAGGAGGAGGAGGAGAAGAGTTGGATGGGGTGCCTTCTTCACTGCAAAACCTTTCATTTTTGCAGAGGTACGGTCTTGAAAGGTTTAGCAAAGGATTTATAAGCTGTCCAGCTAGCTTTAATGGAGATGTAGCGTGATCGTATAAGGTTTATATAAGGTTTGATTGAAGCACGTGAATACTAATGCAATGAGCCTTGTCCAGTGACTTCTTCGGATTGTTTATTGTAGCTTGTAGATCGACATATTTGTTGTAACTGTTTAAAAACAGTAAATAAGTAGTAGTGGATGTTTTTTTTAATAAGTTATAAAACAATTTTTTTATTGTACAATTGTCACAAATACTCTTAAACTGTAGAAGTAAAAAATTGATTTATGTTTGATAAAGAAGTTGATTTTTACATATAAAATTAATTTTATAAATATTTAAAAGAAAATCAAATTAACATAAATAATATTTCAAAATCACTACAATATTTTTCAAATATTACAATATAGAATTTTAATAAATCAAATGAAAAATGGAATTATAAAAAAAAATTGATAATGTATTTTTTATAATAGTAAAAAAATTGAGAAAATGAAAGGTGGTTTAATGATTTTTAGTGTGATAGTAAAAAAAATAGATGCACATATTATTAGTAAAAATGATTAAGGGCACGAGTGTCCAAAAGAGAAAAATTTAATGCATTTTATAAGCTATAATCTCAAAAGCATTATTTTCCCAGCTTATAAATTATGACTTTTTAAAGTTGTTTTTAACTTAAATAAATTTCAATAAATTTAAACAAACATGCAACAACTGCTTATTTTAAACTAAAAGGTATAATCTGCAGCTTATAAGTTTTACTGAATATGTACTATATAAGGTTTAATTGAAGCACATGAATACTAATGCAATGAGCCAAAATTGTCTTTGTCGAGTGTCTTCTTGGGATTGTTTTGCTCGTAATTAATCATCGTAATTAATCACTACTGGCTTCTTCACTGCAAAACCTAGCTTTCATTTTTGCTTGAAAGATTTAACAAAGGATTTGTTTTGGATCGATATATAAGGGTTGGTGCATAATTTATTAGGTTTTCCATGCAGCACGAGGAATTAAGGACGGTGACGCATGAGGAATGACTGTGGCGTGGTGCATATGTTATGCATTTAGGGATTATTGCATACACGTGATACCAGGTGCAAAACCAACATTTTATATGGGGGGGGGGGGGGGAGGAATAGCACAAATTCAAAATCTTCCAATAATCCACTCTCAATTCTGATTAAGACACAAGTCACACAAACCGACAACACCACTCATAAATCTGAACATTAAAAGTCACACATATTAAAATTTTAAAATATATATAGTATAAAGAATAAATAAAGAAATTTGATGAACAATAAAAAAAAAGTATCGACAACACCACATCATTTTTGTTTTAAACATCATAACCCCCCACACATGCTCCTTTATGAGGTTGGGAGATAGTCAGAGAGAGACATCATAAACCCTAGATTTTTCCCTCACGTTGCTGAATATACCAATCTAATCTAACCTGGTCGGTTAGTCCGCCTCGTGGCCCTCGTCGTCGCCTGATCCCTGTCAGCGTAGGCTCGCAACAAAAATAGTGGGAGGAAGGAGAAGATCTAAACCTTTTTTTTTTTTTTAATTATGTGGAATGATTAATGGTTGATACTTGGGTCTTTGGGCATGGTTTTTGTGGGATGAGTTGATTGTTAAGGAGGAAGTGATCCAATGCATAACAAACAACTTGTTTGTATTTTTTTTTAATTATATTCAATGCATAATTAATGGTTGGAGGTTAATAACTTTATCAATTGAATAAGTGGGGGTGGGGGTGGGGTTGGTTTACCATGTTAGAGACGTGTTAGATGAAAAAAATATCTCATTGAATATGTATATATTGAATATGAATTTTCTGTATTGTGTGGTTGGAGTATTTTTTTTATCATGTGTCAGAGCATTTGACTATGTTGAATTTTTGTAGTGAACTTGAAATTGATGTATGAAAGTTTTTCCTTTTTTTTTTGTTGATGATCTATAAATGTGTTTATAGTGCAAAATTTTGTAATTGATTATAAGGGTGAAGGAAAGTTGGGCATGTGTTGAATATCAAAATTTTAATTTGTCATTGAAATGGAAATATTGCATTCTGTTGAGCATAATTTGTTCTTATTCGATTTTAACAATGAATGAATTAAACTACAACATTCATAAAACGAACTGACCATTGAATGAATTGAAATGCAATACTCATGAAATGAACTGAACATTGAACTGAACTATTAATAAATCGAAATGGATACTCATGCATTGAACTGAATAAGACAAGTCCAAGATATGACCAGAATTTTATACAACCCTAATTACATCAAAATATTTTATACAACTATATTTACAACAAAATATTTTTAACAACTCTAATTACAATAAAACATTCTAATTACAACCATATGAGAAACTAATAAGACTAGTCCAAGGTGCAACTAGAATTTTATATATACGACTCTAATTACAACAAAATATTTTTATGTGCTCAACAATCCAGATGACTTGACTGAGATTCAAACCGCACATCTTTGAATAATAATTCACATATATGAATCAAAGAACATCCTCACCTCCCCCAAACACTATAAACCCTAATTAATCCTTTAAATGAAGATAGAGTGAGAGGGTGAAGGAAACTCTAATATGGAATACTCACCAATACCACCCATTTTGAAGAGAGAGAAAAGTTATTGAATGTTTGAGAAGGAGAGGGAGAGGATGAATAAATATATATTGAGAGAGAAGAAAATAAATCAAGAAGAAAGAAAAAAAATGTGGCTATAATATTCCATAAAAAATATTGATTAACTTCCCAAGCGGCCTATATAGGGAATATGGTTGATTAAACTAATATTCCTTAAAAAAATTTGACTCCAATAAAAAATGATAATTACTCACTCATTTAAAAATGATCGTAAGTACATTTCCCAATCATAATAGAATGACAAGTAATCTTCTTATTGGTTAAAATTAAGATTGATTAGAATAGAGTCACAAATTGAGTTCATTGGATCAACAACACTAATATCATTAACGAACTAATTACAACACTAAACATATCAGAAGAAATAAGGAATGGTCAATTTAAAGAAAGTATCTACCTTCAAAACTGAGGTCACCTGCATGTCAACAAAAGCTGGGGGTAATCGCTGAGAACAGGTAGATGTGGAATAATATTTTAATTCATCATGAAACACAATAAACAAGTTGGTAGGGCACAAGTGGATGTCTCGAAATCCACCCACATCAAGGTAATTCCCCTGCAGACTTATTGGCTGCCCTTCAGTCCACCAGAGGAGAAATAAAAATAAAATCTGAGCAGTTATGGCATGAACTATATATCAGATGCATTAGAACATGGACAAGCAGATGAATACAAGAATGAGGTAGTCCTCTGTTTTTCTGGTGCTCATTTGCTGCCGCTTATGGGTGGAGTGGGCTTTGGATTGAGGAGGTCTATCTGGTAATCTCAACAATCTTTCTAGCCTTTTATTCATTTTTGTTAAGGCTTGTGTATTTGTAAATCAATAGTTTACAAAGCAATACATAATTTTGATTACCCATAAAAAAAAATTAAAAAAAAAAGAAGTATGCCGGTATGATGTAGAAGTCCAGAGCATACTATGTTAAATGGAAGTCCCAAAATTTGGAAACCTCAACACATCATGAAACACGTACAATTAATCCTTGTCATTTGTATCCTACCAAAAAAAAAAAAAAAAACAACTTGTCCCACTTGAGATGCAAATACACGAGGTTCATTGATACGCTTAATTATTTTTTTGAATTCACAGGTGTGCATCCATACTCGATCATCATGTTTGATGCCTCTATCTCGACCTCTGAAAGATATATCATACCATAGACCTATAAATAATGTTTTTCAATGATTTCCTCCAAGACGCCAAAACAGTCAATGTCATCAACAATCGGATTTCTGCCTCTAACAAATGAATAGCTTTGTGTGAAGGCTGTTACCACCACTCCACTGTTTTGAGTTGTTTTTTCTAATCCACGCTATTTGGTGTGAAATCTAAAACCATTGGTAGCATATCCACTAAATCTCTTAGCATATACATAAAAGATTTGAAAAGATTGAAGCTATGTTAAAAAAAATATCAAATTATTTGAATCACAAATTTTTCAAAATCACCCTAATAAGTAGCATCTCAATCCAATTAGGCATTAATTTCAGGTAAAGTTTTTTTTTTAGTGATATTGCAGTTTTAAAACATCTTGTTTGAGAAATTTAGCAATAAAGTTGCATGAAACTATTTCATTTGAACCGTAGCAATATGTTAACTATAGAGGCAGTCAGGGGCTGTGCCACATTATAAATGGTGGGGTCAATTGGCCTCATCACATTTAAAAAATAAACCCAAAATACAACCATCACACTTTCAAATCATGACAACCTAGTCCACCAGTAACCCCATCAGCCCACCAATTGATCCTGTCTGGCCCAAATTTTATACTTAAAACCCTTGTTATTGTGTTACCATCGAAGACAATTATAAAAGTTTATATATTGAAAATATTTTATTTCATTTATTTGATGGTTTATTTTTTATTAATGTAAGTTGTTTTATTTTCAAAAGAAAAGTTTATATTTTTTAAAAATACATGGTTATAATAGAATTTTTGAATATTTTGTGAAATTTAATTTTTAAATGACTCCATCTATAAAAATTCATAAAACCACCACCGGAGGCGATTGCAAAAACAAGAGTCATATAAAATGTCCCTATTTTTCATTTTTCTTGTAGTGTTTCAAGGCAAGTAAAAATGAACTTTTAACCTACAAAAAATGAACTTTTGAAAAAACATGTATAGTTGTATAGTGTGAATAAATTGTAACAGTTATTAAAACCATAAATCACAAAAAAAGTAGCAATAAATCATTTACACTACAAGAAATTTGGCTTATGGTGGTGGTTTTTTTTACTAAGGTTTTATGAACCGTGGGTATATGTATGATATAACTACGGTTTTAAGAAAACCGTAACATTATTTTTTAAAGTTTCAAAATAATTCATTTTATAGGAGAGAACTGTAGCCACATAAATAAATTAGATGGGAGCAAAATCTATGGGATTGTGGTGCTATGTATGTCTGCGGCTTTTTTAGAAACCTTGGTAATACAACTTATTGAATGATGCTTTTTATGTAAATTGCAAAATTAAAATAATTAATGCTAAGGAATTTTTAAAAATTGCCACAAAATAACCATATATGGCTACCACTCATCTTCTCCATTGCAAATTTTTCTTCTCATTCAAAAAATAGGTAATCACCATAAAGCTCCAGAAGTCTTTTTTCAACTCCATCTATCACCCTCATTCCCCATCTTCTCCACATCACTCCGTTAAGAATGATCAAGCAGGCTCGGATCACATCCCCTTTGAACCAACAAAACCAGTGAGGATCTCTGTATTTATTTCTTATGAAAATTTTTTACTTTCACGATTTCTTATGAAGTAGAATATGTTTTTTGTATTTTTTTGTTTGGTTATGTTGTTCTTGAATGTAGAATGTTTTTGTTCATTTGTAACCGATTATAAATAAATCTGATTTTTAAAATTATTATTTCAGGCAAAAATAAATGATTATGTTGTTGATATGGGAGAAGCAAATGATGAGAATCATCCAGATATGTTGATTGAAGCTAAACAGATGATAATGGAGATATTCAGAGAGATGGAAGATGATGAGCACAAGGATCAACAAATGCAATAAAAAAAAATTGAAGGACCAAGAAGAGCAAAAGACGTAGGAAAAAATGCAAGAGATACAAGAATAATAGTCCCTTTTTAGAAATTTTATGTTAATTTTTTGTTTTAAATGGTGATCTTTAACTTTTGTTATATAATTTCATTTCTATATAAATCAAGATTTTGTCTAGTTTTAGACTTTTGTTATATATATATATAGAGTTCAATTTTCTTGTACTGCAACACTGTTTAGAAATACAAATTTGGATTTTATAATATTTTGTGCTTCTTTTAATTAATCTGTCTTTATAATTAACAAAAAAAAAAACAAATATTTAGGAGAATTTGACGGGCGTACACACAGGCAGAAAAAGGGAAAAATTAATTGGCTAGGAATACTTTTAGCTGCGGTTAGTGAAATCGTCCCCCATAAAAACCGTCGCTATAAAAATAAAGACCATCGCCAAAACTTAATAAGACAGTACATGTAAAGGCGGGTTACTAACCGCTGGAATTAGTTATGGCTGCGGTTTTACTTATGTGATGACAGTTTATAACCACAGCTATAAGGCCATTTTCTTGTAGTGTTAATTCTCATTTATCTTTGTATAGCTAATTTAATTATGCTCAATTAAATTATAGGTGAACTTGGCTAATACAAATTGAATTGAAACAGACATGATGCCGAAGAGTACCAATAAAAAAAAAAAAGAGAGGAATCAAGATGAATCGTTATACGAGTGCTGCCACACTCAGTTTTATTCTCAGTCCAAAACACAGACTTTATATACCTCGTTACAGATTTAATTAAGTATATAACTCGTTAGATGGTGTATATATCTAATTGATTTTTTTCTTACATTTGTTAAAAATGAATTCATTTAATTTGAAATGGAGCGATATATACTTTTTATCAAAGCATATATTTCTCATAAGATAATGTTTACTATTTAAAAATAAATAAAAACATGTGAGATCTGAGTTTTTGGTTATAAATATGATTGAGTGTATCTTTTTCCTTTTATTATATCACTGGTGGGCTACATTAATTATGCATTTTATGGTACATCATCTGCGTTGTATTTATCAATTTGGAGTGGTGTTTAACTTCTATACCTTCTTCAAAAGCTTAGATTATTGTTGGTGTGTTGTACACATTTTTATTAGCTCCTCTAATTTCAACTTCAACCTATAGGCGTCTAATCAACCATCCATGTAATAGTTCTTCATCCACTGTCATTATTAAAAATTGCACCTTTAGCCTCGAATATTAGCATCACATATATTCCTGTTAATTATCCCGAAAATTATTTTAATCCGTATGCAAACCCTGTCCGCCTTGTTCTACTATTTAGAATTCCTGAACTGAAAAGGACAGCGTATCCTATTTGTCTGTCCGCGAAAGTCAAGGCAAAAAGTCAAAAAAAAAAAAAAAGGTGACGAAGGAGTGTAAACGTGGACGCTACTTGTTGCCACTTCTCACCTTGTCTTGCAAATGAAGCAAGATTTTGAACTCCCGGTAACAATAAGATCCCTCCACCTTAATCCGAGAACTGCAACTACACAAATTATTAACAGTGCGGGTAACTGTGGCTTAAAGACACCGGGAAATAGGACAACCACGCGGAAGACTTTATCAATCACACCAGAGACGACTTCGTTTCGCTATGAAAGGTAGTTCTACTTTACAAGTTAAACCTCTCCTCATGCACACTATTTATAATTATCAAACCATAATACAAAACCACATCTCTTCTCATCCATGGAGACCAAGAAAACCACCTCTTACATGGAGTCCCTTCCTCTTCTTTTCATGCTAGTAATCACACTCGTAACTCAAACGGACGCCGGAGGGATCGCGGTCTATTGGGGCCAAGACGGCAGGGAGGGCACCCTCGACGGGGCGTGCACCACGGGCAACTACGCGTTCGTGAACATCGCCTTCCTAAGCTCCTTTGGTAATGGAAAGACTCCAACCCTGAATCTAGCCGGGCACTGCGACCCATCCGCTGGCACATGCAAGGTGATCAGCACAGCCATCCGCACGTGCCAGAGCAAGGGCATAAAAGTCATGCTCTCCATCGGTGGAGGCGTAAAGGGCTACTCCCTCTCCTCCGCTGCCGACGCCAAGAAACTCGCGGACTACTTATGGAACAACTACCTGGGCGGGTCATCATCCAACCGTCCGCTGGGGCCCGCCGTGTTGGACGGCATCGACTTTGATATAGAGCTAGGCGGCGCCGCGCACTACAACGAGCTCGCGCGGTATCTGTCGGCGTACAGCAAACAAGGTAGGAAGGTGTACTTGACGGCGGCGCCGCAGTGTCCCTACCCGGATGCGTCGCTGGGTCCGGCGCTCGCTACGGGACTCTTCGACTACGTGTGGGTGCAGTTTTACAACAACCCGCAATGTCAGTACAGTAGTGGAAACGCTGGCAACTTTGAGAAGAGCTGGAACAAGTGGACGTCGAGCGTGAAAGCTACCAAGTTCTTTTTGGGTTTGCCCGCATCGAATGGCGCGGCGGGGAGTGGGTACATCCCGCCTGATGTGCTCAAGTCGAAGGTGCTCCCGATCGTGAAAAAGTATCCAAAGTATGGAGGGATCATGCTCTGGAACAGGTACTATGATGGCATCAATCGTTACAGCTCTGCCGTCAAGGGAAGCGTTTGAATCATATCATAATGTGCGCGAGAGCAATGATGTTTGTTTGTGTGTGTGTTTTTATATGTAGGTACTGATGCATGTGTGTGTATGGTCTGCTAGCTATGCTTTGTGTGTAGACTAGTATATGATATCGTGTGTAATTGTGTTGTGTAGTGGTGTTATATATGCTAGCTATTAGCAGGTGCGCTGATTAGCTAGATAAATAAATATGGGAGTGACTAGCTAGTGCTGTCTAGCTTTTATTATACTACTTTTACTGTCCGCGCGTTACGCGAGTTAATAAAATACATTTCTATTATGATAAATGTAGTCTTCATTTTTTAATTATAACATTCTTTAATTCACTTCTACCAACTCTCAGTTCTTAACGCCGTTTTTGTGGCTATGCAGTGCATGTGACATTAATTGCATGTACGTAAGCTATTAATTGCAGGTATGAGACGTGATAAGAAATGATAATAGATTCCTTATTATATGAATCCCTGCTTAGTTCTTTCAGATGTAAGCATTAAGAATTTAAAATTTTTTTCAAATGACGTGAAATCCTGAAAATTTAAATTTTAAAGACAATGATTTGATATATAAAATAATTAAATTTAAATGATATATAATGTTATAATATGTATCTGTGTCAAATTCTTATAGAACAAAGATTTTAATAATTCTTTATATTACAAAATTGATTTATTTTTATATTTTTTTTGTTACACCTTCTCTATTAAAATCATTAAATTGCATTCCATTTTTCCTTTTGAATATTAGAATATCGATTTGTTATACATGAGAAAATCAAGCTTACATAATCACTCTGAAGTTACTTGGTAAAAATGGTCTGTTTTGCTTAACTATGAGCCCAAAATAATAAATATGTATATATTTTCTTAATGTAGCTTATGGATTAGAATGTTCTCCACAATCTAGTCCTATATGTTAGAAATAACATATATTATTTGTCTGTATCCTTGATATTTTGATATATTATTTGTCTTATTTGATTTTTATTATAGAATTATCACATCATCATAATTAAAATCAAACGGTTATAAATATATCAAATCATGAATTTATAAATTAATCCATTTTATTTGATGAATTTATGACTGTCTGATTCATCAAAGCATAAAGCAAATACAGAAAAACAAGCAAAAGAATGTTGCAAAGCACTAAATTAAAGTTTGAAGACATACGTTTAGAGACTAAAGTTTGGACCAAGGTACAAAAGGAGGACCTAGATGAATCATTATACGTTTGTATTGTTCATCCATGTTTGTAGCAGTTTTAATTTACATATTAAATATTATAGTTTTAAAATTATAGTTTTAGCTTTTTGAGGAATAATAGATTTGTTTGTTGTACTTATTAAAAAGCAGGAGAAAAAAAAAATTTGTTAGAATAAATTGTAAAATTAATTTTTTATCATGTAATTATTAAAAATATCTTTTTAATACTTAAGTAAAAAATGATACCGTTATATTTGTCCATAAAAAAAGAACAAATATAGCCATGAGCATTTGTGTCCAAAACCAATATCATATAAAGTATTGCACAATATATATAATCCCAAAAACACATTGACCCAACTTTTGAATTATAACTTTTACCATTGTTTTTAGATTAACTAAGCTACAATAAATTTACAACAAATATGTCACAGTAGTTTAAACTAAAAATTATAAGTTATACAAGCATCCGCAATGCAGGCCCGGCCCTGGGTGTAGGCCCAGTAGGCAGGTGCCTAGGGCCCCACCCAGGGAAGGGCCCCCAAATCATTCTACTTCATTAATATCATGCATAACCTGTTTTATCATTCATGGGCCTCCCTATGAATGAAGAATCTGCAAATATATAAGCCCACTACGAATGATGAATCTGCAAATATATAAGCCCACTACGAATGATGAATCTTGTTGTTTTAACTCATCCAAGGTTCCAAATGGCAATAAAAATTGCAATCAATCCCACCCATGCATAATTAAAATTTTAAAATCTCTTTTTAGAATGTCAATAATTACACTCTTAAATTAGCCTAACTTTTAATTTTTCTCCCCAATCTCTCTCTCTCTCTCTCTCTCTCTCTTTATCTCAATCTCTCTTCCATAATCTCTCTATCCCTCTCTCTCTCTCAAGTTTCAACCATTTCAAAATTTAAGAATCAAAATATAAAGATTTTATAACAAATTCATCTCTATTATAAGGTATATAGCCCCTTTTTAAATCTAAGTTTCGTGAAATCCGTATTATTCGTAGAAAATTGGATTATATGTATGTGCTTATAATTTATAATTGTTACAAGATGGATTATATATGATAGTTAAGTTGTGAAATAAAATTGATGAGAGTATGTATTTATCTTTTATACTCTTTTAGTAGATCAATGACAAATGATAATTTATTGTGTTATATTTAAATAAGATGAATTTTTTTTTAGGTGATAGGACCCCATTTTAAAAGATCGCCTAGGGCCCCACCCAAATTTTCAAATCTTAGAGCTGGCCTGCTGCAATGTACCTACTTTTGTGACACATCATCGTTGTAGTATTTAGCACTTTGGCCTTGCATAATTAGTAGCTAACTAACTTCATCAACCTGCTATACATAAGCTAAATATACCTCGGTCTATGTCATCTTTTCCTCATATTTGATTAGCTCCTTTTTTATGTTCCAACAATCAAATGACATTTTACGAAGTTATCTAAAAACATGCAAATCATATATAATATTTGTGCCAGTTGAGTCTTGATTGTCTGTTGCATGCAAATCATATATATATATATATATATATATATATATAGATGCTTGGCACATGGAGAAATTTTTGTTGTCAGGAAAAGAAAGGCTGATAACGAGTTAATCATCCATTAGGTGGTGATACATACGGTGCCTAATCAACCATCCATGTAATAGTTCTTCATCCACTGTCATTATTAAAAATTGCACCTTTAGCCTCGAATATTAGCATCACATATATTCCTGTTAATTATCCCGAAAATTATTTTAATCCGTATGCAAACCCTATCCGCCTTGTTCTACTATTTAGAATTCCTGAACTGAAAAGGACAGCGTATCCTATTTGTCTGTCCGCGAAAGTCAAGGCAAAAAGTCAAAAAAAAAAAAAAAGGTGACGAAGGAGTGTAAACGTGGACGCTACTTGTTGCCACTTCTCACCTTGTCTTGCAAATGAAGCAAGATTTTGAACTCCCGGTAACAATAAGATCCCTTCACCTTAATCCGAGAACTGCAACTACACAAATTATTAACAGTGCGGGTAACTGTGGCTTAAAGACACCGGGAAATAGGACAACCACGCGGAAGACTTTATCAATCACACCAGAGACGACTTGACTTCGTTTCGCTATGAAAGGTAGCTCTACTGTACAAGTTAAACATCTCCTCATGCACACTATTTATAATCAGCAGAAGCCCATTCAATTTATATCAAACCATAATACAAAACCACATCTCTTCTCATCCATGGAGACCAAGAAAACCACCTCTTACATGGAGTCCCTTCCTCTTCTTTTCATGCTAGTAATCACACTCGTAACTCAAGCGGACGCCGGAGGGATCGCGGTCTATTGGGGCCAAGACGGCAGGGAGGGCACCCTCGACGGGGCGTGCACCACGGGCAACTACGCGTTCGTGAACATCGCCTTCCTAAGCTCCTTTGGTAATGGAAAGACGCCAACCCTGAATCTAGCCGGACACTGCAACCCATCCGCTGGCACATGCAAGGTGATCAGCACAGCCATCCGCACGTGCCAGAGCAAGGGCATAAAAGTCATGCTCTCCATCGGTGGAGGCGTAAAGGGTTACTCCCTCTCCTCCGCTGCCGACGCCAAGAAACTCGCGGACTACTTATGGAACAACTACCTGGGCGGGTCATCATCCAACCGTCCGCTGGGGCCCGCCGTGTTGGACGGCATCGACTTTGATATAGAGCTAGGCGGCGCCGCGCACTACAACGAGCTCGCGCGGTATCTGTCGGCGTACAGCAAACAAGGTAGGAAGGTGTACTTGACGGCGGCGCCGCAGTGTCCCTACCCGGATGCGTCGCTGGGTCCGGCGCTCGCTACGGGACTCTTCGACTACGTGTGGGTGCAGTTTTACAACAACCCGCAATGTCAGTACAGTAGTGGAAACGCTGGCAACTTTGAGAAGAGCTGGAACAAGTGGACGTCGAGCGTGAAAGCTACCAAGTTCTTTTTGGGTTTGCCCGCATCGAATGGCGCGGCGGGGAGTGGGTACATCCCGCCTGATGTGCTCAAGTCGAAGGTGCTCCCGATCGTGAAAAAGTATCCAAAGTATGGAGGGATCATGCTCTGGAACAGGTACTATGATGGCATCAATCGTTACAGCTCTGCCGTCAAGGGAAGCGTTTGAATCATATCATAATGTGCGCGAGAGCAATGATGTTTGTTTGTGTGTGTGTTTTTATATGTAGGTACTGATGCATGTGTGTGTATGGTCTGCTAGCTATGCTTTGTGTGTAGACTAGTATATGATATCGTGTGTAATTGTGTTGTGTAGTGGTGTTATATATGCTAGCTATTAGCAGGTGCGCTGATTAGCTAGATAAATAAATATGGGAGTGACTAGCTAGTGCTGTCTAAATAAATATGGGAGTGACTAGCTAGTGCTGTCTAGCTTTTATTATACTACTTTTACTGTCCGCGCATTACGCGAGTTAATAAAATACATTTCTATTATGATAAATGTAGTCTTCATTTTTTAGACTTCAAAATAAATGATGATATCAAAGTATCAAGGATACATACAAATAATACATGTTATTTTTAACATAAAGGATTAGATTGTGAAGAACGTTCTAATTCATAAGCTACGTTAAGAAAATATATACATACATATTATCTTAGGCAAAACAGATCATTTTTATCAAATAACATCATAGTAATTATGTAAGCTTGATTTTCTCATGTATAACAAATCGATATTCTAATATTCAAAAGGAAAAATGGAATGCAATTTAATGATTTTAATAGAGAAGGTGTAACAAAAAAAATATAAAAATAAATCAATTTTGTAATATAAAGAATTATTAAAATCTTTGTTCTATAAGAATTTGACACAGATACATATTATAACATTATATATCATTTAAATTTAATTATTTTATATATTAAATCATAATCTTTAAAATTTAAATTACCATGATTTCAAATCCACATCATTTGAAAAAAAAAAAAATTCTTAATGCTTACATCTGAAAGAACTAAGCAGGGATTCATATAATAAGGAATCTATTATCATTTCTTATCACGTCTCATACCTGCAATTAATAGCCTACGTACATGCAACAAAAACTGCGTTAAGAACTGAGAGTTGGTAGAAGTGAATTAAAGAATGTTATAATTACTGCATCTAAATATAAAAAGAAATTTAGCTAAAATTTTAGAACAAATGTTACGGGAGGTTTGGATCCTCTATTTATTTTTTTTTCTGTTTGAATCTTATTTGACTTTTATTATGAGATTATCACATCATCATAATTAAAATCAAACGGTTATAAATATATCAAATCATGAATTTATAAATTGATCTCTCTTCCGGATCAGGTTTGTCAATTGTTTTTTTTATTTTTCTTTTATCTTATTGAATGAAAGTCACATCGAATTTGAAATTAAATTTTTAATGATCAAATATTCAATCTATGTTACATGTTTCAATTCAAAAAATGAATTTTTTTTATGTTTTGATCACTATTTCACACTTTTTTTTATATTTGTTTCGTTATAATTTCATAAATGTAATTTTGATATTGTTACATTTAATTGTTACTGGTTCGTGTGATGTTTATATTAGACTCCCGAACTCGGATATTCATTTACACAATTTTGTTACATTCATAAATGTAACACTCTGAAATGTAACATTATCTCATGTTATGCATTTCTTTTAACAATGCAAATAGAAATGACGTATAAATGTAACAGTGAAGTACATACTTTTACAGAGGATTCTGATACATTTTCTTTGGAAGACAGTGCACTAGAAATTGAAATAGATAATTTTAAATAGTAAATGTAACTGTTTGACATTTAGGTAAATATAATTGTTTGTTCCATCTATATAAATGTAGCAGTTTTTATATAAATTTAACAAATCGTTGTGAGAGATGTAAACATTTAAGAAATGTATTTGTAACTACCAATATAAAATGTAACTGTTTCATATGTTAACTATATGTGTTTTTTATTTAAATTTGAATATAATAACTACCTAGAGAAAATGAGCCGTTTGAAGGATTTTAATGAAAACAATTTCGGTAATTTTTGGTATAATCTAGGTTCAATTATAATTTAGGTAATGATTTCAAAATTCAAAATTTGAAATAGGTAAATGGATTTTAAGATTTATATGGAAGAGTCATAACCAAATAGAGAAAATGGGGAGATTTGGTTAATAAAACAAATTTTTAATGAATGACAAATTTGTATTTTGTTATTTTACCATTTTTTTAAAAAGTCAACAAACCAAAAAACAACCAATGAAATGATGACATCTCATGGGGCATATGAGTAAGACTTATATTATGGGGCCTGGATATCATGACTATTTTTAAAAACCCCCGCATGGATTAATTTAGAATATTGGACATGTCATACTATTATGAGTACAAACTCATAATGCACTATATTTTGCTTAACAAGTACTCCATGCTTTTAGACTCCATAAAGAGCCAAAAACACTCTCAAAAGTGTTCCAAAAAGGGAAGAAAGAGAAGAGAGCCGTTACTTCTGTTGGAAGCAGATGATCAACAATATAAAATTGCGCGTGCATGCAGCTTGATCTTCAAGGGATTATACAAGACTACGATTTTGGCTAAATGAATTTCGATGTTTCAATCTCGATGTTTCAATCAACTATCAATTAATAGTTGTGGACGATGAGCTTTACACACACACCCAAAAAAAAAAGAAAAAAAAGGAAACACATTATTTTTTTGAGGGAAAAAACAAAATACAAATTAAAATACATGAAACAGTGATATACAGGACCAGCAGCTACTCACCAACAACAGCGGACACTTGCATATATTGCAATTATGTAAGAAGAGGAGTTTTTGTTAATTAATATATATGCACTGTGTGTATATATATGTATGTATAGTGCGTAGTATGCATATTATTCAAAAAGTACTTGGGTTTAAATACTATAATATATATAATATCGAGAATATATCGGAGTTAGTTCTTTTATAGGAAAAAAAGGCAACAAAAAGCCTGGTTTATGTGTTCACCCAATGTTTGAGGTAGTAGGTATAGCATACAAACAATGCTAAGAAGACAAAGGCATGCATGTTGTGGGTTGTTAAGAAACTTGGCTGAGATGATGTCGTATTTAGTTAATTAAGCCAATGATGTTATCTACCCTAGATTCTTCCCAACAAAGCCACAAACACCACCCTATATAATAAAGCCTTTAGAGAGGTGTAAACAAAAGAAAGCACACAAAGCATGGCAGGAGGAAGAAAGGCTTCCATTCTCCACCTCCTATTCTTCTTCCTCCTCTTCTCCTCCTCGGCCTTATCGGCGAAGAGGACCCTTCGCTCTCGCCAGCCATGCAAGAACCTAGTGTTGTATTTCCACGACATAATCTACAACGGCCGAAACGCCGCCAACGCGACCGCCGCCATCGTGGGCGCGCCGGTGTGGGCGAACCGCACGATCTTGGCCGGGCTGAACCACTTCGGGGACGTGGTGGTGTTCGATGACCCGATCACGTTGGACAACAACCTGAACTCTGACCCGGTTGGCCGGGCCCAAGGGATTTATATTTACGACAAGAAGGAGATATACAATTCATGGTTGGCCTTCACTTTCGTCCTCAATTCGACTGATTATAAGGGGACGATAAACTTCGTCGGCGCCGATCCGCTGATGAACAAGACGCGCGATATATCGGTGGTGGGGGGCACCGGGGACTTCTTCATGGCGAGGGGGATAGCGACGTTGATGACCGATGCGTTTGAGGGGGAGGTCTATTTTCGTTTGCGCACCGATATCAAGCTTTATGACTGCTACTGATGGTGTTGTGTGGGAGTTGTGATTGTTGGATGGTGTGTGGAGTTTCATCTTCTGTACTTGTTGTGTTTTGATTAAAGTTTTTTTTTTTTTTTCAGATTATCTTGTTTGTATTTTTCTTTTGTTTTGTTTAGGTTTTCGATCATCTACAATTGTGTTTGCTTTGTAACTTTTACTTTTAATTTAGAATCACTACAACAAAAAAGTGATACATCGATATTTATTTAGCGGTTAATTAAAATTATCACTATATATGGATATAGATTACGTTTTATAAAAAAATATAACTAAATAGACACAACCAATTGATTTTAGTTGGACACAAAAATTTTAAACAATATTAAATACTTTAGATAACATATTTAATATAACTATCACTGTATAACACTTTAAAGAACAGTTTATTAAATGTTCTTATAGTTCAAAGACCATTTTTTTTATCATAACCGTTTCTAAAAGCCTAAATCATAATTTTCTTTAAAAACACTCTAAAACATTCCGTCAAAACACACGAGAGATAAATTCACCGAAAAAAAAAAAAACCGCACCACCTGACATAAATTCCCGTCAAAACATTGTGATTTCAAATAAAGCTTTTCATCAGAACATTTTTGTCAAAACCATTCCATCAAAACCTCCACCCATGCGACCATCTCCAACCATGCAACCACCTCCATCGGCGTCCGACTACCTCCACCGCCGCGACCACCTCCACCAGAGACCAAAACCGTGCGACCTCCTCCTCCACTGGGTGGCGAGCACCACATTTGCAAGCAATCTCTCCACAACCCTAGCGACCACCTCCACCGGCGTCGACCACCACCTCCACAACCACCTTCTCCCTCTCTCTCTTCCATTCAATTTCACTTTCATCTATCTCTAATTCTCTCCGATTCTGTACAGTATCTCCGACGACGATTTTTCTCTCCGATCTGTGGTGTTTGTGCGACGGCGAGGCTTGACGTCAAGAAAATTTGGGTAAAATTGATTCTCTCATTTTTTTTATTAATTGATTTCAGCATTTTTAGGTATAATTGATTTATAGATCCATGTGTACATAAGCTAGAAGCCAAGATTGATTGCTAAGGATTAGGAAATGAATGTAATCCATATTCACTGATTTCTCCTATATGTAAAGATTGACTGCTATGGATTGGTGTTAACTGCTGGAGTAAGTTGTAAATTTTGAAGGAGTTCTATTTCTTCAAGCTAGATTGAGAAATTCCATTGTTCGACAAAATGACTCAGAAAAACAGTCCTTTTTTTTGTGTTTACTATTGATGATGGACACCGTCTTCATATTCATGTGAGGAAATTTACATACAGGGGAGCCAGCATACACTTGAGTAACAGGGGGGTAGTAAATGTGACGATAACAAGATTAATGAACTTAATCCCAGATTTTTAATTAGGACCTACATCATCCATTACAACAGAGCAAGTCCTTTATTTTAATTAAGACCTACATCATCCAACTAGACACATTGCTCTGCGATCATGCAAATTAAATAACTTTATTTTTCCTGTGTTGGTTTTTTACAACTAATTCTACTGCATATGTTTCTTTAATTACAGCGAAGTCTACTGTTTATGTTTCTATAAATGTCTGATATATTTAACGTTAGCGTGGTAAAAAAAGGGTAGATATAATTACATATTATATGTTCTTGTTTATGCTTATTCTGATAAGATGGACCAGATCATTGCAGAAGATGCAAAATTATCTATTCATCAGATGATGAGGTGAGTTTCTCTCTCTTCTCCCTTGTTATCAGATTCAGTAGATGATCGTTATTAGGTTCTTATTCACTTGGATTCATAAAGAAGAAATTTTGTTTTGATTTGGGAATCCAATTGAATGCGTGATGAAATGACTGATTTTTTTTTATAAGTATAATCTAATATCCATTTCTTATGTATATGATGAAATGATTGATTTAATCATTATGATAAATGTGGAATTTTTACTGTAGACAGAAGAATGGAATGTTTTTGGAATTGAAAGTAACAATGAACCTGAGTGAAAGAAGGTTTGATATTTCAGATTATCATTATATAGGTAAGAGAGACTTAAAATTAATTCAGGGTTTCTCAGAGTATTGGAATTAATTTTCCAATACTCATTATTAATTTTCCAGTGAATAATAATAGAATTATGCATTCTATCATTATATGTGTAGCATATTACACGTGTAACTTCTGTGTACTTGTATATAAAGGGATTAAACCCTAAATGAAATAACAAGAATTTTCTTTCCTTTATTCTAACATAGTATCAGAGCCTCCACCTTAAAAATCCTAGATCCACAAAAAAAAGTTTTTTTTTCCCTTTCCTGCTCTGATGGAGGAGTCTTTAATCGAAGCGGGGGAGGACTTTTGCTCGCGAGATCTAAAAACTCCACCTTCACCATCACGTACATTCCCACGCCTTCGCGCTTCTCTGCATACCATCTCCGCCTAACGGCGCCTCCGTGCATCGTCGCGCGTCTCCCCGAGCCCTCCCCGAGCCACCGCGCGTTACCCCGCGCCATCACCCCACCTGCCGTGCCCTGCCAGCCCTACCGTCGCGCCCTACCGTGCCCTGCCGACGGACCTGCCAACCCTGTCGTCGCGCCCTGCCGTGCCTTGCTCGCCTTGCCGTCGCGCCCTGCTAGCCCCTGCTGACGTGCCCTGTCAGACTTGCCATTGTGCCATGCTCACCCTGCCGACGTGTCCTGCCAGCCTAACAAAAGAAGAGAACGCATCGTGGAAGAGATATATTCTCAAACACAATCAGACCTAAATGTCTTGATACGAGTCTGAAACTGGGTGTGAATCATAGTGGTAAAGACCTCATATATCTTTGGGACCTCAGATCGATGACACAATAAATAAATCCAGGTAAAACAAGAATAGTCATCAATAAAACTGATATAATACGAAAAACCACTCTTTGACATGATATGCAAACAACTCCAGATATCAGAATTAACTAGCTCAAATGGATTAGAGGACTAATGATTACTAGAATGGAATGGAGTACCAATGAGTTTGGCTAATTTACAACCCTCGCAGACAGAAAGAGGAGAAAATGAAACATGACCCAAGTCACTCAACTAAATAAGATCTTTAAGAAGAGACTCAGAAACATGACCTAACCTTTTATGCCACAAGCCAGTATCAGAGGTGACAGTGCCACAGAAAACTGAGGGATCGGGTAGTGGAAGATGAAGATACTCCACATAATATAGTCCGTCAATCCTACGACCAACACCAATCCTCTGCCCTGAACGTGGATCATGCACAAAACATCTAAAAAAAGTAAAGGTAACGGTGAATCAAGAATCACACAATCGACTAATAGACACAATATTCATGCAAAGCTCAAGAGCGTGCAAAACAAATGGTAATGAAAAGCGGCCAGTAGGGTGAGATGTGGTGGTGATCGATCCACACTGGGTGATGACTAAAGGAGAGGCATTAGCAGTATGAATCGAAGGTAGGTGTAAGAGTACAGGTGAGCATGCAGTGAGGACAGAACTATCAGGCGTCATGTAATGTGAGACATCTGAATCAAAGATCCAATAAGCAGAAGTACCCGTAATAGAAGACAAGGCAAATGGACTAGAAGAAACAGAGACAAACTGCTGCAGAATTAGGTGGTCAAGGCACCGACTGATCTGGTCAATACTCGCAGTGCAGATACCCCTCTTGAGTTTCATGTGAAGCTTCGTCCTATAGATGGTGAGCTCCTCCCAGACCCAACTCGTTACAGACTGATTGTTGGTCAGCTTGTGTATTTCTGCATCACCAGACCTAACATTGCTCATGCCGTCAGTATTGTTAGTCAGTTTGTCTCGACTCTTCGATCGGTGCATTATGGTACTCTTATGCGTATTCTCAAATATTTGCGCGGTACTATCACCGGATCGATGTATCTGTTGTCCTCTTCGACTATAGTTCTCAGAGCCTCCACTGATGTAGATTGGGCTGGAGATTCGACCACTAGACGTTCCACCACTGGGTTCTACATATTTCTTGAAGATTCCATTATTTTTTGGCGCAGCAAGAAACAGGAGGTTGTTTCACTATCCAGCACTGAGGATGAGTATCGAGCCATGTCCATCACAACTAAGGAGATTGTTCATCTTAGATGTCTCTTGGTGGATCTAGAAGTTACTATAACCGGTCCTACTCCTCTTCATTGGGATAACCGCTCTGCTATTCAGATTGTCAGCAATCCGATTTTTCACGAAAGGAACAAACACATTGAGATCAATTGTCACTTCGTTCATCAGCACTTTCTTGCAGAGACACTATCGCTTCCACATATTTCCTCTGCCAAACAAGTTGTTGATTTTTTCACGAAGTCACATCCAGTTTCTTGATTTCAGTTTCTCGTTCACAAACTTACTTTGTATGATTCATCGTGAGTTTGACGGGGGCTGTTAGATTATATATGTTATATCATTATATGTGTAGCGTATTACACAAGTAACTCTTGTGTATTTGTATATAAAAGGATTAAACCTTAAATGAAATAACAATAATTTATTTTTCCTTATTCTAACCGTTTGTATGTTATACGTCTTGAACCTGTCACGGGGGTTGTGACGGGCAATTAATGCATTATGAAAACGAAAGTATAAAATAAAATTAAGGAGTGAATATAACATAAATTGTTTTTGATGGTGATCCTCATGTGCAACTTACTGTTCATGGAAGGAAAACATCTTACATATTTAGAGTTTTTTGCATTCTATATACATGCCATTTAAATTTTGGAGTGAATAATAGTTTTTTAATTATAATTCCAGGTGAAATCGTTTTAATTTCATAAAATTTGATTAAATGAATTTGTTTAATTAAATAGAAATTACTCTGTGAGCAGCGAAAACAAAAGACAGTCCAAAAATTAGCCCCCCCCCCTTCCTTTTTTTTTTCCCCTTTCTCTGACCTATCCCAAAAGAAAATATTTGGACTGGACTAGAGAACGAGAGGGTGGAAATATAGCTCGCCAGTGTTTTCCTTCCATGGACCGTGGTACATGAGATCACCCCCAAAAACAATTAATTACAAGCTATATTCACTCCTTGAATTTTTTTATGCTTTCGTTTTCATAATGCATTATATGTCAGTCAAAATACAAACGGGTCAATTGTGGTGTGCACAGAGAGCTTCGTGGGGTCGGGCGCATTCAATGGAAGGAAAAGCTTTGAGAGTCGCTGAGTATAGTGACAGGGGGTGGTAGACAGGGTCGAGTAGGAACTTCTTCTGGTCTTTTTTCTTTTCTTTTCAAAATTTCAAGGGGGGTGATTTCTTATTTTGTCTTCTGATCTGTTTATTTTATTATATTTTATTAAAATATATATAATTTAAAAAAAAAGAGTTTAGAGTGCTTCAAACGGGGAGATTTTTTTTTTAAGATAATTTATTAAAATGATCCCCCTAAAATGAATATTAGCGAAAATAGCTCTGTACCTTGAATATTAGAAAAAGAAAAAAAAAAGCCTTGTCTCAAATACTCTTCAATTACGGATTTATCTTTTAATACGTTTTTTTCAAATGTATATGCAAATAAAATATAAAAAAAAGGGAACTGCAAAACTTAAAAAGTAGTGTAACTTTTCGTTTTATAATGTGATGATGTTGGGTTTGGATCCTTTGTTTGTTTTTTTTCTGTTTGTATCTTACTTGACTTTTATTGTAGGATTACCACATCATTACAATTAAAATTAAACAATTATAAATATATCAAATTTTGAATGAATAAATGGATCCATTTTATTTAATGAATTTATGATCGTCAGATTGATCAAAGCACAGAAAAAGTATGAAAAAAAAAAGTAGAGAATTCAAACCCGATGATACTATGATACTATGATTCATGGATAAGATGACACATTTTATCGCTTTTATTCATACATTAATTCCCCATACCCCTTTAATTCAAACGCTTGCCTTGACAGCTGAGCTATACCCATTAAGCCCATCTTGGTATCTGTTCCAAAGCATGATCCCTCCATACTTCGAAGACCCCCGCACCACCGGAAGCACCTGAGACGTCAAGGTGCTCGGTGGGATGTACCCACTCCCCGCCGCCGCCGTCGACGCCGGCAGACCCAAGAAGATCTTCGTCGCCGACACGCTCGACGTCCACTTGTTCCAACTGCTCTGAAGGTTGGCGACGCTTCCGCTGCTGTACTGGCATGGCGGGTTGTTGTAGAACTGGACCCACACGTAGTCGAAGAGTCCCGTCGCCAGCGCCGGACCAAGCGACGCGTCCGGGTAGGGACACTGCGGCGCCGCCGTCAAGTACACCTTCCGACCTTGTTTGCTGTACGCCGACAGGAACTGCGCGAGCTCGTCGTAGTGGGCGGAACCCCCCGTCTCGATGTCGAAGTCGATGCCGTCCAACACCGCCGGCCCCAACGGACGGTTTGCCGATGACCCGCCGAGGTAGTTGTTCCATAAGTAGTCCGCAAGTTGCCTTGCATCGGCGGTTGAGGTGAGGGAGTAACCTCCCGCGCCGCCGCCTAGGGAGAGCATGACCTTGATGCCGCTGCTCTGGCAGGCAGCGATGCCGGTGCTGACGCTCGTGCATGTGCCTGCTGCAGGGTTGCAGTGCCCAGCTAAGTTCAGGGTTGGCTTCTTACCATTGCCGAAGGCGCTTAAGAAGGCGATGTTGACGTATTGATAGTTCCCCGTCGCGCAAGCTGCATTAAGGGTGCCCTCCCTTCCGTCTTGGCCCCAGTAGGTTGCGATCCCACCTGCAGCGGCCAATCGGAGAGTGAATGCGAGTGTGAGGAAGAGAAGCACAGAGGACTCGAGAGAGGGGATTTTCTTGGCTTCCATGTTGTGTGGTTTGGGTTTGGATACGCAGATGAGGTTCTCTTATATCTGCATTGCATTTGCTTGGCGTGTAATGAAGAGTATACGCAGTCAACTTCCCTTAGTGGAAATGTGTGACTAGGATTTTGTGACTTGGTGGCTTTCAGAATTTGAATTGTCGCCCGGCAGAATTAGTTTCACACTCGGTGACTTTAAGTTGGAAGGTCTGGTATTGACTATTGGATATACGTCAGCGTCAATTCGTCTCACCAGGGGGTGATAGGGAGGTCTGGTATTGATTATTGGATATACGTTGACGCTGGGTCAATGGTCATGCAAGTCGGCAGTCGGATTCGGGCAGGTTATTCTAGAGGTGAACCTCTATTCGGGCGGGATATACAGAACAAACTCATTCACTTGGATCTGACATAAGATTTATATACATACACACACACACATATATATATATATGTAATGTTGAAGGAAAAGTTGAAAAAAATTTGGATCACAAAAAAAATGGTGAAGAATTTTTTTTCATTTGATCTTAAATTCTCATTTATAAGATAAAATAGGAGAGGAAAAGTGATGGAAGTTTTTTTTTTCATTGTTTAACACAACACTAAATTTTTGGATGGTCAAAGAAATTTTTTTTACTTTCCATTACTTTTCGTCAGTTTTCCTTTAACATAAACACACCCTAAATCTTTTTTCTTATTGAATTTTTTCTATCAACGAGGGACAAGATTCGAATTCAGGTCTCCTCATTAAGAAGGGGTATCTTTATTATCCTACCAAGAAAAATTCTTTCTTATACAAACAAATAACTTGTTGATAGAAAAACAAATTCTTTTGTATATAAACACACTATCACTGTATAAACAAACTACAAAACGGATTAAATGTACCCGCGATTGGGAGTGTGAGGCACCTCACCTCAGGCCTCTCGCGATTCTGTGGGCTTTTGCTCCGTTCGACCTATTTTAGCCCGACCAGATTGTAATCAGACCCTTTTTTGTTCTGGGCAGTTGATGGGCTATGACCGAATATTCGACTCCTCTTGATCCGATTCCATTAAAAAAAATGCCAACGTGGCATCCCACTATTGGATATATTAATTAATATATATATATAGAAACACAAAAAAGAGAACAATAAAACGTGTTTGCATGGGCGCCAGTCATTGTGCGTCGCAGCAGCAAATCCAACCAGCATGTCGTGGGGAACAACTTTTTTTTGTTTTTGATGGGATCCAACGATCAGAGGGTCACTTTCATTTGATCCTACCAAATATTTGATGACTGTATAACTGTAAAAAACATAATCTCAAACCATAATCCATTGTTCAGCACTTCAAAAGTGGTCTGAGAAATAAAAATAGAATGAAATCTCACAAACGCATATGCCCTACAAAATCAAATCCAAGTGGATTGACAACTTTTCTTTTGTGAACGAATTTTGCTTAATTGCATGTATATTAAATGAAGTGATGACCGAGTTTCTTTTGCTTTTGATGATATAAATTTCTAGCTTCCATTGCGCTTTTGGGAAATCGAAGAGCCCTTGTGAGAAAGCGATTGACATTTTTGGTGTCTTTTGTTGGAAAAATTATTTCTTTTTTATTTAGATATAACTATTTCAAATGAATGCTTTTGCTATTTAGGTTCTATATATAGAATATATATAGTGCGTGCAACACCAACATTAAATATATATTGTGCTCTTTGGAAGTCTCTTGGCGTTGAGGAACGGATATGAAGGATTATCATATTAGCTGTACGGACCAATGAAAACTGAAAAGAGAGAGCGGTCCTTAATTTAAATTTAATAAAGGTTAGCGTATGATGTTTCCATAAGCGGATATAGGATTTAGATTTACATAAATGTTTTCAGGGGGTTATACGGACTTAAAGGAAAATCCAGGGGGTTATGTAGATGTCATGCAGTTTACAGGGGGTTATTTGGATATTTCCCTTTTTGCTTTTTTTTTTTTTTTTTTGTCAAAACAAACCCCTCGAACGTGTCGCACGAGCGCACCACGGACTCTGCTGACGCATACCTCACTAGCTCTGCTGACGCCGATCTCACGAAACGCTGACGTGGCTCCGGGTCCGTCATTTTCGGCGATTCCTCAACGTATCTCCGCAGACCACCTCCGCTCGAAAACCACCACACACGAAGATATAGCCTAAAAGACATCACGAAGTGACACGTGGCATAACACACACGTGGCACATGGAGAATCGTTGAATTTCACGATGTCGGCCGATGCCATTCAAAAAGGGGCGAAAAGAAGCCCACGAAACCGCCCACCCACCGATTTTGCCTTAAAATGAGCCGCGAATGCTAAACTGCGCTTCTTCTTTTTTAGGGGGGGTTAATTTTATTTCCACTTGTTCATCTTCGCTTAATTTTTTTTTCGCTACGTTGTCTGGTTTTTCTCTCGTACGCACGCGTTCGGTAGGATCCCTAGCTGGTTCTCTCAAGTACTCTGATTCAGTTTGTTCTTTCTGAGATTCAGTCGCACGAAACCGAGAAATTGAGGTTTGTTGTCTTTTCAGAGAGGTTTGATTAGATGGTGGTTTCTCGCTTGATTGGGCTATTCTTTGGGGTTTTTTCTAACATTCAAATCGCGATATTTGTGATTTTTTTTTTTTTTTTGAGTCTTGGGTTTTTCATGCGAAATTTTGGGGTTTTGGTCTTCTGAATCAATTTGATGTGTACAAAACTACAAATTGATTTTGCTTGTTTTTGTTTGCTCTAAAGATGGATTCTCTATTGAAATCGATTGAGTTAAATTCACGAAGTTCTCATTTTATATGAGGGTTATGATGATAAGGGTTGCTCGAGTGATTGATATGGCATCTTTGTTATATGGAATCTTTAGTGTCCTGACAACCGTTGAATGCTATGGTTGTGGGCGCTTAATATACATGCATTAGAATTAACATTATATTTAACTATGAACACTTTTGTTTTTGTTTTGTTATTTATTTATTTAGTTTTTGGGGTTTCCTTCACCACTTCTTTACTGGGTACTGCAATCTAGTCTTGACTCTTGATCGGTTTGAGCGCTCTAAGGTTTGATTTTGCTATTGTATATGTCTTTCTCTTTTATAATTCTTTGAAATTCATCTTGGTTTAGTTGGGTTTCATATTGATAAAGGAAATAATTTGCTGGCTTCTTTCAGTCTAATCATCTGATTTTTTGGGTGCTCTGAAATAGATTTCCTGTACTATATGTAACAGCACTGGTTGTTTCGCCATTGTTAGAGAATCTGATTCTGTATGCCTGTATCGCTTTTCTCCTTCTTTTTTGTGCAATTCCTCTGTATGTGTGTATGGGAACAAGTGCACATGTTGGGTGTGGATTGGTTCTTGGGCTTCATTATTTCTATTATCATTCAATTGTTATTTTTTTGCCTGTTGTACTTTTCTACCCATCGATTTAGAATCTGGTTCATGGCCTTATTCTTATCTTAATTGCTTTTAAGGTCTTGGATAAGTGTGAACCTCCTTTTTGGAATTTGCTTTCGCTAAAAAATTGTGCTGTGATATATACATGATGTGTTCTATGGTTTGGGCACCTTATGACCTTCATGATCCTATGCTTGTAATTCTTGGATGGATGGTTAGTTTCTTGTGTTCTTAACTTTTTCCATGATTGTGTTGTTTGAACTATCTGCTTTGTTCGATGGTCTGCTATGTTATATATGTAGAGAAGGTATGACATAATTTGCGTCTTCCCTCTCTTATCTTGTTTCATTGGAAATTCTTAAAATCATTTAAATTTACCAGTGTGTTGTAAATTCTGATGCTCATCCTGCATATTGTTGTTGTTATTGTTGTTGACTTTATTGTTAAATAAGGAACTTATAGCAAACAACTGTTATTTGAGAGTTCCATCAAGTTTTATGTATGCCTGATGGTATTTGTGATGTATACCTTGAAAAGGGGCAGCAGACCCTTAGTTTTGCTTGTTTGTAACTTTTCCTGCTGCATAATGATATTCATTTCTATGAATTCCTGCGAATATATATCCCAACTTGTGTGTGTGTGTGTGTGTGTGTGGAGAGAGATTTTGTTTGGATCTTACATCTTTGATCAATCGAAAAGTATATTATTTTTCCGAAGTTACACTTGGAGATTGTGATTTTTGAATTAATCACCACAGCATATCAAGTAGAGGCTGGGGTGTTGCAAAATTTTGGCCTATGTTTCTGTGACAGTGCATGATTATATTCCAGTTGCCATCCTCATGAGGAATTGATTAATAGCTCTGCGGTCTGATTCATTCTCTGTTCTTTTCTTTATCAATGCCAAATTCAGGGGCGATTTTTTAGCATTGTAGCTGGAGTTTGCATTTGATTTGCATGTAGTGATCAGCAATTATCCATCTCTCTTTAAATGCTTTTGTTCTGTAAAATTGGTTCTACAATCATTCTTTTAGTGCTTCTGACAGGTAAGATTGGCTGCTTGACTGTCACCTGATGATCCTGATTTCCATCAGACACTGCATGCTTGGATTCAAATTGAGCATTTTCTGCTGAATACATTTGATCTGCCTCAACCTTCTGGAATGGATCGCCGTGATACATCGGGGTTTGTTAGTGGGGGGTGCATTGCATTATTGGAAACATCTTTGACATATTGGCCTTTTTAACTTCACTCCTGGAAGTCAGGCTGACTGGTTCTTTTTCCATTAAGATTTGGTCGAGTAGGAGAATTATTTTATCTGGTCGATAGCTGGGTTATGGAAAACAAGTTTCCGTATTTTGGTTTTACTGCCAATGCCCCTTCTTATATTACTTTTGAGACAATGAGTAAAGCTCAACGTGGAGCTGATGGCCTACCAGATACGGTCTTGCGCCTTGAATCTCTTGGTAGTCCTGGCCTGTGTCTTTCAAGCTCAAAGGGGATAAAGAGAAAGTCAGGTACTAATGAGGTTGCCTCCACTCTTCATCTAGGTTTAGGACATTCATCGAGTTCATCAGACAGCAAGGGGAGTTCTGCAACCCTCTGCACTCTCTCTTCAGCAAAAGAAACTGATGAAGAATCTTCCATAGACCTTGGGTTAAACTTCGAGCTCCACCTGAGAAGTGAGAGGACACCTACTCCAGGAAAACCTTCTGTTGCTATTCCAAAACCTGTCGAAAGTGGGTCCAAGTTTGATCTCCAATTAAGCCTCTCAACAGGACCTGGTGAATCTGTCATCACCACCAACACCAACCCATTCTTATCTGCAAATGTCTTGGTTGGAAAACTCTTCAGTGAAGCACCTGTATCATCTCAATGGAGATCACTGCATTCTGTTCCATCACCTATACAGCATTCTGTTATGAGCAGTTTCATTTCCAACCCAACGAATCCCAATGCTGATCCAACCTTTCCAGACCTCTCATCGACCATAGTAACTACTCCAAAGAACTCAGTCACCTGTACTTCCAGGCTAACACGCCAACGTCACGTCAATTCGAAGACTTGTCAATTCCAGGGATGTAGAAAGGGAGCGAGGGGTGCTTCTGGCTTGTGCATCGCCCATGGTGGGGGTCGGAGGTGCCAAAGAGAGGGCTGCAACAAGGGAGCTGAAGGTCGAACAGTGTATTGCAAAGCTCATGGTGGTGGCCGACGATGTGAGCACCTCGGGTGTACGAGGAGCGCTGAGGGCAAGACAGATTTATGTATAGCGCATGGTGGCGGTCCCCGATGCAGCCACGAAGATTGCACCCACGCGGCTAGGGGGAAATCCGGGTTGTGCATAAGGCACGGGGGAGGAAAGCGTTGCCAGAAGGAGAACTGCACGAAGAGCGCTGAGGGTTTCTCGGGCCTCTGCATCTCCCACGGGGGAGGAAAGCGGTGCCAGTACCCAGCCTGCACAAAGGGGGCCCAAGGGAGCACGATGTTCTGCAAGGCTCACGGTGGGGGGAAGAGGTGCACCATCCCAGGCTGCAGCAAAGGAGCTGAGGGTAGCACACCCAATTGCAAAGGCCATGGTGGGGGCAAGCGATGCTCATTCCAAGGTGGTGGCATCTGCTCGAAGAGCGTGCATGGCGGTACCCAGTTCTGTGTGGCCCATGGTGGGGGTAAGAGGTGCGCTGTCCAGGGGTGCACAAAGAGTGCTAGGGGCCGTACTGACTGCTGCGTCCGCCACGGTGGGGGCAAGCGGTGCAAGTCCGAGGGTTGTGGGAAGAGCGCCCAGGGAAGCACCGACTTCTGCAAGGCACATGGTGGTGGGAAGCGGTGCTCATGGGGCCATACTGGTTTGTCGGATCTTGGTATAGGGCAGGCTCCGTGTGACTGCTTTGCAAGGGGGAAGGCAGGCCTCTGTGCGGCACACAGTGCCCTTGTCCAGGATCGTCGGATCCATGGTGGGGGAACGCTTAGGCCCTATGTTGCTGCTCTTGGGAATACAAAGCTTAGCAAGCCTGAGAACTACGTGCATCAAGTGCTCCCTGTGCTGGTACAGGTTCCACTTCATGTTCCAGTTGGGGAGGGGGTTACACTGCCGGAAGGGAGGGTGCATGGTGGGAGTCTGATGGCGTTTCTGGTGAGGGGTGCAACAGGTGCTGGAAATGAAGGCGAGGTTGGTTGGTCTGAGCATGGCAGCGGTGCGCATGTAATGGCTCTCACCCGGATGTAAAGGTAATAATCTGTTGGTCCTTTCCCTGTCTTCCTTGTGTCGGTGTTTGATTTACTGTGTTTTTGGGTCCCTGTATTGTTCAATGCTTTGAAACTCATGTGGGGGAGTGGGAGAATGAAATTATTTCCCCCTTTCACTGTTGTTGGTTTGGCTAGAACTTTATTTTTAGATGTCATTATTTAGGACTTGTTTTACTATGTTTTTGTAGAAGATGGGGAGGAATAGTTATTGTGAGCTGGAGTTAGCTGTCTTGTTACATGACTGAGAATCTGTAAATATGTTTGTAGGCTCTTTGTGAGTACATGATCAGCCTTGTTTGAATAAATGGTTTTGTTTGACACTCTTTCTTTCACGGATTCATCACCAAGTTTTGGATTTTGTTGAAAATTAACAGAATTACTTGTGGCTGAGTATAATTTTTTTTTTTAAAGCATGGCCATGACTGAGGAACTATGAAATGCTGATGATGTCCAAAGTTGATTTCATATAATGAAAGATAAAGAAAAAATTGAATTCATATGATGCAGGAATAAATCTAGGTAGTTTGATATCAAAAAAATGATTTACCTTATCTTTTCCAAACTTAGAACCCACAACATTTAAGAATCAAATCTGTTTCATTGCAAAAAGCTTTTGATGTAAATTGTGACTTTCTAGTGGTCAAATGTTTTTTCACAGGCCTTACCTTTCCAGCTTCTGATTCTACCATACAAATATGCTCTGTTTCACATGGAACAGCCAGAGCTTTGACATGAATTTGTGTACAATCCATTTCACTTCTTGGATTTAAGAATGTTATTGCCATACAGTTAAAATATAAGCATTGAGTAAATAATGAACTGATAATATCATAAGAAATCAATTGGTTTTGTGGGTGGGGGTGGGGTTGCAACATCATTTGACAGTCTAATTATTTTGATTCAAACAAACAATAAATGCTCTCGTGTTCTAACAGAAGCTTACAAACCAAGATCCTATTACCTAATAAAAACCATGCAAGTGAAAGGAAAAATCAACAACAACAAAGATGTCAAAAAGCATCTGTGGGTCCAGAAGCAGCTGGGGATGACACACTGGCTGTTCATCTCATCAACTCTAAACTTTCCTCACCTGGATATTGTGTGTGGACTGGGACCGCCAAATTGACTGGCGGCCACTTTGAACAAGAGCAATCTCCTCTCCCTCCTTCACCATGCTTTGTTTCTGCAAATGAAGTTCAAATGGTATGGTCAGATCACATATATCAGTTAGGAAATTGGTGCTTGGACCCTTCAAGGATAGACCACATCACTTATTTACCCCCCTGAACTTCACAAATAAAGTCATCAAAATTAAAGTGCTAGCAAACTATCACAATTGTGGAATTGAAAATAAAATAAGATGAACAGCATAAGGAAAATGAAATGATCCCAGCTATATGTTACCTTCAAGTAGGTTAAAGCTTCGGTAAAAGTTTTTTCGGCATCATCAGAAAATTCCATGAATATGGGGCATACACCTTGGTACAGAGCTAACCTTTGTCTCACCCTCTCCCTACATGAAACATCAATTCATGCTGCGATCAGGACCATTACCAAGTTGTTTAAGAAGGATTATGAAAAATCTTCCAATAACATGATCCTTTTAGTTTTGCATAATATAAGGGAACATGCTTTTGCTCTTATTACAGAAATGAAACAGAAGGCACATGTAAGACTTTCAGCAAAGATAGTGCAGACGGAATTACAGAATTCAAAAACAAACTATCAGTTTTAACCTATGAAGCACGGACACGGGACACAGCGACACGGACACGGCGACACGGCAATTTTAAAAAAAATGACACGGGTACAGCTAGGACACGACAACAAATAAATTAATATAATAAATAAATATATATCACTATTTTATATAAACAAACATATTTCATTTAATTCACTATTTATAACCAATTGTATAAACTAATAAATCACTGTTTTAAATCATAAACCACTGTTTTTATAAATCACTGTTTTAAACTATAAATCACTATTTTAAACTAATAAATCACTATTTTTTTTAACCTTAAAAAAAAAAATTTGTTTAAATGAGTTGTTCTAGGCTATTTTAAATGGGTTGAACACTTGTAAGCTATGTTTGGGCCTTCTTTTTCTTTTTCTTTTTTACTTTTAGGCTGAAACTGGTTGGGACACTGTGCCGTGTCCCAGGCGTGTCCTAACCAAAATGAAGGCAGACATGGTTGGAGTCGTGTCCAACACGTGTTTGTGCCGTGTCCGCGCTATGTCCGTGTCCAACACGGGAGGTGCCCTCTGAGGAAGTGTCCGTGCTTTGTAGGTTTTGAACATTGGAACTATGGTACATAGTGGATCTACATAAATGAAACATATGACTGAGAAAATAAAAGGCAAAGATCACGCACTCATTTGTAAAAGCAAATATGGTGCCAGAAGGTCGATAGTGGCTGAGTAAGATGGCCATAAATCCAGTTTTGGTGAAGACAACAATCGATGTCCCAAGAGTGTTTGACATCATGGTTGCATGAAATGCAAACATTTCACTCATGTGGTTCTACAAAAAAAAAATGGCGAGTCCAGTAAGAATTCAGGATCCGAGGAAAAAGAAATCATGATGGGCACCACAATATAAATCCACAAAATGAGCAGTCATTCAAGTCACCTTGAAAGCTTGACCAAGATTGGCAGGTCTTTGTCCTCCCACCATTGTATCTTCGGTTCTGAGAGCGACTGTGTGCATTACTTTCACTGCTTTCAGAGGGAACCTGCAAAAAAGCCAAATTATTTGTTAAAAGAAGGATTAAAGGAGGTTCTGTGTGCATGTGAGGATCCCCTCTTCAAGAATTTGAACCCCAAAAAAACCCAGCCTACATGAACTGAAATAGAAATCTCTCATGACAAGAGTTATAGCATTAAAGGCTATGGAGTGTCATACTTTCCATGAGCAGTTTCTCCAGAGAGCATGACTGCATCTGCTCCCTCACGAACAGCAATTGCAATGTCTGAGACCTCTGCTCGGGTTGGTGTGGGATGGACAATCATGCTTTCCAACATATTTGTTGCTACGATGACTGCTTTTCCCATGCTGCGGCACAATCTGATGATCTCTTCCTGCATGTACAGGAACTTATGTTTGAGGAGCTTGTTCAATTACTCAAATGATAAGTGAGAAGAACAATGTAAAGTCTGTATCATGAAGAGTTATTAAGGAGCCATCAAATGCCTTTTGGTTTCCTTTGTCAGCCCAATCTCCAGCAATTGATTAGGAACAGGTAATTTTGTCATTAATCATGGGACAGCTAAGCAAACAATAGGAGGCGATCGAAAAGTTTGTCATTTGGTGGGTACACAGGCAACAAGCCGATTGACAAAGGTCCAATGGAATCCAACACCAGTGCATAATCATAGATATAAAGTGACAGTGATCAAAAGGTATGATTTGGCATTTCTAGCCGAAAGAAAGCTACAAAAATCAGTCTCAGCAAACTTTGCATCGATTGGAAAAGTTAATATCCACTACATTTTTTGCAGGTTCTATCATCCAGCAGACTGATAACCAGAAATTACTGCTGGATTCCTGGTACTTCCTACAATAGTTGATGTTCTAAGGAGGGCAGATAGAACTTTATATAAAGTGTACAAGTTCGAAAAGTCCAATGATGGATGAGCAATGGGGAAAGACTTACTTGCAGAAGGGGAACCTCCTCAATGGGGAGTTCAGCTCCAAGGTCACCCCTGGCCACCATAGCCTACACATACCACATTTATTAGCCTCAGAAATTGTGATCTTAAAAAAGATTTAAAATAAGAAAAGAAATTCGACTGGACTAGAACCATGAAGCAGTAACTATAGTATGATTATATAAAGCCGACCAAGCCTGCCTACTTGAGAGCAAAGCAACATGAGATGTGTCTGAATGAAAGAAGTTCAAACAATATGCTATTGAACAAATAGTCAAACATCTGTGGTGAATGTGTGGATAACGAGGAACAATTAAGAAAAAAATGGACCACCACAATGCCCGAGGTCCAGCAATAACAAATTGCATGATTCCGGAACATGACACATTTGATTCTGGAATATGATTAATTTGATATATTGCAAATTAGGAGGTCAACTCAATATCTATCAACCAGTTGTTATCATAGGATTCAATTAACTGAACCGGGCTTTAGTTAAGTCGGTAAGCACCTCCTATCTCTATGAAAGAGGTCAAGAGATCAAATCCTAGAGAGCATCATTCTTCTCCGAAAAAAAAAAGGAACTCAACATGTTTCGACGAAGAAATTAGCAGCTATCATGAAACTCCCATATTATGCAGCAGCAAAGTATAGTTGACTATGCCAATTAACTACCCCATCAGATGCAGAGATGATCGAGTACAGATTTGGAATAGAATCTGCACTTTCAATTTTCACAGTCACATGAATATCCGCAGCACAACCTGCAAAAGAATAAAAATCAGACCCCCTGACTGTCAATAGTCAAACTATGAGCCACAATCAGTGAAAAGAATATCTATTAGGTGATTACTTCGGAGATAGTCCTTCAATTCATGGACTACTTTCGCATCTTTGACAAAGGAGACAGCATAAAAATCCACTTTGTTTTCAACCCCAAATTTAATATCATCCCAATCTTTGTCTGCATAATGTTAGAGTGATATGTTAATTAACTGAAGAAAAATTAGGAATGCGAGACAGCAACTAAAAAATGTTCACCAAATAGTGACAACTTGATTCACTCTTCCTTACCAGTGATGGATGGCAGGGTGGCACTCTTTCCCCGGACATTCAAATGCCTCCTAGACTTGAGCTCGCCACCATCTACCACTTCACATTTCACCGAATCCTCTGTTTTTGACTTGACCAGAAATGACATCATGCCCCCTGAGAATACATGCTACCAGTGTCATCCATAAGCACAAAAACTTCTCTTCACCCACTGTAAAATAACCTCGGAAATGACATGACCACACAGTTTTCTGAGGCTCATTTCTCAATATTTGTAAAAGAATCACGAATAAGATTACAGTTTCTTAAAAAAGACAGTTCTATTTAAGAAACTGAATACATTGAATTTTTAGAATATATATAATTGACTGATAAATAACTTGACATGATTTGGAAGAAGTTTGCACATTCACAGATTGATGTATTCTAGATAATGAACTAAAAACAGAAATCAAACAACACAAAACATGTAGAATAGACATGACGTAACGCAATGCACTGGTGCATACCATCCACTAGAAGCATATCTCCCACGTCTACATCATTAATGAAATCATCATAGTTCACACTAACACAGTTCTCTGTGCCAACCCCTCTTCTTATTGTGAAAGTAAACTCCTGCCCAGGTGCCAAGTTAATTGGCTGTGGCAAGTCACCACTCCTAACCTCAGGGCCCTGAAAACAGAATAAATAGAAAAGATAAACAAACTCATGGAAATAAAAAAAATCAATACAATTAACTGTTGTTTGTATACCAAGAATACTTCATTGCATTATGTCATTTTAAGCAATTCGTAAAACTTGAAGTGATCAACTTGCCAAGATAAACTTCTGGAGGACCTCCACAACATCTATTTTGCATCATCAACATCACAGCATAACCTACTATCTTATCAGACGTACTACAACTGGACAGGATCCCAAATGGAAAACAATCATATATGGTCACACAATATGCCTACAGTACAAGTTATGATCTTTAACACAATTCCACAGTTAAATCACCGGCATTGTGCCGTGAACTCCAAAACCCATCAAATTGGTTATCACAGAGAAAGAAATGGAAGCAAAAAAAGACTCACCTTGGTGTCGAGCATTATCGCGATGGGGTTGTCTCTGGATTGCGCGTTGTACTCCTTCACGAGGTCGATGACCTTCTGGTGTGACGCGTGGTCCCCGTGCGACATGTTAAGCCTGGCGACGTTCATCCCGGCCTCCGCCAGCTTCCATATCATCTCCCTCGTGTTGGTCGACGGTCCGATGGTGCAAACAATCTTCGTCTTCCGCCTCGCCCCCGGCTTCGACCACACTCCACCGTTCCCCATGTCGCCCCTCACATACTGTACCCGCTCTTCCTCCTGACAAGCAAGCGAAGATCCCAACTTTGAAGTGAAACTGTGAAAACGAAATCAAGACAACATTTTGAGAGATCGAGCACCTTCGGCACGTCTTCCGGTGTGACGGGGAGCACCACCGCGGACTCCACACGGGCGGATCTCCTCGCCGCCTCGACGACCAGGGTGGTGCCTCGGGATTCGTGCTTGCGGGGCCTCACGCGATCCGGGAACGGAGAGCGAGGCCGTGTGAGAACGCCGAGGCGCTCCTTCGGGGAAGCTCCGTGACCTGAGCTGGGGCAGAGGAGGGAGCCGTAGACGGATCGGGACGCCACGACCTGGGCCATTGCAGGAGATCCTGAACTGATCGGGGAAGTCGAAGAAGCGAAGCGGAGGCGAAGCTTTCGAGGGAGAGAGAGGGAGAGAGAGACCGAGGGAGCTACAGCTGCTACGGAGAGGTCTCCATCGTTTTATAGGAGGGGTTTTCGGAGCTTTGGTTTCATCGAACAGATGCGATGTTTCTTCGGGTTCGGCTCACCAATGACAACAAAAACAGGCACTTAATTTACGAAATTGCCATCAATCAGGTGGGCCCTCGGGTCATCTTTCCGCCGGACCCTGATGGGCTCGTATGGACGTGAATCACATGATTTAGGACGCCTCAATTTGCACCCCTCAAGTCTATACACATGAATCACATGATTTAAGATCCTTTTGTATTACATGTTTGATTTGCATTCTCAAATTTAGATACCTAATTATATGTGTTTTTTTCGACCATCCTTATTAAACGTTTTTTAATTTGCACACCCTCCCATATCAAAACATTTATATCTTATTCTTTGCTGCGCGAAAAGAAACATGGAGAATGTTTCTTTTTGTTGTTGGGGTTATTTGAATATGACATCCCAATATAATGAAGTACAAAACTTATCTAGAATTTGTGTTGATATTGATTTGTTTAGGATTGGATTGATAGATGTTTCTTTTGTGTTTCTCTAAGATTTTAAGAGATTGAGTTGTTACGTGCATCAACAATAAACTTAATATTATTTTAATATGTCGATTTGATTTTTTTACTAGATTTGTTGTAATTCATTATTTAATTATAATTTTAAATGCATACCCTAGTCCGGGTGAACATACGAGGGAGAGCGATTAGTTTTGGAGGAGTTAGTCTCGTTATTTATATACGTCGGATGAACTCTCGTCTACTAGGCGCCTCCTTATCATTAGGGCATCGATTTTAGTTTCTTACTTTATTTGCTTCCTTTCATTGTTGTTTTTATTTCTTTATAATCTTCTCGTTCTCATTCAGTCATTGTGATTACATTTTACTTAATGACAATGCCTACTATTCTAAAAAAAAAATTATAATTTTGAATTAGTGTTTATTTTATATGAAAAAACTATAATTTTTATTTCGTGCTATTGTGAAAGCAGGCAACAAAGAAAATCTATTAAACTATTACGAGAAGTGAGAGAGGGATACATGAATGTTGGATGAAAGAGAATTAGATGTGGGGAATGCAAAGAAATGTAGATCTGGATTTAAATATGTGGGGCTTCTAAAATAGATGTTCAGTGCAAAGGGTGCATGTTGATTTGAGGGGGGCATAAATAGACGCACCACATGATTTATGGCCCAATATCCGTTCATACACCCGGCCCAAAATCCATTCATACACCCGGCCCATATTACCTGCCAACTGTACATGTCAAAAGCGCGGGAATTGATAGCACTTCCATTGGCGCCAAAAAAAAAAACCACTCTTTTCGTCTTGCCTCCTACGATTTATTTAATTTACAATACGTGCCATCAGTAGTCTTTACTGAAACCCTAATTTTCCCGATTTCATCTCCAAAAATCCTGATCTTTGTCCGAGAAGAACCGTGATCTGGACCATCCGATCGATTCTTTCGATTAGGATGGACGTGGCAGGACTATCAGCCGTCTGCGTGGACCTCGGCTTCGCTCAAGAGGACGAAAATGGGGCCACAATCGGATACGTGAAGAGCGACTTCTGTTTAGGTAGGGTTTTTGGATCTCCATTTCTTTCAGTCACCTCTAATTCGATCGCAGGTTGAAATCGTTGTTCCTTTTGATCTGCGCAGATAATTTGAAGGATCTGCAGAGGTTCCTGCGGAGGGACGATCCGCAGACGAGGGACGTCTTCAAGCAGCTCTGCAAATGGAACACGGTGTCTCGCAATCTGATACCGATCATCGAAGCCTACCAAAACGATCACAATCTTGTCGTAAATGCAGGTACAAATGCATATTTTCTTTATATAGATTGATCTGCTTTTATTTCTTTGTCGGATGTTAAGATAGCGTGGCCTTCTTTTGATGAGCAGTGAAGGTATTGGTGTTCCTCACGATGCCCATTGATCCTGCATCAGATGATGTTATTGAGCAGATCGAGTACCTTTGGAGCTTGAAAGCAGCGATGACGCGAAATGTCACGATAGCGGTGATTATGGCCCTTTTGGAGGACCCACTCGAACATCTCGAACAGTAAGCTATAATAGATTTCCATTTTAAATATTGATAAATATTAGTGATTGTGGTGCCGGAGCTAATTTGATCATATTTTTGGCATGTGAATCAGAGGTGAATTTACTGAAGATGACTGGAAGTTGGTTCAGCTCGTGCTCACTTTGTTCCGGAATGTCCTTGCAATCCAGGAGATTTCGGTTCAGCAGAAGGCGTCTGGTTCTGTCACGCAATTCCTGTTCTTGAGGTTCCGGTTTCTGGAACTCTTGTTCCATGAGAATGTCATGGACTTGATTTTGGTTTTGACCCAACATCTAGATGGTTCTTGTCGGTATCTCCACCAGGATAATCTGCTGTTGTTGGAGATTTTCCATTACACTTTTTTGGGACAAGATCCAGAGTTGATTGTTAAAGCACGTCGCAAGGCTTCCAAGGTGAGCTTGTCTTCCACTTTTTCATGCCTCGTAAGGATAAAATTGCATGATGGTTATCTATAGCTCATATCCAATAGTCCAAAATTTTTCTCCTGCCATGCATGTTTTTTCCCATGCCTACTGAAATGTTTGGATAGCATTAAAAGAAGTTCAAAACAAACGTGCCAGGTGGATGAGGATATTTCAGCATCCCTAAATTCTCTCCAATCCATGATGGAGGAAGAAAATAAAAAAAGACTTGTGAGGATGCGCAACTTGGAACGTAAATCTCAGTTGAATGGCGCATTCACCCAGATGACATTGGTATGAACTTCTAAGCATTTCTTAGAATTGTGAGGCAGCATTATTCTTTCCATAATATAAATGTGCTCTTTGAAATAGGATGGTTCCAAATCATTAATCATGGGAAATCCGAGCACACTCACAGGTGATGGCTTGCACAAACCTCATAAGACTCAACGAGGTCCAGTGAAAAAAATCGTGTGGGATCACGAAACTTTGTCCCTTCCAAAGGAGAATCTCTTGCGGCTGATCTATGAATTCACAAACCAGTTTTTATCAAGAGCTTATAATGGTGAGGTTTAAAAATGAGCCCATTCTTCGTCTCATCAAGTTTGTTTATGTGCCAATTTTTGCCAATTTTCTCCTTTTCTATAGTTTGATTGCTCTAGCATCTTGTGTCTGATCCAATACTCATCAGTTTTAATGCAGTCCATTCGTGAGGATATTGAAAAGGAGCATCACATGATTCAGAATGGTGATGTCGTTGTCTTCTTCCAAGTTGTTCATTTTGCGACAACATTTCAACATTGGAAATTCTCAATTTTAAAGGTAAGAAGAAGAGTGATTGTAATTTAACCATAGATGGTATGACTCCCAAAAAGAGTTCATGATGCATATTAATCGTGGTAACATCATAAAAGCTGCAATGAAACCAACATTCTTCTATTTACTTTCTACTCATTTAAACTGAGCAATTGCTTCCATATGACAGCCATGCAGAGTATAAGAGCTGGTTTCTATTTGGTAAACCTGATTATAGCATTAGGTGATACTTTTAATGAAATTACATTTTAGATTTAAAACTGGTTGAGTGTGGATAGCAGTAGACCAGGATATGCTCTTGGTAGGCTGTACATGGTTTTTGGTGGATTTATTTGTTCTCGTATCATCCACTTTCCTTGGCCTCACCTTTCAGCGGGACACCCACCAGATTGGTTAAGAACTTTTTGCATAGTTTCTTTCTTGTTAGATGTGGACCACTGGTTTTGTAATTGTTTTGAAAGAATCCAACTAATTTCCCAGTAGGATCACAATCAATCAACAAAAAAAAAAGTCCCCCTTCTCTCATGTTCCCTCTCCTCCCCCCTCCCCCTCTAAGGCTTCAACCCAACCAAAAAAAAATCTCAATAGGATGACAATCAAAATCATAATCTGGCGGCGCCTGAATTTTTATCACTTGATGGCATGGCCCAATGCAAGTATGTTCCGTACTCAACCACTGTACAGATGTTTCTCATGAACTCTCTCTCACATGCACATGCATACTCACTCACACAGACACTGTAGAAATAGGTTGAGATTATATATCTATTGATATGAGTATGGAAAGGTGTGAAATGTCGAGGAGGCTGTAGACAAGTTTATGCCGCTGGTCCAGTCTATAGGACTGAAGCTGTTCTGATTCTGATATTTATGATTTTGGTTTTTAACCTCCATTTTGTCTACGTCCTTTGCTTTATAATGTATTACAACTTTCAGATATAATACATGTAACAGGCAGAAATGGAGGATGCTGCTTCAAAAGTGTCTCGTGAAGGTGATGCTTCTGATAGCACAGCATTTTATGAAGGAATATGTGGACCAATTGCAACCACCATGAACGAAGCGATGTTTTTATTAGTGATATCCAAGTGGCGCTATGCCTATGATAGCTTGAAAGAGACCCGTGATTACAAGTTTTTATCTACGACCGGATCTCTAATGAAAAATATGGTGGGTTCTCAGATTTTCCTTTATATGATCAATATGTGCATGCGCTTGTATTAGTAAAACCGGGAGGCTCATCTCCCCACTGACTTCTCTTTCTCAATAGACTTGCATGTAGAAAGATTCAAATATGTTTTAAATGCATTATGTTTGATTCTGCAGATCCGCATTTTAGATTTGGTCCTTAAATTATCTCCTGAAGATTCCAGAGAAGCTCAAACAGCTCGCATTCTTCTTTATAAACTCTTTTATGATCAGACAGAGCAAGGGATGACTCAATTTCTGTTGAACCTGTTCAGATCCTTTGATGCTCATAAGCAGCCTAGAAGGTTTGTCTCTTTATGTTTTTCCAACTCATAGTTTCCTATCTTTGGGAAAATTCATCGCCTCAAGAGACAAAAGTCATCTCAATCGCAGATGTGTTTAGTTGAGGAACCCATGTATGGTGATATTACACCCATCCATTTGTTCCTTTGAATTTAACAGGAGTCCATCATTTTGGTGTCACGATCAAGAAATTACTCCACCTTTCTCTTTCAATAATTAACAAGAAAAAATTCTAATAATTTTTTTCTGTTCAGTGATCTTGCAGATATGGTGGAAATGATACATATTACACTACGTCTTATGGAGAAACTTCAAGCTCGTGGCACATTAAGGGTATTTTGTAGTCTTGTTTAGAGCTAGTTCTTGAGTTTCAGAGCTCGGGAAACAGATAGCATGCTTAGATGTTGGCCACTTGTTAGTTTAATACAGTCGTGAGTTGTGACATTGTGACTCTTTCTATTTCATGATAACTGCTGGCATGCCTCGTTCCTAATTGTTTGGGGATGGCTTAATGAACCTTATTCTACTAATGGGTAAAATCAAGTGACTATCATCCTTATACTCAGCTTCAGCGTAGGCCAAGCTGTGGAAGCAGGTATAATGATGTTATGTTGAATTACTACCACATTTGTCCAATTTTATTTACATCCACTCCTCCACTTGTTTAAATTGACTTGTTTTAACATAACAAATCACTTCAGTTTCTTCAAAAATGATTTATACTCTTTTCTATTTTATCTTTCCAATTCTATCATGCTTCCATTGTAATATTCCCATTTTAGCTACATCCAATGTGTTCACAAGGTGCTTCATTGTCACCTAAAACTATTCGTACAAAGGAGTATCACCTCCCATATCTATTATGGAAATTTTAACCATTCAAAAGATGAATTTCTTATAGTGCAGTTCGTTACTGTCGATCATGTAAAGCTCAAGAGAAACTTTACTTTAGATTTTAACCCATAAGTTCATCCCATTCATTTTTCTCTATCGTCACCATCATCTGCATCTATTATTGCATAAAGCTTCTTGAGCGCTCTTGGAGACGATTCTTTGCCATTAGTTCTGACGAGTCAAGACAACATGTTGCATCTTTTGTTTAAATTACACAGTCTAGCCCCTGGACTCTGTAAGGTAGTTGACCATGTCTTGATTTTATTTACTAGACACTTGTGCATAGTAAGTTTTGAAGATTAAGTACTTTCAGTATTTCACCATTGCTTGAATAAAACTAGATATGAATAAGTTCAAATGCGGATTGTACTGTATCCAATTATCTATTCTCCAATCTGATAAGTTATCCTACGCGCTTTTCTTTTCTGTGAGTATGTCCTGTGATCATGTCTTGTTACTTGTTATACAGTCTCCTTGAACATGTAATATACTGCTGCCTCCTGCCTTTCTAATTTGTTTGTCCTCTGATTTTCTTAGGTCGCAAAAAAATCAAGAAAAGTGAGAAAAAGAAAAGCACAAAGAGATAGCAACCCAGGAGAAGGTAAAAAACCAAAAGAAGAGCATGCCAAGATTCGAAGTGCTGATAATTCTGATGGTGAAAATGAGGAGTCCACCTCACAATTAAAAACATGCCTATCCAACTCTGATTCTAATGAAAAAGAAGGCACCGCAGCCCCTGATCCGTTCAGTGAGCCTGACATGCCATCACTTGATACTGACCATCTTTGTGATGGTGCAGCTCAGACAAATGAGATAAAAGTAAATAATGACATTGATGGTCTTGCATATGGGACAGAAGATTCTTCCGATGATGCCCCGACCGCCACAAATGAAGGTGACTTTAATGTTTCCAAGTTGGTTGCAAATGTTGGTAACATCACAGTGATTCAAAACTTATGTTGGTTGCTAAAGTTCTATAAAAGCAACTCCTGTAGCACAAATCACTATATCATTTGCATGCTACAAAGGATATGCGATGATCTTTTGCTCTATCCCATGTTGTTTCAGGTAAAATCTATGAAAAAATATTTGTTTTGTATGACAGTATTGTTTCCCATGATTTACATGTACGTCATGTCCACTTTTGCAGCTATCGTTTCTCACAATATTCTTTGATATCCTGGCGGAACAAAAATTATCTATGTCCAAGGAATACACAAGTATAGTGCACTTCATCACCAAGTTAGTTAGGAAACTGCTAAAGGCATTGAAAAGCCAACCCCTACTATTTGTTGACATACTTTTTTGGAAGACACGAAAAGAGTGCCACTACATCAGTGCCGAAGGTGTATCACATGATCTTGGAGACTTGAAGAGCAAAATTGCAAATTGGGAAGATGATTTAGTTGGAGATGAGGTGGATATTGGTTCTTCAAATGGCAACAGCAGGCTAGCTGGAAAAAGCCTAGCAGATGCTCTTGGGGAAGATGAAGCTGATCTAATCATATCAGAGGAGATCATTTTTCAGGAGTATGACATTTGTATCTTAATTTTGCCCTTTTATATTACAAGTATGGAAGTGGTTGGTGATCTACTTTTACGATGTTCATCTAATTATTTTGCGTTTGTAGTGATGAATATCTGTCCAGTAGACATACTCGAGATAAGGAAGGTGTTTCTCGGACGAAGAAAAATCTGTTCAAGTATGTTGTTTCCCCTTCAACCATTTTTATGCTCTTCCCAGTCACTTATTGTATGACTTTTTTGTGGCTGGTCCAGTAAGGGGAATCTGACAGAACTTGAACCTGGAAAGGATTCAAAAAGAAAAAGGCGTCTTGTCTTTGATGACAACCAAGAAGACACGATAAGAGAACTTTATGGGAAGTATGTGTTATAAAAGGCAATATTGCATCATTTCTCCTAGTCAGTTTAAAATTTAGGAAATATTATATCTAATTGTTTTCGGTAAATTGTCACTGTTGTAGATACAAGGATGATCGGAAATGCAGTCGTCTTATTGCAGAAGCACTGGATCCTGATGGAAAAGTATCTCCAGTTCAAGTGTCCTGTAAGCTTAAACAGTTGGGCCTCAGTGTTGCCTCAAGGAAAACGAGGCCTCGTGGTAATGGGATTCTTCCAGCCTTAGATGATAACATTGCGGTTGACAGCAGGGAAGCAACAAATGCTGCCTTTCACAAGAGTTCAAATGAATTGGAGGATGGTTCCATTACCCAAAATTCCAAGTACTACAAGCATTATCTCATTCTCACTGAGCTTATTGTTAGTCTATTTCATATTTTAGTATCTGATGGTCATTTGTGTTTAAATAACAAGATATGATTTTTGACTCCCTGTCTGAATCTTTTCTGAGAATCCATGATACATGCTTCTGTATAATGAGAATGTAGAATGGTTAACATGTGACTAATATACTTCATTCTCTTTGCTCTCTAGTCATGCTAGAAAAAGAATACAGGCTTTCGACAAGGAGCAGGAGCTAATGATTAAACAACTTTTTGAACAGTGAGTATTTGAGTGACCACCCATGTTATTTCGTACTAGTAAGATGCACTTGCTATAGTTGTATCACTGTCAAATTTGTCTTGCTTGCGAAACTCTAAAGCATGAAACAAAGATATTCAAGTAGAAACTGCTGCCTGGAAAGTTGGATATATCTAAAGCATTTAAACTCCATTTCCTTTGCAGATTCAAAAATCATAAGAGGTGCAGTCACATGATTGCAACTGCATTAGATGTGGCGGATAAAACATACACGGCAGGCCAAATTTCTCGTAAACTTAAGCAACTTGGCCTATATATTCCTCCTCGAGAGAAGAGATCATCTGGTGCCTTCAAAGTTTTTGAAGACAACGAGAATGCAGAATCTGAAGAGAAATCCGATGAAGAAACCTTATTTATGCTAATGGAAAGGTGTGTTGAAAGCCTGGTTAGATTTCTACATTTTTTATATTTTGAACAGTTCAAGGCCAAGCAATAAGACTATTAGCTTTCAGAATTCTTCTTTCAGCAATTTTATCTTGAAGTCATGTGCAGCTAAATTAATGAAATAATTTAGATATTAAATCATGTGTAAACAGATTTCCTGCTCTTGTGTGCTCATCATTGTTAATTATTTTTTGCTGTTAAAGATGATTTAAATCAACATTTGCTTGGACTTATGACTGCTTATCTATTACATTGATGCAAGATGTTCATCTTTGAGAGTTTTTGTTCTTTTTTTTTTCTTTTGATAAACAGTCTGCTGTGAGTGCATTGTTCTCAATTATCCTTTTCCATGAGTTTACCTGTATTAGACTTGCATATAGACAGTTACTATTTTTTCCTTCATTTCAGGAGCAAAAGAAAGAATAAAAAGACGAATGAGGGGGTGGTTGTGGGCATTACATCTGAACACAACCTCGAGACTAGCACACTCCATGAAGACCATTCTGTTGGAGCATTGAGCCCTTTCATTGAGTAAGTCCTCTTTCAATTTTGCCTATCAATGGATTCACTTATGCTTTATCAGTTTTTTTTTTTTTTTTTTTGGATCCTAACTGTTAACTTTTATCTATTTAATTTCCTTCATAAATTGTTCAGGATGAGCTTTTGCGAAACAAAAGCCATCGATTGTGTAGCTATTCATACCCTGAGAATTCTTATTGATATTGAATATGTTGGTGATATCAAGCTTTGAATTTCTTGCAATTGTCATCTGATTAAATGTTGCACATTTCTTATTTGTCCATACCTTTTATTTTCAATCTATTCACATTTTGCTATATAAAATTAATAATCATTTAGTAGCCTATTTGTCTAGTTTTGTTTGGATGAGTTGAAGTATTGAAATGAAATCAAAGTGTGAATACAAGAGTATTGTTCAAATTTTGACTTTGATACCAAAATTCAGTTATTTAATATAATTTTTTATCAACTCTTAATACTCATTCTATTAGCCCAGGCAAGTGGTTTTTTCACATTGGCACCATTCGTCAAGCAGATTGCATTTTTATTTTACTTGGAAAAATATGTACCTGCACTGTTGTCCTTCAGTAGAGCTCTTGATCATGATAAAAGGATATGAGAAAGGAAAAACTGTTCCTCATCGCTATTTTGGTCCATAAATGGATACTTGCAATCAACATTAAACATTTTTCTGATGCATATTATATTACTGGAAAATTCGTAGGCGACCTTTCTCTATCCAGAAGACCGAGTTTGCAACCATTTCAGTTGTGGGAGTTACCAACGATGGCTTGGATTCTGTAGAGAGCCAAAGTGTGAAAAATGTGATGGAAAGGTACACTTGTTTTTCAAAAAAAAAAAAAATGCATGGTCACTCTAGCAATTACAATAAGGTCTTGAATATCTTTAATCAATATATGTTATGGTTTGTTATTACTTTTCTTGGAGCTAACTTCAGAATTCCATCATCACTTTTTTTTTATTAGCTTTTTTGTCACTTATGCAGAGATGTGAGCACTGAGCAGAATGAATCACAACCTTCTCAAACAAATGCGAACACCCCGAATGAAGTTGATGTTGGATCCTCTTCTGACGAGATGGATCATCAGCCACATGTGATGCAATCCCAGGATGAGATTGCAGATGAGTTGGCAGACTCTGGGGATGATGTTGGGATCAATGTGTCTACGAACAGAGACACAAGGAGGAAGTTTCGGATTGTAATAGATGATGATGAAGACGAAGAATAGAATTGCCTGAAAGCAAGGTCGAATGTAAATGTCTGCCTCCATTGACCAGGTTGTTTTTTCCAACTGCATTGCCTATGTGGTATTCCTTGTATGATGAGGCAACTCTATATAGGTGCAATTGGTCCTTGTTTTGCAACTCAGATCTGTGTTGTAGTTATGGAATTTGTTCACAGAGAACTCCTTCTTTGCCAGAAGATGATGTTAGAGACCTCTCACATTTATTTATTTTTTAATTTTTAAAGTGTATATTTCATGTATTCAAATAAAGACTGAATTATATCCAGTGGATCATGTCTCATTATAAATGAATTCTTGATAGGGACAAAAAAAAATTGAAATGGACGCAGAAAAGCATCCCAACAAGTCAAACAACATATATCATAGAAATAGCAACTTTATTATAGCATAAGCCAATACATTGTGATACGTATAGCCTCTTCATGCATGCATGCATGTTTCACTATCCACTAATATGTATGTAGTCTCTCCATATGTGTACTATCTTATATTTCCTCCTCTTTGAACCTGGCCATCTTTGCAAGTTCATCCACAGCATCAACCAAGTGATCAAGCCGCGCCACAAACTCAATGAGCAGCGAAGTGAACGTCGCCAGCGACATCGCCGCTGTGCTTTCCAGCGCCCTCATCCTCCGAATCATCTCTCCTCCGTCGCCGCCCCCAAACCCTCCCTCCTCTCCGAACTCATCCACCTCCCTCGAAGGCCACGAGTGCAGCCTCTTCTGTTGCTTCCTCATGGTCTCATGGTACGATTCGGCCCGGTGGATGGTTGGCGGTGGTGGATTCTGGGTTGGGTCGGGAAGATCGAGTGGTTTGGAGGGTGGTTTTGGTGAGCTGTATTCGTGGTGAGTGGTGGTGAGGAGGTAAGAGTGGATGTCGATGGAGCGTTGGAGGCGCTCGGTGGAGCTGTGGAGTCTCTTGAGGAGGGTGGTCTGGAGGCCGCGCTTCATGCTGCTGATGTCTTTGCCTAGGCTCCTCAGCAGCTCTGCAGCTTGGTTCGTGGAGTCGTGGATTTCTGGCTGGAATGCGATGCGGAGGTTATATGGCGCCTGCGTTGTCATTGAATATATCAAGTTAGATATCCCATGGAGGGCAGGGCCATCAACTATTGATATTAACTTTTAAATAGGTTTTAGTAGAGGGAGGGAGGGAGTGGGACCTGAATCTCGGAGTGAAGGCATCCATGGAGGGCCATCACCTCATAAGCGCAGTGCCTCAACACGGCCCCGACTTTGACGTACTCGCACCACGGGTAGAAGAAGTGCCTGAACCTTCCATGGGGCGGCTCCCATTTCGCCGAATTCGCCTATTTAAAAAAACACCTCCAAATATCAATCACTACTCATATACGCATGCAATTCACGTATGTATATATGCATGTAACTAGTAGAAACATGCATGCAAGCATACCAAAGAATCAAGTTTTGCAGAGGAATTCAAGGTGGCCCGGCACTTCCTGAAGGCGGGCTCATCGGCGAAGTCATCCATCACCGTCTTGTCGAACTCCGGCCGGTCTGTACCGTCGTCTTGCAAGTACTTCTTCACGCACTCTATCATCAAAACATCAGATATAAGTAGTTAATTACAAGAGGACTATACGTAGGAGAGATTGAAGTATATATTGATAAGAAGAGCTAGCCGAACCTTCAAGGGTGTCGGCCACCGTGTTGAAGTTGTTGACGAGCTCTTTGTGGAGCTGCTCACCAGCCCATATGGGGAAGATGAGAACGTTGACGAGGACGGCGACCAACCCACCGATTGCGATGGAGTAGAGCCTGTCCATCGCGGTCTTCACCGGAGTCCCCATTCGGTACCCGGAGACTACGATCAGGCAGTACGTGAAGAGCGTCACGCGGAACCCGTACTCGTATTGGGTCAGCGTCGGCCACAGTTTCATAAATGATGTTACAGTTCCTGTTCAGAATTTCGAACATATATAAGTGGTTGGACACTGAGTATGAATAAGGTGTGAATGATAGATGAATATGATGTGAATAAAAATTTATAAAATGTAAATAAAATGATTTAACATATGGATCTCTCTGATTTATTATGGGTAATGACATATGATTTGATATTAAAGTTCTGGTTGCACGTTTGGGGTTTGAAAAGTTGAAAAGCTAAAATTGTGCAGTTAAATGAAGCAGCGAAAGTTGAATTCTTTTTAATTTTTTCTTCGAAATCCACGTTTTGAAAAGCTCAAAAATAACGTTTTTTGGTCGGAATCGATTTTTTGAATTGAAAAACTTCTATGTCAAACATCAATTGCTTTCAAATATTGATTCCTGAATTAAAAAAAAATATCCCAATAAAAGTCAAGATCTAAAAGCAGCTTTATTCTAAAAGCTATTTTTCAATCTATGTTTTTCTAAACAGACCCTAAGTAAAATAACATAATTTGATGGGAGCCTAATTAAATTAAATATCGTATTATTCTTTTAGTTCAAACCTTTTTTTTTTTTTTACTTTATTCTATCTTTACTGCTATTCCACATCTATTTTATTACCCAAATAAAAGGTTAATTTAATGGAGATTAAATTTAATCATTCAGCCATACTAGCATGTTAATTCCATTGGAATATAAATACATTACCGATCAAAAAGATGCTGAAGCCAATGACAAAGGGTTCCGCGACGTGGCCGCTAGATATCGCCACTTGCATGACCGTGATCGCGAACACTCCCGCTGCTATGCTACCCAGAGCCCGATTGAATCCCTTGTTAAACGTCGCTCCTGTATACATAATAATTTTATATCATACGAAATCATTATCAATTAATGTAGCATACTACGTATGCTTCAGTAGTAATACTACTCCATGTACGTACGTACCGACGGTGTATTCGAACATGATGGCGACGGTGAGGATGGACCAGATGATGTTGGTGCCGAATACATCATAAGGTGCTCGGAAGAGAATCAGCAGTGACACGAGGAGGACTGCGAGGCCGACCTTCAGAGCGAATATCACCCTCTTGGGGTCATCTTTGGCGAACCTCCACAAGTCCCTGATCCACTGCCCGGGCCTGAATTCATCGTAGGCCCTGACACCGGGCTTTTTCAGTTGCTCCGGAGCAATGGCTTTGGATGGCAAGTCGATGTCGATCTTAACACAACTACCCTTCTTGCCATTCATTCTCCCAACAAGGAGGTCAAATGTGGTCTTGATTGATGTTAGGAAGGTTTTTCAATCTAATAAGAGAGCACATGATCAACATGTATATAGGGATGGATGAGTGAACAAAATGAACTAATTAGAGTACTTACTAGTCTTCTGTGTCGCTCCTGTAAGTGCAAGTGCTCCTTGACTTGATCGGAGAATCCAGCGAGTCCGGTGGAGGAGGAAGAACACAATAGACTCCAAAAATGTAGTGTGTGTTTGAAGTGGTTAGGATCAAGAGGAGGAAGGTATGGTTTTAAAGGGGGGAGAGGACATGAGTTTAAGCTGATGCTGCAAGTAGGGAGAAGAATGTATGTCACACGTAGTGGGAATATTAATTCATTTCATGGAAATAATAGAAGAATGGATGGAGTGAAAAACTTTGGAGGATATGCTTATCTCCAATAATTTTTGTATTCATGGCGAATTAGATTCTATAATTGGAAGTTTCCTTCAGCCACACATGCAATTTACGTGGATTTTTTTCATATATATAGTAAAGAATGCATGAATTACGTACAATATTATCAATACAGACATTCATGCATCTTCTCACTGTATATATTAATTAAGTAGCTTAAGAGTTGTGACAAAACCAATCTTTTAACGTAGGTCACTCTGAAATTAACAATATATTGCAATATCTGAAATAAGATTTTAATTTTGATCAGCTGAATAGCCATATATATATGCAATATGATCACAGCTAAACATTGATGTATGTTGAGCTATGGTTAACACAACGTCAGAGTTGGTGAAGCTAAACTTCCAATCAAGTTCACATGTGTTTTTCATATATAGTTACACACCATGTGTTATTTATTATTTATTTGATTTTTATTGATGCTTTGGTTAATTATGTCACGTAGATTCATATGCAGAATATCACATTCCAATTAGTAGTTCTCAATTTTGGTTGTTTTTTCAAACATCATTCAGATTTCAAAACAGAAAAAGAACATGAAGACTAACATGGATGGTTACACTAAAGTAAGCTAGGTGATGCTAGGTTGTACCATGGCATAACATTATATGCTCATTTTCCAAATCATGTGAAACTTGATTTTGTATAATATAATATCATCCTTAACAATACTTGTTTCAACTGAGCCATCGAAGTTTTAGATCGACAAAAATGAAAATGCAAATAAAGCCCCATATTAAGATTCTATAGAAGGCATCTGGTTCCATGGAAGAACTACCTGCTTGAAAGTAGCTAAGTGGGCTTTCAAAATGGGAATAAATATATCAAGACAAGAGGTTGTAGGGAAATTGGACAAGTTGTGGAATAATCTCCCCTAAATAATAACACTCACTAGTTGCAGTCATCTAAGCACATCGCATTTTAATCATGCATCAGCGGCAGAGGAATCCAATGATTGATATTACCATGCATTATACCATTCCTTAAACCTCATCTTTGATGTTGAGAATATTTGTAATAAATGGGTGCCCCCTTCGAGTCAATTAATCTTGCGTGTATGACAATAGCTCTTAATTTCGGGGCTCAATTCGAGCCAACATCATCATCCTTCATAATCTCATATGATGATGAAATAGGATGGATTTTGATAGTATATTGTATATAATTAATTATATTGAACATCTCACTCATATCTTTATATGATGATTTCGACAAAGAGGGATAAACGAACTTCTTTTTCTTTTAATCATTTCTGATCTCTAATAGGTAACTAAACCAACTCTTGGGAGTTTGGCAAGAGATACCTTCTGTTCAATCATAGATCCGGCCTACTTTCAAATATTTCTCCGCTTATATAAGTTTTAACAAGAGAAAACAACACTTTTTTAAAAAATCATTCTTAACAGTTCATTTTTGTTTCAAACAGACAATCAACCAAGACAGCAATGTTGGGGTTGTGGTATTGAGTGGTAATGCAGCATTAGTATGAGAATATGGAGGATCGGATTCCCTATCTATTTTTTGCTGGGATAACGTGGAAAAAATTCATACCATGCCAGAAGATTTACCAAAGGTCCCACTTGAAATGATAGAAGAAACAAATTCAATCAACTTCAATAACACTTTGCAGAATCAGATTATGTAGAGTTATCATGAATCAAATCAAGTCCTGTCATTAGAAGCCTTGAAATTTCGTAAACCATGTTTTTATAACAGATTGAACTTCATGAAAAAAAACAAGGACATGGGAGTCAGGAATCATGTATGACCCACATAACATACATGGCTCAGGCAGTGGATGCTAATAGCTGGTCCTGCTGAGCAGCTTAATCTTACATTCTCAACTTCAAAGCAGGACCACATATGTTGATATTATTCTCTCTATTTAACTTCTATTAACTTCATGCCCTCCACTTAATCTCTGTATTATCAGATTCACAGTGGTCATAGCTCAAACATTACTGATTCACATCAGGAACATCTGCTTTTGAGCAACTCACAAGCCAGTGGAGTAAATCTGTCACTGAATCAAGTATCGAGCACGTCTGTAGGAAATAAAAGAAAGTGCGCTATGCGAGAGGGAATGTTCTGCTTCAGAATCCGCAGACAAACCTGTCAACTGGGGAAGGCCCTTATGTAGCACCTCAATCTCTCTTTATGCAAACCTGTCAACTGGGGAAGGCCCTTATGTAGCACCTCTATCTCTCTTTATGCAATTTGTGTAAGGAAGCATGGTCTGAAATTTTCGGCATATTTGGTTCGGACCATCAGTAAAAAAAATGCATGGCATGTTGCAGACTTCTTGAATGTGAGCCAAGTCAGAGAATGGTCTAAAAATTTACATTTTCAATTCCTCTAGATCTTAACCAAGTTTTAATGACAAGGAGGATGAAGATACATGAATAAATGGACAAAAAAAAAATCTATATATATGAAAAAAACAGAGAAAGAATTGTAACAATGAAGGGGAAAAAGAATGATGTGAAGACCGAAAAATGCTATTGTGACATCACAGTTACCGTGGTGTTTGAATCTCCCTCCTCCGGGGGTGGTTTCACGTACTTTCCAATCGCTTTCTGATGCGTTCGGTTTTTTATTCTCTGAATCTTCTCTCTGCTTTGTTTTTTTCGTTTCTCCCTCTCTTGCTGACGCATGTTGCGCTCCCTCTCATACAAGCCTTGCCAGAACACCTCGCCAGTGGAAGGCCACAGCCACCGACGGTTCGGATTATCCGAATCGTATTCCTCTGCCAGGTCTTCATCCATGCTTTTTAATGTCGCGAATGAGAACCACCTGACCCACATATGGCCTCTTCGGCTCTTGAACTTGTGCTGCTCCAGCATCGCCCCTGTTTCTGGGTTCACGTATACCATCCGTCTTGCACTGTGGTAGGCCCATACATTGACAAGCAGCTCGAGCACGCGTGAGTAGCATTGCCGGTCCTAATAATAGCAATCATATCATAATAAAAAAACATGAACGAAAATCATATCAAGCAATAGACACTAAGCACTCAAGTTCATCATACCTTGGTTAGACTCAAATAGCAGTACCCACTTCGATGGTGCTCATCATACATTTGAGAATCCAATGCATCCACAAACATTCTGTAAAATGAAAACGATAAGGAGTTAATATACTAGATTCAGAGCCAAATATTTTCTTGTGTGATGGTACATATTTAGGAAACCCCTCGTATTGTTTGATATAGCTACTACTAACTAATTTGATCAACTAAACTACTTTGGTGAATTTTGTGATTCGTGTCCTACATAAATGTTGCAGACATGTTAATGTGAGTGCTAGAAACAAATATGGAATGTTGACTCCTTGTAATAACAGCTATATAAATAACTCTAAAAAAAATTTGGTGAAAGAAATAGATGGGTGTGTGGTGGAAAAGTGTTTTAACATTCAGAAGGTTCCAATGACAGGTACTCAACCACTCTCAATTTTTTTTTGCTCTGAATGCAGTTAGAATCAATGAATCAAACCGTTTGTTCATTAAGCACATTTTCACCCATTGCTTGTGTTTGTGTAATGAAGACACTAAATGCAATTGATGTCAGCAATAAGATGTAACAGAATTGAAGGCATACCTGGAAAACATGACAAACTCAAGAAAAGATTTACTCGGCAAGACCCAGCTATGCATGACAGACCAGCTATCCCCATCAGCCGGCATTGGTGGCAAAGAGTCAATATCAGGTTTTATATTATACATCCTCCGCAAAGCTTCCGAAACCGCAAACCTTGAAATAATTTGTATCAAGAATTAGTTAAATGAACAAACATCCAAATACATTTACTCTACTCAGATTAATTTCCAGCCCTTTGAAGTAAAATCTGCGGATATGAGGATCATGCTTCCCATGCCTCATGTTAAAAATAAGTCATCCTCTAACCATGAAGCTAGAAATGTCTTTTATAAACATCTGATATTTTGATTTTAACAGTTCTCCTCCAAGAAAAGTCATTTATGAGGTATTGTCTTAACAAGTGTACAAGTGTAATCACTGATAAAAATAAGATGATGATACTAAAATGAATTCAACTGACATTTTAATAAGCCTAACAAATGACAGTATTATTTGTATGGCATTCTGACATATTAAGATGTATAATGCACTCTGTCTCACCTGCAATTACCAGCATTCATGGCATCACAAAAGGACCAAAAATCATGTTGAAGAGTGTTTCTCTTGTCCTTGTCCATACGAGCCCAAAAGTACAAGGCATCCCCATGCTTTCGTGCTTGGACGGAATCTAATAAGAGACTTTCGGCCTTTTTTGACAACGAGACCTGTTTCGATGGTACACCAGACAGGCAGATATTAGCAATAGTGAACTTCAACAGAATCAAGATTGTTGACTCTATATAAATTAGAGCTTTTACTGCTTCCAGTCCATTACCCATATCTAGAAAGGAAAATGCTTCAACTAAAAGAGCTTAACGATATAAACATGTATATCAAATTGACATAAAAACAATATAGAAAAATATAAATACGCTGTATAGGTAATCAAATGCCCACAGCAATAATCAATTGAAACAATCACAGTAATGAGGGAAAAATCTACACGTACCTTCATTGCAGACACTCTCCATGACTGAAACCCAATCCAAGCATTCTTGTGTATACGATCAATCCTGTTAGCTATAGCAAAGAAGGCTCCATATTCACCAAGAACATGTCGGTAGTATGGGTCGTTGAGAAGCGGAAGACGAGAAGAAGCATCAATATCATCTGCCGATTGTCTCCGTCCTTTAGTAGACTATTGATCAAGCAAATATTTGAGTTAGGAGAGTATTTAAATGTCAATCATTTTCATAGTTTCATTCAATTGGTTCTAGAGAATGACACATCTCAATTGGTATTTTGCACAACAAATTTGATCATAATTCATCAAGGCCAACATTCATCATACCAAAATTATCAGTGTTTGCAGATTCTATTTTCCTAGTTCACTGAAATAAGAACGATGACCTCTACAACATTGAACATGATTACTTTTTTCACTAAAATTAAGATGTTCACTGATAATAAATTATATTGAACCTACCAATCCTATTCCACGGTATAGTGAAATATTGTGCAGAAACGGCCAGGCCCCTTCCCCAAAGTAAGGCTCATAAATGCACAAAGGCTGTCCTGTCCTTTCAAGCTCCCTGTCATCTCTTTCATGCAATTCATTTTTGGCCCTATCGGCCTTTTTGGCGCTTTTGTAGACATCCTCCCATGTACCACGAGGTTGATCGTTTCTGTCCTTCAACTGCATCATATTCAAGACACAAACATGGATATCAGTAACTACGCAAACAAATTAACTGTGAAATGTAAGATAATTAACCGAAACTAATAGCCCCTGCATCTTGTACCTCTTCTTCTGCTAGCCTCCTCATCATGTTTTCCATCTCAATAAATTTTTCTTCCTCCCAATCAGCAGGAGAGAACACTTGATCTATTATTTTAGTAGAATTAGAGGAGTTATCCATATGAATACGGTACCACTGCTCCTCGAGCTTGTCCAAAATTCTATACCCATTAGAAGTGCCATTCATGTATTTAAGATCTGTCACATCTTTGAAGAGAATCCATTGCCAATCTTTCATGTGTTCGGGAATCTCTGCAACTGCCTTTGGCGATGATATTTCTGATGGCAACTGCAGAACATTCTCCAGTAATGAAGCATAACCTTCAATGGCTTCTGAAACCATTAGGTTTGTTGCATTCTCCTTTCCAACTAATGCAATGTTCTGAGCAGACCGGGATAGTTTTCCGCCCGAGATTATTTGGAATAAAGTTTCAGTCAGCAGGCCAATATTTTCCTTTGGGAAAAGGAACCCATTCACCCGATCGTTAACCTAATTTACCAGACGAAATGCAGTCAGTATATTTATAAAAGAAAGTTTTCCTATGAAAATTTTCTGTACCAATATTCATGAACATACATATTTTCTGATCATTAAAAGATCTGGAGCAATAACTGGCTTGCCAAGGCACATTGCTTTAATCAAAATTGAAGGAAAGGATTGCTCTTCAAGGAATGACCCATATACAACAATATCAGCCATGCTTAGAAAGCTGCTTTCATCCTTATCAATGATGATCTGCTCCACGCTTCCCTTTGGATAACCTAAATTAAGGGCGATGTCCTATAAAAGCATGTATGAATGGTTGAGAGTTAAAAATACCATAGACATTGATCCGCTATTTTAGCACTCAATTAGGAAATTCAAATCCAAATTAGAGGGGAAAAAACTAAATCCTATAGAATGCTCAACCCTTACCTCAAGAGAATTCTTAAACATAATGGTCGAGTTCCCACTGAGAATCACAATTTTCATATGAGAGTGAGTAGAACTATCAGAAGGGAAGGCCGCGAAAAGAGGTATCAATGCCTTCAAAATAAGAGCATCTTCCAACAATGAACCGGTATAGGTAAATTGACTTCCAACTATAGCAATGATAAAATCCTCTGATGCATAACCCTTTTCAACTCTTAATTCGTGAACATTGTGAGATGAAGTCAAGATATTTGCTTCCCATGCTTCGGATGGAGAGCCAGGAATAACAAAGTAATTTCCGGAATCAAGTGTAGAATACATCATCTGCGAAAGTGAAAGGATTAGTTACATGCTAGAAAAGTAACCAGCCAGGCAGCTAAAGCGTTGACCTGAATAGCCAAGCCAGTAATGTAATGATGGCTAGAAAGAATACACAGATTACCGGCAAAACATAGTTTGGGAAGACAACAACAGTAGCTCGACTGAAAACTTGCTTCCAGTCACTTATCAATTGCATCTGGCCATTTGATGCATATCCTGCTAAACGAAGAGCTAGTGCCCTCTCAGGAATGGTCCAGATAACAGGTAAAGATCTAAAAGGCTCCTGTGAGAGGCTGTAAAAAGTATAAATACATGTTTTTTTAATCTCTGGGGAAACAGTAAGAAAAAAGAACAAGTTTTCCATTTTCAGATAGGCAGATAATCACCGAAACTGAAGTAAAAATAACAATAATGAATAATGTGATATGAAACAAGGAACTTTGAGCAAATGCATTGAGCAATCATGTGTATGCAATCATGCATTGGAGCTCCAGAGGTGGATTTCGAACAAGCTCATCTGTTACAGATTATGACTCTATATGACAAAAGAGAGAAACTGCATCCACATATTATTAACTCAACCACTCTTACATTTTTTGGGGGGGTCAACCGTACACATGTTAAATGAAATGGTTTAGATGGAAAGGGCAGGTTTCCGGAACAGCCAAAAAAATGTGATCGATGAATCTCATGTGGGCAACAATTTGCATAACTTAGTCACATCAAGATGCAAGAGTAAAATCATGACAAGGACTACATGAGGTAAGGCATAATCCTTATTTTTTTTGGAGAAGGAATGCATATTCAAAAGTTATACATACCATGAAACAACGACCCTGGCCTCAAGTGAATTCACGAGAACTCCATTGTAGCTGCAGAAACCACAACATTTATTAAGCAATAAATTTCATTAAACAATGTTTCAAATGGAGGTCAGACAATGATATATAAAGCAAACGAAGGGCAGCAAATGCAAATGAAACTCAAAAGCTAGGATTCCTATTGCCTAGAAAAACAATATTAATAATTCAACAAGCTGCACAGAGATGCTTACTTCAACCAATCTACGGCTAACTGTGATCTGTCATTAATGTGCAAGATAGTGACAAGAACTCCTATATTTCTCCAAATAGCATGTACAGGGCCATCCGCAAGTGCAAAAACCTTCCACAACACAAAACCAAGTCTAAGAAACAACATAGTTGATCACTGGTTGAAACAACTGTGCTAAAACCAACTTCAGTAACTGAAAACATAAGGAAAGCAGACTGAGAAAAAAAATTCATTAAAATTGATCAAGTATAAATCCAACAATTGTTTCCCTACATGAAAGTATGTCCGCCACACTGTCCATTAGACCCGAAATTTCATACTTAAAAACAAAAACCCACTCAAATGGGTAAAAGAAAGAAACACAGCCTACCTGAATTGTGTAACCAATCTCTTTAAGAGCAACTGCTAAAGTGACCATAAGCAACTGTGACGCATCCGGGGACAAATCCGCAACCACCTACAACTCGGAAGAAAAAAAAAAACTCAACAACCATTCAATGAAAAGTTCAAATTTTTCCCACGGAACAAACAAGAAAACTGAAAAGGCAATTCAACCTACCAAAGCAAGCTCTGGTCTCCTAACCGCTAACCGCTGCCGGGGCCTCCCCAATGCCAGAGCCGAAGAATTCGCCTCCTCCCTTTCCTTCCTAAATCTCTCAAGAAGCTTTGTCGGCTCGAATCGGATACCCTCCCCGAAATCCAGATCACCCAAACCCTCGAATTCCCTAAAATCCCGATTTGGGGACCTCAAGGCGATGCCCGAGCCGCCAGATTTCTCCATGATTAAGCCCGGGAGGAAGGCCTGGAAGAGGATGACGACAAAGAAGAAGGCAATCACAGTGCAAAGCCATTGCAGGTAGTCGACCTTCTCGAAGAGGAAGAGCAGCCTCGCAAGCTTCGATCTTGGCCGTTGAAGCAGCGACAGATGGCCACGATCGCCCCTTCCCGGGGAGGGATACAGCGACGGCGGCCTCAGAAGCGGAGCCCTCTTTATGGGAATCCCCGAATCCAAGGAACCCATCTACAAAGACTTCAACTTTTCTTGCTCTGTAGGCGACCCATCTGAAAAAATACAATGGGTTTACAAGATTTCCTCTTTAGTCTCCAAAATCGCTCGCTTCAATGAGTTTCTCTCGCTGAAGGGACTGTAATGGCGAGATCTCCCTGAAATGACGTCAATGACGGTCAGTGTTTGTGTTTCCTTTCGTTACCGATCGACGACAGATTGAGATGGGTGGACCAGACTGTCTACGTGTCGTTTTCTGCGACGTCGATCGGAGATAATTTGATGCGTGTCGTCGGGCGTCGGCGATGAAATCACGAGCTTAAGCTACTCGTTAGTCCTAGATACCTGGCTTTGCGACACATTTACTAAAATACCCTCACCAGCAACCAACGCGCGAGGGCATTTTGGGAAGACGAAACGGAGTCCGTGTTACGGTCTTACGGAAACTGTTGAAAAGGGTGGACTCAGTGAGGGGTACTTTAGTAATAGCAGTCTTCGGCGAAAGAGTGATCTATTGCGTAGATATATAGGGGTATATTAGGAAGACTAAACCATACTTTTTTTTTAGGATAATTTTTGTGTTGGGGGGGTCAAAGGTCAAAGTTTTTCTTTTTGGGAAGTTTGCACGCCGAGCATTAATTTTCGGTGTTAAAAGTGTTTAAGAAAGCTTTCATAGTAAGCTTTTTGTTTTTGTTTTTGTTTTTGTTTTTTTTTTTGTTTTGGGAAAAAGAAAAGGCAAACCTTTGATTACACTATACATTATTTTTTATTAATATGACTGGAAAGATCTCTATAATTAAACCAAAAAATCTGTTATTACTCTGAAAAACACATACTGATCAAGTACCTTAAAATGGTATTTTAGGATAGATTTTTTTATTATATTTTAAGGTTGTCAAGGAGGAAAATAAGTTGAAATCAGAATCTTGAGAAATTTAATTTTTACTAATCATTATGCTTATCCATTAATAAGTTATTAGTAAATAAATTTTAATTTGTGAATAATTTGATTAATTTTGGGTTTAACGAATATTTATGTAGTACAATGTTTTAATAATTGTCCTAAAAAGATGTTTTATTTTGGTTACTATTATTATGCTACATATTGTAGTATTTAAATAAATATGTATTTAAATAAAATCTAGCATGCAGTATAGAGAGATTATTCTCATATTTTATACAATTATATATGTGATTGTTTTATTTAATTTAATTCTATACATTTTTTTCATGCAGAAATCAAACACTATTACATGAATCTAGGTAAAAATACAGTGGCCAACCATCTAATGGATTTAATGACCCAGGTTTTTCACATATTTGGATACATATTGAGTAGGGATAGCAAAAAAATGAAAAATTAACATAATTAACCTATCCTTTTTCTTTTTTTTTTTTGTTTAGGGTTTTGGTTTGTTATGTTTATATTTAACAGTGATGATTTTAAAGAGTTTATTTACCTCCCTTGACGTGGAAAGGGTATGATTAAAGTTTGGATCTAGTCAAACATAGCTACCATCAGTACTATTAGTATTGAATTATGCAGCTTATAAATCAAAATACACAACTTATAAATTGAACTACACAGATAGTGACACTTGTATTCAATAGTTAACTATGCAGTTTGATTTATAGGTTATATAATTCGATTTAAAAACTATATAATTCAACAATAAGGGCATGTTTGGATAGGAGTATTGGGTGCTTGGATTGAGATTGAGAACCCCAATCCAGATCAATAAGTTGTTTGGATAAATTTTAAAAGGGGGGATTGGAATTGAGAGAGTGGGATTGGGAATCCTTGATTAGGGGGATTGTGAATCCTTCTCAAGAGGTGGTATTCCCTCAATCCCAATTTAGGTGGATTGAAAAAAAGACATTTTTACCCAGGCTCTTCATCTCCCTTAACACATAATATATATATATATAGGGGGCCGATGGGGTGCGGCCGTGCGCAAGGTGCACCCCATCGTGCACCCCACATGTCGACCGTGTGATCGACGTTCTCGCGATCGCGATCGCACGGTCGACGTTTTTTTTAAAAAAAAAAACAAAAAAAACGATCGACTCTCTTGCTGTCTCTCTCTCTCTCTCTCTCTCTCTCTCTCTCGCTTACACACATATTTGGTCAGATTGGCGACTACGACCCCGTCGACGACCTCACGGACCCCGGCGACTGCAACTCCGTCGACGACCGCACGGACCCCGGCGACTGCGACCACCGTCGATGCCCCTTGGCGACCCCCTCCACAGGAGCAGCAGCAGGGGACGTGGAGGGGGTCGCCAAGGGGCATCGACGGTGGTCGCAGTCGCCGGGGTCCGTGCGGTCGTCGACGGAGTTGCAATCGCCGGGGTCCGCGAGGTCGTCGACGGGGTCGTAGTCGCCGATCTGACCAAATATGTGTGTGTGTGTGAGAGAGAGAGAGAGAGAGAGAGAGATTGTTTTTTTTGTTTTTTTTTTTAAAAAAAACGTCGACCGTGCGATCGCGAGAACGTCGACCGTACGGTTGACGTGTGGGGTACACGATGGGGTGCACCGTGCGCACGGCCGCACCCCATCAGACCCCTATATATATATATATATAATATATATATATATACATAACATATATAATATATATATATATATATATATATTTAAATATATAATAAATATATTAAAAATATACATATATATATATATATATATATATATATATATATATATATATATATATATATATAATATATAAAACATAATATATTTAAAAATATATATATATATATATATATATATATATTCAAGCATTAATTGTGATGCACACGTTCATAAATTCTCTTGATTTACTTTTTTTATATAATAAATGAATAAGGAAGCTTTCATAACCTATTGATTGGATGATATGAGATTCATATAATTTATCATAACTAATTTGCTATGATATATATATATATATATATATATATATATATATATATATTGAGTATTTTTAGAAATATATATATATTATATTATAATCCATGCATTATCAAACACATGATTGAGATTGAAAATCTCAATCCTGTTTTTGAATCATGTTCTTTATTAAACAGGTTGACATGATTCACGATCCCAATCCACCTGGATTTAGAATATCAGGATTCACAGAATCTCAATCCCACTCATCAACCAAACAGACCCTTAATAATATCAAATCTGACTAGATCCGGACTCGAATGATCGATGGGTCCCAAAGAGAGAACTTAACGGGATGCGTGGTTGTTTGTAGTCCCACATCCGGTTGTTACGGATAGAATTGATAGAATTGACAGGGAAGGACAAAATTTGGGGCACATGTTTTGAGAATTATAATAAAAGTAAATTAAAAATTGGTTCATTAAACCTAAATCCGGAAAAGCCAGCAGCATAACATAATAGTCTCATAGGGATGATTTAAAAAATGAATAAAGCAATTGAATTGTAATATTAATGAGGTTGAACCATGTGCCGTTATTGCGCTTCTCTATTCTATTTCTATCTAATAAATTTTTATTGCACATCACGCGTTAAGGACAAGTGGGAATAAAATAACGAATTTCTGTGTCACGTGCACACGTGTGTATGCGTTGCTGTCGGGGAGGGAGAGGGACCACTGAAGTCAATTTGGGGAGAGGGACCACTGAAGTCAATCTGTGGTCGGCGTTGGATGCAATTTTTATTGAAACGTCTCTAAAACCCACCGACTGAAGTTTGAGGTGGTGATATTATGATGCTCAAGCAAGCATCCACTTCTTATGTGTCCCAAATACCCACAACAATACAAATGACGAAATCCCAAAGAAAAAAATATCAACAAAAATACTAAATAAGAAAAAAAACTAAGAATATAATAATTATTCATATAATGACACTTCAACAGTTTTGGATTAGTAATGTTCAACCCTAACACATCTACCAGAAAACAAGGGAAAAAAAAAGAAGATGCGCTTCTAATGGAATATAAATTTTTTGAAGCAACCTCTGAAATTCTCAACCAAAATTAATAAATTCTGAAACTCTGAAACCTCCATGAGTTTTAATTGGCCACTGTTGGATAAAAGACAAAGTGGCGGAAAAATGCGACACACTTCTTTTTTTTGGTAAGACAGAAGATTGCTTCAAATTCGAAACATAGTTAATAATAAAGTATTTACAGACTTACAGTAGTCTAAAATTGTACAATAATATAGTAATATTATAACAATAACTTGTTTTGACTTGCTGTCCATGGTTCTCTAATTGGAATCTTCCAAACTTACCGCATGCATGTGAGTGATTCTACGGGTCCAGTTTTTTTTTTTATAAAATAACATATAAATGTTCATAAACTGCTAACTGATAAGAATTCATGAACTACAAAAACAGTAACACATTACAGTTAAATTAGATGGTACATGAAGCTATTAATGATGCTTACAACCCCACATCCCCACCTGTTATATCTTGATCACTATCTAACGAGATATATATATCTTATTTAATGATATATATACATCGTTAAATTTTTTTCACATTTAATACCATAAAGCCAATTTATGTATCCTGTATACTTTCCACACTCTGAATCCTATTGAACCGTGCAAAAGCTTTGGAACTGACAGTAGATCCACCAAACTAAATAGCAGGACATCATCTGCTACTGCATATTCTAATGGAGAAAGCTCCATTGCCGACAAGTTGATACTATTTCGTACTTAAGAGAATACAAAAAAATCTTGACATCATAAACATGTAATTGTACAGTACCTGTAGGGGCAAGAGCACTTTAGATGACTCTCATCTGCCCAACAGCATTATTGGAATTTCAATGGTCCATTGGTCCACATTGGCATGTAATGAAATACTGCACCATCTCTGGCCATTTTCTAATGTTAATCACATGTATCACATTATTTTATTTGTTCATAACTAAAGCAAATCAAGTGAAACACAATAGACTGCATCAGTGTAGAACCCCACATGTCAGGGACAATATTCAGGCTCATGGCGAAGAATCAATTATTAGTATAATAGCATGGCCCGGCACTGCACGAATTCCGAGGCAGCTGCATTAGTCGCCGCCCATCCATTGACCCTGTCCTTCAAACTGCTAAATCAGAGTGGCGTATCGTTTCTTCCAGGATGGCTTGTTTTAAGGTGAAAAAAATAAAGGAATTCAGTACCAGGACAACTAGCAAATAGAAGTTAAGTTGTCCAGAATTCCATATAAGAGATGAGACCATTCAAATGTGGTCACTCACAGTGGATATCTATATTTCCTTGCTTATCATCAAACAACCAACCAGAATGGTCACCGACATAATTATCACACGGATAAAGATGTGTAAGCAAAGGATACTAGAAAAAACCAAACGCAATGCACTTGACTATCGGGCATTGGGGGCCAATTAAAGCATACATTAAAATTCTGAAAGATCTTAAATGTGTTGTGGCGTTAGAGGCCATCATGAACATGTCAAAATGCGAAATGCATAAAGTACAACAAAATTGCACATAAGAAGCTACCTGCCCTCTACAATTGCTCGGTGAAATGAATCAATTTCAATTTCTTCTGCCGAAGGAGGAATAACTGATGTGATTGCCTGTACACTGCTTGCTAGACTACAGACTCTAATTTTTCAGTTGATTTTTCTTCGAAGAAGGTATCGTATTTCAAGTTTCTCGCGACATCAAAGAAATGAGCAACCGCATCTTCAGGAGTGCCCACAAGCACACCGTGTCCTAGGTTAAGTATATGCCCTCTTTGCCCAGCACATTTCACAACCCTGTAATGTGTATATAGAATGAGAAAACAAATGTGATACACAATGATATAAGAAAACAATGAAGACTAGGCTGGGAAGTAAAAAGTTATAAACATCTGAGACAGTGGATTTTCCAGAGAAAATTGAAGATTTGAGTGGTAGAAATGAGGGATAAATAGGGCTGATATTTTATGATAATGATTTTGCAATATACACTTAATATTTTTTACTATGCACTATTTCTCAGAATCAACCAAGGTAGCCAAGCATTTAATAAAAAAAAAAGGCCACGACACTGATATTTATATTTGAGGATATCCAACTTCAGTTCATACAAACAAAGCCATTGCGTCATTAAGTAACGCTGCAAGTGTTTCTGGTTAGATAGAAATAGGAAGAGGCCACATCACTTTGAAGGAAAAAGAAATAAAAAAAGTGTAAGGAGCTTTCCTAACTAAGGATAAACAAGTTGAACAAAAACTATATAAATTGTGTATGAATTATGATCACAAGGAATGAAGGATTTATAAGGAAATCAAAACAGTGGCATTTTACCTCTCGATTTCATTCTTCAAGACTGGTAGTGGTGAGAAAAGATAAGCAGGGTCAACATTTCCCTGAACATTAATATGACTACCCAATCGTCTCCTTCCATCTGCCATGTCTACTGTCCAATCAAGCCCGATTACATCAACTCCAACTCCTCTCATTCTTTCAAGCAGGCCACCATTTCCATTGATATATAGGACAAGGGGTGTTTGAGGACATTTCTTCTTTACTGCACTCACAATCTGCAGTTATAAATACTTCAAAGTGAGTAGGTAGGAGTAAGAGTAAGGAATAGATCTCAGAGAAGCAATAGTGTACATGCTGATAATGTTGTGTAGATGTATTACATGTAAAATCTTGACTTGGAGAATGAGCATAACTCAAGCACAAGAGGTGAAAGATGACACAACTAGCCAGGAAAATAAGATAAACAATGATCACTTAAAAGAACATAGAGAATGTTACATTACTAATCTGGAATATGATTGGCTCAGACATGCTGGTGGCATGATTAAATAGTCATTGAATGTTCAATGGCATATTAAAAGTGTATGTCTAAAGACACGAAAAGTGAAGAATAATGGGCTACATGACACAAGATTACAGAAACAAAAACATGCATGTTACTGAAGAGTTCTATTATCCTTCTAGACATCAGAACTAAAATGTTTAGGAAGTCATTCAGTTCTTGTTAGCAGTCCCAAACAATAACCCATTTGTATTGTGTTATGCAAGTTGATCACCATCTAACTTCAGTTGACATGAGCTGGATGGACATACAGTATTTTCAATGATGTGATTTTTAGAGGGAAAAGAAAAGAAAACCAAGAGTATGTTCATACCTCTTCAATATATGGCTTTGACCAGCGCTCCCACACATCAGGTGGTAACTGTCCACCCCATGAATCGAAGATTTGAATACATTGAGCCCCAGAATTCACTTGAAATATAATATATTCAGCTATTGACTGTGACAGATGTGACATAAGGGCCTTCAACACATGTGGTGCAGTGTGGCACATGCGCTTTATAGTAGTATACGTGCGAGTTGTACCTCCTTCCACAATATATGTGGCAATCGTCCATGGTGCTCCAACAAAACCAAGCACTGCTGCTCTGTCCCCAACCTTGATATAACCAAGACAAAAAAGGAATATACATGTCAGGTAACCATCATATCCAGCAGAGACAGATAATACACACGAGATATGATTTTCTGATGGTAGACATAAGATTTTTTTACGAACAACTCCAGGTGCAACATCATAGGAAAAGCAAAATAAATATCATCACCAAAGCTACTAATTCCTCGACATGTTTTTAGGGTAGCTTAATATAATCATCAAACCAATTGAAATGCTGAACTTAATATTTTGGACAGTCAACATCCCTAGTGCAAGTTCCACCAATGCAACCAAGTCTATACTCAAACAGGAAACAACCAGGAAATCACAAATACGCAGAAGGAAAAAAAAATGGAAAGCACATAACAATCACAAAAAATTGGATTAACACCCCAAACACCCCCCTCCCCATCCACACACACACACACAAAAAAAAATCATGCATCAAAAAAATCATCTTCTTGTGAATTCAATGGCCATCATAAAAGTCAAAGGTACTTCAAGATCACAACAGATTTGTTGCACAAAGCGTAAATGATTTAGGAAAAATAAACAAAAATGTACAACATAAAATAAAAAGAATAGCTCCATAGGTACGACATTATGAAAAGAAGCATATCTAGAAAGTTCTATTTGTTGGATTTACACCTCCCTGGCAGAACGAAAAGAAAAAGCGAGAACAACACATTTATGGATATGTGGGAAAAAGAAAAGCAAAGTATAGCAACTGAGGAAACAGTGTAGATTGGAGGTGGGGGGATAACATGTAGCATTAACTGTAAGTATACATCCATTCCACTTGATATTGAAGAAAATTGCATCCGTTTGTCTGAACAATAATCTGTTATACACAAAATGATTCATATACTACAGAAGTGAAGTCCAGAGCACGCAAATTGTCCAAGATGCAAGAGCTACCAGTGTTACATCTATCAGGAGAGAAATTTTGAACATTCACTCATAGTTGTCTGGGCAACGCCTAGGCAGTTAGGCGACCCATATGGGCCTAAGCATCCATCCGCCTAACCAGCCTATTTGTTAGGCTGGCACCTAGGCATAATAAATGGGTCAGATAGATGCTCAATGGACTTCGACCACGATTGAGACTGAAACAAAAGAATAGCTGGGATTTAATTAAAACAAAACAAATATTTATGGCTAACCTATTTATTTTGATTAAAAAATTAGGTGGTGTTTGGCTAAGCAAGTTTTCAGCACTTATTATGATGAATGTGGAAAATCAGCACTGTTTTTGTTAAACCATTGTTTGGTTGAGACCCACGATCAGCACTTATAAATCTGTGTTCAGTAAAAAAACTCAACAAATGTTCAGATGACCTCGCTTATTTTTAAGAACCCGCTTTACGCTATTTTATGACCTCTACAAAAAGTCCATATTGCCCATGCCTTATGTGAATTTTTACCATTGTATTAACCCCAGCCCGAGGTGCCCTTCTCTCTCCTCAATAGCATTTTTTTTTTATTTAATAGAAAAAATAAACAAATCTTCAAGTTTTTAACCAAACATCAAATAACATTCAACGCTTATTAAATAGACAACAATACCCTTCTAATAAGCTCTACTATTCAGTGGTGAACCAAACACATTTATCTTCATAAGTACTTATAATTTCTGCTGAACCAAACAGTTTTTTTTCTAAACTGATTAAAACTTATCAGAACTTATATAATCTGTACTTATGAATCAGCACTTAAAATCATCATTCCACTGAACCAAACGGCCCCTAACCTAATTAAAAACACTGATTTTTTCAGCATATCATTCATTGACTCATGAAAAGCCAAGTATACATGTAATTGAGCGCTGCTTCGGCACTCCTAGGCGACTAGACAACTATCAATTCACTTAATTGAGACTTAATTTCTATCAGCAACGCCATTATCCAAGCAAACAATTTGCAAGTGACTGGCTCATGAAAGCAAGACTTGATTTTTACCATTGAATGAGAAAACAATTCCAATAGACAAATAACAATATCTGAAACCAGCAGGGTGGGATTGGATGTGATCATCAAAAAATCATCTTAATTTACAGATTAAAGCTTGTGGATGTGACTGTTCAAAACACAGAAAAATTGAAATTCACAACCAGACAACAATATCCTAGAGGTAATACAAACACTGGATAAATAGAGAATGAAGAGTCGACCAGCAACAATACAAACACCGGCTAAATAGAGAATGGAGAATCAACAAGCATACCTCTTGACGCAATATTTTCAGGGACTCCCCCACAAAATGTAGCTTCTCCAGGTCAATGGGATGCAATGTTTTGAGCCCCTCCTCAGAACGAATTGGAGACTGAATGACAGGGCCTTTGACTTCCTCTATGTCAAATGGGACACCAAATGCAGGTAGAGGGGTAAGTATGTCAGAGAAAATTATAACCCCATCGGGACGGAATGCTCTCCAAGGCTGCAAAGAAATTTCCACTATGAGATCTATTTCCTCTGACCTCTCTCTGAAGGATGGGTATTTTTCTGCAAGCTTTCGGTAAACAGCCATATACCTTCCAGCTTGGCGCATCATCCATGCAGGTGGTCTAGATACGGGTTCTCCTCTGGCAGCCTGAACCAAGAGAGGATCTGGAAGCAGATTCATTCGTGTATAAGAGATGTTCATAATACATACATAACACCAAGATTTTCAACTATAATAAAAGAATGCACAACATACATTCTAATCGGGTACAAAGAGGTTCTAGAATAAACAACAAGATGGTAAAATTTTATTGGGCATCACTTCATCACTAACTGGCTCGTCTCACAATTTTTATAAGAGGCGCTGTGTGCCGTTTGGAAGCCCCATTTGCAGTTGTGACATCATTAACACGGTATATAAAATCGTCTACCGCAATATATACTTCACTATGTAATTACATACTATATTACGAAAAACATAAAAATATATGCATTCAATTCATAGAAGTATATATTTTATTTTTTTATAGGAGAATGTATTTCATTAGCGAAGTATATAGTCTACATACTTCACAAAAAAAAATCCAAACATGTGCCGGCAGGAAACAGGGATGCAAAAGGGGATGAGCATAATATTTTCTTTTATAACATTTTCCAAATTTGGCAAACACTGAACAACATTTTATGAATTACAGACAAGCTATTCCAAGATATTCAATCTAGAACCAAGATATCGGATTTGCAATCACTAAGGGCATCGTAAAACTGAAATTTTCGTCACTCTGGAATCTTCAATTTAGTGGGACAAACATAGCTTCTTAACAGAAACGCATGAAGATAAATGGATACTAGAGAAAACCCCTCTTTTCCATAGAAAATGCCAAAATGGCAATCAAACATAGGCACTTCACATAAATAAAAATGCTCTGGAAAACCAAAGTCATCAAATACCAAGTCTGGAGTCTCACTAATCACATTCAATATAAACACCCAACATTATCCAAAACTTCAGAGAAAAAAAAAATTCAACTTTGCAAGAAAACAACCATCAAAATCGGAAACTTCAACTAATAAATGGGGATTTACCAGAAGAGAAGCTCGCTCTGGGAGACATGCTCTTTAGAGATCTCCTTCTAGTGCTATGAATTCCAAAAACAGCTCTCTTGCATGAAAGAAACCCTAATTGAACGAACGAGCTCGACGAGCTCAAACCAACGGAGACGCAGCTGTTGGGGCTTTCGAAAAAAAAATCAGCAGAGATAAGAGTCAGTTTGTCCTGAATTCGTTCTCGAAAGATCAACAACAACAAAAAAAAAAAGATTAACCTTTTAAAAGGGTCCGTGTTGATCTGCATCTTTTTGTGTGAGCTCGAATCGGCTCTTTCCCCCTTATCCTCCTCTCTCTATCTGTGTTAAAAGTTAAAACGCGACCTTTTATACGACTTTCGATAAATATACATCATCAACCGTTCATACGAATAGATCCCTAATCACATCACAGCGCAGTAATGTTTATGGTTTTATATCCCAAAAATTCAAAATGGAGATTGAATTTTTTTTAATCTCATACGTACTGTAAACTTATCTATATATTGGATTATTGGAGTATATAATATTTATTTAAATTTATTTTTCTTTCATTTTTAATCATAACTTTTATTTTAATCTAATTAATATTTATATTGGATTATTGTCAAAGCGCTGGTCGTGACACACTCGGAAAGCTGTTACGTTTCAGGGCAGTGGGCTTATGTGGAGAATGCTCGGGACAAGGCAAGGGGGTTCTTACGTTGCAGGCTTTCATTGTGGTATAATTTTAGATTTTGTACTATACTTTTAAGTTTTAATACGATCGTGGTAGAATTATCTAATTTCATCTCAAAAAAAAATATTTATAAAATATGTACATATTAATTAATTATATCAATATCGGTTTCAAAAATAATGTCTTTACGACATTTTATAATACAAATTTTATAAAAATTGAATTTATATAACAATAAAATTATACGCATCGTGATTATTGGATGCGGTGGGAGACAAATGTCCAATGTTTTTTTCTTAAACATCACATGCTAACAACTTTCACATGTGAGTGGATTTGTTAGCCCCTTTATTGAAATATATATTGAGTATAACTAATTAACTACACCAACTGGATCCCATGTACAACCGTCTCTAACGATGCTCCCGCGTCGAGCCGCCAATACACCAGACCATGACACGCACGCGCGCACTCTCTCTTTTTGACTTCCTTTCCATCGGATATTCAAAACGAGCAGACCAGACCATTCTGCTTCAACATAAAGACCAGACCATTTTAAGAAAATTTGCATGCTCAAAACAGAATTCGCTCAAAATTGGGATTACAAAATTTTGATGGTCATAGAAATTTACAGGCTATTTAGGACACTCATGAGCTGGAGAATTTTAAACTATCTGTAAGATAAAGATTCAACCATGATAGTTTATAGAAATCATTCCAATAAGCTTTTCTGCCAGATGAATTAATCAATATCAGGGAATCCTAGTGAAAGATTGCAATGCTGCAGTAATCATTTATACTAAACATGACCTGGAAGTTTCAGGAGCTCTGAATGGATGAATTGCAATGCTGAAAACCAACCGAGGGAAAACCCAGCGGAGTAAGGTTTCTTCCTCGCTGCATCAGCTCATCGTAGATCACAACCATGACCTGGAAATTCTGTTGAAGAGATGAATCTGGGATAGAGTGCTCCACCAACGTGACAGGCTCAACTCCTCGACTTTGGATGGCTGAAGGAAGCAATGCTTGCCACCCTATAATCTGCCAAGTGGTGACTCGTTGATGTAGTCGTCTACCAACCAAAGTCCAAATTCATGAAAGCGCTTTATCTTCTTCTCAAAGCCAGTGATGTAATTGTTGTGAATGATGACATGCATGCCTTTGGTTTCCTGAGCCCATGTTTGATTTTTAAAGTACAGTCCTCCAGATGGGAATGCAGCCTGGGGCAGAAGATAAAGATCCACCTGCAAACATGATTAATCAAAGAAATGATCAAGCACGCACAGTTAGAGTGGTCAAACAAAAAATTACATAAATTGGTAAATTTGGATATTATTATACTGGTATGTCAAAAGGGCATATGAAATCCAGTAAAATTAATGTCGTGTTAGGGTCCTGATCAAGGTCTGTTAGAAAAAAGAAAATTTCCATCCAACTTAACTGCCTCAGTTTAGTACCCACTTCATTTGTTCCACCAATTTCAGGTCTATTTTTGCAAGCAAAAGTGTTCTCAGTTGATTTTTTACCCAAAACTGAAAATGAATTCTGTTCCACAGTCAGCACAACAAAAGGCTGTCTCATTATTCCATAAATTGATGTAAATTTACTTTCACATAATAGGTCTTATCATGATCTAACAAAACAACTAAACCTAACCGTAGAATAAGATGTGAAATTCTTCCTGCCTAGTAAGGTTCATTAGATGTGAAAATATATGTATTAATAATTTAACATAAGAAGCACACCTGGTCTGCGGTTTTATTCAAGGCCCAATTAAAAGCCGGTTGGTCATTTGATTTCTTTGTTTTAGACCATGGCTGATCTTTGAGTTCTTCGATCCACTTCTTCATGACTAGCTTTGCTCCATCAGTAGGACGAAGGAATATCATGCAGCTGCAAATGTAAGTTCGCCCCTTCTTCCCTGGAGGAGGCAGGTCATGGGGATGATCCAGAGGCTTCACCTGTTAGTAATGAGAGAAAATGAGGAGATTACACACACACATACAAAATATTTTATTATCTTGTACATCAATTAAACTTGGAAATACATACTGCAGCCATGTCATCAGTGAAATACACGTCATGATTTCCTTTAAGATATGGAAATGGATCTGCGACCCAGACCATATCAACATCATTGTACATCACATTATATCCAAGCTCCAATATATTCAGTAGGTGGCGAGGCCTACGGGATGTGAAATTGAAGAATCCCTGTCAAATGAGATAAGAACATCAGTGTCACAAAAAAGGAAATCAACATACCTATTAATATATTAAAAAATAACAGATCTGTACATGCATTACATTAAGCAGTTGAGAGAGAGCACGTGCTTGGTTGGAAAGCTATATTTTGCTGTCAAGCAATAGGAAAAGGAAATCTAAAATATGGGGGGTGCTTTCTCCTCCTAGGCCCCATTTGGAACCAATTTTCAAAAACATCTTACGCTCTAAATTGATTAAAATGATCCATTCAATTCTCAACCAGCTTTTTAAGAAAAGTTGTCCGTTGACTAAAAAAAATAAAAATCAAAATATGAAACCAAATGTTGAAGTTCAAAACTACTTGTTTGGAACGATTATCTAAAAACTGTTTCTGCAAGATTCATTTGAAAATTGGTTCCAAAAGGGGATTAAAAGAGTGAGCTTATCCAAAGTGAGAATAATAAATTGCTTAGCCACATCTATTTATGCTTGTGGAATTGACTCGAGGAAATATTGGTGGAAATAAAACCAAAAGTAATTAAAAAAAAAACTGGTCAATAAGAATAGCTAATTTACAATGACAAATCAATACCCCCACAAGATAAAAACTCCTAAGCAGTCTTTATGACCTACGAATGAATAACTCCAAAGAGGGATGATTAGAATCAATCAGTCCCGCCTAATCGGTCCTAAAAACTTCCGATGACATACACCCATCCCTCAATGAGATTTCTCAATTCTCACTCAAAATTTACGAGGAAACCTTACTAATATCTCCAATACACAGACAACCCATAAACCAATGCTTGCATTCCTAAACACCGCAATCAATTTAATACGCAGTCATTCTTCACCACCAAATCCAGCTAAAAAAAGTGAATTTTTCACTCTTCAACCCTACAAGGATAACCAATTGTGTGAACAACATACAATACATACAATTTTAAGTATGCCAATCTCTTGATTTCAATAGCCAACACAAAAATCAAGAGATTGGGTTTACCTGAGACCCAAATTTATGGGCGGTCTGCGCGTCGGGGGCAGGCGGGACGAGGACGGCGTGCCCGGGCCACTTCCGGTTCACTCTATAGAGCGTCGCGTAGTCCTCCGCGATCACCAGCACCTTCTCGTGATGCCCCCTCCGTGCAACACTGATGAGCCAGTTATTCAGGAACGGCAAGTAAGGCTGACTCACCGCGCACACGATCACCGTCCCGTTCTTCCCGACGAACGCCGCCGCCTCGGAGAGTGTGTAGTCCCGCCACTTCAGATCGGTGGATCCCCCGCCTCGGCCGACGATGTAGGAGAAGATGTTAGGGTTGCCCGAGTAGGGGAAGAAGACGCCGAGGATGATGAGGAGGGAGAGGAGGAATAAGAGGGTTGAGCGTTTGAAGAGGGCGGCGGCGGGGTTTTGGTGGGCGGTGGCGGCGAGAGATCTGGGCGATAGAGGGTACGGATCCGCCAGTGGCGGCGGCTGCTGTTGTTGTCTTTGGTGGAGATTTGTAGTCATTGTTGTTGATGTTTCGATGGGTTTTGTTGAAATGTTTATGTATGAGTGGATCTGTAGAGGTGGTTTTAATTTGTTATGGAAACATTGGATCCAACAGAGCTTTTAATTCTCTCAGTTCAATCTATAGGTGTTGGCAATGGCGGATCTGATATCAGCAGAGCGAGGAGATTTGTTTTATTCCGGTTCAGACGGATCAGGGAATTTAACCCATGTTTTTATTCCCGAATAAGTCCCGAATAACATTAGGAATATGGAAGAGTTGGAAGAATTCCCTTCTATACTGTTGAATAAACACAAGAATATGGTTTATTTTATCCATAATATTTTGGTTGTTATTAATTTATGTTATTAATTATTTTTATTGAAAAAGTAAAATAATAAAGTTCTTATTATTTAATTAACTATGAATGAATTGTAAATAAAATATGAATAAAAAAATTATAAAAGATTAAAAATATATATTTTAATCCACTCATACAAATAAATAAAACAAACTTTTACATTAAAGACCACTGAAGAGAAGGAAAATAATAGAAAAAAAATTTCTTCTATTATTTAACACAAACATTAGATTTTTGAATGGTCAAAGAAAATTATTTTACTTTCCATCACTTCATTCGTATTCCATTTTGCACAATGTTGCCAAGTGTTTTGTGCCCTATTCTCGGTCCTTTTAAATTTTGTAACTTCGAATTTTTTTTTTTTTGTATAAAACTGAGATAGCAACAGTCTACCATTCCTCAAATTTAAAAAAACCTTTTACATTAAGTATTAATAAAAATAAAAATTGTACATTAAATATTCTCCTTTATATGGCCACACTTTAACTTATTAAATTTCTAAAGATAAAAGTAAATTAAATTCAAGAATATTATAATACCCTGGTATTTATTTTAACCAAAATAATCTTTACCCACTGCCAAAAGGGATGTAACAGTGTAAATGTTGCATAATAAATAATAAACTATATAAAGCACAGATTAAAAAGCCTGAAAGCTCCACCATTTGTTCATCTCTACATGGGCTCAAATAATCAAAAGCCAAGAAATAAAACCCTTCCATCCAATGCCAACAAATGGAAATGGTTAGAGACCCTTCCATTGAAGAACTACAACTACTACACTTGGTAACACTATGAAAAGTTCACCGGAGACAAAGCATTTGCAAGACAAGGGGGGTAGCTCGGTAGGTTACAGGACTGGAATAATATACTTCCATTTTGTACATTGGGCCAATCAAGAAACATAAACCTTTCGCGGCTGCTTTGTTGATTTGTTTTTGCCAAATATAGCTGTTAGCACGCTCTTGCTGCGAACTGGGGGGCGTTGGATCTCTCGCCGGCCATGATTGTCGAATGATTTGAAAGCAGATAATGACTTGGAATTCTCTGCCGAATCCTGTCACAGAGAATGGATCATGTCACTAATGTGCATTTTAACCATGGATGAGTTCCGAAGCCCGCATTTTATTATTTCCTTTTATGTTTTCAAGGAATATGAATTTTCATAATATTCAATGTTCAAGAAAATAATAATCATCGTCTAATTTGTTTCTAATTGTTTGATAAGTTCTCAAAGTAAATCAAACGAGGACCAAATAGAAAGATTTGTTGCATGAATGCGAATAAGATTGGAATGAGGTGAACATATTGATAACACAAACAGAGCAAGCTCAAGGTATGCATTCACTGGTTTTGTTACCTTCATGCCAAATGTGTGTAAAGCAGAATTGGAAGTAGGAGCTCCAATAGTTGACTGAGGATGAGTCAAAGGTTGCAAAGAAGCAGATTTATCTGCCTCTGAAATAGTAGGCATTTAGCAAATAAGGATATTGAGTTAAATATATGTACAGAGATTAACAGTTAAATATACCAAGAAGATGGAAAACTTCAGCAGTTGCCTTAGTAGCCTTTGATTCTTCGGGGCTGCATAATAAGCATTTGATAAATAAAAAAACTAACTCATGAACATACATGAACACAAGCACAATTGAAAATGAGAAAGGCCAGAAATTTATGTCATTTTTTAACTTCAGTATATAATATAAATTACCGCACATAACTTGCCTCGAGAATGCACCAGAAGCGCTATTTGATGAGGAATTAGTATCTGCTGAAAGATGCCAGGAAAGAGTTTTTCCACCTGGGGTACCTGGATTTGTACATCATTGGATAAGGAAACCACAACAAATCCATTCAGAAGTAAAAAGGATAGTGTAACTTTTTTCCAGAGGGAGAATTAAGTACCTGGAGAATGAGAACGAGGTCTTGCATGAACATGCTTTTGTCTGGCATCAGATTGATGTGGCTGATTACTCTGCAAATTTTTGCTGGTCGATTCTGAAAAATTGCTCAAATCAGGAAATGGCAGTACATTCTCCATGGCCAATAATATTGAAGCCAGAAAAAAGAGGGGGAAAAGTAGTAATATCACATACTTGGTAAAATATAATGCTTGTGGTGTCTTGGGATAATTGTTAGTGACTGCTGCTGTCTAAGACCTTCTTTATCTGTGTATGTTTGACAAGAAAGAATTTGCTGGAAAAATAATACAAATTCAGCTCTCTATTCAATCCAGGTCACAGAATTGTGTAAATGGGTTGTTCATTCAAGCAATTACCTGATTTAGACATGATATCTTTAGCTCAACAGTAGAAAAATCTGATGTTTGTTGTTCCAACAAGTCAGTTAACTTGTAAGCAACAGTACCAAGATGATCAACAGCATTGACAAGTGCCCTAACTGCATAGTCCTTCAGGTTATCCAGTACCCTGATAAACAAACATAAATAAATTATGCCACAAAAGCAGAAAAGAAATGCAAAGATATGAACACCTCCATCTACCATGCAATACTTTTCCCTCCTTCCCTTCCCAATTAACCAAATCAACCCACTTTTTTGTCAGATCCAATCATCATTAAAGTTTTATAATCACAAATCTCCGGAACACTATTCTACCATTTCATCCCCCATCAATGGAACATCCCCTCATGTACTCACGTCTAATTGTATAGTTTGTCGCACGCCTAACTCTGTGTACTTATCTCCGGCGGAGACAACCTTGATGCTGCGCATTTTGACCTTTGTTTCAGTAAGGTTTTCTATGCACATCCTATAAAAACCATTTATTTTCTGCTTCTTCAAGAATTGATGAAAAGAATACATGGAAGCCATTTTTTCACTGAACCCAGACACATAACACTCCACAATCAATATGCCCAAGAGCATCCAACATTTTCTTCTGGCTTACTACAGCTTGAACATGCCGAAGCAACCTCAAAGGAGAAACTTTGACTCCCCACTAAAAATAGCAAAACTCTGACTTATTTTGAATTTCGTTCTAGACCAAAAGCAAATAACATACAGTAATAAAATAAATCAAACTAGGATGCAAGGCCTCACATCTGTTTCTGTTCACTATGAAGATAAGACTTCTCACAATATTCAGCAGCAGAGTAAAGCTGAGGCCTCAAGTTCTTTAGCTCCTGCAGGCAACAAAAATTAAGGCGATCAATCCGATAACCAAGAAACAATGAGACGTCAAAATCTGAACTTGTTTGATGAGTTTCATTTTAGAAAATCAAAACCCACGAGTCTCAATAGAACATTTAGAAATCACATTATTCAAAACTTTCTATTTTCAGCAATCATGTCACACAAACACAAAGAAATAGTGTTAGTAGAATATCATTATTTACATAGGCACTTCTCATTTAAGGTTTTCTACGTTATTTTTAGAGATATAGAGACAATACAAATAATGAAAATAATGCATAAATAATCCCAATTTTTCGAAAAACAAAACACATATACAATTCTGTCAGCGTTTCACAGTACTTCCACCTAAACTTCAAAAATAATAATAACAATCAATGGATCTACAAATCGAAAATCAGTCAAATCTCAGTCAAACAAAATTTCAAAACACGGATCCAAAGCGATCACAGTCGGATCTGCAGACGAAAAGACAAAACGGATCTGGAGACGGAGAGGAGAAGGGGAAAACACGAAGAGGAGGAGGAGAAGAAGAAGAAGAAGACCTGCAAAGCCATGACGAAGCCCTTGCTCCTCTCCATTGAGACCTCGTCGAAGGTCATCATCGCCTGACCCTCCGAATCCACCATTTTCGATCTTCCACAACCGAGAAGACAAATCAAATCCCTTTTGTTACACGAAATTATTATTAAATGACGATACGATTTATTGTGTCTTTATGAAGGTTTCAGGGAGTGTGTGAGAGGGCGAAGCAATGCCGAGGCAAAATAAAGAAAAGAAAAGGAAATTATAAAGTCGTCGCCGTTGGATGAGGCATGAGATCATCCAGACCGTTGAAACTTCAGTGAAAGAAAAACAGATGTATGTGACGGGGACATTGTTGACTATTTTGACTCTGTGGGATTAGTTAGTGTTTAAAAACCAAACAGCAAAACTAATGCCATTTTTTTGGTATTTTGTGATGGATTCTGTTAAAATTATTTGGAAAAATAAGGTACAAGAGAAAATCTGAATCCTTGATATAATATTATTGAAAAAAACAAAATGGGATTTCCAATGGAAAGATAGAAAACATTATATATGGATCTCATGGTTTACATGAGTTAAGTGGAAAATGATCTAGTCATTTTTCATCCTTAAAATATTTAATACATAAGTATCTAATAAAATATAAATATTTAAAAAATTATATATTGTACTAACCTTGTATAGACTATGTCGGGTGATGTAGAAGACACGAGACTATGAGAATGATTACATGAATACTCAGTGCATAACAATATTTCAGCCTTTTCGTATGTCTAACATGTTTAGATTTTTAAAAAAAATATTTGGATGTGCCAGTCATGGGTTTCTGTAAACACTGATGGTTTCCAAATCCCATCTCGAAAGAAGGAGATAATGAAGTTATGATGGTTGTGCAAAATGATGTTATGATGGTTGAACCCGGGATGATGATGCAATAAATTCTATATTGTCGTCTTGTGCAAAGGTTGAACTGGACACAGCAGTGACAGACAGGGATTGGGGCCCAGCACCCACTTCAATACCAGCTCTGTTAAACCCCACTTATAAAAACAAGGGAGAACCTTCTGTTTCTCACTCAGGTTTTGATTATGAGGAACTGGTCCCTCTCCGCCACTGCCACCTAAGTTTTTGCTTCAAGGAACTGCTTTACATCATTTTGATTGGACTATTGTGCCTTTTGGTGCCCTGTGTAACTGTGCAGCTCACACAAAGATACAGCTTCACATCAAACTTATTTGTTGATTTTTTAAAGGGTAAATGCATATTTTTTACACTCACCAGACCAAATTGGGTAAGGGGAATGAACTACTGTTGGACAAGGAGATAAAAAAAGGGAGGGGATAACAATTTACCTTCAGGGAGGATTTAAAAAACTCCTTTAACATGCAAATTCACCTCTGTTTTTGTTTTCATCTTTTATAGGGTGGAGCTTGCGTATTAAAAAAAACAAAAGAAGATGGGGGAGGGGGAGAGGGGTACCGGGATGGCTGAGGCAGGTGGAAGTGGGTGAGATGGGTGGATGACGTGGCGGCGAGGGGAGAGGACACATTGGAGGGGGAAGGCGAAAGAGAGAGAAAAAGGAAGAAAGAGAGGGGAGTGTGGATTGTGGAGGGCGATGGTTGCAGGTGGTGGCAAAGGAGGGGACAAGTGGCAAGTGACAGCAGAGGGGTAGGGGGAGACAGAAAGAGATAAAGAAAAGAGAGGTGGCCGATCTCCCCTGCCCCCTCCCGCCGCCCATCACCGTCACCCTCCGCCTTCCTTCCAACCCCGCTTCTTTCTCTCTTTCTTTCCCTCTCTGTTTCTTTTTTTGCTTGAGGAGCACCCCACCCCTATTTTGATTTTTTCCAGTGGTGGGATTCTCAAAAAAAATGGGGTGGCTTTAATTCTCCCCCTTTATCTTCTTGAATATAATTTTAAAAAAAAAATGACATAGAATGCACACAATTGTTTTGCTTAAAAGGATAGAACAATATATATATAAAAAAATGAAATAATAAACAAGGGGCATGTAATATCTCCTCACATTATACCAAACTCCAAACAATGATTTTTTTGGGTTGAGATAAAGTGAACATGTGATGTCATCCATTCCATGAAACCATGAAAGACTGTAAGCAACAATGACGACAAGACAAAACCGGTACACAGCATGCCACTGTACAAGATATATATACAGTAATGTTGATACAAGCAATACTTCTACCCAGTTTCATACCACAGTGAAGGCCAAAAATTTGTGAACCCAATGTTAGGGACCCGAAAAATTCAGTCATCATGCAACTCGCTTCTCAAAGCAATTGTCAGATCAAAGGCAAGATAGTACCTCACCTATTTGAATCTTTTAGTACCTGAGATGGTTCGAGTCAATATTATCTCGAAATAAGTTGGTTTTGGTGAGGACGGACATCCAAGAGACTGGATCAGTTCTTCCACAGACAGAACACGGAATTTGGGGGGTGAGTTGAGAGCAACATTGTCAACTTTGTGCTCGTAAATTTTCCCGTTCTTATCGAGCTTGTACTCGGATGTACCATCAAAGCGACCATAGCTCTCCCATGGAACTCGGGGGATGCCATGAACAATCCAACGGATCATTATGACATTCTCTACAGGTTGCCAAACTCTAACAATGTCGACCCATACAGACTTGAAGAATATCCTCATGGTGAATCGAAGTGCCCAGAATATCTTCTTGTAATTGTCAAGACCAGCAAAAGTGTTAAGGGGATCTTTGAAGATTATATCATCCCTGAACAAGGAAACCAAAAACAGTTGAAATCATCATCAGAATGAATTCAAACATACAGAACTGATGGATTTTAAGGTTCATTTCCCAGAATCATTGAGAGAAAACAAAAGCAGGGAATTTTACAACACAAATTACAGTAGATAAACGAAGAAGACCACAGCGGCTGAAAGAACAAACAACAAACAGAGAAAAGTTTGGCATAAATTTGAATGATAAACTGCTCCATGCCCTTTGCAGTACAAAACCACTGTACACTAGTGAAAAATCCTTGATCAGGCTCTCTGCAATTAGGCAAATAAAACAACAGCAATAGTAAGAAAACCTTGCCTAGAAAGCGTCTGGTCATCCATTCACATCAGAAGGTGCAAAGGACCTCAATGCATGTAGCACAACTTTTTGAAGTTTGAATTATACTAGATATACCACTGGTGCTTCTTCTGCAAAGCAGAAGTGGCTAAGAGCATCATCATTATCTAGAGAGGATACACTCCACTATTTGAACAGGTCGTATAACACACACATATAATCATCGGATGTTCAGCTAATTGAAAAATAAGCAGAATTGGCTTATAAAGGCGTAGCTCCTTTCTCAGTTATAGCAAGAGGGTATCCTCCACCCATGATGAGCACCAGTGTTATGGCCATTACCAACCTGGGAAGACAAACCTATCTATGTTCCTGAAAACATTGAAGAAGACAATTGCATCTGAAAATGACCAATTTGTCACTGAATCCATTTTCACTCTTCTCCTCCTTCATAATTGTTCTCTCACTCTCTACCTCTCAATCAACTCACACTCCCCTCTCCTTCACCTACCTCTGTCTCCACCTCTGCCACATCTGTCCCTCCTTCTATGCCATCACCCTCTCCAACCTCAGCCTCCCCTCCACCTCCCCCTGGACACTCCACCCTCAGATCGGCCTCGACATGCAAGTCAGGTGAGATCAGATAGCATGTGGGTGATCAGGTGGGATTTAAATCAGGTGAGAAGAACAAGAAGAAGGGATTTAAATCAGGGGAGGAGTGCATATGTAAATCAGCAATCATATAAAATTTTTAAGTTAAGGCATTGATGGTAGGGGTATAACTGGATATTTTTCGTATTAGTGGGTCCTGTATGCATGGTCCTCGGTTTGTAAAGGCTTATGTAATATTCAGGGATGTAGATATCTTTAATCCATTAGAAAATCAACTTGATCCATCATCCATATTGGATTACGAATCCAAACTAACAAATATGTATTGGTCTTGGAAGAAAAAAAGTCCCAATACCAATACTGAAATTGAAAACATAGAGCACTGCAACCTGCTCCCTCCAAGATGTATGTTTGAGAACCTAGAAGAACAGAAATCCCGGATGATAAGAGATCATGTCATATAATGTTCACAGGTTTGTAATAAAAATGGCCTCCAATCACTCTGGTACCATCTTCAATTCTTGTACGATATATCCACCAAATCGAAGAAAAGAACAGATAACCAACGTCATATGGAAACCAACATAAAACCATGTGAAAGAGCAGAACACTATATACACTCCAGCAACTCAAGCAACCTACTCTAATACAGTATTAGGCACCGAAAACAAATCCAGCACATCAGTGAATACACTCTATCCACACGTAGGTCATATGATACAATAATCTCTCCCCAGCGATGGAAAAAACAAGAAATCCACAGAACTTACACTGATCCAATAACAGAACGACGACAGCATATGCCATGAACACTCAGCAACCAAATTGCCATCCATGGCATGAACAACAAGACCCTGCTTTGTCAAAGATTGGGGCACTTGCCTCGGGGGGGGAGTGACGTGTATTAACTTAGAGGAGGACATTTCGTCAATTACGGTGTAACCCGGTGGCACGTTCTAGGCTTTGTCAAAGTGGTAGAAACCTTTCTACCACTCCGGCGACTAGAACTCACTGCTATGTGTTCCCTTCCCCCCTTTTTTCTCTGCTTTGTTGGCTTTGTTTTGCTTATTTTCATTTTTATGTATCCTCTCATGATCTCATCTCCATTGGGACATTTGTTCTTTTGATTACAATTGAATGAAGATGCCCAAACTTTCCTAAAAACAAATTAAAAAAAAAAAGACCCTGCTTTATTTTAATCCATTAAAAACTTGCCTTGCTTCACCCAAAAAAATGATTTTTTTTTAATGCCACAAGAACTGCTGGTATCCATTATCTACTCAAAAACTTCCCTACCAAACAAACAGTGAACTGTACTAAAAGTAAAACCTTATCCTTCTCTAAAACAAAAGATGCAATTCATACGATACCATCATCATCACGAGAAAAACCAAAGAAATGTAAACAGATATAAACAATAAAAAAAATAAAAAAAATCAGAACTCGTGCACGCACCTGTAGATGTCGAACGTTGGCTCGCGATAGAAGATCTCCGGATACTCCTCCCTGAGAGTCCGAATGGCATACCCCGTGTTCACGTAGTATTCCCTCCTGTCATCCTCGTCCCCTCCCTTCCTGCTCTGCTTCTCCTGCCCCAGAGACGGAGGCGACGCTGACGACGCCGACAGAGAAGGAGCCACAGAGGAACCACGACTATACACCGGAGGAGCCGAGAAGAACCGATTCACCCTCTCAGACTCAGCTTCCGAAACCCTAGCTTCGCAATCCGCCGTCCTCGGACAAGCACCGACAACGCGGACCGTGAAAGACCTCTTCCGACCGTCTCCGACGGTGGAGGACTTCGCGATTCGGCCATTTATTCCGACGATCTCCGTTTGAGGGAAGAGAAGCGCCATTTTTTTGTTTATTTATTAGAAGAAAAAAAAGATTTGTTTTTTTATGTGTATTTAAAATGGGACGCATCACTGGAACTCTCTGGTCATCAATCGATGGACGAACGGCGTTTATAGATGGTCCTTTTCAAGAGTCCATTCAATCAACGAATCAAAACCTTCACGAACGCGATTGATCAAAAACTAAGTTCCGACGTTACACAGGGTTCGTCAAAGAATATATACAGATAAGACAAAAAAAAAAAAGGCCAACAAATCTCAACCGTCAAAAAAGCTTCAAAAGAAGGAGAACCAAAAAGACCACAAACGTGTGCGTGACAGAGCCTCTCAATCGAACACACGACGAGCTTTGAAATCCTGACCGTCCATTAGTATCAGTGGACGACGACAAATGCTGCGTCTGTGGAGCACCTGTGGCGGTCGCCTTCGCTTCCACTCCTTCCGGGGCTCTCATTGTTCTTCTTCCCTCACAGTAGCCGACGCCCAACGAAGACAACGAAGGGCCAACTCCATCACCGCCTCCGACCGCCACGTCATAACAGAGACCCAAGTTGTTGGAGATCCTGAGCTTCCTCCCCATCCTCCAAAGCATCTCCCTTTTGAAAGGGATCGGCCCAATCAGACGGTTGTCGTTCAGTCTCAACTCACTGAGCCTCTCCAACTCCCCAAACCTCCTCGGTATCGACCCATTCAATCCGTTCCGGTCCAGATGAAGGACCCGGAGACTCGGCAGCTCAGCGAGCGATGTGGGTATCGGCCCGACGAGTCCGGAATCGGAGATCACCAATGTGGATAGGTTGTTCAGCCCGGAAAGCGCGTTTTCCGGGATCGACGTCCCGAATGTGTTCCCATTAAGGACCAAAGCTTTCAGAGACACCAACCCACTCAACGAAAGAGGCCCGGAGAGACGGTTTTGACTGAGGTCAAACAAAATGAGGTTACTGAGAGACTGTACGGAGTCTGGGATTTGACCGGTGAGTCTGTTGTGGCTGAGGTCGACCTTGATGAGTGAAGAACAGCTTCCGATGCTTTGCGGGATGGGTCCCTCTAAGAGGTTCTGGTTGAGGTCGAGGACCTTCAAAGATGAAAAGTGGTGGTCGAGTCTGGGTAGGAGACCCTTCAAACGGTTCGCGCTCAAGTCGAGCAACTCGAGCTTGGTGAGACCAGAAAACGAGCTCGGGATGGACGAGCCGAGGCTGTTCGCGTGGAGGTCCATGACTTTAAGCGACGTGAGGTTCCCGAGCTCACCAGGGATGGCCCCCACGTGTCCGTTCTCCCTCAGCACTAGTGTACGCAGAGACGGGCCGAGCTTACCGAGGAAGGGCGGGATGGGCTGTGGGTTGGTGGTGAAGCAGCGGTAGAAGAAGAGGGACCTTATGTGGGGGAGTCGAAGGAGAGACTGAGAGAGATAGGGTCGGCCATTGTCGGCGCAGGTGGGGAAGGCGGTGTCGTCCGAGAGGGAGCCGAAGGAGAGGGAGACGACGTGGTAGACGTCGTCGGCGTCTGGGACGCACTCGATGCCGTGCCACCTCCCGCTGCACACGTCGGAGATGGACCGGGCCCAGCCGTTCCCGGTCGCCTCCATCACCTCGTAAACCGCAAGTTGTTCGTCGGGATCTGTGCGGGCGCCGTCGGGGAAGCCAGTGCGGGGAGGGCCGTCGACGAGGGTGGATGAGGAGGAGGTGGTGGTGGTGGAGTCTGGCATCACCACCGTGTATTCTGAAGTGGACGGTTGAGGGAGGAGGAGATGGAGGAGGAGGAGAAGTGTTAGTGAGTTCATGGTGGTGGTGTTTGGTTGGCTGGGATCGTTATGGGAGGGGAGGTGGCGGGGGGGTGTTTATATAGATTGGTGAATGACGTGTTAGGTTGACCTTTGGTGGGGTCACGAGTGGAGTCATTGACGATACGACAAAAAGAGTGATTGATGGCATTCTTGTAGATTTATCAATCATGCGGGGCGATTGTTGTCGAAGGTCTGGAGGGCTTCAAAGTGTCGTGTTCCGCTTTATGTCACGCTCGCTTTGCTTCCGCCAAAATGTAGGTGTTCCGATTTTTTTTTTAAAGAAAATTGTGGATACATGAACGTGTCTATTTTAATTTTGAATAATATTTTTTAAGCTTCAATATCACAAGTCTTTTTTTTTTTTTTTTAGCTGATCCCCGTGAAAAGAGGAGACAATTACATTTTAATTTTTTTTCATAATATAAACCTTCAGTGATCATTCTCTCCACTTCTCCCAAGCAATTCATAGTTTTAGTCACCCTTCTTTAAAGGATTCTCACACCTTGCCTAATCACAAAGACAACCAGATTAAGGCCCCGTTTGGTTGCGCGATTCGGCGCGCTTTTACTTTTTGAAAAGTTGAAAAGCTAAAAGCGTGCAGCCAAACGGGGTAGCTTTTTGCAGAATCAGAAGCTGGATTCCTTTTAATTTTTCCCTCGAAATCTGTGTTTTAAAAAACTCAGAAACAACGTTTTTTGATCGGAATCGATTTTTTGAATTGAAAAGCAACTTTCTCTGCCAAACATTAAACTCCTTTCAAATATTGATTCCTGATTTAAAAAAAAACATCCTAAAAAAGTCAACGTCTAAAATTATCTTAAAAAGCAGCTTTATTCCAAAAGCTACTTTTCAATCTGTGTTTCCAAACGGACCCTAAGTTGATGAGCATTTTGATATGCTGCCACAAAAGAAATCAATTTTGGCTACGCCTAACTCTATAGGCGGTAATCAGATCAACATAGAATGGATGAGATAATGACAATGGTGAATGAGACTTTTTTAAAATCATCTGTTTCTTTGTTCTACTGTTTCTAAGATTAGTTACACTTAATTTATATATGGTTTGTATAATGTTAATGTTACATTTCTAACATCGAAATACTCATATTCTAATTTTTGTTACATTCATAAATGTAACAGTCTGAAATGTAACATTCATTCGTTTATTGCATTTCTTTCAATGCAAATAGTCATTTATATTTGTTACATTTATTAATGTAACAGTCAAGTACATATATTTGTTAAATGTAACACATAACGAAAAAAGTGTTTGATATTTCCCATAAAATGTAACTGACTATTGAAAATATAAATTTTTTCTAAAACATTTAAACATATATAACATGGAATGTAAAATATTTCGAAAAATGTAACTGTTTGTTACATTTAGGTAAATGTAACAGTTTGTTTTATGTAACTGTAACAAATCGTCGTGAGAGGTGTAAATATTCAAAAAATGTATTTGATGCAACTGCTTTATATATTAACTATATGTGTTTTTTATTTAAATTTGAATACAATAAATACTCGACTTTTTAAATCTTCAGTTAATAACATTCTTAAAAAAAAAAATTAATATGTATAATAAGAATGTAAATTTTTTTAAAAAAATGGCCATTTGAATAATTTTGACGAAAACAATTTAGGTAACTCTTGGTGCAATCTAGGTTCAATTGTAATTTAAGTAATAGAGAAAATGTGGGGGATTTGGGTTAATGGGATAGATTTATATGAAAGATAAATTTGTATTTTATCATTTTAATATTTTTAAAAATTTAACAGGTCAATTAACAAAATAATGATATCTTATGAGATTTGTGAGTGAGATATATTTTTTAGAGCCTCCGTGTCACCACTGTTTAATTTTGACTCAAGACTACAGGGTTTAAATGGGTTAATAGCCGCCTCCAAGTCTCAATCATTCGATGATGACCAAAGCATTGTCACCCACCTCAACTCATGCAATGCCCGCCATTAACAAACTCTAATATCTGATGCTTGATTTAACCATCGCCAAAAGACTTCTGAAGTTGGAGTTTTTTCCCTTCGCAGGGTCGGCCCTGAGATGACTAAAAAGAATAGGGAAGTAAAGTCTTGAAATGGGGCTCTAACATAGTAAATTTTCTATTTTTACAATAATATAAAATTGAATGATTTTTTATTTTCATTTTTTTAACAACTAAGACTATCAAAAAAGGGCAAATAAGATTAAATGAAATACAAAGAGAAAATATTGAATTTTTTAAATAAAAGATAAATTATAATCAAATAATAAATTTTGAATAAAATATGAAAAATAAAATAAAATAATAAAAAAATGGAAATATATATAAATATGATATGAAAAATAACGTGTAAATTGGTCGAAATAATTCTTTTTTGTAAATCACAAAAATAAAATCTCATTAAAATGGACACAAATAAAATCTCAATAAAATGGAAACAAAAAAAAATATTAACCAGTAATAAAACACAAAACCCCAATAACATGGGGAATGAAAACCAGGAAAAAAAATGAAAATAACAAAAAAGTAATAGATAATACAAATCACAATCAAATAGGAACAAAACAACTAAACTAAAAATATGGATAATTTTTTAAATATGTGATAAATATTTTAAAAAATAAAAATTCAAATAAATTAGAGATAAAGATATTTTTTTAAGATTTAGGGGCCCTTAAAATGTGGAGGCCTTAGTCAACCACCATTCAATGCAACCATGCAGCACTAGCACCACCGGATGCAAAAATATCCCCTAAATTATTATTTTTTATAAATGAGTTTTGATATTGATCAATAATAATTTAACACATTGCAAATAAATGTTTATTTTTAAAAAAATTAATGGTAATTTTGGTATGATTAAAAAGCAATGAATAAAAATTGACAACATTATATGATATCTAAAAAATAAATAAATAAATTACATAAATAATAAAATATAAATGATTTTTTTGACTCCCAAACATTGGGAATGTAAAACAGCAACCCCTAGAGAAGTGCCTCTTCACACTTTCTTCTTTTATTCGCTATACTCTATTTATTATTTATTTTTAAAAAAAATTCTTCCCAATCTATTTATTCTTTATATATATATAAAAAAAACTCTGTGGACTTTCTATTTGTCATGAATGAAATTTTGTTGTGATGTGGACTATAACAAGGAACAAGGCATTCTTTTATTTGAATCAAATAAAAACTTGAATATATAAAATGTAATTAGTAATTTTGCATCCCAAAAGACTAAAAGAATGGTTTTTAAGTAAAAAACTAATACTTAAAAAATTAAAATAAATATTATTTAATTAATAATTAAATATAAAAAATCATATTTAAAATTATCACTTTAGGTTTCATAATATATGGAGCCGGCCCTGCAACTATGCAGGGAGATGGAAAACTTATTCAGCTTGATTAAATATTTAAGGGCAAGTTCATTTACACTGTCTAGTTCAATTCATGAGTGATCCAACTTGATTTATATGATTATTCAATTGTTTTTTATTTTTTAATTAGATTGATTAATTGTTCAATTTGTATGATGATGAGAAAACCACATTAGGTGGGATGGATAAGAGAGATTCAGGTGGTTAAAAATGAGTAATACAATGGGGAAGGTGAATAGAAGGGACATGACATTGGAGGGGGCCATGTATGGGGATAGGATCATTTAGGAGTACAATAAAGGAGGAAGAGAAGGTCACGAGGAGAGGGAGGTGTTGATATAAATGATGGAAATGCACTGGGAGATTAATTAATTAAGTTCACGGGAAAGGCCACTTTAGCCATTATTACTTCCTCACTGTCTCATAAAATAAGAGATAAAGAGGGAGAGAGAGAGTCCCAAACATCCATGTTTCTGCTGCACTGTCTGCTGATTCTCCAGATTCTCTTGATTCTCTTATCATTAAAGACTCGTGTGGCACAGTTTTCTTTTATATAGTTAAAGAGTATTTTCAATGAATATGTTAGTTAATCAAGATATTAAAGTGTCATATCAATATTTTATCACTCAATTAGATACTCATTTACTACATTCTTATTTAGTTGGTTATTGTTACTCTAATGGACTAGCTAAATAACTAGCTAAAATAATAGTGGACCCACCTCTTCACCCACTCAAACATCTCCACCCACCCAAAATAATATTTTTTTGAATCTTTTAAATAGTGGAGCTCACATTTGACTGGCTAAAACACTAGCCACAGTTAACACTTCCCTTAACATATGACAGGCGGGACTCACATTTAGCTTGTCCTTAACACTTCCATTGGAACACCATTTTTACATGTTTTCTAAAAATCTGACACTAACTAGTGAGTTAACATGTCCATTGAAGATGTTCTAAGGTAACATTTGGTTCTGTGATTGGATAGCTTTTACGTTTGCAGGAAACCGATTTTATAATCATGTAACCAAACAGTTTTGTAATCGCAATAATACCCAAAAGCTGCGATTGGAGAAAACTGGGGGGAGGTAGCTTTCCAGAGAATCAGTTTTAAACCCAACGATGACAGAAAATCAGTTTTGCAATCGCGCTACCATATGCTACCTTAAGCCTTACTTACAATATTATCTGATATTCTAATCTTCTAAGCTGATATATTTTATTAGAACTTGGGTCCCGTTTGATTCGTGTCAATCTGGGATAGAATTTGATTCCATGTGAGATCCAAGGGTGAGGTTGAAAGGGTTGTAAGAGAGTGTAACTTCATCAGAGAGTTTACGAGTCTTTTAATGTATTTTTTTTTGTATCTCAACTATTATAGTGAATTCTATGTTTTCGCCCCGTGGATGTAGGTCTAGGCCGAACCACGTATATCTTGTCTTCTTTGTGTGATGGTGTTTCATTCTATTACAAAAAAAACATATTTACAGAAATATAATTAAATGGATATACATGGTGAATATATTTAATTTCAAAAATAAAAAATTAGAATATATAGATATGATTTAAAATAAAAAAGTATCGATGCGATTTAATTAAATCTAATTTTGATATCTTAAAATATTTATGATATATATAAATTTGATAATAATAGATTAATAATTAAACAAATCATAATCTTATTAGATAAGATTGTATCATTGAATAATTTTAAAATTTAAATAAATCTATTACTATTAGTAATTAAACAATTGATTAAGGGATAAAAAGAAAAATTAAAATACTGGGTCACATCATTCTTTTATAAGTAAGTAAATAGATATGCAATTTATTGGAGTATATGCTTCACTTTTAATAAAAACATGCACTATTTTTAAAAAATCTGAAACATTTGTACACTGAATTTAGGGTTGAAAAATGGACTAGATGTAACATTATTTTTAATATAATCCTTATTTTGTTTTTTTTATGTCTTTAATTCAATCTTACCACCTCATGAGACTTGAGATGGGGTCTACCAATTGGGGCCTAAAAATCATTATTGTTGTGATAATGCATTGTAAATTTTTACCATGGCAGTATGAGATTATTATTTTTTTTTCATTTTTTTCAGAACTAAATGTCTAAATGTATTAAAAACATCATTTTATTAAAATAATATATTTTAATGAGTGAATATATTTTTTTAAATAATAATATTTTTTAAATAATAATAATAATGATTGCTGACGGAGCTACACCACCGGGTTGATAAATCATTTTGCATTGATTATATATGAGGGGTGGTGATCGTCTAAATTAAATAACGTGATACTGACATGAAAAAGACATAAATCTCACTTGTATAGTTTACTCTCTTATTATCACATCATCTATCATTAGCTGTTGGCTAGTGTTTTTTTTTTTTTTTTCTCGAAAAAGCATTTTAGTTTTGACAAAACAATATATAAAAGAGATTTGACTTATATTTGAGAGCTGGCATAAATTTTTTTTAAAAAAGTGAGTAAAAAAGTTAAAGTGATTTTTATGCCACTTATGTGATATGTTCTTAGTGGTTGACAATGGGATCCAACCGAGTGCATAGAGGACTGGAGGAAAAGAAAGAGGGGGCTTAAAGGTGGGGTTAAGTGAGTTTGAGGGTCCTGAAGCAAATGTCGTAGAGGGCCTCGTTGTCGAGGACCATGCACTCATCGGCGATCCGACGTTGACGGCGATCCGGTGAAGTAGGCGCGATTGCCGGTTGTGTGCGCGCCAAAGACGGAGACAGGGTCTTTCTAGGGTTGAATTATTAGTGTATGAAAATGAGGGATGCTTTGGCCCCTGTTTGGATGTTGAATAAACCCAGATAAGCAGTGGAATAAGTTGAAATAAGTTTATTAGGTTGTTTGGCAACACAGTATATCCAGGGATAAAATATGCTATAATAAATTGGTATAAAATGGTATATGGATTCCAACCAACCCCTAGAATTAAAGTTATCCTAGGTTATTTCACCCAAAGAATATGTGGACCCACTGTCAAATCAACTGTCATCATCTCTTATAAATCACATGTCAAATCAACTATCATTATTTTTTTACATTTTATAAATCCTTATCCATACTTTATTCACATTTTATCCAAACAACAAAACATTTATTCTTACGTTTACCAACGAGAATAATTCAAAATACAACCAAACACAAAATCAATTTATCCTTATTTATACTCACTTATGTCAGAATAATTGTATACCCAAGAATAAGTCATATTCTGCATTCAAACGAGGGCTTAGGGATTTATTAGGTTTTTTATGCTTTAGCCCCCGTTTGTTTTGGCCTTTTGGGAATAAGCCTAAGAATATCCTGATACTGACTTGAATAATTGCTTTTAACCTGTTTGGAAATAATAAATAACCCTGCATAAGATGTTTCCAGATAAGCCGGCATAACCTTGGATACCATTCCAAGCTGAGGGTAGAATCAAATTATTCTAAGTTATTCCACCTAAAAAATATGTGAACCTACTGTCAAATCAACTGTCATCACTTATAATAAATCACCTGTCAATTCAACTATCATTATTTTTCACCTTTTATATATCCTTATCCATACTTTATTCACACTTTATTCAAATAACAAAAAATTTATTCTTACATTTTTCAATTAGAATAATTCAAAACACAACTAAACACAAAATTATTTTATCTTTGTTTATACTCACTTATGCTAGAATAATTACATACCCAAGAATAAATCATATACTATATCTGGACGGCATAGAGATTTTTGAGGTTTACCGAGGAATTGTTTCCTCGGAAAAGATTACAGTTTTTTGCTTTAAAAAGATTTACTTTCGGACGAAATGTTTAGTTGCTACATAACTATTTTAAAAAGCAAATGTAAAAGTAATATATTCTAATATTTAAATATTTATCAAAGAAGTTTATCCTAAGTGCACAACACCACTAATTTTTTTTATAGTAAAAAAAATGATTAAATAATAATTCCTAATATTTTATATTTCTACCCTAGAATATTATACTCGGTAAAGGTATTAATTCCAAAAAAAACAAAATATGCTTAATGTTTTCCTCGGTAAAAATTATAATTTTTGGACTTCCTCGTCACCTAGATATTTACTTTTATGAAGGAAAATGACCTCGGTAAAAGATTTACTCTTGACAAAATATTTAGTTGCTACAAAATATAACAATTTAAAATAAGAAATGTAAAATTAGTTCTTTAAAAATATTTTAAGTTTGTCCCCAAGAAGTTTTTTCTCGTTAAAGGTGCACCAAAACAAACTATTTTGTGGTTAAACAAATGAACAAATAGTAATTGTTGTATACTTTTACTAAGGAATAATTTCCTCGGTAAACGTATTAATTTTAAAAAAATTATTCTTTTATCGAGGAGTGTCTTCCTATTATATAATTTTGTACTTATTTTCACTATAATATATACTTTTACCAAGAAATAGTTTTCTTGGTAAAAGTGATTTATTAAACGGGTGAACTGTGATTACTCAAAAAAAAAAACAAACAATTACCTACAAAATAATTTTCCTTGATAAAAATTTCGTGGCTAAATACCACTTTTCTTGTAGTGCTAGTCCATGAATGTCATGCATAACATTATTAAGCTCCTTATTTTACATTCAAAGGATAAAGGGCTTTTTTTCAAACAATACATGAAAATGTTAAGACTCAGCTTATTTTACCGATCAAAACTCATATCAAATATATTTTTATTTTTTAAAAAATAGTAAACATTTTCTTATTAAGTATATGCTTTGATAAAAAATGTATATCTTTCCATTTTGAATTGAATGGACATATTTTTAGTAACAATAATGATTCCCAAGCCCCAACTTCATAGGCCCCATCAAAGGCCCCATGAGGTGGCATGTGTCTAATACCTGTTATACCCTTAGTTAATTTTTTTTTTTTTTGATAACTGATCCCCACAAAATAAGGAGACAATTATGATTGATTAAATAAAAAATAAAAAAAAGATCTTTAAATAAAAAAAAAAAGTGAAGGTGAGTGTGGACGGACACAACTTTCTTTCGAATAAACTCTTTTTAATCAAAACTTTTTAATCAAACCTTTCTATTGAGATGGTCTCTTCTCTTCCAACCTAAACTTTTCAAAGATCTCCAAAAAAAAAACCCAACTATGAAGAGTATTATAACATGCAAAAAAAGTCAATTATAGGCGATGATCAGATCAACATAGAAAGGAGGAGATGATAAAAATGATGGAGGATGCTACAAAGCGTTTCAAAATCCTTTGTTTCTTTGTTCTATTGTTTCTAAGGTTAGTTACATTTAATTTATATATGATTTGTATGATGTTAATGTTACATTTCTGACATCGAATAAATGTAACAGTCTGAAATGTAACATTTATTTGTGTATTGCATTTGTTTAAATGCATGTAGTAATAAATGTAACAGTCAAATACATGTATTTATTAAATGTATCACACAACAAAAAAGGTGTTTGACATTTTCTATAAAATGTAACTGACTATTGAAAATAAAATCTGTTTATAAATTGTTTAAATGTAAATGTAACAGTTTTTATGTAAATGTAACAAATCGTTGTGAGAGATATAAATATTTAAAAAATGTACTTGATAAGTTATATGTTTTTTTATTTAAATTTGAATACAATAAATACCTGAATTTTTTAATGTTCAGTTAATAACATTCTTAAAAAAAAAAATTTAATGTGTATAATAAGAATATAAGTTTGAAGAAGAATTTTGATTAAAACAATTTAGATAATTTTTTGTGTAATTTAATTTTAATTGTAATTTAGGTAAGGATTTCAAAATTCAAAATTTGAAATGGATAAATGGATTTCAAGATTCACTCATAACCGAATAGAGAAAATGGAGGGATTTGGGTTAATGGGATAGATTTTTAATGAAGGGCATATTTGTATTTTGACATTTTACCCTTTTTGAAAAGTCAACAAACCAATTAATAAGAACCAATAAAATAATGACAACTCATGGGGCCTATGAGTGGGGCTTATTTTTTGGGCCTGGGTATCACCACTGTTTTAGTAAATATAAGAAAATATTTAATGAGGTACATACTACGTCTAACAAAGCAAATGTTTCACTGAATTTCTACTAGATATATAAGATTGTACTTTGAATTGAGAAAAAAAACTTAGTGTAATAACACTCTATCTACAAGGAAAAGAAAATGGGACAAGTCATCATCAAAAGTCTTAATCTTTCTTTTTTGCTTTTTTCGTTCTTTCATTCTCTTATAGCCTCTTCACACTTGGAACTTACTTTTTTTTTGTGACCGTTGCATAATCTGCATTTTCTATAAAAAAAATCATCCAAAATCTTAATCAGTCATCGTAACAAAAACATATAATAAGTGATCCTTTTTTCAAATTCTTCCGTTTATTCCCCAATGATCCTTATCAAAAACATAATCTGTACGACTATATATAGTATATCTGCATTGATAAAACAGTTTATATGAGGTGCACCCATCTATAACAAACTATTTTATGTTGGCATGTGCCAACATCAACAATAGTGGGATTCCTATCCCCACACGCATTGGCATGGTGGTAGGGACACCTTCCCTTTTGGAGGGGGAGGTCAGGAGTTCAAGCCCTATGGAATGCGGGAAAAAAAAAAAATGGTGTCAGTCTCTGTTTATGGACTCTCATGCCTAAGTTCCTACAACCCTCTGGGCTGATTGTTCAGACTCTCACAATTCTTACTTCTATGCTCTTAAATTCATAGCCTTTGAATATTAAAAAATAGTGGGATCCCTAGAAGCAGCACCCACACCCCACACACACAGTGTAATCATGGGTCTTATGTGCGGTGCGCATCCAGATCTAATATGGACAGCTCAGATCTGATATATATTTTTGATGTTTTAATAAGTAAGAATTCACCAAAATGTGCCGACACTCATTTTTAGGATGGGGGTCGCCGGGGTGGGGAAATGGTTGCCGGGGTCTCTGAATCATGAGGTAAAACCGACCATGAAGAAGTGGAGGCGGGGGAAGGGGATGAGGTTCACGGCCAGCTTATGTATGTCGGAATTTTTATGCCACTTATGTGATATGTTCTTAGTGGTTGACAATGGGATCCAACCGAGTGCATAGAGGACTGGAGGAAAAGAAAGAGGGGGCTTAAAGGTGGGGTTAAGTGAGTTTGAGGGTCCTGAAGCAAATGTCGTAGAGGGCCTCGTTGTCGAGGACCATGCACTCATCGGTGATCTCGACAAGCTATTGGACGGAGAGGGTGGCGTTATATGGCTCAACGACGGTGTCAGAGACCTTCAAACCTATAACAGCGAGTGACAGATCTGAAACCTATAACAACATATATAGATTCCATTGTGAAAGAATCGTTTGTTTCGAGGACATCATTATTTATATGTAATTATAAATTTGGATAGATAAGATATTGTTTTACCCAACTATTACTATTTACTTGCGAGTTTAAAGGTGGGGTTAGTGAGTTTGAGGGTCCTGAAGCAAATATGATTGGAATGAAGATTAGACTTAACTAGTCTTTTGGAAACAAAAGATATTCAGCAGAATTAGCTCCTCAATTAACAAAGAATCATTTAGTCATTTTGTCCTGCATTACCACCCTCTCTAGTTATTTTAAGAGTGAATGGAATAAATACATCAAAACAATAATACAAAAGGAATTAATGAACCATCTCAAGCAATAATACAAGGTCTATTACATAAAGAATGGTCGATGAGGTGAGACTTGGCTTTCAGTATAATAAGCTTGGACCTGCAGTTCTCCCTCGACTTCGATGTCAAATTTCTGAAACACTTTCCTCTGAGGATCATAGAGTTCCAGTCTGTTCTCAAGACTTGCAAACAATATTGTACCATTATCACATATGGCTTCAGGCCATATGAAATCTGCCATTTCCCTATTTAAATCATCAATTGTTCCCAAATCAATAGTATACATCTTAACCCAATGCTTATTTGCATAATCCTTCAACATCCATATGTCCATATCTGGATAATCAATATACTTGACAACAAGACATAAGTGTCCTCCCAACAGCTTAACAGCTAATGTAATTTTTATTCTCAGTCTTTCCATTTCTGATATAGCCCCATCTTCAGGATGCATAATGATCGCAAATTTCTCCGATTGAACATCAAAAGACATTATCGCTCCTGGGTCTACATAAATGTTATGCTCTACTGTCCAATGGAGTGCTCCATTCACAAAAATGGGGGGATCAGCATGCACAATGGTAGGAGGATCATCTATCCTCCTCCAAGAGGAAGATTTACCACCTAAAGTGAATATCTCGCATCCGATGCCATCTTCAGAAATAAATAAACGCACCAATTTATATTCATGGGTCTGGTTATCAAAGTAGAGACCTATCTGAGCCATGAATTCATATCTTTCTTTTCTATGTGGGGTTCCACTCGGGAGCTTCAAAAATTCTTTGGTGGCTGGATTGATCACATACGCAGTCTTCTCCCCGATAACACAGATCAGTCCATCACATGAATTCGATACACGATAAAGCTTGTCACTAAGGCCACTCAAGCTAAACTTGCAGTCCAACAGATCTCCTACACCTCCTCTGGAATAATGAAGAGAGAACCCATGCCATGGATGAGTGAAAACAATAATTCCCAGGGTGGGAATGCGAGTGCCCTCTGTCCTTGAAGAAGTCATTGTTCCTTGTTCGCTCTCTTCCTCGCTCTCTTCCTGCACAAGTTGGGAGTGGCATCAAAAATAAAAAAAAACAAATTCAACATCACCACCTGAAAAAATAGAGAGTTTCCCTATTCGTCGCAGATAATCACAATTTTAAGTATAATGTAACTTAGAAAAAAAATAAAAGCCATAGTCATTTATGATTATTTACTTTTAACTGGTTCATCGGTTTCGTAATAACTGATTAATGGGTATAATCCCATGTAAGAATCTCAGATAACCAAATTCATCCATGTAATTATTTCATAGCAAAAGATGATCATTTCCTTATCAAATCAAATCAAACAGAGAACTTTGGACTCCAATCATTTATAATCCCCAACATCTCCTTCCCACACAACACCCCCCCCCCCCTCCCCAACATCGAATTCTTCAACGCGTTAAAAACCCACTTGCCCCGACGCCACCCAATTTCTCTAACGCAGCGGCTCCAACCCCGCTCTTAGTCTAAATATAATTCAAAATAAAAAAGGACACCCTAACCATAAAGACCCAACAAAAAAAAAAAAACCCACCAATGAAAACAAAACAAATCTCAAATCAAACAGCATTCATAAGGGGTACTGAAAGAATATATAATCACGTGATGCTGCTCATGAGGAGTACTAAAGGAAGATTCACTTGCTGTGCAAATAACTCAAATCTAATATATTATAGTTAATGCAAATATAACCCAATCAAGATGTATCACAAACCTACCTCTAGGTAAGGGGAACGAACAGGATGCCCCATCTCTGCTAGTTTTCTTAGGCACAGATAATAATAACCCGAAATGGGCACAAAGTCATAATCACATGGTTCTCTGACCTTCTGACGCCGTGACACATAACCAGGATAAATGTAAAAGTCTTCTTCGTCTTCTTCATCGTCAAGATAATTTTCTTCTTCAGTGTCATGATGACTATAGAAGTCTTTTTCTTCTTCATTGTCATGATAATCGTCAAAACAATCTTCTAATGGGATCTGCACTCATCATAGGGAGAGGAATTCAAAACCATAAATAAATATATAAGAAATAAAAAAGAAAAGAATGATTGGCTTTTGTTAATCAATCATTAACGGAGCAGAGGAAAGGTGATTCTTCATTTGCATATAACATGGAAAATCACCCTCGCAGGGGAAAAACAACAATAAAAAAGGCCGACCAATGAATCCACAAAAACAAAAAGATTCAAAACAAATCAAATATCTAATTCACAATATAACAATAAAGGAAATCTTTCTTACAAGAAAAAAGAATTGTCATAAGGGGTCCTGAAAAATCTCTTAAGGTGCACATAAGTCAAAATCTAATATTATAGTTAAATTACATACATAATCAACAAACCTACATCTGCGCAATAGGGCAGTGAATCAAAGGCATAATGAACAACATCATGGGAAGCCATAACCCCTCCTATGCTCGAGTTTGGTGAAGCAAACGTAAACATGGGATACTCATAAGGAGTCTCTGGGATACAAGATTTGACCTGCAGTCCATAACATTAAAAGAAGTTCAATACCATTGCAAAAAATAAAATAAAAAAGTGGCTTCTGTAAACCCTCCATTCTTTTGGACAAAATACGGAAATAGTAGGCATCCTATTTCAATTTATTAATGCAAGGGGATTCCAATTCCGTAAACCAACTATAACAGTGCAGAGGAGGAAAAACGGTTCCTCCTCAACGTATGATGACCCCCCTCCCCCCACTTCCCCAGATAATAAAATTCATCTATGCAATTGTGGATAAATAAACCAACAAATCTCATGTTCCTAGTGAAATGCAGGTATCTCATTCTCGGGTAAAATGATTTTTTAAAATAAAAAATAAAAAATTGGACTGCCAATTCAATACAAAAAATATAACAAATATTCCTATCATTGAAAACCTAAAAGTAAAAGAAAAATAAACATCTAAATCACATCAAGAAATATCATAAAACTTGGAGTATAAATTCACAAATCAAATTCCTTAAAAATACCTAGCTTTGAATAACATGAAGAAAAAAAGCCCAAAAAGTAAAATAAAATAAATCTCCAATGAAATCGAATATCTCATCCATAACCCTAAGTTAATATAGAATAAAAAAGAATCTAAAAAAAAAATTAAGTTAATAAAAAAATTATTGCTATCTATACTAGTAGGATTCTACTCTTAAGGTGGGGCACCAAAAGAAGATCAATTGCCACACACAATTACAAAAATCTTATATTATAAATAAACTGCAAATATATCCTGTGAACTATTAACGTATTTCTATCCTAGTGTGGCATAACACAGTTTCACATGCTTAATTTGATAACAAGACTATTTTCCCCTGGAACCCAGCTACGTATTCATCTATATAATCCATGTAACTATACATGTATTACTATCCAGATCTAAATACATATCAATTCATTTATGCAGCACCAAAACAGATTTAAACGTTTTATTTGCCACCATTTGCAAGTTCCACCTACAAATTGGGAAATTAAGAAACAATATAAAAAGAGAGCAAAATTCCATCACATGCAAATATTGCTGTTTTTATGATGCAGAAGCTGAATATAAAATAAAATATATACCGTTTCATCGTTTGCTTTTATTACGTGACCAGCAAAGATAAAGGTGCCATCAGATAAATCCCTGGCTTGTTGAGCAGCACTTGGCTCTTCAAACTGAAACAAAAGGACCATATACATCAGCAAAAGAAAACAACACATAACAAGCCACAGTTAGTCATGAACTAATAATACCTACGGAGAAATGGCATACATGGGTATGGAAATATAGATAAATGTGCAACAGAAATATGTTAAAGCATCCAACATACAAGGAGACCAAAGTTAAAAAAAAAAATCAATCATACAAATTAGATTTTCATGGTGTAAACTATAGCAGCACAACCATATAAGTTTTAGCAAGGAGACCATTTGTCTTTCAATTTCTTTTGAGATCAACTTTAATGTCAGATTGAAAATAGAAATAAAACGCATGGATCTTTATACATGATTTCCTTACCTCAACAAAAGCAAACATCCATTGGATCTTTCCAGGCTGCAGATCGATACGAACAATCGGTCCATACTGCACATTTCAAGGAATTAAGAAAGAATACACCACTACTAAGTATCTTTGAATTCAACGAAAAAAAGTTAAAGAGTCCACCAATTCTATTATGGACGATTAAACAACAAACCTTTTCATAAAAATTCTTCAAATCCTCTTCCAAGGTTCCTATGGGAATATACGACACGAAAATTGTCCTAATGCAGCGATCAAGATCATGCTCCCAAATCCTCATTCCGATACAGCGTGTCATGTTTCTGAGAATAAGTAACTTTAAAAATTCACCCACGGTTCACGTTCATAGCAAAAAAAAAAAAAACCCAAATATCAATCTTTCAAAAAACAAATAACCTATACGATCAAGTTCCAACTGAAAAGCAACGGATGTTCAGATTTGGGTTTTTTGAGGTTGAATGGAAAGAAAGAAAGAAAGGTGTATCTCGTTTTAAAGAACCCAAATAACTTTAAAATAAATAATAAATCAAAACACAGAGTTCATCAAAATCTCAAAATCCAATAACATAAATAATAAAACTATAAACCCCAGTTTCAACAAAAACTCAAAATACCATAACACAAAAACATATCTAAAACATAATAGATCAAAACCCTGTTTTTTAATAAAAAAAAACTCAAAAATCTATTAACCTAAACATAAATCTAATATCAATAACAAAAAACAATAAATTTAATTAATATAAGAAAATCAAAGGATCAAAAGAAAAGATTAAATACCTCTTTTCTTCTCTACCCTTCTTCCTGGACTCTCTCTCTCTAACTCACAAAAATTCTCTCTCACAAAGGTTTTTATTTGAAAGATTTGTTATGCTAAGCGAAAATGTTTAATTTGTTTGCATACCGTGCAAATAACAAAAAATCTTGGTGGTTACTATAACTAACAAACTGTAACAAATAAAATCACGTAAGTCCTCCTTGCCATATTAAATGGAACAATCAAAATCCCAACCAATCCCATATGTTATTATTTTATAACAGCTTTTATTTCTTCACCTCTTAAATACATGTAACGTAATTTTATATTTTTACCCTTTAACAAATTTTTTATAGTTCATATTATCCAAAACAAATATTTTTTCTTTTAATCTTATTTTAAGATTTAAAATAGATAATTACATTTTAAAAATTTATATAATTTAGAAAAATATAATTGTGTAGAATATAAATATTAATATGACATAAAATATTATAAATGTTATTAGATTAAAATATACTAAGAAATCTTATCTAACTATTATACATATTATCTAACAAAATTGTTATTTATAAAATATAAAAAACCATGTGAGATTATTAATTTGTTAGTTAAATTCAAATTTATTTTTGTTTATATTCTATTATATTAACAGCGAGAGATCTTAGACGGACGCCCATGAATTAGAAGTTTGCGGACGGAGAGAGGGTCATCGTGCGGTGAATGTAGGGTTAGGTTTTTTTTTTTTTTTTTTGACAAAGAGGGTTTTCAGAGGTTTAAAAAAATGTATGTTATTTTTCTGTATGATGACTTTATTTTACTGTATAAAAAAAGTCCTTAATTTTTTCAAAATTCAAGCCAGATGCCAGTCCAATTTGATATATTCTCATTATATGTTATCCAATAATTTTTTATTATATGTTCTACAAAGCAGCAATATTTATCTTGTAAAAACAATTTCAATAATAACAGTGGAAGTTTGCAAAGCATTTGATGATCTGGCTATTCAACCTGCTACAATCTATAATAAGCTCTGTTCACAACATTTTGTTCGCAATTCATTGTACATCATCTTACCATCATCAAAGTACACAACATTTAAAAACAATTTAACAATAAAATCATAATTTTAGTCACAACAAAAAAACTAAAAGGGATTCAAAATTCCCCAACCCCGGCATCCATCCCCAACACCCATCCTGCTCAGATGTATGATATTGCAGAGTTCCAAGTTCAGATTGATGCATGGTGTCGTTGGTGAATACAGCTGATGTTCCAGGTTGAGATTGCTGATGCCGGGGTTTCATTCCTTGAATTGACTAAAAATGAGGGCAGAATTAACTTCAACTGACATAATGCGCTCCGCAAATTTCATTCCTAGCTAGCAATACATTTCATCAAATTGCATGTGGCATGAATTTAGTGTACTTTCCTTTCATTGTTTTGTTGTTCCTCCTGTTAAACTTGTGGATGTACTTTCCTTTCAATTTTTTTTTGTTCCTCCTGTTCAACTTATGGATGAACTTTCATTGCATGAGTTATGCATCCAATGCAAGTCAGAAATATAAATTAAAGATTTACAAAAAATAAATACTGATAAACTCCAAACAGTACATATATGTCTTCTAAAAACTACATGTCATATTCCAAAAAAAATTAAGATAGAACATCTTAAAAACTCCAAACAGTACCATATGGGATGACAACAACCAAAATATAACATAGAAGCAACAATTACACCCTCTTTACTTACAAACAACAATCACAAAATGCATCCATCTTTAGCTTTTTTTAGGATAAACCTGCATAAAAACAAAAGAGTGAATTAGAAACATTGAATCAAAATGCAGCCATTTTCATGTATGCTTCCATGATCAAATCCTCTCAAATCCAGACATACTAAATGCAACAAACAGGGGTACTGATGCCTCCATATTTGCAAAATCAGAACCAACAACAACAACAAATCAAAATTAAAATTCGAGTGCATATTCTCATCGGGGTAAGAATAATCACTTCCACGATCTCCCAACAACAAATCAAAAGCACACACAAACTGCATATATGAAGTTCAAAAATAGGAAAAAAAAAACCCCTAAATCAACAAAGCTAAAACCATAGAATCCAGTTTAAAAAAAAAACCCTAGATCTACAAAATAAATCGTCATGGAGGAACTAGGACGAACCTTCCTAGGTCGATCGCGGCGTCAGTGCGGGCTGCGGCAGCGGCGTCGGAGAGGGCTGTGTTGAGCGGCGGCTTCGGGGAGGCCGAGAGGGGGAGCGGGTGATTTCAGGGGCTTCGGTCAGCTTCTGCATCATTAAAAAGGCAGTATTTTTATGTGATGGAATTTTGCTTTCTTTTTATATCATTTCTTAAAATTCCCAATTTGCAGGTGGAACTTGCAAATGGTGGCAAATAAAACATTTAAATCTGTTTTGGTGCGGCATACTGCATACATGATATGTATTTAGAGGTGGATAGTAACACATGTATAGTTTATACATGGATTATATAGATAGATACATAGTCGGGTATATGTGGAAAACATTCTCGTTATGAAATTAAGCATGTGAAACTGTGTTATGCCACACTCATGGGTGAGATAGAAATATGTAATAGTTCAAAGGATATATTTGCAGTTCATTTATAATAAAAAAAAATTGTACTTATTCATGGCAATTGATCTTCTTTTGGTGCACCTTAAGCCCATGTTTGGATTGTGAATAGAAGGTGGAATAAATGGGTATAATGTGGGATAAGGGGTTTAAGACTGTTTGGATGAGTAAAATAAATGAGAATTTGTATGCCAAAATAAACTGATATAAAGCGATAAATGGATTCCAGACAATCCCTGGAATTAAGTTATTACATATTATTCAATCCAAAAGAATATGTGACTGTTTGGATGGCTGAAATAAATGAGAATCTGTATACCAAAATAAACTGGTATAAAGTGGTATATGGATTCCAGACAACCCCTGGAATTAAGTTATTCCAGGTTCAGAAGAATATGTAGGTCCACTGTTAAATCAACTGTCACCACCTCTTATAAATAAATAGTGAAATCAACTATCATTTGCAAAAAAAAAAATTGAGATTCTTTTTTTCCTCCTCTACACAGTTATAGTTGGTTTACGGAAATTGGAATTCCCTTGCATTAATAAATTGAAATAGGATGCCTACTATTTTTGTATTTTGTCCAAAAGAATGGTGGGTTTACAGAAGCCATTTTTTTTAATTTTTGTGGTATTAAACTTCTTTTAATGTGATGGGTGCAGCCTGTGCAGGTCAAATCTTGTATCCCAGAGACTCCCTATGAGTATCCCATGTTTACGTTTGCTTCATCAAACTCGAGCACAGGAGGGGTTATGGCTTCCCATGATGTTGTTCATTATGCCTTCAATTCACTGCCCTTTCACCCAGCGGTAGGTTTATTGAGATTTTGACTTCTGTGCACCTTAAGAGATCTTTCAGTGCCCCTTATGACAATTCTTTTTTCTTGTAAGAAAATTTCTTTTATTGTTATATTGTGATTTAGATGTTTGATTTGTTTTGAATCTTGTTGTTTTTGTGGATTCATTGGTTGGCTTTTTTTATTGTTGCTTTTTCCATGCTAGTGTGATTTTTTTTGGGAGTTTGAAGTATAAGTGGACTCCAAGATTCTTTTACATATCTTGATTTCATCTTTTTTTTGGGAGGGGTTATAATAATGAGAGTTCAAAGATTTTTATATTTGATTTGAGGAGATGTTTGTGTTTACTAACAGTAACAAATATGAATTTGGTCATCTTGGGGTTCAACACGAGTTTATATTTGTTAATCAGGTTTCATGAAACCATCAAACCAGTGGAGAGTAAGATATCTTCAATAACTATTGATATTTAGTTTTCCCTGATTTACAACTTGAAATATGGATGTACAATTTTACATGTCTTTGAATAGTCAGAGGAGGACTGAGAAAAGGAAGGACAATTCATTGTTGCGTGAGGTTTATAAACTCTATAGACAATTGATTTTCATTTATAAATTATGTCACATTCCCCATTAATCATTAACTTTCTCTTACAATACAAGGATGGATTAAGATACAATAACGGATATACAATTATATTTTAGTAAGAAATGTTGAAGAATTTTTTGAAACTTAATTTTGTGGTACATGTAATCATAGGACTCGTTGTTGTCCATAACTTCAAAAAATGTTCTTATATTTGAAGCCATAAACATTTTTTCGAAGGTCTTTGGTCAGTTGATATGGTATGTCATTTCAATTTTACCCGTCTTTTGATGGAAGTAATTTACCCTCTGTGATCAGACAAATCATATGAAACTGCCTAATTCTATGCTACAATCTATTTGAGATGTTTGGTTTATCTTTTTTGTTCTTTCCAGGATTTCCAATGAGGGAAACATTTTTTAAGATATGTATAGAACCCAAGTTTTTTCTAACATATTATTTTACATGAGCATGAGTTGCCTGTGCTTTACGTAAATGAATTTAGTTGTCCGTTATTCCCCCCCCCCCAAAAAAAAAGGGTTCATCATATGCAGAGGAGATATCACCTTTCCTCTGCTCCGTTAATGAGTGATTAACAGAAGCCAATCTTTCTTTTCTTTTTTGTTTTCTTATTTGTTTATTTATTTATGGTATTGAATTCCTCCCATATAATGAGTGCAGATCCCATTAGAAGAATGTTTCAACAGTTATCAAGGCAATGATCCGGACAACGAAAAAGACTTCTACATTTATCCTGGTTATGTGTCACGACGTCTGAAGAGCAGAGAACCATGTGATTATGACTGTGTGCCCATCTCAGGTTATTATTATCTGTGCCTAAGAAAACTAACAGAGATGCGGCATCATGTCCATTACCCTTACCAAGAGGTAGGTTTGTGATACTTCTTGATTGGGTTATATTTGCATTAACTATAATATATTAAATTTGAGTTATTTGCACAGCAAGTGAATCTTCTTTTAGTACTCATAAGCAGCATCATGTGATTTTATATTCTTTTCTAATTTTTCATTACCCCTTATGAATGTTGTTTGATTTGAGATTTGTTATGTTCTTCTGGTTTCATTGGTGGTTTTTTTTTTTTTTTCTTTTTTTTTGGGCCTTTATGGTTAGGGTGTTATATTTAGACTAATTATTTTTTTGGAGGGGGTGTGTGGTTGTGGGGGAGATGTTGGGGGATTATAAATGATTGGATTCCAAAGTTCTCTATTTGATTTGATTTGATAAGGAAATGATCATGTTTTGCTATGAAACAATTACATAGAAGAATTTGGTTATCTGGGAGGCTTACATGGGATTGTACCCATTAATCAGTTATTACGAAAGCAATGAACCAGTTCAAAGTAAATAATCGTAAATGACTGGCTTTTATTTTATTTTTCCTAAGGTACATCATACTTAAAATTGTGATTATCAGCGACGTATAGGGAAATTCTCTATTTTTCGGGTTGATGCAGAATTCGGTTTTTTATTTTGACACCACTTCCAATTTGTGCAGGCAGAGAGCGAACAAGGAACAATGACTTATTCAAAGACAGAGGGCACTCGCATTCCCAACTTGGGAATTATTGTTTTCACTCATCCATGGCATGGGTTCTCTCTTCATTATTCCAGAGGAGTAGGAGATCTGTTGGACTGCAAGTTCAGCTTGAGTGGCCTTAGTGACAAGCTTTATCGCGTCTCGAATTCATGTGATGGACTGATCTGTGTTGGCGGGGAGAAGACTACTTATGTGATCAATCCAGCCACCAAAGAATTTTTGAAGCTCCCGAGTGGAACCCCGCATGAAAAAGCAAGTTATGACTGCGTGGCTCGGTTGGGTCTCTTCTTTGATTACCATACCTATGAATATAAAGTGGTGCGTTTATATATTTCTGAAGACTATGGTGTCGGATGCGAGATATTCACTTTAGGTGGTAAATCTTTCTCTTGGAGGAGGATAGATGATCCTCCTACCACTGTGCATGCTGATCCCCCCATTTTTGTGAATGGAGCACTCCATTGGACAATAGAGCATAACATTTATGAAGGCCCGGGAGTGATCATGTCTTTTGATGTTCAAAAGGAGAAGTTTGCGATCATTATGCATCCTGAAGATGGGGCAACATCGGAAATTGAAAGTATGGAAACATCGGATACAAAAAGTCTGGCTACATCGGATGAAATTGAAAGTATGGAAACATCGGATACGGAAAGTTTGGCAACATCAAATGAAACTGAAAGTTTGATAATATTTAAAATGGAAAGACAGAGAATGAGAACTACAATAGCTGTTAAGCTGTCAAAAATATTGATTATCTAGATATGGACATATAGATGTTGAAGGATTATGCAAATAAGCATTGGGTTAAGATGTATACTATTGATTTGGGAACAATTGATGGTTTAAATAGGGAAATGGTAGATTTCATATGGCCTGAAGCCATATGTGATAATGGTACAATATTGTTTGCAAGTTTTGAGAACAGACTGGAACTCTATGATCCTCAGAGTGAAGTGTTTCAGAAATTTGACATTAAAGTCGAGGGAGAACTGCAGGTCCAAGCTTATTACACAGAAAGCCAAGTCTCACCTCATCAACCATTGTTTATGTAATAGAACTTGTATTATTGCTTGAGATGGTTAATTAATTCCTTTTGTATTATTGTTTTGATGTATTTATTCTATTCACTCTTGAATTAATTAGAGGGGGTGGTAATGCAGGATAAAATGACTAAATTATTCTTAGTTAGTTGAGGAACTAATTCTGCTGAATATCTTTTGTTTTCAAAAGAGTAGTTAAATCTAATCTCCCTTCCCATCAGATTTTAATATTTGGTCCTATACGACATTGAAATTATGTCTGTAACTGTTTTGTAGGCAATACATTTCTCTCTCATAATGCCGTACCCGCAATTAAATAGTAATAGTTGGGTACAACAATATCTTATCTATCCAAATAATGATGTCCTCGAAACAAAATTTTAAATGGAAATATATATATAGGGAAGTGGTGCGACCATGTGGTCGTGCACCCCAGCATGCGCCCGGAGTCTCGGTCGTCCGATCGCGAGATTTACGATCGTACGGCGGGTGACTGTTTTTTTTTTTTAAAAAAAATCTCAAACCGGATGAAACCGGTTGCATCGAGACCGCCCAAAATCTTCCCCCCTTCTCTGTCTCCTCTCATTGTTCTCTTCTTCTCTTCGACCCAAAAGAGGAGAAAAAAAAACACAAAGAGGGAACACTATCTGCTGCAGCCTCATCCGCTCAGCCACCCCCGCCCCTCCCCGTTCTCGACGACCCCGTCCACCCCCACCCCTCCCCATCCACCGTCCACCCCCACCCAATCCAGGTTTTTGTCTGATTTTTTTTTCAGATCTAGGGTTTTCTTTTCAGATTTATTTTGGTCTAGGTTTTTATTTGATTTTTTTCAGTCATAGGGTTTTCTTTTCAGATTTATTTTGAAATCTAGGTTTTTGTCTGATTTTTTTTCAGATCTAGGGTTTTCTTTTCAGATTTATTTTGGGTCTAGGTTTTTATTTAATTTTTTTCAGTCATAGGTTTTTTTTTTCAGATTTATTTTGAAATCTAGGTTTTTATCTGATTTTTTTTCGGTTATAGGGTTTTTTCATATTCTTTTATGATCTAGAGTTCTTTTTTCAGATTTGTTTTACTTTGTAGATGCTTATTGAGGAAGGCATTTGAAACCCAAAAAAATAAAAATTGATAGATGAAGCCGGTGGTCGACGAGGAGATCGGTAGCAGCACACCCTGACATTATTTAGAAATAGGTGTAAGTGCCTACTATACACATTGGATTACTGTGACTGATTAAGGTAACTGATAATCTGAATTGAAGCATGAAAAGCACTGTTAAGGGATTGTTTATGCAAGAAATAGAATGAATAGATTGATTTGATTTTTTGTTTGATTAGTTGAAATCCTACTGAAATCAGAACTGTTGGTTATGGATAGAACAAATAAAATTTTACAGAGTAAGTTTTTTTTTATTATTTGTGAAATTTTGGAAGGATTATATGATGAATGTCATATTGATGGTGTACTAGTTGCCTGGGTAATTTAAATTTTAATCGAACAGTAGTTATTAAGGTATCATTTAGGCATACATTATCATACAAAGTCTTGATTTTGATGTCGCAGGCTTTTGGATAACTAGTTTGTATCGATTTGGAGTCTATTTTTGTCCAAAACTGGAGTAGGTGTGGCATCTTCATATTACTGATGTGACATAGAATGAATAAGTCATTGACATGGTATTATGGGAACAAGAATTTGTGGATGGACTTCCTCGGATCATGCTTGCATGTTCATATATATGTTACATAATAAATGTCACTGCAATTTTCTTCTTCTTTTTTAACTGAATATGTTTAAATCATTTTGAATTATGGGTTGCAAATTGTGGATGCATGGCGATATGTAGATAGCCCTGTGTAGATTGCTTAGGCACCTTAATGTAGTCAATATTAGTGGGTGTGTTGTTTATGAAATGTATGTTTCTTTTTTGTTTGCAATGAAAATGTTACTACTCTCATTCTATAAAATGTATGAGCATTTAACTCACATTTGATCTTTATATTTCAGTTAAAATGTTTAATGGATTATCAGTCCCTTCTAGTCTTCTTTATTAATATGAGCATTTAACTCACATTTAAAATTTGGATTATCTACCAAATCTGCCAGCCCATATTACGTCCATTGGGAGGTAATTTTTCAATAATTTTTTAGATTAATGATGAGTTTCAAACCTAACACTCCTTCTCAAACAATATTTCTGTCGCTCAATGTTCTGAAAAATCCCAACTCATAAGACATGAATATATTTTTTTGAGTGAATTGTGAGCATTTTCATTTCAAAAGGTTTCAAAATAGATAATATCTGAATTGGATGTGAGAAAAAACATAAAAAAAAAAGATACGAGACTGCACATAAGGGACAACGAATGAGAGATCAGATGTAGAAAATGTTTCTATCTCTCCTCCTTCAACCCAATGTTTCCTCATACTAGACCCCGATTCGAAAGCGATATTCCTTGAGATGAATCCGGGCCGCTCCCCATATATACTTGTCCCAGTTGGTGATTGAATGATAAGCTCACTCTCAAAGATTTTCAAAGTAAAAGCTAACACCTTGGAACACTGCAGAGTTTTTGCAGCGCCAAATCGCCCATGCGTAAGCCAGAATGATGGAAAGAGACATGGAGCCCTCTATACTGTTGTCGTCTTTCTTTTTCATTCGCCTCACTACCACAATGCTCCCACATATAATACCGACCCATAAGAAAGAATTGTCATTACTCATGTAAATCCCGTGTTTCCCTTCAAACAATTTCTTAACCTTGTGTGGAACTTCTTTGATGATGTAGTTCTTGTTGATGATGTAAAAATTAAACCAACAATCTTTGAACAAAAATGTTCTTATTTTGAAAAAAAAAGTAAAAAAAGACAAGTGAGTTGTTATAAATTTTAAGTATCCACCTACTATACTGTAACCGGGTCAGACACACCCATGAATAATGCGATTTGGATCAAAGCCCTGTAGATTGTTAACAATGACACTCAAAAATACATATTAGAGCCAAACATTATAATCATTTTGACATGCTCTTTTTGGGCTGATTAAGCCATCCCAACCATCTTTAAAAAGAGTGATTCCACTCCAAGCAAAGGCAGATGAGACACGCATGCACATGGATGAAAGTTTCATGTCACCCACTAAACACTTATATATGTCTTCATTTTATCTTTCAATGAAAGCAAAGTCACCATATTTAACCCTCTTTGGATCTTCTTTTTGTTCTATTCCCTCCTCAAGAAGGCAGACCATCAGATCATGGAACAAAAAGGGGGATTAAGTGGGCCCTGTTAGTAAGCCTTGAAAGCTACCTATGTGGTGTTGCTTATTTGCCTTCGGATCAAGGGATCCATGTAATTCAATTACTACTAAATTGGTTAAAGATCTAGACATAATTTAATATATATCCTGAATGAGGTAGCACAGTCTTTTAATAAGTAGATGAATGCCATTATTTCTTGGCAAACCAAACCAACCACTGCCCCACCAATTTTCCTTCAAGGATTTAAGCACCAATATAGCTTTTATCAAAAGCTCAATGCTTTTGCAGTTTAATTTGCAGTCGTCATATCTTTAATGTAATATATAATCTATTATGTCAGTATATACTTTTCAATTTATACAAGTATATATTTCAATTTTTTTTTAAATGTAGTACTTCGTTAGTTTAGAATATATTTTAAAAATCAAAATGTGTGCAAGCTGTAAAAAGGATTTAAAAAAATTGGGCCTAACATTTTATTTTAAAAAAATTGTATTAGAATGTTGATTAAAGCAACCATGTAATAACAAAATTAATTTTTATTTTAGAGTATCCAATATTAAAATTTAAAATGGGACGCATACCATTGCATATTGCTAAGTTAGAATTTTGTCATTGTGCACTTGATGATGGCTATTGATTACTTAATAATGGGGTGACCATTGAAATAATAGAAGTTTTTTTTTGAAAAATTGAAGTTAAAAGTTATTTTAGTAAGGAATGAATTTTAATGCTTGACCAATAATGTGTTTTTCCATTCTCGCAATTTGAAAGCTTTTTTTTTTTAATGAAAACTTCTCATGATCTTTCATGACATATTTTAATATCTTTGTGTGAGCAGTAGGAAATGTGTAATTTAGAAATTTCAAAAGGGAAGCATAAAAATAGATAAATGGACATGGATATGTGAGCTGATTTTTATTAAAATGTTAAGCTTACTTGAAATTATCAAAGATCGATTATTTTCCCTTAATATATAAATTTACCTGAATTTAAAATCCAACTGAAACAATGTATTGCAATTTGCAAGCAAAAAAAAGGAGAATATAATAAACAACCACCACCACCACCACCATCATAAATATCATAAAAAAAAAAGATTGTTTGTTTTTGTCAATATAACTAACTATAGTTATACACTAATTGAATGATAGAAGGTGCAACAGAATGTGAAAGTGACTATTCATCCCATCTACATCTACATCGTTATATAGAACATTCATTCATATCATCAATAAACATGTTACATGTTTTGTTCAAACTCAATTTCTTCCTCTCATGCGCTTCGAAGTCTTCCACTGCTTAAATACATACTGAATCACCTCTCTCATTGTGGCCTTCCTTTCTTCTTTGAAGTTCCAAGTTCCAGAGTTCTGGAACAACATATCTTCCACTGGGATTATTTTCATTCACCTCCAACAGCGCTTTCTTAACGGCCTTGAATGCCTCCCAACCCAGCTCTTCCCTCAGTTTGATCAACTTCTCATCCTCCTCATCAATCACTTCCTACATCACCAAATTCACATTCCCATTAGCCTCTATTTGGGTAGCAACATAAGTTATTCTCGTAAAGATAATTATTCTAGTATAAATAAAATAAAAGTCATTTTCTGTTTGGTAGTGTTCTTAGTTATTCTTGTTGGAAAATATAAACTGTAAATAAGATGTGGATAAAGAATTATAAAATATAAAAGAATAATTTGACACGTGAGTCTCTCTTATGCCAGTTGAATAGATTGGGTGGAATGACACAATTCCAGACCTTGAATATCAATACTAGTTTATTTCCACCTATTATAGCATATTCCCCACCTATTCCACTGCCAAAACAGTTATGGTATGATGACAAGAGTACCCACCATATATTAGCATCCTTTAAAATCTAACCTTTGATGTAAATGTAATGTGAAACATAGTAATGAAAAGTAGTGAACACATGATGTACATCTAAAAATTCATAGTTCATACCTCAGCCATATCAGCTACAGTGACAATCTTGTATGGCTGCCATTGTGAATTTTGTATCTCCTCTTGCCATTTAGAGCACAACTCCACAACTTTCAAATCCACACATTCAGGGTATTGTTGATTGCATGCGATTTGGAAGGCCTTTTGGTCAATTTCTCCCATTCTTTTGATCCCAATTGATGTCCTGCTGTTCAAGTTCATAATGTCTTGCAGACCCTGGACCATCATATTTTAATTGCATAAAACAAGGTAATGAAAAGTCAATACATTAGCAGATAATACACTAATGAAAATCTGAAGAAAAAGACTTACTTGTACTAATTCCTTACGAGCTTCTTGTAGCTCGTCGTTTGTCATCCGTTCCTTGATGGTGAGTGTGTTGTTCATTGCTTCTAAGTCTTCCATTTCTTCTAATTTCTCTTTCAATTCTTCTTTTCTTCTCTGTTATAGTTCTATTTCCAGTTAGATCGATATGTCACACAAATCATAGTATATACTTAAGGGGAACATTCAATAATTGGATCACATTAACAGACCTCGCATTCTTCCGCCAGTTTTTTATTTTGATTTTCTTCAAAACTAAGCTGCATTTTCTGCAGTTCTGGACAAACAAAAAACCAGAAAAAATGTGAAGTAAAATGAGAGTTTGGATAGGCATCATTATTAGTTCATTGCAGAATATCAACAACTCCAAAGGCCTTATGCAAGATTTAAAGTATCTGCTCACACAAAAAAATATTATGAAGTTTCCAACCTGATGTCCATGCATTAGGAATTGTTGATCTTTGTTTAGAACTGATAAGAAATGCAATTCACTAATTCACGTGTTTGTTACAGGGGATAAGCAGTCAAAATCATAAGAACGTGACATGAATTCTAGTGTTTAATTGAATATGATCAAATATTGGCATACTAGTGCAGATTCTTAACGTGACCACCAATGATATAGTAGCAATGATCATATCAGTTCCTTCGAAATAACAACTAATCAATAAAGCAAAGCATGTTCAGTTAAACGTCTCAAAAAAGAAATCAGTGGCATAAAACTAAGGTTGCCTTAAGCGAAAGAAATGAGAATAAAAGACACAAATATGGTATTTCAAACCCAGAACAGACTATACAGGTAAACATAGATCAACAATTCAGTGGAATTGATAGAATTCACTAACCTATTCTGAACGACTGACGCAACTCCTCTTTCTCTTCCCTCATCCTCTTGACTTTGCATTCTAGTTCCGTAAATTGTTTTTTACAGATAACTTCATGAACATGTTTGTTGATGCGTTTGCCTTTCCCTCTTAAATCTGCCAAATTTGGTTGAAATCAATGAAGAGAAAGATCTAGATTACTTCAAAACAATCACAAATGAAGTCTAATTCATGCTGTACAGTTAAAAAAAATTGAGCCCACTTTTCCACATTGCATAACCAAAGGGGCTCCAATACACTCATACACTAAATCATTCCTACATGCAGTTCTACCTCAATATATGAAATCATCTCTAACAAGTATGTCTCAAGGCCTACACTAAGTGGACCACATTCCCAAAATCAAATAATGAGTTTATTTAACCAAGTTGTGTTATGTAATTCCAATCAATGTAAAAGGTTTAATGCATGCATGCATGTTTCGTCACAGAATTCGAATAGACACGTGATGAGGAGGTGGGGTGCAGTGGATACCGTGCATGCCAATGCGGTCGAGCTCGGTGAGGTCTACCTCGGTCACCGTAAGTTTCAAACCTATCGGTAAAGGAAGATCAGGATTGCTCATCACTTCCTTCACAACGTAGCCTATCTCCTTCTCGGTCTAGAGATATGTCACGTCAATATCACATTGGATATAATTCATGTGTGAAAGTTACTATAAAGATTGGCGGTCTTACCAGCCGACGATCCCATGTGTTGGCTCCAGGATACCCAGATGGGTACTGCATAAGATGAAAAATAAAACGAGTCATGAACAGTGTATTGAATTAAGTTGCTTTGGCTATTACTCATGCATGACTTTTTATTTATTAACTAGATACATAATTTTTTTTAATGTTAAATAGTGTCCCCATGTATTCCAAGTGACAATACCTGCCTCAAATTATTATAATAATAAAGTGGATATTGGGTGGATTTAGTTTAATGTCATGTGAAGTGATTCTCTTTCCCATTACATAATTAAGGAAATCATAGACATCAACACCTAGACTTACAACCTAGAATGTTAGGAATTTAACAGTGTTACAATAAAAAATTCCACTATTTTGGAATTAAAAAACTACGAAATCGAACAAAAACAAGGCGAAAACGTGTTTACAGATCGATCCACAGGAGCAATCGGAGATTTAATTATTTTTTCTTTAAATGAAGGGATCTATCTGAACTAGAAATATTTGTGTTCTTCTTCATAACCTAACAACAAATAATATTTAATATGCTGCACCCCCTATTTACAAGCATCTGTAAATTCCTAACCCACTCCCTTTCCTCACGGGTCTGGCTAACAGACATTTATAGGTATTTAAAAGGTTTCTAAAACTCTTGAACATGACAATTGTATTATTATTTTTTGATAAAGAAATGTCTGGTGTCAAAGTCAGCATCTCAAGTCTCAACAATGCCTACATAAATCTTAAAATAATGGTCTGACACAATGTGATAACAACCTGAACCATCCTCCACTGTAAATAACATTTTCTTTTTAAGAAAACGGTAGGCTTGAAATAAAATGGTTGTTGATGAATTGAGACCAAAGATTGCTTATATTATAGCATTTTGTTAACAAATTGCACAACACTGATATCATAAAAAAAAAAAACAAAACAAAAAACAAATTGCACAACATTGAAGGACAAATCATAATTGATGTAATTACTTTTGGCAACACAACAATTTACTTGTTATGGTTCCTCATGGTGGATATGGTTTAGCAGTTCATCAAAACATAACAATTAATTTGCATAGGGTTCTTAACAAAAATGGATCTAATGAACCCAACTGACGATATGATTTCAATGCTCTCCACAGTCTGAATTAACAGATGACAGATAGTAGTAGATCACAAAGCAACTAAAACCATAGTTAAAAACAAAAGAAAAGACAGAGCTCACGAGGATCAGGCACCTAAAGACCAGCAACCAGTGTAGCATTATGTTGAATCACAACAGTGGAGAGATATTTAAAGACGAAATGTTCTTTATTAAAAGGAATTTTAAAGAAGGTGATTTTACATACCAAAATTAAGCTCAAATTAATATTCAACACCACATATGCATTGGCATCACATAAGAAAGTAGACCAGCAAGATAACAATATAGTAAAGGAAAAGAAAATGCACTTGTCACGAACAACCATAATTCACGGTAAAATATTGCAAAGGTGGTTAGAGAGCGCATAGAAGGGCTTGTAGATGGCTCAGACAATAATCAAACAATTGGTGCATGTAGGTGTTCTAGGTGGTTCAGACAAATGATCACGCACCCGGTGCACATCGGCAGGGGCGCCTCGGGGGGTTGGATCGGGTTGAAGGTCTGTCCAAACCCAACCCCGATACACAGAGCTTAACCCGAACCCGACCTCAACCCGCAGGTTCGGGTTGAGCCTGGGCTCGGGTCGGCTTGAATTTCAGTTATCACCATTGATGAAGTGTCCGTTATTAATTTATAAAAAGATATAGTATTTGGGAAAGTGACTGTTGGGCAAGCTTTTCCAAATTTCAAAAAAATGAAATGCAGCAAAACTAATTTTTTGTATGGGTATATTTATAGAAAATGTAATTTTTTTTTATTTTAACAAAACACGTATCTCATTAGTGTGAGTATATGTTTCGTTAATTATCTATCTATATTATAATTGAGTAATTAAAAAAAAAAACTACTATGTAACAGGACTCCAACCAAAGTTACCAAATCCAGTAAATCATTAACTCAGGCCCAGTCCATTATACCCGGTACCCAATGTCCGAACCCACTAAAAATCAGTGGCCCAACCAAAGTGCCAAACCCACGAGCGTTTGCATCAAACAAACCCTAAAAACTACCCAAGCCGCCGCAAAGAAAACCCTAGACTCCTCTCTGGATCTCGCTCTCCCTCTCTCTCTCTCTCTCTCTCCCTCCCCCACCCGACAATCAATCCCTTTAAACCCAAAAAAAAAACCATCAGCCATGGCAGCCACGATGACCACCTCCCTCATCAAACCCACAAAGCTCTACACCTCTTCCTCCCGAAGCCTCACCACCGCCACCGTCCGCTCCTCCTCCTCCTCGACCCCCATCTTAGCCACTACGACCTCCAGTCCTTCAAGTTCTCACCCACGAGTGTTTGCCTCAAACAAAACAAACAAAAGTAACAAAACCCTAACTTCAATTCCCAACCCGACCTTCCTCTCTGTCTCTCTCGTTCTCCATTTCTCCCCTCTCTCATTCCCCGGACGCCCGAAACCGACCCCGTCTCCTCCCTCTCTTGCCTCTCTCTCTCTCTCTCTCATTCTCCCCCGAATCCGACGTGTGACGCCGCCATGCACCGCCGCCGCTGGAGGATTCGGAACGGTAGGAATTTTTTTAGGGTTTTTTTTTTTTTAGTCCGTGTAATCGATCCCTCACTTTATATTTCTTATTAGTCCCTGGGAGGGACTATCACTAAATTGTTTGGTTTTCTTTTTAGTCCCTCCCAGGGACTAAAATGGGACATATCTTTTAAATCACTTCTTTGTATTATGTTTCTTATTAGTCCTTGGAAGGGACCTATCAGTAAATTATTTAATTTTTTTTAGTCCCTCCCAGGGTTTAAAATGAGAGATCGATCACTCAATCATATATATTTTGAGGATTTAAAAATAAAAAAACCTTTATGCAATACTCTGGTCGACTCGGCTGATCGATTGTAATTTATGTAATTTAATTAATTAATTTGACCTTTTTAAAAAATTTAAAAAATTCGACCGTTGCCTTTCTTAATTAAATCTCAATCTCTCAGCCTTCCCCGACTTTCATCACCACCGGCGGCGTCACCTTCCTATCTCTCTCAGCCCTGCCCGACCACCACTGACGCCACCCTCCTGTCTCTGTCAGCGCTCCCTTCACCATGGCCAGGTAAGGATTTCAGTTTCATTGTTTTTTTTAAGAGCTGTTGATTGTGCGAGTCCAGCCGGACTTAGGGACCCAACTCGGGCGGGTTGGGTCAGGGGAGTGAACTTTTTTAAAAATATAATGAACATCAACTTTACGAAATGGGTAGATTTCTTTTCTACCAAGATTGTTATTGTAGATTGTTTTGATTTTGCTTGGGGATTGTTACTGTAGGTTGTTTTGATTTTACTTGGAGATTGTTATTGTAGGTGGTTTTTATTTTACTTTTTTTTTTTAGTATCTGATTGTCTGTGGATGTTTTTTAATCTGTAGAGTTTTGATTTCCTTTGATGTCAAATTGGGTAAAAATGTGAATGTTTTATACATATTAGGTCCTCGATGGTGCTAAATGCTTTAAAGTTATTTGATTTTTTAGTATTATATCCATTTCTTGGTCTGGAATATGTGTGGAGCTCTACATGAATATAGAATTTAGTGATTTTTTTTCTAAATTTTAATTTTTTAGGATACTAACCTAATGTAGAATTTATGTTGATTCATTTTGGTTATCAACCCAACCCAAAAGAACACCAACCTCTCCATAGACGGTTCCTTGCCTGTGCGGGTCTTCAATTCCCCAGCTTGCTCTTTAGCCACGCCTCCTTTCGCTCCTCCCGCCTTCTTGCTCACGTACTCGTACACTCCGGTCCTCATACCGGTCCCAACCACAGCATCTTTCGCTTCCACCGCCTTCTGTGCTACGCAGTCCTTCACCCTTCCCCATTCCCGCCACCTCTGCAATTGTGCGTCCATCGCTCACTGCCCCCTCCTTCGCCATCTGAAGACCCTGCTGTGCCTTCTCCGCGGCAATATCTGTCACGCCAGAAATGCACATTTTTTTCACTACCATCCCCTCCGACGCATAACCCACAGTGGTCACCGCGGTGTCCTTCGCCACGTCAACCCCCTACTGACAAAATTATTATGTCATGCAACAAGCATAAGGTTCATGGTTGTTCTTTCAATTGAAAAAACATGGTAGCTTTGCCTTAAACACTGTTAACATATTGTCCTCAATCAATCATCACTGGATATCTCGTGCAGTCATCATCACTACTGTATATGTTAATGTTTTACATAGATTATGTCAGAGATAGTGGTTGTTTAATAATTAATTAGTTGGTCACAATTGTAAAATCTGTGTAGGTTTATAACCCAGCCCAACCAACCTTATCAGCCGCCAGACTGCATAATTCATTTCAATTATAGCATTAGATATGGTTTAATGAAGCATATGGAGTAATACAATATTAATTAAAAGAAATTTGGAATTCATTTCTTTTAATTAATTTTTTTTTTCCAGGCTGGTGCGGTGGACTCCGCCTGCTCCTCATGACGTGAAATGTAATGTGGATGCCTCATTCAGAGAGTGGGAAGACTTCGACAACGAGGGAGAAGTACTAAAAAAAATAAAATCAAAACAACCTACAAATAACAATCTCCAAGCAAAACAACCTACAATAACAATCCCCAAGCAAAATCAAAACAACCTACAATAACAATCTTAGTAGAAAAGAGTTCTACCGATTCGTAAAAGTTGATGTTCATTATATTTTTAAAAAAGTCGTCACTCCAGTGACACTGTACTGCTCTCCGTGTACTATGATCCCTCTTGACCTCATTGTGTCCTTCAACGATCCCTCCTCGGAACTTGAACATGAGAATCTGAAAGCAAACAACCGGTTAGTTAGCTATCACCTCTCTTCCCGAAAAACACCCATTTTCAAAAAAAAAAAAACATAGAAGACCTGAAATATCATCTAGTGCACGCCGCAAAACTCCAGGTGGATAATTTTCGGACCACATACTCCAGCCTTTCACATCGACCGCAACACTTGTCAAATGATCTGCCACAGAATTTGATTCACGAAACACAAGCCGAACAGCCCACCAATCAAACAACGTATGATCGTGAAAAAGCCGGCGACTTGTTTCGATTATTTGCCTCACCAGCATCAGTACCCTGCAATTACCATAGATATAATCAACTACAGTTATACAGTCAGTTTCAAATATTACACGATGTTGGTTTAATGAAATCATGTAGTATATAGAACGTAGTAAAGCAGTACATTCTGCGTGAATGCTATTTTCTAACCATACTCTCCTGAAGTATGGTTAGAAATCAAGGGAGTATGGTTAGAAATCAGGGGAGTATGGTTAGAAAATAGCATTCACGCAGAATGTGCTGCTTTACTACGTTCTATATACTACATGATTTCATTAAACCAACATCGTGTAATATTTGAAACTGACTGTATGACTGTAGTTGATTATATCTATGGTAATTGCAGGGTACCGATGCTGGTGAGGCAAATAATCGAGACAAGTCGTCGGCTTCTTCACGATCATACGTTGTTTGATTGGTGGGCTGTTCGGCTTGTGTTTCGTGAAGCAAATTCTGTGACAGATCATTTGGCAAGTGTTGCGGTCGATGTGAAAGGCTGGAGTATGTGGTCCGAAAATTATCCACCTGGAGTTTTGCGACATGCACTAGATGATATTTCAGGTCTTCTATGATTTTTTTTTTTTGAAAATGGGTGTTTTTCGAGAAGAGAGGTGATAGCTAACTAACCGGTTGTTTGCTTTCAGATTCTCATGTTCGAGTTCCGAGGAGGGATCGTTGAAGGACACAATGAGGTCAAGAGGGATCATAGTACACGGAGAGCAGTACAGTGTCACTGGAGTGACGACTTTTTTAAAAATATAATGAACATCAACTTTTACGAATCGGTAGAACTCTTTTCTACTAAGATTGTTATTGTAGGTTGTTTTGAATTTGTTTGGGGATTGCTATTGTAGGTTGTTTTGATTTTGCTTAGAGATTGTTATTTATAGGTTGTTTTGATTTTATTTTTTTTAGTACTTCTCCCTCGTTGTCGAAGTCTTCCCACTCTCTGAATGAGGCATCCACATTACATTTCACGTCATGAGGAGCAGGCGGAGTCCACCGCACCAGCCTGGAAAAAAAAAATTAATTAAAAGAAATGAATTCCAAATTTCTTTTAATTAATATTGTATTACTCCATATGCTTCATTAAACCATATCTAATGCTATAATTGAAATGAATTATGCAGTCTGGCGGCTGATAAGGTTGGTTGGGCTGGGTTATAAACCTACACAGATTTTACAATTGTGACCAACTAATTAATTATTAACCAACCACTATCTCTGACATAATCTATGTAAAACATTAACATATACAGTAGTGATGATGACTGCACGAGATATCCAGTGATGATTGATTGAGGACAATATGTTAACAGTGTTTAAGGCAAAGCTACCATGTTTTTTCAATTGAAAGAACAACCATGAACCTTATGCTTGTTGCATGACATAATAATTTTGTCAGTAGGGAGTTGACGTGGCGAAGGACACCGCGGTGACCACTGTGGGTTATGCATCGGAGGGGATGGTAGTGAAAAAATGTGCATTTCTGGCGTGTCAGATATTGCCGCGGAGAAGGCACAGCAGGGTCTTCAGATGGCGAAGGAGGGGGCAGTGAGCGATGGACGCACAATTGCAGAGGTGGCGGGAATGGGGAAGGACTGCGTAGCACAGAAGGGGGTGGAAGCGAAAGATGCTGTGGTTGGGACCGGTATGAGGACCGGAGTGTACGAGCACGTGAGCAAGAAGGCGGGAGGAGCGAAAGGAGGCGTGGCTAAAGAGAAAGCTGGGGAATTGAAGACCCGCGCAGGCAAGGAACCGTCTATGGAGAGGTTGGTGTTCTTTTGGGTTGGGTTGATAACCAAAATAAATCAACATAAATTCTACATTAGGTTGGTATCCTAAAAAATTAAAATTTAGAAAAAAAATCACTAAATTCTATATTCATGTAGAGCTCCACACATATTCCAGACCAAGAAATGGATATAATACTAAAAAATCAAATAACTTTATAGCATTTAGCACCATCGAGGACCTAATATGTATAAAACATTCACATTTTTACCCAATTTGACTTCAAAGGAAATCAAAACTCTACAGATTAAAAAACATCCATAGACAATCAGATACTAAAAAAAAAAGTAAAATAAAAACCACCTACAATAACAATCTCCAAGTAACATCAAAACAACCTACAGTAACAATCCCCAAGCAAAATCAAAACAATCTACAATAACAATCTTGGTAGAAAAGAAATCTACCCATTTCGTAAAGTTGATGTTCATTATATTTTTAAAAAGTTAACTCCCCTGACCCAACCCGCCCGAGTTGGGTCCCTAAGTCCGGCTGGACTCGCACAATCAACAGCTCTTAAAAAAAACAATGAAACTGAAATCCTTACCTGGCCATGGTGAAGGGAGCGCTGACAGAGACAGGAGGGTGGCGTCAGTGGTGGTCGGGCAGGGCTGAGAGAGATAGGAAGGTGACGCCGCCGGTGGTGATGAAAGTCGGGGAAGGCTGAGAGATTGAGATTTAATTAAGAAAGGCAACGGTCTATGTTGTTTTGCTTGGAGATTGTTATTTGTAGGTTGTTTTGATTTTATTTTTTTTATTATCTGATTGAATCTGGAGATATTTTGTAATATGTAGAGTTTTGTTTTGCTTGGAGATTGTTATTTGTAGGTTGTTTTGATTTTTTTTTTTTTAGTATCTGATTGAATCTTGAGATATTTTGTAATATGTAGAGTTTTGATTTCCTTTGATGCCAAATTGGGTAAAAATGTGAATGTTTTATACAGATTAGGTCCTCAATGGTGCTAAATGCTTTAAAGTTATTTGATTTTTTTAGTACTATATCCATTTCTTGGTCTGGAATATTTGTGGAGCTTTGTATGAATATTGTATTTAGTGATTTTTTTTCTAAATTTTAATTTTTAGGATACCAACCTAATGTGAATTTCTGTTAATTCATTTTGTTTACCAACCCAACCCATAAGAACACCAATCTTTGTCATAGACGGCTCTTCAATTTGATTCAACTTTCTTCCGATAAAAAAATATATATATTTGTTGGTTCATCTTGATATTATATACTTTTGTCTTACTAATCCTGCAGGCTGCAGCCGAAGATCTTTAACTTAGAACATAAAATACAGTATGAACAAGTCAATGTAATATAAATAAGACTCTGGTAAATAGATGAAATGCTCTCCACTGGTTTATGGGATCCCCAGAAGCAGCGCAACACACACACACACACTCACAATGCAACCATGCAATCATGGGTCTTATGTGCAGCGCAAATCTGGGTCATTCAGATCTAATCTGGATGGCTCAGATGTGATATACATTTTCATTGCTTTTTTCTGGTAGGAGTTCACCAAAATGTATTGAGGCTCATTTTTAGGATGGCGGTCGCCGGGGTGGTGGAATGGTCACCGGGGTCTCTGGGATGGGGGTTTTCGATCTAAATTTTGTTTGAAGGAGAAAGAGAGAGGCATGGGGAATGTGAGGGTTTGTGTGACGGGATGAACCCGGTTATGTACTAACCAAATTCGTCTCATCAGCATCCGTCTGATCAAAAGATCATAGATCTGATCCACAGCTAATCGCCTCTCTCTCTCTCTCTCTCTCTATATGTATATCAAGATCATCAACCATCATTAGATCATATATATGTAATTTCCACCTAATGGGAATAAAATAAAACTAGATATATCAAGTCATTTTTTTATCATCTTTCATTTTCAAATTTTTTACACCCTATTTTTGGGATTCTTATTTAAGAAAGGTTTTATTATTTTAAAAATCTTATCCATATTTTCTTGTTTCTTTAATCACATAAATAAACTTGTTAATTATTGAAATTTAAAGTACCTAAAGATAATTTAAATTAAATACAGAATTGATAGAAAATGAGTTTTTTTTCTTTTAAATTTAATGATAGATAAAAGAAAATAAAAACACAAATCGATTTGAATGCTTTTTAAAATTTAAATTTATCCGTTTTTGTTTTATGATAAATTGTAACGTTTCTGTATTTTTTAGCATTATATATTTGTTTTAAGAGTCATGATATCCTGGCCCTAAAATATAAGCCCCACTCACAAGCCCTATGAGATGTTATCATTTCATTGGTTGGTTTGTTGACTTTTCAAAAAAAGTAAAATGACAAAATACAAATTTGTCACTCATTAAAAATCTTTCTCATTAACCCAAATCCTCTTTTTTTCTCTAATAAATTTATGGATTTCAAAATAAATCCTTACCTAATAACTGAATTTTCTATTTTAGTTACACCAAAACTTACCTAAATTTTTTTTTTTTTTTTTTGTCAAAATCCTTCAAACGGATACTCTTTTTTTTTTTTTTTCAAATTACATTCGCACTATATAAAAATTACATTCAAACAACTTTTCGATTTACATAAATAAGATACATATCTAAAAATGGAAATACATTTTCTAAATGTTTATATCATTTACAACTATTTGTTATATTTACATAAATGTAACATAATAGTTACATTTACATAACTGTATTACATTCAATGCAATGTTTAAACAATTTAAAAAACAAATCCTCTCTTCAATAGTCAGTTACATTTTATGAAAATTATCAAACACTTTTTTTTGTTGTGAATTACATTTAATAAATATTACATGAACTATTTGATTCATTTTCATAAAAACTGTTATATGTACATAATACATTTACCTAAATGTTTTGCATTCCATGCAATCAACTGTTACATATATGGATGTAACAAATATAAATCAATACGCGCATGCGGTTGACTATTACATTTACAAATATAACAAAAATAATAAATATTTGAAAAATGACTATTTACATTGTCAATAATGTAACAGTAACATCATACAAACTATTTATATCTCAAATGTAACAATATTGAGTGTTACATTTAAGATATTGGAACAAAAACAAATCAAACTGTGAAAAATGACATTCAATACAGAAAACAAAATTCGTGTTTAAATTTAAAACAATAAGCAAAACACAACTCGATTACAAATATAATAATGCCAAACCTGATTCGAGAGACATTGAGGTGACATCCAAATAAAAAAAAAGGGTTGTTGTAGGCGTCGATCTGCGACGAGGCGGTGGGAGAGGCGGCGGAGGAGGGGGAGCAGGGGAGGAGGTCTCGGAGGCTCGTGTACGCTGACGGCTTCCAAGAGATCATCTCGAAATCCTCCGCCGCCATCGCCCCCGACGACGGCGGGAGCTGGAGCTCAAGGTGGGACAGGAGGGTGTTACGATGATGGAGGGTGGGTGGTTTGCCGTCGGCGTTGGATTTTTCGTCTTCGTCGATGACTATCGAACCTATTGAGAGAGAAAGTTTTGGTTTTGATTTTAATTTTAGTTGGAAGGTTTTGAAGAGATAAGAGAGAGAGGGGTTTTAATTAGTTAGTTCATTATAGTTATTAAATTAATTAAAAATTGGGGGATGAAATTTGGGCCGTTTGATTGTTTTTTTTATATTTTTATTTTTGAGGGGTTTTGGCAATTATTGGGAGAGAAGGATAGAAGGAGATAAACATTAAGGGTATAACAAACAATGTACACTTGTCATATCATAGGGCCTAGTTTGAGACCTATGAAGTTGGGGCTTGGAAATCATTATTAAATATATAATGAAAATTTTAATTGAAATTAAGTTTTTCCATTTTTCAGTTTTGGTGTGGGCCCAAATGGTTTCAATTTTATTTATAATTATAATAATTATAAATTAATGTTAAAATATTTATTTTATATATTTTTGTTTTTGAGACATTTATAGTCTCAAGATACTATAAATTTGATTGAAATTTGGTGAAATTCAGAGTTTGAAAAATTAAGTTTTTAGGATTTTGTGTAAGTTATTGGGCTCAGGGATCTAGTTGCAAATCCAGAAAATCTTTTAATAGGCTTCAGAGATCTATCGGTAAATCGGATAGGGATCTGTTTGTAAATCAGACATGGGCTTAGTTGTAAACCCGGAATACTTGAGAAGTCGTTCTGTAATTTTGGTAAACCCCGTTAAATAACACGTTTTGAGTTAGGGTTTTCATCCAAATCTCATAAGGCATGAAGGGTGGTGGTGATCTAACCCTATCCGTCGAGTACCACAAGTGAGTAATCATTCTCTATTGATTTTGTTGTTTAATATTTCAATTTATTTTTGTTAGAAGATGATTGTATCAAATGATTGTTTGGGGAAGAAGGTTGATGGATTAGGGTTAGGGTTGATTGATTATAATTAGATGATTATTTGATTAGATTTCAATGGATCTTGAAGGATTTCTTAAGATCAAATTAAATTTATTGGTTTTGGGATTGAAGGGTTATTTTCGGGTTGATTATATTGCTGGACGTTAAATCGTGTTTTTGACTATTATAGAGTCGTTTCTGGGAACAATTTATTTCACAAACAGAAATAGGTTTTGAAACGATCTTTCCAACGAACCACGAATCGTCCAATTCGGAGTTAAGGGTAGAAATATATGATTTTTCAAAGATTTCTGTGCAGTTTCTTAGAATTCAAATATTTTTCTTCATGACCAAGTACCAAGTTTGATGAATTTTAGAGATTAAAGGGATCCCAAATGGATGTTAATGAGTATAATTTGATTTGTGGGTTTTGATGATTTTATTGATTTTGGTGACTCAAATTGGATCTTAAATCGATAATTTGGTTTAGTATGATCAATGAATATTAATTGGATATTATTGTTATTTGGATGTAAAATGGTTGAGTTAAGTTATTTGGATCATTGGAGTTGTAGTGGAGCCTTATTGGATTTGTCTAAATATTTATTCGAGGATTGATCGATTATGTGGGTCTTATGAAATAAATGGATACTGATTATCGGATAATTGTGAGTATATGAATATTTTAATATTTATTCAGAGTTGGAATTTTCGTTAAGCCTTTGAGGTGAGTCACGGATTGTAGATCTATTAGGTATGGGCTTTTGGGATTATTGGGCCTAGTGTTGTAAATTGGTTGTCAGTTGTTTGAGTCATGATTGAATGGTTTGTGATTTATTATTGCATAATTGTTATGCTAAGTTATCCACATGCGAGTGTATAGCATTCATGCACGTGCATCAGGTTGTATTGCGTGGACTAGAGGTGAGTGAACTTGAGTCTCATATGTAGATTTCAAATAATATATTATGTATTCATGCTAGGACCATCTATTTTATGGAATATAACTACTAGTTTTGATATAAAAATGTGAGCATGCTTTTGTTGATATATTTATCATCATATGATTGGTATGTTGAGATTGTGCATGCTCTATTCTTTTGTGATTTTAAAGACATGATAGTTTGTCAAATGCATTCATTCCGTCTAGGTGGCTCAGTCTTGGTGGCCAACGTCTAGGTGTGCGTACGTCTATGTAGCCAGATCCGAGAACGTAGGACCCAAGTCTTTGGGGCTATGTCTACGTGGCCATGCCTGTGAAAGACCCCGCGAGCTAGGTGCTGTGAAGACGGACATGCGTGTTTGTGGTGTTGTATGTATCATGTTGGATATGATTGTGTGTGTATATATATATTATCGCATGTCTTGGTGGCCTTTTGTATATTTTATCTCTTGATATATTACATGTCTGTGTGGACATTTTATGACTATTATATTTTGATTATAAATATACTAACAGGATAATATTAGTCTATTCACTGAGCGTGTGGTTGCTCACCCCTCATTATTTTCTCTTTTCAGGTTAAGGATTTGATTGGTGGATCTCATGTAGTAGCGATCAAGATAATGATTTCCAGAGCACTAGAGTTGTGTAGAAGGTGTTGGTCATTTCTTTGGCATGTAGAGGACCCATATGTATGATAGTGTGGATATATATAAATTCAGTTGTTCCAGATGTATATAGATTTTATATTGGATTTTAGCCTTAACAATGGATGTATATTTATAGTGATGTATTCTTATGTTCTATGGATATATATATATATATATACTCTGAGATTTTGAAGAATTAAGTTAACCTAACCGGATTTCATGCTTCAAAATGAAGTCGTGGATTCGGGGGCATTACATAAATATTGTAACCCATTGTCTCTTGATTTTAGGATAAAATCCACCTAAAAAAACTATAAATGATCCTCACCTCTCCTATTAAAGTTCATTCTATTTTTTAGCTCTTCATCTCTTTAGAAAAGAATTTTGCTTTTTACTTTTTATGTGTTATGATTTATGTTTGGTGAATTTTTATTTGTTTTTAGATGATTTTTTTAGGATGATGAATGTGTTTTATTTTGAATATTTTTAATATTTTTGTTGGGAATTGCTTAATGATGAAAAAATTTATAATCTTTTGGGCTTGGTTGAATGTTTATATTTCAGGAGAATTGATTTGTGCATACATAGAGTTCAACACAGGTAAGTTCTTTTCAATATTTTGATTTTGATTTTGATTTTATTTTTATTATCTAATTAATTATTTTAGTCAAGAGTAGAGTTCATGTTATTAGAGTTTTTTTATTTAAATAACAATTTAAAAATAATTCAAGAAAATATGCTTCAACCGAAAATAATGTTCTTAGAGAATATTTAGATATCATTTATTTAATTTATATTTAATATTGAAGTTTAAAATTACATCTAACAAATCTTATTTTTAATTTCATGCTTATAATTTTTTGTTTCAATATTTGTATATGTAATGCTGTTGTTTTTTTTTTGTAATGTTGATCTTTCTATTTCCTTCTTTGGATCTTTATTTTTAGAACCACATAAAATTTGGTTTAATGTTTAATTTTAAGTTTCATGTTCACGATTTATTACTTTTTATAAGGTTGAGTTTCATATCACATACAATCTGGATCAAACTGGGCTCCATAACTTATTTTGGCTGCATCTTGTAAGTTTTCTTGAACATCTTTTGATATGGGATATGTTTAGTTTTAATAGGTGTTGAAGTTTTGGGATCTACTAATTTGACATATTTACAATAGGTTTGTAACATTTATATGGCATATGGTGGGATCCTATATACTATAAAATATTCCATTCAGTATTTAATTTTGAAATTTCAAATTAATTATGTAGTCCTATTGTCATTAGTGTTATGTATTTTGGTTTCCTTATTTATTTAATACGTCAAAAGTCATGTTTTAATAAAATGATATTTTAAATAAACAATTCATGTGATGGAAATATGCTGCTTGAGCTTGGAATCTTCCTTTGTTTTCTTAACAAGTTCATTTTTTTCTATGCATAATGAAAATGCTTGTATGTTAATGTTGTAGTTGTTATTTGGTAATTATCTTTCTATATGGCATAAATGCCAATACAAAAAACAATCCCTTTTGATTTTATTTGTATGTTTTTATATAAAATGTTTTATCTGTATCATTTTTTCCATTTTGGTTTTATTTGTATGTTTTTATCAAATCCCTATTTTTTAGGGATTTGTTTATTTATAAATTAGAGAAAACTAGTCTCCCCCCCCCCCCACGCACGATGTGCGTTCAAACTAAAAATAATATATTTTTAAAAAATCGCCTCTATTTTTTTAAAACCTGTTAATACATAATCCGAGAGAACATTAATCTTTATATGGATTTATTAATATTGTAACTATTAAATCCGATCCAACATAACCAACCAATAGATATAACCAATTTGACATGATAAAATAATATTAATTTGTAATATTATATGTAAAATATGATATTTAGACCATTATATATTATATTTAAAACCATGTATTTATTCAAATTTATTTTTCAAATTAAAGGTTTGTGAAATTCAATAAAATAGATTTGATAAATATCTAATATTATCCTTTAAATTTATTGACTTTTTATTTTCATTCTTAACCTTAATCCAAAAGATAATAATCATAAAACATTTAAGGGTAAATTTGGAAATGAAAGTATTACGAAGTTGAAAACATTTTAGGTTAGTAATATGGATAGATAATATATAATTAGTCAAATTTATATTTATATTTTTAATTTAAGTCATGATTAATAAAATACATTTCATTTTTACACTTTTTTGTCATATAATCTCATAAAAAATATAATGATAGTATAAAAAACACTTTTTTTTGGCATCTGTTTTATGTGTTGGTATAAAAAAAATATAGTGATAGTATAAAAAACACGTTATTAATGATTGAACTAATATATGTGTCCAATATTTTTTTTATTTTTCTTTATGAAGATATTTGTGACTGATATTACATTTAAGATATTTATATATTGTCTCTATAGAATAGTAACATATTCTTTTTAGTATAATATATACAAAAAAATTGTATTTTTATTTAATGATTATTTAATTTTTATATAATATATAATTGTCACTATATTTTATTTATATATATATAACTATGAATGTTATACCACATGCTTTGGCATTTGCATGATAACCAGTGTGTGTGTGTGTCTATATATATATTGTGTATTTTTAGAAATATATTTTTTTTTATATTGTAATCCATGCATTACCAAACACATGATTGAGATTGAGAATCTCAATCCTGTTTTCTTAATCATGTTCCTTACCAAACAGGTTAACATGATTCACAATCCCAATCCACCTAGATCTAGAATCCAATGATTCACAGAATCTCAATCCCACTTGTCAATCAAACAGACCCCTATTGTTTTTCATTTTAATATCCCTAACATTTCTCTATCAAAATTAAAAAAAAAAACATATTCGATCAAATATTAAAAAAAAACATATTTGATAAAAAATCATGACATTTCTTAAGTGATAAATCCCCGTAAACATATCTATTCAGGAATCGATCCCTCACTTCTTTACATTTTAATTTTAGTCTCTAGATTTAAAGGATATGTTCTTTTTTAGTCCCTCACATGAACTAAAAAAAAAATCAAATAATTTAAAGATAGGTCCTTCCCAGTGATTAAAATAAAAAATCTTAAGATTAAAATCAAAATATAAAGAAATGAAAGATTGATCATTAAATTTTATGTTTCATAAAGACTTAAAAATAAAAAAAACTCATAAATTAAAAGTACAGGGAGCCCAATGCCAAAGTCAGAGCAAGTGCCTGATGTGCAGAGTCCGTGTAGATGAAAAATGGAATGTACAGTTACATTAAACATTCTTTACAAAGACATTTTGTTTTGCTGATTTGATTGGTTGAATCAAATTATAGTTTTGCTATGGTTTCCAACAACCTCTCATCATTTAAATCTTTCATTCAATGGTTCTTCCATTGATCTAAGTCTATAAGGCTAGAAACTCACATTACAGCTTAGCAAAATTATTTGAAAAAAGAATCAGGTACGTCATGTATTCATGAAAATTAATGCTTGGTTATATTTTTATTATGTTCAAACAACTTGGAGAGTTCCTCTGCTATAAAGGTCTGCTTCCCTTCATCTAGGTGACATGGTGGAGTAACTACATGTGGCCTGTGATGAAAGGAAGGCGCCATTGATCGCGAATGACGTCGAGCTCACCGGCCACCCAAAATTCCTCCTCATCATGGCCTTGTAAACATGATCCAGCCCTTCCTCCACCAGCTCGAGCACTGCCTGAGGCATCAGCGGCACCTCAACCTCCACCACCCCTTCCAACATCCTCACCACCTCCCCCATTGAAGGCCTCATCACCACATCCTCCTGTATGCACCAAAACCCGACTCGCATTGCCCGCATCACCTCCTCCTCCTCCGCATTCCCCATCAGCCTCTTGTCCACCGCCTTCTTCGGCGTCCCGTTCATCATCTCCTTGAAAGCCAAGCCTGGATAGAAGAAGTCCTCCACCTCCAAGGACATGTCGAGGTTCCTACGCCCGCCAATGATCTCCAGGAGGAGCATTCCGTAGCTGTATACATCGGCCTTCACCGTGATAGGGCGGTTGCTGACCCACTCCGGCGCCAAGTAGCCTCTCGTGCCTCGGACCATCGTGACGACATGCGAGTGCTCCCTTCCCATCAGCTTCGCAAGCCCGAAGTCAGAGACTTTGGGGCAGAAGTTCTCGTCCAAGAGGATGTTCTCCGGCTTGATGTCGCAGTGTATGATCCGGTTGCGACACTGCTCGTGGAAATAGGCGATGCCTTGCGCCATTTCAATGGCTATGCGGAAGCGCGCATCCCAGTCGAGCAGCTTTGATTGTCCCCCATTGTTGCCGTTATGGGGAGGGAAGATCCATTTGTCCAGCGATCCATTGCTCATGTACTCGTACACTAAAAGCCTGCTATGCAACAAAGATTATGCAAATTTAATGTAAATCTATGCAGAGAGACATACAATGAGAACATGTTTGTTTTCCTGCCTTTGAGAGCCCTCAGAGCAGAATCCGCAGAGGCGGACGAGGTTCATGTGATGCATGGAGCCAATGGTGGCCACCTCTGTTACGAACTCCTTCTCCCCATGTGGGAGCAGTCTCTCTAGCTTCTTCACCGCCACCGATGTACCATCTGCAAAGCTTCCTTTATATACACTACCAAACCCTCCTGGAGAGAAGCAACAATAGCAGAGTTATGAATTATGATCACAACATTGAAACAGCACAAGATCAAGTACATATGTGGGTCTTGCTCACCTGTTCCAAGCATTTGTGAAAAATTGAGCGTGGCAATCTGAAGATCGCGGTAGCTGAAGTTGAGAGGCGCCCCTGGCACGGATAGAGACCTACGCGACACGACCCTCCGGTGCCATCTCAGCCTTCCCGTGCTATGCCACAAAAGCAGCCCAAGAAGCGCAACCACCATGGACAAGCATACGACCAGCGGGACCACCACAACCACACTTTTGGCTCCTCCTCCTTTCGATGCCACAGATCTCCCACCACTGGTTGGACCGCTCTTCGATGACTTGCTGACCTTTACAAAGAGGGTTGAGCTCGGGTCCTGCAGACCCCCGAAGAGCGCATCCCTCAGCTTCCAGCAGTAGGTCTCCTCCTCCTCGTCCAGCCCAAAAACAGAGGCGACGCACTCACAGTCCTCCACACATCGTTGCTCGCACTCTGCGCCCACCGAGACATTACTGTAATTGGCAATCACCAATGACTCCGAGAAGTAGTACTTTGTCTGCGGCATCGCCTCCATCTCGAAATGCGTGCAGTAATTCTCCGCTGGCGGGGACGAGCCCGTCAGGGGGGTGCAGCTCACGTTGGTCTTGTTATTCTCCAAGCTGCATATGCCGTCCCCACATACCCCGGCGATGGAGCATGGGTTTGACACTGCGGACCAATCGGTCTCCCAATCCAAGCGGGACCCATTGACGTCCCACCGGTAGAGCCGCAGATTCCCGTCCTCCCCGATCACAAGGCGGCGGAGGATGACACCTGTCTCTTTTTTTGTGCAGCCGGAGACATCACAGTCATTCTTATGCACATAGACGGTGCCAGAGGGGGATGAACCGTACGAGACGCCAAAGCTGCCGGAGTCATCGAGGACCGCCACAACATCCCCCGTGGCGTTGGAGATCTGCGGGCCAGACCAGTAGGAGTAGTTGAGGGAGGTGTTGGGGGAGATGTAGGAGAGGGAGAGGCTGAGCGAGCTGGGCTGTTGGAGCATCTTAAGGGAGTAGGAACCATTGTGGTCGCTGCGATTGGCTCTAGGGTTGGCGAAGGATGTCAGCTCAAGATTGACGGTGAGGGGTTGTCCAGGGAGGAGTGTGTCGGAGGGATGGGAGAAGGACTCCCACACTGAGTCGTTGGAGGAGTTGTAGAGGATGAAGTTTCCGGAGTCTGACATCTCGGCCGACCGGACTCCACGGCCTGTGGTGTTGGAGGCCCAGACAATGGTGGCTGTGGAGGGGTCGATCAAGGTGAGGCTCCCGGTGGTTTCCAGCTCCACATAGGCGTCCATCCCCACAGGAGAGTCCCTGTTGGTTTTTTTGGAGGGAAAGTTGGATTTTTTGAATTATGAACAGACATTCAAGAAATCTATGAAAGCAGTGTTTTTTAACATACAGGGATGGATACCTTACCTTTTAGCAGACCAGACTATTGTAGGGTCACCGGGAAGGTTAAAGTACCAAATTGATAGCTGCAGCTCATCTGGACTTCCGGTTGAAGTGAATCCGAATCCGAATGTTCCATTGTCAGAGACCCACATTTGGCGCTCGTTGGCTGTCAGTCGTGAACCAAGTGGGATCCGACCACCAATGCAACCGATAAGCTGAACAAGGAGTAACTGGAGGAAGAAGCAGCAGCAGCAGTAGCAGATGGAAGCCATGAAGTTACACGACTGCTCAGATTTACTATCTATAAAGAGAGACATGGCAGATATACACAAAGCATTAAGGGTATGTAATTGAGTTGTTGAGAGAAATGTCAATTCATAGCCCAATAATGTGAAGATTGAGAGGAGCTCTGGTGGTTGAGCAACCTAAGCTAACCCATCTTTGAAAATCAGTCACTAATATAGTTAAGGTGCAGCCGTCCAACTAGTAATGGACGGCTGTATAGATTGAATGAAGTGCAGCTGGGTGTGGGAGCATGAAGTCTGTTGTCTGCCTGCCCATGGTGGCCCCAGGTTTCAGAAATATTGTGATAGGGACCCATAATGAATGTTTGGCACATACTTGGACTTCTGAGCATCACCAAACAATTTTTAAAAGATCATTAGTCAAAAAATACAGTTGACTCGATGAATCAGCTTTGGTTCTGCCATCAATTCATTCGAAAGGTGGGGAAAGTTATATGATGTGTCACTCTTCTCGAAGAAAACTGCATTTTCAGGGTCCCCCACAGTAGCTACGAAAATCTTGACCAAACATTTCCAGAGATTTAATAATTTCAACATCCAATCTCCGCTGTTTTCAGACCTATTTTGGAACAAATTTTACAAAATTTGTTCTGAAGGCATTAAATTGCACAGCCTACTCACTTGAATCGCAATGGAAATGCTCACAATATGGACAGAAGGATACATACCTGCAATTCTGACACGCTACACGCACAAAAGATTGATCAATATGATCTACCCTTCTAGTGCCATAAACATTGAATTCAGACAAACAGATCAACATCAGCAGAAATTTAAGATTCAAATTTGATCCACCAATTCTTACTAGCTATTACAGAAAAACTCTTCTAGGCCCAGTATTCCAGAGAAGTATGTCAAAAATATCAAACATACACTGGTCTAAGTTTGACAATGTTCATATCTCTGAAAAGAGATGAGAGAAGCATGAAATTTTTAGGACAACAAATAAGTAAAACCCTTCCAGAAGGGACCCGGTGAAAATCTTCTAAGTGATACGAGAACACTTGCCTCTTCCCCTGGATTTTTCCAAAAGCTTTCAAACAGGGGTAATATCTCATGTATTTAAAAGCACATCCCCTTAACCAAAATACATCACTGATTGAAAAGGAGAATCTAAGCGATTCATTCAATAATTCAGTCATTTAAAATTTCCACAGCACACCAGTGACTACTGCGTCAAGTTAACCTAACCACATATCACAAGAGCAAGATTAAAGAGTCTGTACTTCTGACTCGTCTGCCTTCACTTCCCATGATAATAACTTATGCCTGTTTCAGGCTTTTTTGTCATTCTGTTACTTGTTCAGTGGGATACACTTGCAATCATAGATGGATATAAGAAGATGTTAGCCAAAGTTACATTCTAAACCTGAAGAGGCCAACATGATATCTAGTAAGCAACGCAATTCACAATCATATGGAAATTCATGGATAAGCAAAAATTAATAGCATGTCCTCAGTTCCACAGGTTTTCTGCATCATAATAATCTTGAACAGATCCCTGGTTTATATGTATATGCCACACACTCACAGTCCAACTTCGGCTAAGGAAACTGTTTGTTCTAAGAGAAGTGGAAGATTTCTTTTTTTTTTAAAAAAAAAGAAATATACCCCTCCATCATTTGAACATATAATAATTGGCCGATTGGGTGGGTTGAAGTAACTGGTTTCCTACTATAATACCAACTATTCAACAATTATGAACACCAACAAAGTTATTCCCAAAAATAACTGTTAAAAAGGTCTGCAGGTGAACTATTCTGCTGACCACTTCAAAATTGAACTGTTAGAATAACTCAACTGAAACCATGACCGCAAGCCAACAAATAGATGCAATATTGACAAAAAAAAGTTCCCTCATTTTCTGATAGAAGGATGAACTCCTTGTATAATATTTCCAGATTGCTTAATAATATTACTTTGGATCTTATACTACAACTAGACAGGTGCGGCCCACATAAGGGGCTAATTATAATCGACAGGTATTTGCTGTCGACATCTGACAGCAGCTCTCGTCACATGCCCTGCCCCTAGATCACAGGGTATAACAATCTCACAGGTCATAATCTATTATCAGGCCGAAAAAATTCTATATTGTTGTTTGTCCTTTGGGACGTCCAAAAAAATTGGAACGATACAAAAAAGATTAGCATGGCCCCTGCGCAAGGATGACATGCACAAATCAAGAAATGGTCTAAATTTACGAACCGAGCTTTAGAAAAGTCAGCTAACACCCCTCTATTAGTAAAGGAGGTCAAGGGAACCGATCTTCAAAAAAAATTTCTATATAGTTGTCTAAGACAAATAAAATAAAATAAATGTGACATTTTTTCCACAGGGAGCCTACTATAGATTCACTTCCAAGAAAGATGGCCTCAATTCTTTTACCCTGAACAAAATGCTCTCAAGCAAACAAGGACAGGGAAACTTTGGTAATTTGACAGCTACCAAGAGCTTACCCGTATTGACTACATAGTTTGACTACATAGTTCAAGCATGTAATTTATGTCATCAAACCTGTAAAAATTATATTTTACCAAGAAATACAAAGAAATAGTGCTCCTGTGGTCAAGTTCCTCAACTGCAAAGATACGTCACTTATTCACCCCACCTAAAAGAATATAAAGAATCATCTAATTGAGATCATCAGAAGAGAATTTGATAGTAAACCTAGATATGAAATCACTTAATAAGCATTGCGAACATTGTACATGGGTACCATCACTGGTCAAACCCAATATACTTCTCCAGACATAACAGAAATGAATCTAGAGAAGTGCAAAAGGTCGCCTCCTCAAACCACAGAGCAGGGGTAAGGAAATCACATAACAGAAGAAATAAAAGAGTGCTTAATCGAACAAACAAAGGTCAACCAGAAGACAAAGTTCATCAGCAAGATTTGCCTACCCGAAGAAACCAATTCCAACTTTTCAGATCCTTAATTGGTTGAGGAAGAAGAGATCACATCATGTACATTCTTTCGCAATGCCGTTGCTCAAACAATTCAACTCAATTAAATTCGCATCGCCAAAATTGTCCACCGTGTCTCTCCCTTTCTCTCTCTCCCTACCAAACACTACCCATGCGTGTTCACGGCCTCCCAAACAAGATTCTTAGGTAACGGGCTCCCAACCTGCCTCGCCTGCAACGCTGCGGCCCTCAAAACCCCCACTGTCAGCTTGTTCGCCTCCCAGAAACTCGAGCTCGAGTACACCAAATTATGCTTCTTGCACAGCTCCTTGGCTAAAGGTGCGATCTTTCTCAAATGGCAACGGGGGAGCCGGGGGAACAAATGATGCTCCACCTGGAACTGCAGCCCCCCATGGAACCAATCCATCCACGGCGGGCAGTCTATGTTGTGCGTCCCCGACGTCTGCTTCTCGAACCAGTCGGTCCCGCACGGATGCCCCACGTAAACGCTTGACGGGAAGTGGTTCAAACAGAACTGAACGTGCTGGATTCCCGTTACGGCGAAACTGGCCAAGACGAAAGCAACCCTCTCCGTCCAATTGGGCAAGAACGACACGAGGAACGGGTACCAGATCCAGAAGGCCACGACCCCGGCGATCTCCTGCCCCCGATTGGGCACCTTCTTGTTCGAGAGCAAAAGCACAATCGACTGCCCGAAGAGGTTGACGCGCGCGACGCACATGACGGGGTAGAACGTCCAGTGCTGGTAGCTGATGAAGAACCTCGACACGGCGTCGAAGTTCATCTTACGGTCGTAGTAGCGGGAGGTGATGGAGGCGAAGAGCTTCGAAGAGATGGCGAAGAGCGGCATGTGCTGGAGGTCGGGATCGAAGTCGAGGCTGTTGACGGCGATGTGGTGGGCGTTGTGGTTGCGCTTCCACCACCCGATGCTGATCCCGGCGAGGCAGTTCCCGGTGAGAACCTGGACGAAGCGGGTCAACCCGACAGAGGACATGACGCGGAAGTGGCCGGAGTCGTGGCCGACCCACCCGGACTGGATCCAGAGGAACCCCATGAGACCGCCGGAGAGGATGTGGAGGAGGGGGCTCGACGAGAAGAGGACGCCGGAGACGCTGACGATGAAGAGGAGGCACGTGAAGAGGAGGGTGAAGGCGGTGATGTGGCCCTTCCGGTCGAAGAGGCCGAGCTTGGAGAACTCGGCGACGAGAAGGCGGTAGTCTTTGGATACGTCGGAGACGCGGTAGTCGGAGAGGCGGCCGATGAGGAAGCGGTCGAGGTGGCGCCAGGCGGAGGGGGGGTGGTAGGCGACGAAGGAGTCGGTGACGTCTTGGCCGGCGAGGCTGAGGAGGGGGATTTCGCCGCCGGGATGGGAGTTGAGCCAATCGGTGACGTCGTAGACCTTGCCCTGGATCGAGATCCACAGATCGGACGGCTGATTGTGCTTCTTGAGCTCGTCGGACGTGATGTTCCTCTCCTTCTTTACCTCCTCCATCACCATTGTTGGTGATGTTGTCGTTGTCGTTGTTGTTTTCAACAACAATGTGGGATTTGATTTGAGGGTTTTCAGAAGGGAAGGAGGGGAGGGGGGACTGAATTTATAATATATTTTTTTCTGAATAGCGCGTCCTAATTTCTAAATAAACTGTTTTTATAATTCCATGTACTTCCTTACCTATCATGATATGTATTTTGTTAAAAAATCATTTGTTAAAATTAGTTCGACCATATACCTTTTTTTATTAAAATAAAGCATTATTATTTGTGATCTTTTTATATCTTTAAATAAAAACAATCTCTCGTGTACATGATTTCATCAAGAGAGAAAGTATATAACTATTTAGTTGAAATATATCTATGAGCAAAAAATTTACATTTATTAAAATCCAAACATTGAATTCTAAATAGTACGTATATTAAAACATTTGAAACGTATATTTAGTTTGTTATTTTTAAATCCTTGTAAACTATATGATTTAGTGATTGAACCTTTACTTCTTCATATTTTGATTTAAATTCTTAAATTTAATGGGTATATTTTTTATTAGTTCTTGGAAGAGACTTATTCTTAAATTATTTAATTTTTTTTAGTCCTTGAAAAGGAACATATCATTTAAATCTGAGGACTTAAACAAAAATATAAAAAAATGAGAGATCGATCACTAAATCACGTAGTTTATAAAAACTTAAAAATAAAAAATCCATATTTAAAACTGTTTCACAGCCTGATATTTTCTATTTTTGTATGTTTGGGATCTTTGTGTGTATATGCTATTTTGGGGAGTGTTTGGGAATTTGAAATTACAGCGAGGCGCTTTCAAGCAGATCCACAGAAAGTATTGTTTTTTCAATATTAAAAGAGGTTTTAATATATTAAAAAAATATACTTAGTGAGGAAGGGAAGGCCTCGGTTTTTTAGTTGACATTAGGAAAATATCTTTTTGGTTGGTGAATGGTGGAGGAACGTTGGGCGTGATCCCCTCTTCAAGTCTTCAAGAACCACATAAAATATTGTTTTTTTTTTTTTTATATTTTAAAAATAAATCAATTTAAATGAAAAACAGGTGTTAGTAAGACAAGAAAATATCAGTCAATGTTAATTGAAAGGATCATGTCTTGGTTAGGAAGGAAGGGCCTCTGTTTCCTGGTAGTGGTCAACATCTCAAAATATCTTCACTAACGTGTGAAAAAAAATCTATGGTCGTTGTCCATACTTTGTTTCATTGAAAAAAAATTACTCAAAATAATTGTACAAGTGGAAATTAATATAATATGTTTTATGAAAAATTTAGGATCCACATATACTAAAAAAAAAGAATATTGTGTGGCTGGAGAGATCTGAAAATATCTATAAATGGATTATTGGAAAAACATTTCCCAATTTGTAGTTTTATTTCGGGTTTGTTGGCATATGCTGTATGCATCCACGTGTATATACAAGGTTGCGGATTATTTTTAATAAAGGTTAAAAACATTTGAATCCCTGTAAACATTTACAAATCTATATAAGTCTTTGTAAACTTGAAGTCGGACATACAGGTCCTTTAAACTATTTTGGTGGGTCAATTTAATCCATATGTTAACTTTTTATCCAATTTGATGATATATTATCATAATATTCTATCTGTGTGAAATTAAACACTTATATAAATAACTGAAAAAAAAAACTTATATATCATTTTAAATGACCATCTTGTCCTTGATCAAACTCATTTTCATTTTTTTTTCTTTTGAGGATTTTGACATTATTGTTGCGTACTATTTCATTATTATCATTTTTTGCTTCTATTTCAAATAATTATAATTATGAAGATGATTTTATTTATGTATTATATTTATTATACTATAGATATTACTTAGAATTTTTATTTTGCATTTTGATGAGGTGATTACACAAGTTAAAAAGCTCAAATTAATCACCGTGTTGTGTACTGTGGATGGTATAACAGTAACATTATACTTATGGTAAATTTTAACCATAATAGATTAAAAAATGATTTAACAGTAGGGATGTACCAGACATTTTCTGTGTTTCTAGAGATATAATTGTCCTGTCTCAAGTTTACAAGGACTTATATAGATTTGTAAATGTTTATAGGGACTCAACCGTCTTAATCTTTTTAATAAATGTTTTTTTTTTAGCTGTCTCGGTCAATGTGACAAATGTACGTTGAACGGGCACAAAATTGCTTGCGCATTTTGAGTCGGGTCCTGCTTATTCCGCCAACAAGAAAAGAGTGAAGAAAAGTCGGGTCCTGCTTATCAAATGATCAATACGTGGTCGCAACTTATACAGATTCCGCGCTGACGCGTCAATCTGAAGACGTTTGAAACGAACAAATCAAGTGGGCAAGGGAAACATGTTTTCCGGATAACGCGTTGCATATGCCTATAACTTTTACGTTACCATTATGCGCGTCATCTGTAAGAGAGCCAGGATTTTGAATCACATTATTATGTGTAAATATATCTTTATTTATATTCTTCAAATTAATTGAAATTTTAAATCAAACATTGAATGTTTTTAACTCTAGATTAATGTTCTAACGTTTTTATTTGAAATGTGTGAAGAGTAAATGAGTTTATGCTATGGAAAATGATTGATAGGTCCCATTTCGTAAGCCCCTCGTAAGTCCCATGATATTGCACAGATTAGATTATCTAAAATACCATTTAAGTGTGTGTTTTAATTTTTAACGTAATTAATGGGGATGTTTGTTAATGGGAGAGTAATTAATTTTTAGAATCACGCGTCTGGGAATTTATTTTTGTTTTTTTTTCCTTTTTTAAATTTCAATATTTGAATTGTGCATTTGTTTTTATGGTAAAATTTGATTTTTTTTTTTTTGTTCAGGCCGTTCAGAATCAGATTTCTTCTTTAGATGACTATATAAGTTTTTTATCTTATCGAAAAAATATCATTGAATTCTTGTTGCTACTACCATTTGAAATGTCTACCGATTTAGATTTGGTACATGTTTATTGTATGTTTTTTCATTTTTTTCATTTTTACATGTTAATTATAGTTGTTTTTTATTGTATGTTTTTTATCTTATGGAAAATGATTGACACTTGACAGACCCCATTTCATAAGTCCCTCGTAAGCCCCATGATATTGCACAGATTAGATTATCTAAAATATCATTTAAGTGTGTGTTTTAGTTTTTAACGTAATTAATGGGAATGTTTGTTAATGGGAGAGTAATTAATTTCTAGAATCACGCGTCTGGACATTTATTTTTGTTTTTTTCCTTTTTTAAATTTCAATATTTGAATTGTGCATTTGTTTGCATGGTAAAATTTGATTTTTTTTTTTTTTGTTCAGGCCGTTCAGAATCAGATTTCTTCTTTAGATGACTATATAAGTTTTTTATCTTATCGAAAAAATATAATTGAATTCTTGTTGCTACTACCATTTGAAATGTCTACCGATTTAGATTTGGTACATGTTTATTGTATGTTTTTTCATTTTTTTCATTTTTACATGTTAATTATAGTTGTTTTTTATTGTATGTTTTTTATCTTATGAAAAATGATTGACAGACCCCATTTCGTAAGCGCTATGACATTGCACAGATTAGATTATCTAAAATACCATTTAAGTGTGTGTTTTAATTTTTAACGTAATTAATGGGGATGTTTGTTAATGGGAGAGTAATTAATTTTTAGAATCACGCGTCTGGGAATTTATTTTTGTTTTTTTTTCCTTTTTAAAATTTCAATATTTGAATTGTGCATTTGTTTTCATGGTAAAATTTGAGATTTTTTTTTGTTCAAGCAGTTCAGAATCAGATTTCTTCTTTAGATGACTATATAAGTTTTTTTATCTTATCGAAAAAATATCATTGAATTCTTGTTGCTACTACCATTTGAAATGTCTACCGATTTAGATTTGGTACATGTTTATTGTATGTTTTTTCATTTTTTTCATTTTTACATGTTAATTATAGTTGTTTTTATATAAAACGTTATTTTAAACATGATACATCGGTTGTTTAACATTTGAATGTCGATTACATAGTTATTCCCTTGTTGGACTTTTTTTGCGGTTTTTTTGTGATTTGGATACATTTTTGTAAATGTAACTAACTTTAGAGCACTGTAATTGTGAAACAATGTTCCATTTCAAAATATCAACGACTCTTAATATAATCTTAGTGGATCTATGAATCATATTATTTCATTTTTAGTTTTTTATGTTTATCTGATTTTTAGTGATTATAATAGTACATTAGTTTTATTTATACTTTTTTGCATTTGAATGTAGGAAATACAATGGACTCAGTTACATTTTCTGTGGAGGCAGTCTGCAGAAAGATTTCATTGTTAAAGTTCAGCAGCAATATGTTGGAATGACATTTGATACAGAAGATGTGCGATTGGTGATTACATAGACAAAAAACTAAATAACTTTTCAGGATAAAGTGACATTGCCAATCAAGTTACATTCAAGATGACATTATTATTAAACAAACTGAATACACATATTCATTTTTGTTGTTTATATTCTTCTAATAGTTAGTTACATTTGCTGTGTAGATATTCTCAATTAGTTACATTTTAACGATAGTTACCTTCAGCATAGCAGTAACATGAAATAAACTGAAAATACATATTTAATTAAAAAAATGAATACAAAGAAATTTACATTAACATAATATAATTACTATGAAGGGATGCTAGTTACATTGTGCATATCAATATGAACAAAAAAACATATAATGATGAAGAAACATAAATCATAACATGCTTATATACTAAAATAATAAACCATTAGAATCACTTAAAAAACATTGGTTGCATTCTTAAAAAAATTACATTCAACGATACATTCTAATAGTTAGTTATATTTTCTGAGCACTTATATACACCAGTATCTACTTACAGTTTGTTACATTTAATACATGGTTACATTGCGCATAGGAGTAACATTAAACAAACTGAAAATACATGTAACTTAAATCTAGTTACATTCTTCTGATTGTCAGCTACATTTTCATAAAAAATAAAAACATAAATTGGACATACATTTCAGTTTTCTGTTAAAAAAAAAAAATGAGTTACTTTTTGTAATTATTCGGAAAAAAAACCATAGAAAAAAAAATATCATATTCATGGGATCATAAGATCTTCAAAAATAACAAAGGGGGGTTTTCTGAAATACCAAAAAAGGGTTCTGTACCCATTTTTTGGTTGGTGTTGAAACCTCCAAAAGAACAAAATTTTTTTTCAAATTGATTCTTCAAAGAAATCTTAGGTTTTCTTCGTCGTTTTAGAAAAAGGGGGTTTCTTTTTTTGTGTGATTTCGATTCACATTTGAATTTTTGAAAACCCTAAATATTTTTTAATGGGTTTGAATGGCCGAGAGGGATGGAAGACGAGTGAAAAAAAATGGAAAAAGAGAAAAATCAAGACCCAAGGAATGAGTTTTAATGAGGGGTACTTTAATATTTAGCTTTTTTGTCATTTTGTAAAAAGAAACAACACAACCAATTACATTTTGACAACTCAAGGGGCCTGTGGAAGCGGCCTATATGTTGGGACCTGTGTAGCAAAGCTCTTATGCTATTTTAAAGGGAAGACATGCTGGGCCGCCGGCTTGATATTCTTTCAATGGGAATGGGCCTTGGACAAATTTATAAAATGAACCTCAAAAATAAAAAAATATAGTGAGTAACAAAAGATTAATATTAAAAAAAATAATAAATAATAAGAAAAATAAACACAAAACAAAAAAAAAAGTTACCTTTTCAATGAACAATAAAAAAAAACAACTCTTTAAAATATAGATCTATTAACAAAAAAATTACATTTCCTTGTAAAACTAAATTCCTATATGAATGAAAAAATTTAAATAAGTTATCAAAAACTAAAAAAAAATGATAAAAACAAATACATGGATTGATTTTATTTTTTTTAAAAAAATGTTAACTCTTAATCCTAAAAATTATTCAAACAGTTTACACAATCTTATTTTTAGAAATTTAGAACTTTGTTTGGGGGTATGGTTCTAAACAGTTGTCTTGGTCGTCTACCACCAAGGCCAGCTCTGAAGACATGCAGGCTTTATCTAAACAACGGATGGAATATCATCTATGATGCCTATATATACACTTTTATAATATGGGAAAAATCTATATAACCCCTTATAATATGTCAGATGTTCACAGAATCCTAACCTTTTGTTAATCTTATATGCAAAATGTCTATTTTACCCCCATATGGAAAACTCTAATGTCTTCCATTTTAGCGCCAACGATGATATTGAAATCGACCATCGTCAATGCTCGGAGGGCGTCCATTCCTCCAACGAAGACGATGGTGGTGGAGTGATCATCGAGGCCGCAGCAGAAAGTCACGAATGGAATGGGTTCATTGAAGAGAAATGAAGAATGTTGTTCATATACATTTGCCCACTATACATTTGATGAAATATCTTGTAGTAGTTTCAATTTTTTGATCTTTATCACTCCCCAGTAAGTCAATCAAAATCTTTAACATTTTCCAATAAATCTCCTGTCAATTGCCAAAACCTGAGGTGCGATTACTCGAGCAACACTGCCGCAGGTACTACCCGAAAGTCAATTGTCATCGCTTTTTTTCTTATTTACAATGCGCTTATTGAGATGGATGTTCACACATTTTTTTGTGCGGATGAGATTTTTAACGGTAAGAGTCTATAAAAAAAAATATAAACCCATCGATAAGAATCTCTTATCCACAAAAATGAAATGTGTGGATGCCGGTTTAATTTAAGAGATTTTCTATATATATAAATATGCGCACACAATATAAATTGATCATTGATAAACTCAACTTATTTTACAACTATGTTAGCAATCCTCTACACTGTGATAGTGCAATATATATCCATAAGAGTCTATCTAAAAAATTAAAAATGTCTATATGACATCCTTTTATTAGCTGTCACATGTTTTCTCTGTGTTTTTGCCACGTATCCGGGCTCAAGTAAATGAGGTTGTGTGTGATAACGCTGGAAACAATCCTAGAGAGGCCGCAACATGTGAAGTTGAAATGTTGTTATGTCAAATCGAAGAAAGAACTACAGGCCAGGCATGGCATGTTTCCCACTCGGGCATGGCATGTACAGAGACAGAGTTCGTGTTTAATGGTCATGTTGTTCTCTGTCACCCACCAAAAGGATCGTAACCATGATTCTCATTATCTTCAAATTAATTGCATTGATTTTTTTATATATGAACCAGAAACGGTGGAAAGATTTCAAAGGTGATTGTAGTCATGGTGATTCAACTTACCCCATTTGGCATTGAAAAACAAAAAACTTACCCATTTGGAATTAATTACCAACAAAAACCTATTTTCTAGATTGATTAAAATAATAGAACACCTAAAAAATCTAGATCTGAAATAATTAAGTTAGAACTGTTTATCTAAAATTGATAATCGGAGAATTCACAAAGACATATTACATATCAGTAATTACACCAGTTCCTGTACAGGCTGTTGCGTAAGCCCAAAAAGCTCAACCTGCAACTGAGTATATACATTATTCAAAGAGTAAAATAAAGGTCCCAATGATCTGCAAACTTCAATAGATTGAAATGCATTGGTGGGTGGGTGATGAAATCTTATGGTGTCTAGCAAAATGGGCAAGCCATTCAGGGTTGGATGCGACTCCTTTCAATGTATTAGTTTTAAAATTTGAAATTAAAACCTAAGTTATTTGAAATTGACTTTACAATAATATAATTAACTTAAAAAATTATGTCAAACAGACGGAGGTAGACTGCAACATTAGAATTAATGTACCACGTGAAATCCAAAGAAGAAACACAAGCGAGGTAACATGTTCCCTGTCGTGCCTGGCATGTATATATCATGTATGTACCCCACACACCTCATGTTCCATTATGTTATTTTTTTATTTATTTTGTTTGAGATTATCCTCTTCAAAATGTCACACAAAAAACATGTCATTTCTCAAATTACTCATGATTTAAAATCTTTGGATTTTAGTTGTATGTAGTTGTTGGAGTTAATGTGAAGCGATTTGTGGTTATAACCCAAGACAGTTGGCCAATATACATTTCCATGTGTGTAAAACGTGCGTCAATTTCATGGAATCCAGTGGGTCTTTCTGTCCTTTTTTTTTTAAAAAAATAAAATAAAATCTTAAGTGCAGCTCCATTGACAACCGTCGTGCAATTCCTAATCAAATCTTTTATATTAGGAAAGATAATACTCAAATCCAACATCTTTAAAGTGTAAAGTATGTTTGGATAAAAAAGTTTTAGAGTGCATACTGTTACACGCAGTTTTTTTTTTCCAGCCTAATTTTAATTCCACACTCGTCGATATAAAATTACTGGAACATATACGTGCATTAACAAGATATATGCTCGAATAAATTTTTTTTACATTTTTAATAAAAATATATATACAATTCATTAAAATATATGTTTTATTTTTAACCTATTTGAGTTTTTTTATTTTTTATTTTTTTTTTAAACAAAACGAAGCCTGAATGGGTTTTCAAAGCGTTGCTTGAGAAATTTTTTAAATGTTATTATAATGCATCTTATCCAAATTAATTCACTTTTTGTCCACAGTGAATAACAATTCTAGGTCTCACGTGGTTGGCCCGAATTGACCCCAACTTGCGACCTCCACCCACAACAACAAGCCTTCTCGGAAGCTGCCAAGCACAATGCACCGACCGTTCAATAACTATCAACCGTCTGATCTCAATCCCATGAACATAAAAGGCGGGTCCACGATAAAACAGAAGCGACATCGTAGTTTCCCGCCCCGTGATTCGTAGCTCCACCCAATGTTACACCCACTCTGTTTACCCCACTCAAACCAATCCGAGTCCAAACGATCGAGCGGATTTCGGGAGACGCACCCAACCCATTATCACCGGAGGTAATCTCATCGCATCCATCCGTTGAACGCTCAATCTCGGTTGAAAGGTTAAAAAAAAAAAAAAAAAAAAACATGTTTTGATTTCCCTTTTCAATTTTTTTTTTCTCTTCCGAACTGGATAAGAAGAGACGAATGAAGTCACGACGGATTCGGATTTATTAGGGTTTTGAGGGGGTTCCGTTGAGTGGAAGCTTTGAGACTCACATGTCTAGCCCTTGCCGTTGCTTGGTCGTCCAACACCCCTCGCTTTTTCCTCTGCCCCCTCCTTCGTCATCTAGGGTTAGGGTTTTTTCGGACCGTACGAGGAGCCTCTCTTCGATCTCCATCGACCCGCGATTTCGCCTCTCCCAATCGACCTGGAGAGCCCCCAAGAAGGTTCGCGAACTTGAATTTCTGCTAAAGCTCGGATTTTTTTAGCTTAATTGAGTTTTTTTTTTTTTTTTTATGAATGTGGTTATTTATTTCCATGAAAACCTCTTATTTTGATGTGAAAAGATGTTTTTTTCCCCCTAATTAGTCCTCCTTCTGTGTCTGTTTTGGGTCTTCTCTCAATTTGTTCTTATATATTCCTTGTAGAAATGGAGATTGTTCTGCTTTGTGCCTCAAGAGCCATCTTCAGACGGCTTTGAATACGTAGATAATAAGCCGATTGACAGACCTGAATTGGATCGGGCGAGTTCTGGTGATGAAAAGCGTTTGATCCCAAAACTCTCTAAGGTAAGCTGCTCGTTTAATTTGTTCCTTCGAAACATTCAGAATAATTTTTGTAGGCATGACTTCTTTGTATCAGTTCCCAAACTTTATTGAAGTCGGTCAATGAAATGGAAGGAATTTTTGTTTTCGGTGTCAATGGATTAACCAACAAATATTCCTGTTTTATTACTTGGATTTCTCTGTGAAATAATATTTCTAAGATTGAAAAAACCTAGGAGATTCTTTTTTCTTTGTGAGAATGGTGTGCCAAGGACTGCTAAAACATGAGTGTATAAACTTGGAAAAATGCTGCAATTGGCACCGGAGGCAATATCGATTGTTAATAATGGACACACTATTGCAAACCGAGCTTTGGTTAGTCGGCTAGCACACCCTACCCCCCATTCCAAAATAAAAATAATAGACACACTATTTGGCCCCCCTGCCCTGAAGGGATTTAAATGACATTGAATTGATGGAGTTCACTTCTCTCTTTGTGGCTATTCAAGAGGTGGTACTTAATTTGGAAGAAGATGATTTAGTGGTTTGGAATTTGGCAATATGTTCCAGATTTTATGTGAAGATGTTCTATCGCAAGCTCAATAAGCATCCCCTTGACATTCCATCCATTCGAAATGAAAGCCTCATTTGGGGAGGGCTCGCTCCCTTAAAAGATCTGTTGCTTCATGTCTCTCTTACCCATGATAAGGCTCTAGCCAAAGTCAATAGGTTGAAATGAGCACAAGAAGGCAACAATTGTTGTGAGTTATGTGGTAGTGAGGATGAGACAAGGGATCACCTCTTTTTTTGGGTATTACTCTAGCGGTTGAATTTGAGAAAAAGGTTGGTGTGGCCTTGGGGTATAATTGCTCACCTAGAGATCTCTGACATGTGGAGATAGTTACGTATGAGGGCAAGTGTAGTGATCAAAATCTTGTGAAATTTCAATTACTAGTTTCTCATGCAGTTTGTTGGAACATTTGGCCAGCGAGCAATGAATGTATTTTTCAACACAAGAGGATTTACATGGAGAACACTTGGGCGCTATTTCCTCTAATCTTAGATCATGTGTTCATTCAATCTTAGGTTTGGACACACCTTTTATCATTATGGTTTTTTTTTTTTTTTTGGAAGATTGATGCCTCAGGATTTGATCCTTCGTCATCCTTTACGGAAAGAGTGGTTAGTGTAAGTTATCTTAAGGATTGATTTTAAGCTTCTTTTTTTCTTCCTTTTTTGTAACTTTGTATGCAGGTTTCTCGTCTCCTTTTGCTTGGGGGCTTTCTAATTAATAAGATCGCTCCAAAATTTTCATTAATAAATAAATAAAAATAAACACTTACATGATTTGTCATAATTATTTTGAATTAAAATAGCATGAAATTTGGATCACTCACAAGGGGATTAATCAGGCAGTTTATATTTTGTCCCTAGTTTTACATGTTTCACGGCCTCACCTCAGAGGATTGTTTAGTAAGAGCTAGGATGTAATGGTGATGCCTCGTGCATTTGCAGGCAATCTTACCTGCTCTCTTGGAATGCATACCAAGCGTTATTCCAAAGTGTTTGACAACGAAACCATTTAATAGCTTGATAGATGTGCAAAAAATGCATAAAATTGAATATTTTGTGTAATGAGAATAAACTGCTACTTGTATTAGTGCTGCTTCTGTGGCCTTTGTAAGATGGGTAGATGTTGGAATGTCAGACATTGGTCATTGTCTATTGTGTATGGAACACATTGAGATGTGTTATTATCATCAGTGTTTTTAATGTTGATTCAATATATTGATCATGCACCAAATTAAAGATGTTGTCTGCATTCAAACTCTTCCACTTACATATATATATAAAAAGAAGTTTTCCGACAAATGCTTGCAAATTTCAGGTGGATTAATAATTTCTTGTCGGAAGTTCCTATATCACATCTGAAATTGTTTGTTGGAAAGTCAATCATGCCACCTCTTAAATGTTGTTTTCGTCCTCACCACAAGTTGCACTATGGAGTTCCAGAAGTTGTGGAATTTCATACTTCCCTCAATTGCACTGCCTCAACTCACGCACTGGAAACCATCTCCCGTCCCCCAATAGTAGATTTCATATTGTGAGTAATTGATGTTTATTTTCCACTCTCCCAACTCCATTTTTCATTCTCTATTCCCCGCATGCTCTATCTGACCAAGGTTTGACTATATTTCGGCTTCTAAAGACGAACATAAGATTTCATAGCAGACTCAAACTTGAACACAGCAGATTATTATTGTGACCAAGGTTTGGATGTATTTTGGTTTCTAAAGATAGACTTAAGATTCCATACCAAAAGAAAACCTAAACCGTAAACACAGTGGATTGTTATTGTTGGCACTCAGATTGACAATTGTAATATTTTTTTATAAGCACAAATGTCAAACCTGTTACATTCCCTAATTATTGCATTTATTCTTTTTAGAAGACCAGGAGATTGCCTTGTTATGGGGGCAGTAAAGGTGCTGAGAATGAGTAAACTGAATTTGTCCCAAAGCATTGTCCTTAGGGATATTGATTGTTTAGCAGTCCATGGATATGGAAGAAAACTGGAAAAGAATTAATTCGAAGTCTATTGATTCACAAGAATACAGAGGGATTTCAGTTTCTATTTCCTCAGAATTTCATCAGATATACAATGGAAAAGTGTAGGTAGTGTGGTTGATAAATTATTAAGTGTTCAATTATTTCGTGATAGAAATTAGCAGACCACTCTGTCATATCATCGACAAGGAATTTTGTCATGTGATAAAACAAAAGCATGCTGCAGTATTAGAGCAGAAGAGTGAGTGCTTAAGAATGAATAAACAAATATTTACCGGGCAAGTGGTGACAAAACATGACTTTAGTGAAATTGAAGGGTATAAGTTTTTTTTTTCTAGTATTGCAAGTTAGTGGTCTATAATTTTTTTTTTTGAATGGTTGGAACAATTCAATAAAAGAAACTCTCTTGAAAATGAAAAATGGGGACGAGGGATCTCAGATTCATACATGATAAATAAATGAAATGACAAAAAGAGCAAAAAGGCCATCTATCGGGCCACAATAAACTGCCCAACAACAGCTCTCATCCTTGAGGGTGAATCTTCCCCTAGAACACCTTCACCCATGGATGGAGGTTTGTCGAAATGACCATCCATGTATTCTCCTCATTTATTCTTTTCCGTTGGAAGAGGCATTCATTTCCTGCAGGCCATATTCCCCAACATAGAGCTTGGGGATAAAAAGTTTTGCAATGTTGTACTTTTTTTCTTAGTGATAATTTTTTGTTGTTGGATATTTACCATGTAGATATTCTGTTCTGTTCTGGTTATTGATCAGTTTTTAATCAAGTGATCCATTATTTATGAGTGTTTGGCCTGTCATTTAGAATTTAGAATATTTAGTATAAATGCTAATTTGGTGGGGTTAATTTATAAAGCTTGATCTTGTTCTAGGTAGTAGATAGATTCTTTCGGTTACACAATGAACCCTGGACGGTACCATGGAATGCAGACACCATCTTACAGGTAAAACTTTCTGTGGCGCATACAGTGCTTATTTTGGTGGGTTCCTCTATTCATTCAACTATTTGATAGTCACCATCTAGTTAAAATACATTTTTTTGTCCGTGAAAAATGTAATCTTTTGGAAAATAGACCATCATGCGGCATGCCACCTATATTTAAACATGACCTTTGAAAAATATTTTGCTTAGCAATTTTCTCTGGAAAAAATTGTCTTATTAAGTTGGCTTCTTATGTTCAAACTTCAGACCCATAGGTCAATAACTTACATGTGCATTGACAACCAACCAGTCATACACTGACCCATCTTATCCATTAAAAATGTGAAAATGGCCAGCTCATCCGTGGAGAGTCTATTTGTACTTCTTGTGCAAGGCATGAATTGTCTTTCATACGGTTAAATGGCGCATTAGTTTAGATTGGGAGTGACTAGCATCCCCCCTCCCCACTCTTTTTCTTTTCTAACCCTTAACAAAAGGAACTTCCACATCAAGGTCCCTCATATATGCCCTTCGAAGATTTGGAACCAACACTTTTAGGCTTTTAGCAAGTTTTGATGAATTAGATTTAGAATCTGAATCATGGAATGGATAGGCATTATTGATGCCAGACATTTTATGTCTTTCTGGCAACATGGTATGTTTTTTGGTTTCTGAAAATGCTTTTGTACTCTTTTATTTAAAATGACATCTGATTCAGTCAAGCGTGTAAATTTTTTCCTGGGAGGCATTAGTAATTTGTTTGAGACCACTTTGCACAAAAAAAAAAAAGGAAAAGAAAGAAAGAGAACAAGAAAAAAGAGAGAGTTGAATAATGGAAGACAGCAGATTAATCTTCTTCCCCACCCATTGCAGGTAACATTGCTCTGGATTGCATCCTTCTGGTTTGTAGGGTCATGGATAATTCCCTGCCTAACCCACATGGCAGGCTTCAGCAAAGATACCCTCACACATAGAGGCCAAGCCCTCTACAGCCTTCTGACCGACGTGGCCGAGGGCCTCGCGGGCATTGCCATCCTCCACCGCTGTCTAGGCCGGTTCCGACCCCTCCCCGCGGGTTGGTTCCGCTTCACCATGAGGGGAGACTGGCACCTCGACGTGGGGCTGGGCTGCCTCCTTTTCCCAATCGTCAACCACCTCTCACAACTTAACATTGACCTATTGCCCCTCACATCCTCCCAACCTGTCGGTGTCTCAAGCATCGAACAGTCTATCGTGGCCCGTGATCCAGTGGCGATGGCCCTCTATGCGATCGTCGTGGCAGTGTGCGCTCCCGTATGGGAGGAGATCGTCTTCCGGGGGTTCTTGCTGCCCTCGCTTACGCGGTACATGCCAGTCGGGTGCTCGATTTTGGTCTCTGCGGTGGCATTTGCGTTGGCCCATTTCAACCCTCAGAGGATGCTGCCATTGGTGTTCCTCGGGGTGGTGATGGGGGTTGTGTTCGCGCGGTCTCGGAATCTTCTGGCATCCATGGTTTTGCATAGCTTGTGGAATGGATTTGTGTTCTTGGATCTAATAAGATGATGATGGTGATGATGATGATCATCATCTGTACCACTATTTAATGTGCATATCCACGTGGGATTGTTTCTGATCTGATTTTCTTTCAATTGGATGCCTGTGACTGGGAAGTGTTTTGGTGATCTGTTTTCTTACCAAGCTGAAGTGGGTGGAGGTCCCCAAGCCAACCTGCAGATTGAACTAATACATCTATCTAAATGAGTCTAGAAATCTTCAACAATAACAAAAGAGTAGAAATCGTTTTGTCATTTAAAGCAGTTTTTGAAAATGGTTATTAGAAAGTGTGTTTTTGTTAGATTGTTGAAAAACTATTTTTTATTATAATAACTAAAAGTTGTGCTTTTCTGGTAAAAGTAAAATTTTCAAAAGTAAGTAGCCTATATGTTACAATCGCAACTGGAATTGAGTTTGGAGAGTGAGTATTCTGTCTAGTAAAGGATTCAATGTCTTGAAGTTTGGACCCACTGTACAATTGTTTGGACAACAAAATTTTTGACCTTCATATCATAGGTTGGAGTCACAATGCTTGCCTAACAAAAATAATAAGAGTTCAATGTTCAATCTTATGCCGTTTATGTATACTCTGACATCTATGAGCTGGGATATGCGAGTACATTGAACAAGAACATTCACATGCCGAGTAAGAATATTCACTGTTATAATGCAGATACAAGAACATTCACATGCTGAATAAGAATATTCACTGTTACTGACAAAGTGATAGTGTAGTAAACCCCTGGAAATCCACCGAAATAGATAGTTCAAGGGAACTGTAGTAAATTGGACACATTGTAGGTCCTTATGTAAACATTTTTGAAATTACAATATATAATCTATCCCATCATACCAAACTTTTCATTATTAAGAAATAGAACGATCCAAAAAAGAGTACTAAGTTGGACCCGTATCATGTCTGGTGACTGCTGCAGATAAATGGTATTGATAACAAAGGGAACTCATAGGGAACTCATATGATCAGTCCACATCCCAAATATGAGTTCAAGCTTGGCCACTTTATACTCACTTATGCTCCCACTGTGAATGAGAATTTTTTTGGCTAGGGCCCGTTTGGAACCAATTTTTCAAAAATAACTTATGCTCAATTTGATTAAAAAAATATTTAGCTACCATCAATCAACTTTTCTATTAAAATAAAAAACCAATATTTGAATTAGAAGCTAAATTTTAGAAATACATGGTTGAAGCTAATTCTGTAAATAAATAAATTCGATAATGGGTTCCAAACGGGGCCTCGGTCACTGTAAACAAAATTCACTCTTTTTTTTCTTGTGTTTTTTTTAATGATGTGGAATCCAACAACAGTTGAAAAAATGATGTGTGCACGTGATAAACCACAAACCCTGTGGGTCAGAAAAGTTAAGGGATTCAGAAAAGTTAACGCCCATTTGATTCGTGACATTTTTTTTTTTTTTGAAATTATTTTATCAGAATTCAGTTTATCAAGGAATCCTGATTCCATCAGACTGTTTGGTTCGCTAGTGGATTTTTTCAAAGAATCATTTTCAAGTGTTTGGTTCATACATGGAAAATGATAAGAAATTTGATTTAAATGTCTAAAATACTCTTACTATTATATTATATATATATACTAGTAAAATTTATTTCTTTATCTATATCACAATAATAAAAATAAATAAATTTTTTATAAATATTTTTATAAATATTTAATGAATGCAAATTAATAAAACAACCAATTATGTAATTAAACATGTAATAATAATAATTTTTCTAAATCAGTTGAATATTATGAACTCCCCTAAAAACTAAATAACCAATTTTATTAGTTAGGATTCAGAAGTATTGCTTTAGACCTAAACCCACATCACATATTATACCAATTATAATAATATCTAAACCCATCTACAAAAATAAAAACTAAATTTAAAAATATAAATTAATATCTACTACACAGTTTAGATTTTTCACATCACATATAAAAAATTATAACATAATTTTTTATTTAAAAAATCAAAATGATTATATAAACCCATTATATGGGTAGTGGAAAAGAAAAGAAAGAGGAGGCTATTTATTTTAAAATGGATATACATATTAATTTCATTAATTTATAAATGGTATAATAGTAATCTAATTTAGGATTCCTCATAGAATTTGAGATTACATCACAAAAGGTGGGAATCTGATTCCACCATATTTTCCTACATAAATGGATTTTAATTCCAGTGGAGTCCAGAATTACCATCAAGATTACCACCAATCAAACACTGGATTTTATACACTTTCCCGATAATCTCACATAGAATCAAATTCCATCATAAAATGATACGAATTAAACCTAAGGGATTCAGAGTGAAGGCTCACAAAGAGCACATCACGCCTTTAACCGAAGTGTCGCCCCGTTTTAGCATTTCATTGCTTCATTTTAAGATTGGTTAATCTTCCCTTAAGAATAAAAAAGGCTCTAAAACAATGCATAAAAAAAGGATAATACCACAAAACATTATCCCATAATTCATGATTATCTACAAAAGCAAAGAATCAATTCTAACAGAATCTAGAACAAATAACACGCATGAGTGTCGGTTCACATTTTTTTTAAAAAAAAACACTCTTGTCATCGTGAGATAGGCCAAAAATAGAGGCATCTGTTAGGAGAGGAGTATATCTAGTCAGTAACATATAATTGTTTTTTTTTTTTTTTTTTGGGTGTATAGTAACATATGATTCATTATATAATACACCTTCAACATGTTTAAACAGTACTTGATAGAAATCCAAATGGAAGAAATAAAAAAGATCCAAATGTGGGAGGTGCATGTATGTTTATTGATTACTTGATTATATATCATGAAAAACAAACGGATGGACCGAATTCCTAATCTACACTAAACTAAAATAAATAAATCTGAATTTTTAATCATTCATAAATAATTGAGGATGCTAAAACATGGGGGATACGCTTGCGTGTGACGTGTGGGAAGGAATAATGTTTATTTGTCTATATCAAATCTTGTGAAATTTTATTTTATTTTAATATATATGAGTAACATCATTGTCATAAGAGACATTGGCATGTAGTAGGGGAGCAAAAACCTCATTAAAATAAGGTAATATTTTGTGTTTAAGAAAGTACAACCGAGGGCAAGAGGTTGAGATGTAAGCATCCCACAGTGAAGTAATGGATTCAAATTCTACCTTAACCACCATAAATTTATTATTTTTAATTAGGTTTCTTGGCATTAAGTGTTCTTCTAGAAGGAATTTATTATATATATCTTCATGGAACAAGAAAACAAATATTACTAGTTTTAAGGGTTCAAATGTTCCCCAAATGGTGAGTTTTAGTTGCAAACATTTGTTACTTAGCGAGGTAGGATTGGGAATAATTCTGAAAAATGGAAAAAAATCTTTACTACTTGAATTAGTGTATTTTCTAATTGAAAATATCTAACATCTTTTAGTTAAAAGCATATAACAATAATAATAGAATCAAGCCTTAAAATCAAATTCTAAACCTTGTCCTAAAAACCCATGAAATGCTGGGAAAAAGTAGACCTGAGTATATAAAATGATTTCCACCTCACATATATAATAATCATATTATAAACGCGCACACACACATGCTTATACATATATAATAAAATAAAAGGAAAACATTGATGGTGAAATGAATGTATAATATAATTCATAATAATACATGATTATGTGAATAATTGTTGATTCATTACTGAATAAATGATAGTATTAGCTAAATTTGTATTTACACCAGGTAACGTTGTTCACAAAAGAAAAAGTACATTAAGAAAGCAAAAGACCTCATTAAACATAGATACTGTGGCAACAAGAGTTATACTGTTCATGCATGTTACACACACTCTCTTGGTGTAACATTATGAGAGTTGACAAACGAAGGACTTCTGCTTTTGTACGAACTATAATATCTCTTTCTTTTTTTCCCCTTGCCTTGTACAAACTAATATCTCAATCGAGAGCTTAACATATAACATCAATCTTAAATTAACCAAAAATAATTGAAAAAACTTTGAATCAACAAATTAAGTCAAACCAATGGCAACATGGTAATTAATTTGGAATAAACTCCACAAAACATTAAATTTTGTGTTAGAGGGCCAACAACATCAACATCAACATCACACATGAAAACTCCTCTTATTTGTGAACCTCTCTCCCCCCTCTCTCAACCTCCCTTCACCAACAAAAGAAAGAAAGAAAGAAAGAAAAAAAAAACACCAAGTGTTGTTGCTCTCTGAACCTCCCATGGAAAGCCTGCAACACCTCTCAAACGAGAGCTTCTCCTACAGCTGGCTCAAGAACATCAAACCCTCCTCCATTGACACAACCGAAGACAGCCTCCGCCACTCCTTCTACTTCGACATGGACCCCAAATCATCACAACCCATATCATCAACAACAGACTTCGACTTCAAGCTCCCGAACTCCCAAACCTTAGCCCATGCAGACCAACTCTTCTCCAATGGCCTTCTCTTGCCATTCCATCCATCACCAGAGACCACAATCACCATGAAAGAGGAAGACCCATCATCATCATCATCATCATCATCACACGTGATGGTCGTGAATAATCCAAAGAACAGCCGACGCAGGTCGACTGTTAGGCCTCTCCCTCTTCCTCTGCCTCTGGACTTCCGTTCTCTTCAGAGAGGGTCCAAAGCAGAGGACTTTTCGAGGAACACACGTCTCAAGCTTCCCTTCTTTGGGATCCGCTCAGCCTCCTCGGGTGGTTCTTCTTCTTCTTCTTACACGTGTGGTTCTGCTTCAAAGAAGATGTTCAGGAAGTACCTCTGTTTCTTTGTTCCTCTGTATAAGAAGGTGAAAGGGTTGAGGCTTACGTCGGGACAACGGACGACGTCGTCGATGGAGTCTTCTCCGATGGTGGGTGTTGTGTCGATTCAGAGTTCGCCGAGGATGAGTGATGTGGACGACGTGATTGATAGTTCCATCTATGATGCTGTTCTCTATTGTAAGAAATCAAGTGGTAAGTTTTTTTTTTTTTTAGATAGATGAGTATGTTATCATGTTATGTTATTGTTTGTTGAGGTTTCTTTTGTTTTGTTTTTTTGGCAGAGAAAGATTAAGTTTTTATGATGGGGAAGCCCCACAAGGAGGAGAAGAGGTGACAGAGAAGATCCTAGAAGAGCAGATTTCATTTTAAGCAATAATAGACCTTTGAAGGGTTTAGTTGTTTTTTTAGTCTCTTTTGTTTGCATTTTGTGACGCTTCTTTGTATATTATGGAAGGAAAAAGAAAGGCTGTGTGGATATCAGGTCATGTTGTCCTCTCTTTTCATGAGGAGTTTCAGGAACAATTTTTTTTTTTTTTTTTTTTGAGTGGGTGTTTGTGTATGTTGGCATAAGTTGGTGTTTGTTGTACTGTATCAAACAACAAAATGAAGCTGATCGCCCTAATGGGTGTTCTTTTTTTTTTCCAAGAAAAGAAGAAGATTGAAAATCCGAATGAATGAGTTTTCTCAATATGATCAGTTGTGTGAATTTTGTTGTTGCACAGTTTGTGAGGGCCCTATTTAGGAATAAGTTCTTAACATGTATTGCTTGGCAATCCCTGCTTTGTGTAGGCATTTATTCGTCTTTGAACCCGAAAGAGTAGTTTCATTGAATTAAGTTAATTCCGTGTAAATCTTAAATTGAACTGAATAAACATATATATATATATATATATATATATAATAAATCATATATATAAATCGAACTAAATTATCTATGAATCAATTTAAACAATATGTCAATGAAATAAGCTTAGTTTGTTAGCATTAAATCAAATTGAACAAGTTTTATATTGAACTGTAAAACGCATATATTAAATTGTGTTCAAATATTTAAACTGAAGTACACAATTAATGGAAAACAATTTATCAACCAACCTGAAACCAAACCAATCAACCGGAAACACTCCTAGGAGAGGATGCATGTTGATTAAATTTGACAATCACTCTTATTGAGATATGGTCTTTCCAATATATTTTATGATCTTTGAAAGTCACACTTCTATAATAAAATTTTGGTTACCTGTGAAATCAATAGATCTTCCCTTAGCAATAATAATAATAATAATAATAACAATAAATCAACTCGAATCAATCATTAATTATCCCCCCTTAAAAAAAACCGTCAATTGTCTACGTGTAAGTCCTTCACTTGCCTTGTTCACAACGATTTCATCATCCAAACGACCTCACTAAAAAAATAAAATAAAATTAAGGGTTAAAGACATCTAAGTCCCTATAAACATGAAAAAATTCATATAAGTCCCTATTAAAATTGGGACAGACGTACGAGTCCCTAAAAACTCAGAAAAACCCAATTATCATCTCTGAGTTAAATTTCCATCCAAATTTAATGGAATATTCTCAAAATATTTCATCACATATAATTGTGTAGACATTGAAGTCCTTATAAACAGTCATAAAGACAAATTAGTCAGTGCAAAAGATAAAATTGTCCCTAAAAGACTTTTACATTAAATTGTATACATATTGCAGTCCCTATAAATAATCATAAAGACAAATTACCCCCTGCAAAAGACAAAATTGTCCCTGAAAGACTTTTACATTTATTTGAATAGATATTACAGTCCTTATAAACAATCGTAAAGACAAATTGATCCCTGTAAAAGACAAAAATGCCCTTGAAGGATTTTTACATTTAATTGTGTAGACATTGCAGTCCTTATTTACTTATAAACAATCATAAAGACAAATAATATAACTTATTTATTTATTCTTTCATCTTTTATCCAATTGGTCACACGTCACCTGAACAAGTAACGAATAATGCTCTTTTTTTTAAGGTGTTTGCTTGCTTTGAAATACCTATACATGATTTTTCACAAAATTTGTTTATTTACATTTCTAGCAGAGAGAATTTTAATAAACTCATGCCACTTTTTTTACTTCCCTACAAACAAAAAGGTAAAAAGAATGCATTCTGGTTAAAATATTTTTTTTACATATAAATTGAGATCTTCAGGTGGGGTGTGAGCGATAGGATAGAAAATAAAAATAAAAATTAAAAAAATATATTATTTGTCTTTATGATTGTTTATAAGGACTGCAATGTCTACACAATTAAATGTAAAAATCTTTCAGGGGCATTTTTGTCTTTTATAGGGTCCGATTTGCCTTTACGATTGTTTATAAGTACTGTAATGTATATTCAATTAAATGTAAAAGTCTTTCAGGGGTAATTTTATCTTTTGCAGGGAGTAATTTATTTTTATGATTATTTATAGGGACTGCAATATGTACACAATTTAATGTAAAAGTCTTTTGACAATTTTATCTTTTGAACTGATTAATTTGTCTTTATGACTGTTTATAAGGACTTCAATGTCTACACAATTATATGTGATAGAATATTCTGTAAATATTCCGTTAAGTTTGGATGAAAATTTAACTCAGGGATGATAATTAAATTTTTCTGAGTTTTCAGGGACTCGTATGTCTGTTCCAATTTTAATAGAAATTTATATGAATTTTTTTATGTTTGTAAGTACTTATATTTTAATTCTAAAATTAAATAGTTAGATCTTAAAATGAAGTTTTTGAATGCATTTATCCACCGCTCCAAACAAAAAGGGTGGATGGCCCAGGACACTCTCCATTGATTCAAATCATGGAAGTATTTGATTCATTTAATGGATATTCGTCACACCAGCTGACACAACCATTAATGAGGACTACATTTTCACACCCTTCACAATCACATGAAGTCCCATTGGTGACCCATGTGAAGGTTTTGTGCTTCGTACTACAAAAGCCATGCAATTTGAGCCAATGTTGTCACTTCTGTTACAAAGCAGGTAAAAAGCTTACAATGATGAAAAAACATGAAACAGCATGAAAAAAACATTCGCATGTTGAACCACTAGAATTTATTCCTCATCAACCGAAAAACAACAAGAAGAACTCGTCAAGAGGAGAACATTTTTTTAATGACAGAAGCGAAAGAGAGGGGAGATGGTGGAAAGAGTTGGACCCACTGCTTGTGAAATGAAACTTCAGAGGCACACGTCTTCACATGGGTGTGAGGAGAAACAAAGGGACAGAGCATTTATTTTTATTTGTCTTTTTTATTTTTTTGAATTCATTTCTTGTTTTTTTGTTTTTAATGTTGACAAGTCCAGCCACAAATAATACCCAATTTTATGATATCTATACATATCAATCAACTGGATAATCTGTGTAACGGATATGTCATGTAAAACTTATAATACTCCGTCCTTATTATAGTGATTGAATTTTATTATTATTACTGTTGTTATTATTTTTTTAGGATGAATTTCTGAGCTGCACATAAAGTACTTGAAAGAGATGTAAAGCCGAATAGTTTGTTTTTCTTTTTTTTGTTCTTCTATGGTTCAAAGGGAACTGATGCATGTTCAGTCTGCGGAGACCAGAATCTAATTATATGCACTTTGTTGAAAATTCAGATGAATCAGTCCTAAAAATTAGGCATAACAGGACCATTGAATTCCCCTGTTTTCCTATCTTGTAGACCAACAAATAGTTGTTCTTTTGTCAAATATATCATTCTTTAAGAGAGAGAGGATCCATATATATGCCATAGTACATTACATAGAAAATGTGATACTGGGCCAACCAAATAGTTGGATCAAAATCAAATTCAAACCATATCTCCTCTATATAATGCCAAACAGTAATGGCAGATTTTATAACATGTACAACCCCAAGAGGGTAGAATTATTGATATGGGTAGTCTTTAAAGTTTACTTCACATATCTCAAATGCCTTGAATGCCAGGCCATTTTCACATTCTCATGATGATGATCAACAAAAAGGTTCACAAATTATGGATCCTCCGCTACCTCAAACAACTGAATGGGTTTTTCTCATTTAGAAAACCAATATCAGTTATAGCATCATAGGAATCCAAAGCCTGTGCAACATTTAGCCCATCAAATGATTTCGAGTCATTGTAACGTATCAGTTATGGATATTGATCGATAGGGAATCTTCTTCAATGTTTTTTGCGTCCGAACTTGTTGATCTGAGATGGCTATGCTTCTTGTTTGATTTTATCTTCCGATCCGTAATGGCAATGGATACATCATTGGGGAAGAGGTCTCGGAAGACAAAAGCATGCAAGATGGTGGCCACAAGAAGAGCTGTTACTGTAAGAGTGGATATGGCAGAGAGCATGACCGACAATGACTGAGTGACTGGGTTTTTAACTTCCATGGAGTACCTTATGGTCGCTATTGAAGCTCCTGTCATCGGGAAAGTGTACGCCCACCATGCTAGAGAGAACTTGAAACCTCGGAAGAAATTGATCCGCACGGCCTGGAAAAGAAAACACAAGAATGCAAGGTTTAGAAATGCTAGTCGAAAAGATGAAATGAATTTTCTTAGTTGTGAAGTTCATTTTAGGCCCCTTTTGAAACCAATTTTCAAAAATAAATTTCCATACAAGCTGCTCACAACCAGTTTTTTTCATAAAAACTATTTTTTTTAATTGAAAATACCAAAATAAAACACCAAAAGCTAAAACTTAAAAACTTTTTTAAAACCGATTATCTAAAAACTGATTTTACAGAAGCAAAATAAGTTTGACATTTGGGTCCAAATGAGGCATTAGTGGATGCAATTTTTGTATGTGAAAAAGTTTGAATACCACCAATATCAATAAATTTGATAAACTAAAAAAATATAAAGTCTATGACCTAAACTATTTCTTAAAAATATAAGGTTAGAGGAACTTACAAGAGAAAAATAAAGGAACAATGCAATGAAGTAAGCCATCCGTGCCCCATAACCAAACTCTCCATTGATCTTTGCACATGCCATGGAAGCTACACTAGGTGCGGCAACAAACAAGAAGAACACTGGATGAAGCTCCTTTGGAAGCGTCGCATTAGTCGGAAGCCTCTGGTATAGAGTCACGAATAACACTGTGTAGTGCGCTAACCCAACAGCAAAGAAGAAAATAGGACCTTCTTTAAGTCCCATAGATGCACCCAACAGTGCACCCACAAAGTTTCCAACAATTGCCAGATGGTTCGAGGGATTAGCCACTTTTGAGAGTCTGCGTTGGCCTCCTGACATCCACTGCCCATAGATTTTGAGTTCGAGACAAAATATCGGTGTCATGAGTGAGTACCATAGAGCAGCATGGAGTTTTATAGGAATCGAAGGGGGAAGACCGAGTCCTAAGAAGAGGTACGCTATCCATGGGGCGAAGAAGAAGTTGACTCTGATGGGGTGGTAGTACTCACGTCGGACCGTTTCAAAGTAAAATATGACTTTTAGAGAGTAGATGAAGGACACTATGGCTGTCAATGCAACAGAGATGCACCAGAGGACTAGATTGACATCCGGGCTTACGTGGAGGAATTGTGTGGATGGGGATGTAGCTAATGTCTTCCAGAGAATGGCTTGACTGCTGACACCAAGGCATATACCAAATGACGATATTGGAAAACGAAGAAGAAAAGGCCATTGCTTGTCTTCAGGGAGCGCCAACTCCTCCGATGGCTACAAAAATGCAAATTTAACTGTTGAGATATGTACCACATAAAGAAAAAATGGAACTGTGTGTTTAGGACTTGGATGTGCATGAGAGGATCCAAACAGACAAAAGTTTTTTACACTAGAACTTAGTGCATGCAAATGATAAGTTCTCTACACAAACACATGCATGATTACATGCATGACATGCCCATACATGGGTGAGTGAATGAGGATCCAACAATACCCAGAAACTGACACTGTGAACTTGAACAAATAAGAAATCAAATACGAAATGATATAATGAAATGATTATAATTGAATCAAAAAACATAACTTTCATTAGGCAAGGAACAGACATGTTGGCTTGTTGAACTTGCAGTGGGAAAAGAACCAATTAATGGCAACTAAGATTACATGCAAGAATCTATTATAATCAAACTTACTAATCAATAGACATCAATGTTCTCAAGGAGAAGCTGCATGCCTTCGTTCTAGACAGAATTAAAAGACAGACAAAAATCACAGGTACTCTATTGGAATAGTTCCAATTTTATTTCATGATGAGATAATTTAATGTAAATGACTTTATACCTTGAGGGTGTCTAGTTCAGGGCCTTCTAAAGCATCAAAGAAACGGTGCACAGGTAAAGCCTCAATTTCAGTATTTCGTATCTCATTCTCCTCTGGTTCTTCTTCCTGCGGCTTCCCACGTAGATTTGATAATTGCCTCTCAAGCTTGCCAGACCAGGTTTTGAAAGAATCAAAACGTTTGTCCTTCAGCCTGTCAAGCCTTGGATTCCTCCGCTGCTGCTCTAAATGATCTTGAAATCTCACTTCACGAGCTACCTTCTCATGTGCAGTGCCTGTTTGCATGGTCTGGGAATAAAACCTATCATGCATTGCCTGCGGGACATGAACATAGGCAGAGGTAACTGGTTGCCTACCAACAGAATTTGTTCCACCTATATCTCCTAAATAATGTGATGGAGAAGATGGCAGGCTGATAGAAATTTTATGTGCATGGTGGGGTTCAATTGTCACAACTGACTTTGAAGATGATATAGCTTCTGAATCAGCCTGCCCTTGCAATGCTATCGATTCCATTTCCTAACAATAAACATAATTACGGAGAAAATTAGTTTGAATATTAAAAAAAAAAGAAAATTGCAAAACTGCATAACACATTAACATGAGTGTAATAACAAATTTTAATCCAAAGCAACATGCAAGACTCATGTGAAACCATGCTTAACACTTTGCGTGCATAATCAATCACTTAATACATGCGTGCATGATGGGCTATCATAGAGTTGCATGTTCAATACTTGGATGTGGGGTTAAAATTATGGGATTTTTAGTTTTAAGTCATTGTAAACTATATGATTTAGTGATCGATCCCTCTCTTTTTCATATTTTAATTTAAGTCCCCAGATTGCAAGGGTATGTTTCTTTTTAGTCCCTCTCAGAGACTAAAAAGAAAATCAAATAATTTATAGATAGGTCCCTGGAAGGGACTAAAAAGGAACATACCTTTTAAATATGGAGACTTAAATCGAAATATAAAGAAATGAGGGATCGATCATTAAATCATATAATTTATGGGAACTTAAAACTAAAAATCCCTAAAATTATTCATGACATTTCAAGTCAGCTCAGTGTCCAAGTATTCTGGCCTACAGAACAAAATAGCTGGACTCGTGGCCAACAACAAGGGTCTTTATGAGCACCTAAGATTGGTCAGGGACTCTCAAGCCTGTCTAACCCAACTAGTTTTAAGTCAGATAGCATTATTTTATTTTGTGCATCTCATATACTCATTAGGAACTAATGGGTGGCCCCCCTAAGCCCCAAACACATGCACAACTCATTTGGAGGCAAGGTCAGGCCGGGCTTATGCTCTAAATAGATAAAGCTGGTTTAGTTGGCCTGGGTCCATAAGGCCCACTAACAAGCAGGCTTAGGTTTGCAATGGGGTCCTGGAAAATAGGATAGATGTTAAAGAAGTCCACATTTGGCCTATGCCAGCCTTGACACCAGATACATGCATTATACTGAATCACAGACATTATGTGAAAGATAATACTTACTTTACCACAAACAATATCGGGTGCCCGGTCATCAGTTGGAAGGGCTAAATTATCCTGACAACTGGGACTCCCATTGTCACTGATGTCAAAACCAGCAACCTTTTTGGAGGTTACACAGTGCAAAATAGTTGGAAGTTCACAGGATACTTGCACGGATGAGCGTGAAGAGTTTCTGTTTTCCATGAGAAGTCAATAAATCCTACAAGGCAAGGAAAAATCATCTATTAGTCTTGTTCACTCAAGAACATAAATAAAAGATAGAACTAGTGAATCAGAATGATAGCTTGGATGAACTTGTATACAAGAATTATATTATTTTAGTTTTTTTTTTTAAAAAAATGTTTGTGAGCTTTCTTTTGAAAACATACCTTGAACTCATCTCAAGGCCAGTAACACAAACTAAATAGTCTAACATCCATGGATCTCTTGGACCACTAGATTTGTATTGATGAGGTAGTTAGAAAACACACTGGGATGACTTGTTATGTGGTGGAATTTTCTCAAATCCAATCAAAAGATGATCCAGAATCAAGCATGCAAAACTGTGTGTGTATGCATGCGTACATGTCATCGTGCAGGGGTTTATGATTGTTACATATCTTGATAATTTAAATGTAGCTTCACTAAGATATCCTGGGTTTCTAGAAAATGTAGCTTCAAATATAATTGTTGTAGCCTTGTAGGATAAAATCCATGAGATCACAGTATAAGAAGAATATTGTCTATGAATATGCAGATAAATGTAATTCCATTGAGGGAAAGTTCCTCGCCTCCAACTCTTAAAAAGTGCAGCCCTTCAAGCAATAGAGTCAGCCACTGAATATCAGTATTTGCGCTTGAGCACTCCGAACAAAGACTGACCTTTGTCTGTGTAGGCACAGCTTCTGGTTCCTGAAAACACAACAAATTCTTGTCATATATATGTATACAAGACCTGAGATGCTGCAAGCTGGACAAGAAGAGAAAATGTTAAACTAACAGGCCTTGCATGTGCCTTCAATGTTTACTGTATTACAATATTATATTCCAAAAAAATAGTAATTCAGTCAACAACCAAAATAGCAGATGGGAGAATATGAGCCGTCGAAGTGCTCTGTGTTTCAATACAATATATAGATACAGACAAAACTTAAACAAACCATAAAAAAAAAAAAAACCAAAAGGACCACAAACTTCTCTTAAATATTGAATGATCACATGGATCATCTATATTTATTGACTGATGGGTGAAGAAACTCCCCAAAATCTTCTATATATGATCAGCAGATTGTAGAGCAACTTAATCACATGCAGGAAAAGAATTTTGTGAGAGTAAAGATAGTTTAACAAAACCAATAAAAATGGTTTTGATTGCCATAAAACAGTTTTTCTGCCACAAAATCAGACACTCATATTCAGTGTCCCATGACCAACTTTGCCCAACATTACATATAAGAGTAATCATCATATAATAATATATAAGCTTTCCATGTGCGTTTCCTATGTGCATTACTTAATTTAATTAGCGTAAACAGTAGTTATTTGAGGGAATAACTTCTCAATCTGAAAGAACAGTAAGAAAAGGCCAAGCAGAAAGATGACCCTGCCAAAGGGGATGCTTGAAACAGAAAAATGAAAAGATGATCAAGTTCCACTCAAAAAGATTGTCTGTGTTTAACACAAGCCCCCGCAGACACGCAGACAAAAGTTATAAATAAATTATATCAAACATGAAGGAATCTCTTAAAGGAAACCAACTTTTAACATTTAAGCATTTCAGAAAGAACTAAATATCTGCGCCTCTTCACTTGTTGGACAACAATAATGTTTGAATAAAACAAAACCCAACAAACACTGAAATCTTTTCATATTGAACAATAAAATGAAGCAACCTGGTGTTGAAAGCTGGAATCAGACAACATCACAGCATTTAACAATGGTTGGTTTAACTTCCATCTGGCATAATTGATAGACTAATATATTAAGCAACAGCTGAAGTGTAGACAAAGATACCTTTCATAAAAAAAAAAACAATAACTATGAATCAACACCCAATATTAATCTAAGGAGAGGAAGATATACAGACAGACAGAGAAACTAAACCATCCAAACCCCCAACAAACATATAGACAAGTAGAAAGGAAAAACAAACACGTAATTAGAATCGATACCAACTGCTCGAATGCGACAACACCAGCAGACAAATATGCCAAAATTCAAATTTCAAACCGCCACCGCCAAATCGAAATCAATAAATCACAAGTCAAAATGAAATCGTTTTCCGAACCCCCTATTTTGTGTAGAACGAAACACATTTCCTTTTATAACTCAAAAAAATTGATTTTTCTACTGTTGGGTGTGGTTTCTCTGTGTTTACCTTGGCCAACGGTCTATAGCACAGTGAATTCAAAAAGAGGATCTTTGAAAAAAAAAAACACTGAAGTTTGGGGAGGACTGAAGAGTGGACCACGGTCGAGACAGTCAAATCTCAACAGCGGACCGTTTATATAGGCGTCGGAGGCGCTCAAACGAATCATTATTAATGATGGTAAAAATTGTGCGCACGATCGCCCACTAGTGGTCCAATTGGGAATGCAATGGAGACAGCTCGGTATGTCTGGCTCGAAAACCCTAGAAGCTTCGACGATGGGTCTCCAAAAAGATTCGCCGTTTTCAATTCAAGATGGTCTCTTTTTTTTTTTTTTATTGAAAAACTGCAAAATAAACAAAATTAAATAATGGGGTGTCTTTCAACTTTAAGTGAAGATAAGATATATAATTGTTTAAAGCAGTTTCAGTGAAGTATATCAACCCACCGTGGATGATAACGTGATGGGTGAGTGGGAGAGTTGGGTCTGTGTGGGATTTCGACCTAATAAAAGTAGGAACAAAACCTAAAAAACGGAAAGAAAAGAAGGGCCGAATCGAGGATTCACGAGTGAGAAAACGATGTAGATGATCGTGAGAGAGTGAGTGCCAGTTATGGATGAACAGGATATCCATTAAGTTCTGCTGATGATGCTTGGTTTTTTGGGTTATGTTTATCCATTTTTATATGAAAGCACGAGTCTTTGTTGTTGTTGCTTTGCAGTGGAAGATGGGAAGTACGGATCCGACACGGATTTACACGAAAACCGGAGCTGTTGTTTTCAACTGCAACTCAACTGAGGCAGGCCGGTCATGAGATTGACGAAATGAAATAGATCCTGTACATGTTTGTAAAAAGGATCCCTTATTTTATTTTATTTTTAATTTTTATTATTATAAAAAAATTATATTTTTAAAATTTTAATTTATATCTTTTTAAACCACTAATATTAATAATATAGAACAAATAAAACTAACCTTATATATAGATAAATTTTTAAAAATTAAATAAAATCATTCAAAAATAACAAATAAAAACACAAAATCCTAATTAAGTAAGGATAAAAAAACAGAAATTAAAAAAGAATAAAAACAAATGAAAAAATTGACAAACAAACCAAAATAAATAATCTTAAAAAAATATGTGAATTAAGTTTACTCTTTACAAATCAAATAACAAATATTAAATCCCAATAAATTAGGACCAATTATAAAATATGAAAAGAATTTAAAATAAAAATAAAAATTAAATACAAAATAAAATAAAATCCCAATAAAATAGGGATGAATAACATTTTTTAGATTTTGGGTCTCTCAAAAAATGGGGGCCCTAGACGACTGCCTTGATCGCCTATGCTCAGGGCCGGCTATGAACTGAGAGCGTCTAAAGGGAGAAAAACAGTCGGCAATCTTTTAAAACCCACACCGAACCGCCCTATCCTTTTAAATGTAGACTCTAATTGGAGTCTTCAAAATAAAGATTTTCATTAAAAATTATATACATTTAAAAATATGAGAGGATCTTGAAAAAGATTTAATAGTTTCAAAGACTCCGTAATCTTAATGGTAGATATTTTGTGTGGATTTTTACATCACTATTTTTTTTTTATTTCAGATTTGTGCTCTTTTTATTTGTTTATTGGTCATCCTTTCTGTAAGTCAACTTTCTCAAAATTCAATTCTTAAACTTTTTCTTAACAAGGGCCATTAAAATACTATTTTACATCACTATTTTACATTTTAAAATACTTATTCTATCATTTGTTTATTTCATTTATATTGTCTATCTCAATTTAATACAAAATTTATTATTTTATATTTTTATATATTTATTTATTTAGCACTAGTAATTTATATATTGATATTTATAGCTTGATAATGTCACAATTCAAATCTGATTAACCTACCGTTTGAATTAGTAATTTTTAACTCGTTTATTTTTTCATTCAATTTTTTTAAATATTGTTTTTAAACTTTTAATGAAACTTTTTTTGTTAAAATATTTTTAATACAAATTTAAATAAAAATTATAAATTTTATTAAATAAAAAAGACAAATTGATATTTGTAATAAAATAGAATAAATGTCATTTATAAAAAGATTCTAAGATTCAAATGAGCATTCTTATATACATGCGATGGACAACTAAGTATAACTTCTTCTTTTCTAAAAAATGATTTTAAAATTTAAATAAAGGACAACTAATATAACGTTTTTCTAAACGAATCAATTTAAAATTTAAATAACAACAAGTAGGACTGTAGGAGGTTGGTGAGAATGGGGCATGTATTGTTTCAACAAATTTTTATTTTTTATTTAATAAAAGGAGACTCGTGCCACCGTTTTCATTAAAATAAAAAGTTAATTAGTAGAGGTCTATATTGTTTCAACAAATAATTAAAAAAAAAAACAACGGTCATTTATTTAAGGTGGTATTGTACATAGTTTTTAAAGAATATCAAGATTTGTTTACATCAGAAAATAATAATAATACATATATATATATCAAGATTTGTAAAATTACTTTTAATTTTTTATATCTTATAATTAATTATTAATAATATAAATATTATTTCCATCTGACGCGTGGAGAAGAGAAAACGGTTGAGTGGATTTGATCCTGATTCACTAACAAGTTGCTCCGAAAGACTGGTAGTGGATCTGACTGAGTTAGTAGAAAACGAGCGCAGATACACGCAGTCCTTTCTACAGGCTGTTTTATAATTTTATATGTTATGATAACGTAGTCTATATTGTGTTATCATAGTGTATATGTCATACTATGACTCAATTTTTTTCTTCATTTTTTCATTATGAAAAAAATACACTAATACATCTTAGTATATACTTCATTTCATATAACAGCATATATTTTAAAAAGTAAGTGTATGATTTTAAAAAATAAAAAAAAATAAAATGAACTGCAATTATGCTGCAATAGGAGTTGTGTATATCTTTTTTCGCAGAAAAATGTACTATCCACGATAGCAACACATGACCCACCTTTTAGTTCTAGGACATGACCCACGTTATACACTAGTTTTGTTTTTCAACCCTAATGATCATCCACTTTCAATCTTATATTTATTTTATTTTATTTTTTATGAAAATAATGTACATATTCATATAAATTAAATATAAATATATTATTTTTTTGTTAATGTTTCTCAAGTAATATAATATATATTGAGATAGTTTAATATATATATTCACGATTTCGTTAGTGACGTAATAACCGTAAATATATAGTAAATTATTCTCAGGTTCTACTTGAGATTAGGCCTGTCAACGGGTCGGGTCCGGGTCGGGTCGCGGTGGACCCGGACCCGACCCGTGACAGGACCCGGCGGGTCCGGAGAAATGTGGACCCGGACCTGGACCCGTCGGGTCCGGGTCCGACCCGACCCGGATGGTTGGGTAAAAAAAAAAAAAGAGAGAGAGAAGAGCTCATGTATTTGTTTGCCTTATCATTCTATTTGAAATTTTTTTGTAATAAAACATTATTGTTAATGAGACTATGTTTGAATATAATTTTATACAATTCAAAAAACGTAAATGAATTATTAAACAACATCCAAAACAATAATCACTAACATAAAAAACATATTAACCTAAATAATAAACATAACTAACCTAAACAACATTCAAAACAATATTAACCTAAACAACATTCAAAACAATAAACACTAACATATTAACCTAAATAATAAACATAAATCATGCAACAAACTAATTAATCATACAAATTCAAAAGCTAATAAGTTAATTGTCCAAAACAAACCGATTTATAGGTTTGTTATGATTATGATTTATGAACTTGTAGATACAAAAATAAGTTAAGTAAAAAATAAAATTATATATCAACTAATATTAATGGTCTTATAATATATAAGCATATTTTAATAAAACAATCGGGTCTCGGGTCCAACGGGTCGGGGCGGGGTGGATCCGGACCCGACTCGTTTGTTTGTTCGGGTCGGGGCGGGTCGGGTCCAACTCGGGTCGGGTCTAAATTGAGTCGGGTATATTACACGTGTAATCGGGTCCAGATCGGATCGGGTCCGGGTCTGGACCCGACCCGTTGACAGGCCTACTTGAGATTGATTAAGACGCTCACGTCCGTCAACACAAGCCGTGATAGGGAAGTGTTATTTCAGAGCTTCTCTGCCGAGATAAAAATGACTTGAAAACCCCTAGGACAACGCGATCCCAAACGGGGGCCCTGAGTATCAGCGACAGGGGTTCTATTATTGGATTTCATTGAAAATTTCATGTGACGGCCAACAGAGACACGTAGACAGGGGAAGGGAATTATTATTGATAGAAAATCATATCTTTGTTATTGTATTATTGGATTTCAAATGGAAAAATCTTGTGTAACATGTAAAATGTATGATTTGGTCTGGACTCTAGACTGTACTTCACCTGCTCCAGCAAGCAGTCCAAGATTCTATTTTCATTATAAATTTGAATGCCATGTTCACAAACACGTTAAAAAAAAAGTTTATTATCAAATTTCAAAACCCATCTAAACTAGAAAACATACTACAATAGGATCACATTTTTTATTTAAGGAACACATATCAAACAATTATTCGATGGGAGTTCATGAACGTGGTCTGTTTCTAGTCTTTCTTATTTCCTGCCAAACTGGTTATTGTACAGCTGTTTGTTTGCAATGCAAATAGGGAATATCCTTCTGTTGGGAATAAATAGTAGAAAAACGTACCACTGCGGAAGTGTCAATCACGAATCAGAGTTGGACTCACGTCTAAAATTGACCACTCAATTGAGGTAGATAAAAGTGAATATCACACTTTATTAGTAGTCTCTACCAAACGAGAGACTAACTATTATATCCACCCCTCAAGATCTTAGGCTAAAGATGAAAAGCCCTTTTAAACATTACTCAAAATGGAGATGGATATGTGAGTAGGAGTGAAAGCACAAACACTGGTACACACACACTTACACTTTTTATCACACCTTTGTTTATTACCCATGCATGCATATTTATAATAGGTGCATGGCGGTGGTGCATGTTGGTTCACATTAATAGGGATAAGGATGATGACAAGGCTTAATCAATTAGGGATAAGAAGGCTCTAGATAAGTAGAGATGTTTGTAGAAAATGAAAAAATATCAAATGGCCCCTGGAGAAAAGAATAACAGAGAAGGCTGGATTAACTAACACCTTCTGCGACAAGTTTCATGAAGTGTCATCATGGCTCCACTAACTGCCACATATGGGCCATTGTTTTGACCAGTGGCTCAACTGACTCATCATTGCATGTATTGTTTCAACAAATTTTTATTTTTTTTTTAATAAAAGTAGACTCGTGCCACCGTTTTCATTAAAATAAAAAGTTAATTAGTAGAGGTCTATATTGTTTCAACAAATAATTAAAAAAAAAAACAACGGTCATTTATTTAAGGTGGTATTGTACATAGTTTTTAAAGAATATCAAGATTTGTTTACACCAAATATATATATATATATATATATATCAAGATTTGTAAAATTACTTTTAATTTTTTATATCTTATAATTAATTATTAATAATATAAATATTATTTCCATCTGACGCGTGGAGAAGAGAAAACGGTTGAGTGGATTTTTTTGTTGGGACCATTGAAGTGGTGATCCTGATTCACTAACAAGTTGCTCCGAAAGACTGGTAGTGGATCTGACTGAGTTAGTAGAAAACGAGCGCAGATACACGCAGTCCTTTCTACAGTCTGTTTTATAATTTTATATGTTATGATAATGTAGTCTATATTGCGTTATCATAGTGTATATGTCATACTATGACTCAATTTTTTTCTTCATTTTTTCATTATGAAAAAAATACACTAATACATCTTAATATATACTTCATTTCATATAACAGCATATATTTTAAAAAGTAAGTGTATGATTTTAAAAAATAAAAAAAAATAAAATGAACTGCAATTATGCTGCAATAGGAGTTGTGTATATCTTTTTTCGCAGAAAAATGTACTATCCACGATAGCAACACATGACCCACCTTTTAGTTCTAGGACATGACCCACGGTATACACTAGTTTTGTTTTTCAACCCTAATGATCATCCACTTTCAATCTTATATTTATTTTATTTTATTTTTTATGAAAATAATGTATATATTCATATAAATTAAATATAAATATATTATTTTTTTGTTAATGTTTTTCAAGTAATGTAATGTATACTGAGATAATTTAATATATATTTACGGTTTCATTAGTGACGTAATAACCGTAAATATATAGTAAATAACTCTCAGGTTCTACTTGAGATTGATTAAGACGCTCACGTCCGTCAACACAAGCCGTGATAGGGAAGTGTTATTTCAGAGCTTCTCTGCCGAGATAAAAATGACTTGAAAACCCCTAGGACAACGCGATCCCAAACGGGGGCCCTGAGTATCAGCGACAGGGGTTCTATTATTGGATTTCATTGAAAATTTCATGTGACGGCCAACAGAGACACGTAGACAGGGGAAGGGAATTATTATTGATAGAAAATCATATCTTTGTTATTGTATTATTGGATTTCAAATGGAAAAATCTTGTGTAACATGTAAAATGTATGATTTGGTCTGGACTCTAGACTGTACTTCACCTGCTCCAGCAAGCAGTCCAAGATTCTATTTTCATTATAAATTTGAATGCCATGTTCACAAACACGTTAAAAAAATCATGTTAAATATGATAATTACGTTTATTATCAAATTTCAAAACCCATCTAAACTAGAAAACATACTACAATAGGATCACATTTTTTATTTAAGGAACACATATCAAACAATTATTCGATGGGAGTTCATGAACGTGGTCTGTTTCTAGTCTTTTCTTATTTCCTGCCAAACTGGTTATTGTACAGCTGTTTGTTTGCAATGCAAATAGGGAATATCCTTCTGTTGGGAATAAACAGTAGAAACTAGTACCACTGCGAAAGCGTCAATCACGAACCGGAGTTGGACTCACATTCAAAATTGATCACTCAATTGAGATAGATAAAAATGAATATTCCACTTTATTAGTCTCCACCAAACGAAAGACTAACTATTATATTCACCGCTCAAGATCTTAAGCTAAAGTTGAAAAACCCTTTTAAACATTACTCAAAATGGAGATGGATTTGTGAGTAGGAGTGGAAGCACAAACACTGGTACACACACACTTAACACTTTTTATCACACCTTTATTTATTACCCATGCATGCATATTTATAATAGGTGCATGGCGGTGGTGCATGTCGGTTCACATTAATAGGGATAAGGATGATGACAAGGCTTAATCAATTAGGGATAAGAAGGCTCTAGATAAGTAGAGATGTTTGTAGAAAATGAAAAAATATCAAATGGCCCCTGGAGAAAAGAATAATGGCAGGGAAGGCTGAATTAACTAGGACAAATTCCATGAAGTGTCATCACTGCTCCACTGACTGTCACATATGGGTCATTGTTTTGACCAGTGGTTCAACTGACTCATCATTGCATTTGTATTTTTTTTTTTAGTAAGAGCGCTCAACGCTCATACACTTATGTATGTACCCTTGCCAGTTGTCTCATATACAGTGATAATACAATTTATATTATAAAAGCGTGTATATTGCATTATTACGGTATATGAAGTTACTATCATAATGTATCCATTATGATATAAAAAAATTCATTTTTTTTTTTAAATTATACTATAATATCTAAATATATATTTTATTTCACAAAACAACATATTTTTCAACCGGATAATATATGATTTTTAAAAAAATGCAAGGCCGACATATAACATATTGCATTTTGATTTATCATGACTTAGTGCGACAATTGCATTCTCTCAATGAAAAAAGGGAGATTGTTGTGTATCCAGGCATATCTTTTTAAAGCATTTTTTTATCCTCGTATGGGGTATGACATTGAGTTATTTGCTCCTGATAGTTATACTAGGATAGATAACAATTCAGACTGAATAAGTAATTTTTTGTTTGGTTGCATTTTCTGTTATTCTCATTGAAAAACGTAAAAATAATTTTTTTTTATTTGGTTCATCTTGAATAAAGTAATGATAAATGGTTGATAAGGGATGAATAAGAGTTTATTACTTTTTAAATGACAACTATACCCTTGGAAATAATGTGAGAAATGTATGATTGATTTGATAGATGTGGCAATTTTTGCAATCTGTGTGAGACTGTTAGGTGAGATAAATTTTTTAAAATGACAGAGATGAGTATTTTTATCCATTGGCATAGATAAGACCTGATAAACAATTTCAACATTTCCTTAGAATAGTTATCAGGCTTTATCCTAACTTATCCATATCGGGGTTTATTCTAGTTGAGAGTTGGGACTGGATGTATTATTTTCTTTTGTGTAATTCTCTTTAGTGAGCTTTAGTTGTAGGCCTTGGGCCCTGTTGTTATACAAGCCTCATGTGGGCCTTTTTATACATACATATAAAAAGAGCGCCAATTTACACAGGTCTTTATACAGCCATTTTGTAACTTTATATACTATGATAATATAATATATACTGCGCTATCATAGTGTATGAGGTTCTATTATAGTATATGACGCAATTTTTTTTAAATTTTTTCATCAAGAAAAAAATACATTAATGTATCTCAATATATATACTTCGTTTTATATAACAGCATGTACTTCAAATAGTGAGTGTATAATTTTTTTTATTTTAAAAGATGGACTGAAATTGGTGTTGCAATTATTCCAAAAAAATGACTCATCATTGGATTTGTGAATCCGTGTAAAATGACATAATTTATATACATTCATATCAGAACATTCAAACAATCTTCTTTTTCTTTTTTTTCTTTTTTTTTGGGCAAAAGCCCATTAGGCCAAATATATTAGATAATGTTATACATTATTCTCGACATTCCAAAATATATGCATCAGGCGAACTCGCCTGTTGTATACAACATGTCTTGAACACAAGACTGGTTGTATCCAATTCCGAATTCTCTATCATCATGTAACTTTATAGTAAACCCATGAGCCTGTAATCGCTTAGCTTGTTTAGCTAGAACTTCACCAGAGCATGTACTGCCTCATTTAAACAATCTTCTAATCTTCCATTAAAGGCTCTCTCTCTATTATCATCCTATTTCAATATCTGGCAGCCAAAAGAATAATTGTTTTTAATACATGAAAAAGTCTATTATTAGGTAATTAACATGTGTATATATTCTCTTAAGTATATGTAAAGCGTCAGACTCACTCTCTTATTTATTTATTTATTTATTTTAAGATTAAAACGAAATTGAACATTGATATACAAACATAAGATGGATACTAGAAAGACTTATCTTATTAAACATGCATAGGATATGGATACATGATACTATATAGCACATAGGCTTACAGAAGAAAACTTACAATACTGGGGTTGAGAAGGATATCTCCCTCTTCTGCCCTATCTTCTCTATTACAAATCACTCTTCGTTTTTGGTGGATTTTTGGTAGAGGGTTTTTGTATACTTGTTTTCGCTGATGCCCTCTTTCTTCAGTCTTCCTTCTCTTTTATAGGCTTTAGTTTGCGGATTTCAAAGGTTTTGGAATCCGTGGTCATTCTCATTTGAGTGACTCCTTCTCATCTTTTGGTAGCTTTTCTGCTTGAAGTCATATCTTCCTTTTTCATTTTTGGAAGGTGCTTCGGTGACTCTTTTTTGTAGAGCAATATTAAACTTATGGGTTGCTAGTGGCTTCTAGCCTATGCTAGAGCAATATTATTTTATTTTATTTTTATTATTACACAGATCCCTCAGCTGGGTCAAATTCATTTTCAGGAAAGTTTGTGGGTATGTCCTCCAACCCTTGAGAGTCGTTGTCCGTTCCTTGAGAACCATCTTCTGGCCTTTGAGAGTCATCTTCTAGCCCTTGAGTCCCTCCCTGACCTTGAGAGCTTATGGCCATTGCTGCTGGCACAGGCGTCTTTTCGCCTTTGAACATCTTAAACATGTGTTCATATGCTTTTAATTCAATGGATTCCTGGCTTAAATTTGAAAATCTTTTAGTGTGTTATCCAATAAGGGATGTCTTGATATTTTCATAATTATCTTCTCGTGATTTTCCATAAATTCGTAATTTACATCCGGATAAAACTTTCTGGGGGTAGTATTTAATCTACCATTTCGTATACATGTCCCTTTTAAGGTGAGGAGGAAACATTTTTTCTACCTGAAAATTCCATTGAAGGATCTATGGAATTCCCGTTTGGTTATGATATTTTAATAAACCAATATCATTTTGTGGGTTTAATCCTTCTTGTTCCATATGAGTTTGGATGTTTTATGGTAAATTTAACCGGTTAGCACCAAATACTTGCCACTAGGAGTGAAACCAAGTTGGAAGCTTGGTCTGGCAAACAAAATGGATAAACCATGAATGCTTTAAAACACCATTTTGAACTAATAGTGCATTTGTCCATGCTTTTTTATAATTCCAATAGTTATAGTAATTGGGTCTGATATTTGATTTTTGGAATCGCATAGAGGCATTGAGACAAATTATAATATCTTCTTTCATACTCCAAATTATGTATCCAGAAGATATTATCCTTAAAAGATTGGGACAAAAACCCCAATGCCTCTACGCGAGACAGATTTTAGGTAAATAGTGTCTAAAAACTACGATTTGGAAAAGCTAGGGTTGTGAGCTTCTTATAGAATCAGTTTTAAAATCCAGATTTTTGCATAATCAGTTTTGCAATCGCGCAACCAAACACACCCAATCATTCATATCCAGAATCACACGTATCCTCCCATCAATCAAAATCAGATGCAAATTAGCTCCTCAATGCACGAAAGTCTCTATTAGCGTGACAGCATCTCTTGAACTCAATGTGTTGTACCTTCATATCCACTTTCGAACAAGTGATCTACTTCCAATAAAACAAATCAAACTTTCACTACCTTGAGAATCCAACACTTCATGAGGTAACCAAAACTCCATTCTTTTCAACGATGCCATTGATCAGTATTTAGTAGCCCCTTCGGCGTGCTAAAAAAGGAATGGGCACCGATATTCCCACCCACATAGCTATTCACCCCACCCCTCTAAAAAAATCTGAATGTGATTTTTTTTAAAGAGTGACACCACACCAATCCATTTGACTTTGTAAAGTCGTCCATTATGTGATAGGTCGACATCACAGAGTCGAACTAATCGCAGAGATCTAAGACCCTTTTCGTAGCCCATTCGACTTTGTGAAGTCGTTCATTATTTCACAGGTCGACATCACATAGTCGAACTAGTTACAGAGACTTAAAACCCTCTCTACGGCCTATTCGACTTTGTGTTTTGAACAATGTGTTCGTGTGTTATAGCATTCTCAATTAAATGATATCTTCAAACGATGGTGCGTTGTTCAGTATCATGAAAGACAGATCACATGATATAGTATTTGGATATCTCTTTGTGATGTCGTTCATTATGTCACAAGTTGAATGGGTCATAGAGAAGGCCTTAGGCCTCTGGGATCAATTCGATTATGTGATGTCAACCTATGACATAATGACAATGTTTTAAAAATTGAACCGTTCAATGAACCAAAAAATGAATGAGTTGAGGGTCATTGGTTCAGTTGTTGGGTCAACCAGATTTGAACAATGACATAATTATAATATAATAATTTTTTTAATTATCATTACTAAATAAAAATATAAAATATTTTAGAAAATCTTTGTATAAATGTTTTACTTAACATCATACTTGACGATTTCACAAATTCGAATAGGTCACATGAGAGCGTTAGGTTTCTGTGACCTGTTCGACTCTGCGATGTCGAACGGATTATATAACTGGCGACTAGACAAAGTCGAATGGGTCACAGAGAGGGCTTTAGTCTCTGTGACTAGTTTGACCATGTGATGTCGACCTGTAACATAATGGATGATTTTACAAAGTCGAATGGGTTCACCTTTTAATAAAATCATATTTTTATTTTTTTGAGAGGGGTGGGTTGAAGAACTACGTGGGTGAAAATATCGGCACCCAAAAAGACTTCCTATTGGTTTTTGGGTATGAAGTGTCTGGCCAAGCAAGTGACATGTACGAGTTGAAATGTTAACCTGAACCTCAGCATCAGCCTTCAATAAAGGCTGCTTTTTTGGCTCGCAAGATAGGATTTCAAATTGGCTGCCATTTTGATTCACTGTAGGTTCACCATATGGTTTAAAATTTTTCAGCCAATTTGAGAGCTGCCTCATTTAACCTTTGTTGATTTTTCCACCCCTCCAAGGAGTCGATTTTCCATCCAATATAAGTTGTTACTTGTTAGGTTTATCCTCTGCTTTTCTTAAATCCTTATTTAGTTTGAAAATAGGATTAAAATAAGTAAAAATTAATCAGAATAATATCACAATGGATGTTTAAAAAACTGGAATAAATGAAAATATATATGTCAGAATTAACTGATATAACGTGGTATATAATTTCTAGCCAACCTCTTATGTTATATCAAGTTATTCAACTCAAAAGAATATGTGAATCCACTGTCAAATCCTTCTCCACACCTTATTCACATTTTATCTAAACAACAAAATTTTTATTATTATATTTTTCAATGAGAATTATTTAAAATGCAAACCAAACAAAAAATTATTTTATCTTTATTTATATTAAAATATTAATGAATATCAGACTAATTTAGTTCTCCGTCCAAATGCGGCCATTAAGCGAAATGGGAGAGACGGTTTGAGTCGGCATAGAGGTGGTCCGATTTAGTGGGCTTATCAGTAAAATTGAGCGGCCCATTTTATTGCTGCTACCATTGTCGGCCCACGGGCTTGTATGCTTTTTTTTATTGGAAAGTGATACATTCAGCCTTAATTGCAGTTCACACCAGTTTTCTTTTTTAAAAAAATGATACACTCTTCAAATAAAGTGCATGTTATATGAAAATGAAATATATACTGAGAAAATAAAAGAAAATTGAGTTATATAGAACCACATGTGCTATGATAACATCGAGCGTAGTATATATACTACGTTATCATAATATATGAGACTGTAAAATGAACTGCGTGTATCAGCGCTCTTTTTATTTGGAGTCATGAAGCGAAATGGGACCATAGCCCATAGGCCCAGCAGCTCTCTCCCAAATACTTGTCTGATTCCTTTCTCTTTAATCAAACCATGGTTCTACCATATCTTGATTGCTGAGCCATAAAAGATAGAAGATACTGAACATGTTCTTTTTTTCTTTATCATTGTTTATAACTAAAAAATTGATTTGCTTTTTTTTTTTTTCAAAAGTTGGGACTGGTTGGGGCATTAAAAAAACATGTCTAGAATAAATATAATTCATGCAAAAATTAAACTATCCAAATGTGTTTATCAACATTATCTTAAAAAAAATTAAAAAATGATTCATCTCAAGGGTTTTGCTAAAATAGTTTTTTTTAATATGAATCTCAACACTCGAGACTATTGGTATGTCTGAAAATGAGTTTCATAAAGAGTATTTCAAGAATGTCTGAATATGAGTTTCACATCAGAGTTTTTCAACTTGTAGCAAAATAGTTTTCAAGAAGTGTATTTTGTTGAATTTTTTTATCATTTTTTTATAATCAACTATTATTTATCAACTTTTTTAAAAAATGGGTCTCGAGAGTATTCAAAAAATTTTTTTTGATTAAATATGATTCTTGTAAGAATAAAATCTCCAAAAACAGTTTTAAAACCCATTTATGAACGTACCTAAAAATCAAAAGCAATGTTTAGAATTACAATTAAAAAAAAATGCATTCGGCGAATCAAAATCTGCCTTACAAATGAGGCCAAAAGGTTCCACATCATATTATTTTATTATATAAAGAAGTGACCATTCACTCACCAGAGGAATTGATAAACTCAAAATAATGCAGAACGGGTAGTCGATGCATTTCAGGACCGATGAATAAAAAAATATCTATTTTGAGATTTCTAAATATTTATAGAAAAGTTGACTACTATAAATAAAATGCGTCCCAAACTCGAAATCACCTGAAATTTTTATTGGAGGTAGATATCCAGAAGATCTTCATTTTTCCATTTTTCTCATTGTTCTGGCCCTCAAAAGGTTTTTTTTACTATTTTTAGTAACTTTTTAAATTTAGCATATCTTTATCATAACAAATCGGATTTGATTTCTATCAAAACTGATGTTCTTCTAGGATTTCATAGATTTGATTATAACTAATTTCTTTTTTACTATTTTTAGTAAGTTTTGCCTTATTATAAAATGGAGGCTTGTAAGTAATCTAGGTTTTTCAACTTTCATTAATATAATTCTGAGTTTTATTATTATCTTTGAGAATTGTGGTTTGTTGAAGGATCTCAACGCTTGTTGAATATTTATTCTAATTTTTCACTGCGTTACAAAAAAAAAAAAAAAAAAGAATGACCCCAACTACTAAAATGGCTCAAAGCATGCATGCCACTTGCAGTCTCAAACCCCTGCCACAATCTTCTGATGATAGATGTAAAGTCATATCTATGTGCTTTAATTTGTTCATCAGAGGCCGATCTCCAAACAATATAATGGACTTCCATTTGCGCAATACATGCGAGTGCAGGTCACCATCCATGAAAAAGAAGGCTTTGATTCACTTATATTAATCTGAAGTGGCAACCATGTGCATTTCTAACTTTCCAGGATTTGCTTTTATTTGTGCTGGCACACTGAATTTACTTTTTATAGATGGCGTTTTGATTTTTCCAATTTAGATCGAGTTTAACAATCAGCATTCACATTAACAAATTCGTTGCCTGTCACACACACTGAACGTTTGCTCCAAGTTTTTTGAGAAATCGTTAGTTCAGGCCTCAGGGCGTTATTACATGTCTCTGCATGTATCTTCAATTATAATCTCATTTTGGTAGCAAAATATATGCTGTCACTACATGAAACTATATATGTTATCTTTTACATACAAGTACATTCAGTTCATTTTATATAATTGTTTTAACAAAGTCTATATATATATATTTTTTTTTGAATAAAAGGGAGATGTTTGCTATCTTTCATTTTTTATTTCGAATTACAAACTCCGAACGGAGGGAGAGTAGAATACAAATGCAAGATAACAAAGAAAGGAAAAACTAGACGAAACACCATCGGCCCCCGCGGTTAGAAGAGTCATCTAATCCCTGCGGGGGTGGTGCCATGTGATTATCGCGTAACGCGTATCCTCTCGTCCCCAATCTTGTATGCATATTCGGAACATATCCCACATATTCTCTTTGTAAATCCTCACGCCTCGGAATATGACCTCGTTCCGTGTGCGTCAGATTGTCCATGTCCTGGCCGGGATGATGAACTGCGCAATGGTGTTGCCCAACCTGCTGTCCGTCGGGCTCCTCATGCTGGCTCCCGTCACCCACAAGTCTTCAAAGTCTATATATTGCAACATCAAATGTATGTTTTAAAAAACAGATAAGGATTAATTACATAATAGACTGCAAATTGTGAGTAATACTATCAGTTGTCAAATAAAAATAAAAAAATAATTTTATTAATTTTTCATTCCGAAAGATGTTTTACCATTTTTATATACATGGACACCAAGTAAACACATGCATAAGACAAAAATTTAATGTATTGATTGGATCTCATCTCAAACGATTTGGCGAGACAAATGTACATGAATGCATATCTAACCGTTCGAATTTACATATGCAAACAAAAAAGAAATGAAGCCATATTTAAGGCGGGCGGGGTCAATAAAAAAAAAAACCATTGAATTACGAAAGTTAAAGCAACAGAGACCAAGCCAGAGGGGAAGAAATCGATCTCAAGCTTTTTTGTGGTGTCGGACCACTTTATTTTTCATGGGATTTGTTTAGGCATGCTTTGATGGGAAACAAAGTTGGGGTGTTGAGTGAGTGGTCGATGTGAAAAAAAAAAGAGGGTGGGTGGGCAATTTTTTTTTTTTGATTGCTTGATTGGAGCGCACTCAAAATGAGATCCATCTTTAATCTTTAATCTTTCATGTATGTTGATGGAATCTCTATCTCCCATGTTTCAGGCAAGGAGAATCTCGCATCTCCTTGTTGCCCGCCTATCAGCCCAAATGTAACTCTTACATTCCAAGTTATATAAAGACCATCTTTTCTTTAAGAAACAAACAATAGTTTTCTAGAGAAAAATAAAAGGGTACAAATTAACCAAATGAAAACGTGTTAAAATGCACCAAACACTGAAAAGAAGAAGCAGCAATTGATCAATTTTCATGACCCGTTTGATATCGTTTAATTAAAATGATTCCGTTTTAATTAAGCAGAAAGTTAAAAGATGTTGTTAAACGCATTCTAAAAACTGACTTAATTAAATTAAAAAGTTATAAAAGATTGATTTTTTTTTTAAAAAAAAAAATCCACTTTTTAAGAATCAAGTCTATTTAACCCACTTTATTCAAAATCTTATTTTTCATACATTTTTTCAAATAGACCCGAGAAATTGAAAATAGTTGTTTTACCATTCCGTTATACCTGGAAGTCTTTCATGATCTATTCGAGCATTTTGTTTTTTGAAAAAAGAAATACTAAGAATTCAATTTTTAAACATTCAAACGGTGCTATTTTTGTTTTCAAATGAAAACACCCTAACAAGAAACATATTATTCAATTCTAGTCTTCTTGGTCCTTGGATATGTATATATATGCATGATTTTGTGTGTATATACTTTTTGGAACAGGACTTCAAAATGAGTAAACCCAAAATTTCTTCAGCAAACTAAATCAATACAAGCATCAACAAAATTCATGATATACTTTTTGGAACAGAACTTCAAATTGAGTAAACCCAAAATTTCTTCAGCAAACTAAATCAATACAAGGATCAACAAAATTCATAAGCCAGACACATCATATCTGTGCCTGTATTATTTTTTAACTTTAATTCTCATCCGCATGTGTGTGTATATTCATTTTACAAATGGATCCATTTAAAATAAATTCATGCACTTTTGTTACTTGCTGAAATATATTAAAATAAAAATCAAACCGATTAAAACTTTGTTCGAAAAAGAAAAAGAAAAAGAGAACAACCATCTTAGTGCCTTGTCTTACAAGTTGTCTTAACAGTGGAGTGATATATAGTAGGTCTTATCAGTTGTCTTAATAGTGAAGGAGTGATGTATATTTGAAGAAAAAAACAAGTGACTGACGTGTACAGGCAAAAGGAGTCTGAAAGATGAGTATAAAAGAGTTGGCAAAGAAAAGAAAAAGATTGTGGTGAAGTTGGGTAGGGCTAATTCTTTTCTTTGCCAAAACTTTGGTCTTCCAAAACACCTGTCATCCCCACCAACCTTTTGTGTCATCAGTCTCTTTTATTATCATTATTATTTTCTTTCATGTAACAATAATCAAAATCATATTAGTGAAATGCATGGCCACGTGGGTGCTCATTCAACCGCAGAGAAACGTGTCTTTCTAAAAGCCTTGGACATTAATTGAACCCACACTACTTCCCTCCACGTGGGTTCGGACTCCATAAACAAACGTGCATGGTAACAACATCAGATGCAGTGGTGTGTTTATTAGTGTTAATAAAATGCATTCAGAACAGTAACATGTATGTGTAAGCTGCACATTCTTTCAACCAGTGAACGACATGGGTTAGGAATCACATGACACATAAAAACAAAGTGTTTAATTTTTAATAAATTTGTCTACATTGATATAATGTTTAATTTTGTATGTTCGGCTTATCCGGCCATTAATATAAATTAATTATTAAAAACAACCGTCTGATTCTATCTCCGATTTCTGCGCTGTTTGTTTTTCCAGAGCCACCCAAAAAAATAAAAAATAAAAAGCGTCAAGGGGGCGTCAAAAACAGTTTTTCTCGGGGGCGTCAAAAGAAAAGGAGATATAAAAAGTCCGCAAAGCAAGGGCGGCTTGAAAAGCGGGAACCGACTCACAACATCGTCACCGTCGTCTCTCTCTCTCTCTCTCTCTCGCCGGTGAAACCCTTTTGAGGCCCCGCTTTATCGGTGGTTTATTTGGTGGTTCTTTTTACGGATCCGAAAGACTCGGTGTCTTCAAATAGGACGTCCAGAGACAGTGGAAGAGAGAGAAAGAGAAGGGGCTTCTTAAGAACCGAAAACGAGCGGCCGAGAGAGAAGGGGAAGGACAAGATTTTGAAAGGTTTCGCGTCAAAAAGAAACCAAGTTTCACATTCGAATCGGTCCTTCTTCTTCTCCCGAGTCTCTCTCTGTCGTTTCTTTGTAGATTCTGAGTTTACGTGAAGAAACCCCACAGAGGGATTGAAATTTTGTTTTTTTTTATTTATTTTTTTCGTTTTTGTTCTTTGGGGGCTATCGGAAGGAGCAAAGATCGCTCCTTTCAGGGAGGAGGTTGGGATTTGTATGTCAAGAGGGAAGGTGAAGTTCAGGGGAAATTGTGTCTTGGGATTCCGAGAGGTTTCTGATAGAGGCGATGGAGCAGAAGCACCTGTTCATGTCCGCGTTGGGTGTCGGGCTTGGCGTCGGAGTTGGATTCGGACTGGCGTCCGGGCAGACGGTGAGTAAGTGGACCTTGGGCTCTGCGTCATCCAATGCCACCACCGCAGAGCAGGTTGAGCAGGAACTCCTCAGGCAGGTTGTCGAAGGGAGGGATAGCAAGGTCACCTTTGATGAATTTCCTTATTATCTCAGGTGAATTTCGATGTCGATTTGTTCGTCATTGATTTTAAATTTATCTTGCATTGTTGTTGATTGTTTAGAGTCATCCTCTGTTGAGTCTGTCATATTGGGTGGGAATGAAAAGGAATGTAAAATCCAAAACAAATTCATTTTGATTGCGTGTGAAGTAAGTTGGTCTTCTTTTCTGTCTATTGTTTTTTTTACAACACATAACATTTGTGTGTGTGTGTGTGTTTTTTTTTTCTTTGCGGGGTGGGGGGATAGTTGAATGTGAATGGTGCTATAATTTGTATCCATGGAGATTTGCATTTTATTGTACTTTTAGTTTGTGTCACCTTATTTTGTCCATCATGTATGTATCCATCCCACCATGCAAAATGAAGTGTGCACCATATCACTATTTGTTTGAGAAAAGTTGCATTGTATTAAGTGAAATTTATGATTTTTATGTGTATACTTGATTGGATCTCATTATTTGTTTTCTTTTAAATGCACTCACACACCACCAATAGAAAATTTTGACTGCTATCTGTTTTGATGCATCATATGTCCTTGGTTCCAATCACAGTGAGCAGACTCGGGTGTTGTTGACCAGTGCTGCTTATGTTCACTTAAAACAAGCCGACTTCTCAAAGTACACTCGAAATCTCTCTCCTGCAAGTCGAGCCATTTTGCTCTCAGGTCCTGCTGGTAAGTTTCGTGAATACACCCTCTCAAGTGTTGGTTTTCTAGTGTTTGTTTCTGCATTTTTTTAAAACTATTTAATCTGAAAGCTAATTGACTTGTTTTAATTTTGAAGAGCTTTACCAGCAAATGCTTGCGAAGGCTTTAGCACACTACTTTGAAACCAAACTGCTGCTGTTAGATGTAACTGACTTCTCACTAAAGGTGAGTAGTTTCTTTTATAATTTTTCTTGGTTCCACTTGTTTGTGATTCTGATATAGTTAGGAATTATTTGCAACAGGTTCAGAGCAAATATGGAAGTCTCAGCAAGGAATCTGTAAGTGATATTTGCTTTTGTAGTAAGCATGTAATACTGGATCATTTGCACGCTTATGTGTGCCAAGCACTTTGTGACAAAAAACACAACACAGGACCTGATGATTTGTGGAAATTGGATGCACTTTCCTTAGACTAACATTAACATTTCTTTTTCCAGTCATTTAAAAGATCCATTTCTGAGACAACTCTTGAGCGCATGTCCAGTTTACTTGGGTCATTTTCCATTCTTCCTCCAAGGGAGGAGAACAAAGGTACTAACAAATTATTTATCCCGTCTCTTCTGCGTTTTTTTTTCAGTTAAAACTTTCTTCATTTCCATGTTGTATATGGTTTCATTTTTCATTATATATATGTAAACTGTTTTGTGACTATCGGTCATGCTGTAGTAGGAATGAAAGATTACACCAAGATGTTTCTGGTAGTTGTTTTAGAACTAATTGTTCAATAGAGTAAATTGTCTTCTTTGGGTGCAAGAACTTTTTCCGATATATAACAATCTCATACCACTCGGAGAGATTTCTCACTTTAAAAAAAAAAAAAAAATTAGGCATCTACCACAAATTTTATTAAAGTGACGTGATTGCGCAAATACAAATGCAAAAAAAGAATCAAAATCAGGGAGAAACCCCTACACAGCTCACACCATATTAGGCGCAATAGAGAGATATCTACCGACCCCCCAAAACACTGCATCCTCCTATAAGGACCTACTACTCAATCATGGTGCGACTCCCTGAATGCATTACAGAAGAAGCCCCCAAAAGAAGTTGTGACAGGCGACCCCCTAACTACATTATCCATCCCTTTTTTCTTCCTCATTTTGGATTTTACTGTATCTAATTGCTTTAATAATAATTGACAATTCTGGTTCAGGCTCACTGCGGAGGCAGAGCAGCGGGGTCGACATAAGATCAAGGTGTGCATCACCAGGGTTATAGATTGAGCTTCACAAACAGAGGTTAAGATCACCCGCAGCACATTCTAATTCCTGCATTTTTCAGGGTTTCCGAAGGTGGGAATAACATATCAAAGTTACGGAGAAATGCATCTGCTGCAGCTGATATCAGCAGCCTTGCTTCACAATCCCCTCCCACGAATCCAGGTTCTTACTTTATGTTCTATTCCCTTTTGCTGAACTGTTAGATAGAAATTGATTGTGTACTTTTCATTGTAAGGGAGTAGAAACTGATTGAATGTACTGCAATTCTACAAAGGATTAAAATTTACAGGGTTTTGTGCACGCGCGCATGCACACGTAAACACATATGATGGGTTTGTGTATACGCATATGAATTTGTGTGTGTGTGAGTATTTATTTTCATACATGAGATAATGACTAGGGAAGTGTAAATCCATCAAGAGATGATGCTAATCAGCTATGGAAATAATTTCAATTCATTTAAATGCAGTTACACCAGGTTTTTGTTTAGAACATGATAAACACATGAGACATCTTTTTATTCTATTTACAATTTTCTATGAGTTTTAAGTTATATGCAAAAAATGTATCACTTTATTAGTGAATCAAGATGCATAATTTAAATTTTTCTGGCATGTTAACACACATTATCTTTCAACATAATTCTCTTTAAAAGTAGAACAAATGATTTTTTGATGACTGGTTATTCTTTTTTATACAGCTCCTCTCAAGCGCACTAGTAGTTGGTCATTTGATGAAAAGTTACTCTTACAGTCGCTTTACAAGGTATCTTTTTGGATGGTTTGTTTAGATGTTAAGAGTTGCAGTACTATAGTTGGATTAATCATGTTTCCTTTGAAAATGAGACCCAGCTTAATGGGATATTTGAGTAACCCTTAATGGCTCTGATAAATGTTTTATAATACCCAGGTTCTGGTTTCAGTGTCAAAGAAGGGACCCATTGTTCTTTACATCAGAGATGTTGAAAGCCTTCTCTTCAGGTCGCAGAGGACATACTCCTTGTTTCAGAAAATGTTGAAGAAACTATCAGGACCAGTGTTGATCCTTGGTTCAAGGATTCCAGACCCGGATGATGATTGTGGGGAGGTGGATGAGAGGCTTAGCCTTTTATTCCCATACAATATAGAAATCAGACCACCGGAAGATGAGACCCACCTTGTCAGCTGGAAATCTCAGTTGGAAGAAGACATGAAAATGATTCAGTATCAGGACAACAGAATCCATATCACAGAGGTACTTGCAGCAAATGATCTCGACTGTGATGACCTGGGCTCAGTCTGCCTGGCTGATGCGGCTGTTTTCAGCAATTACATAGAAGAAATTGTGGTCTCAGCAGTTTCTTATCACCTGATGAATAACAAAGACCCTGAGTACAGAAATGGAAAGCTTGTAATTTCATCGAAGAGGTTAGAATAGTGTGATGCCAAGGTTTTTATTCAATTTAAAATTGCTTGATTTTTTATGCACTTTTTCTTTTTGGACAGTTTGGCGCATGGATTGAGTATATTTCAAGAAAATGGAGACACTGGCAAGGATACTCTTAAACTCGAAGATAGTGTTGGATCTGCCAAGGTAATGTTTGTATTCCTACAATTAAATGTGTGGCTGAGACTTGTTATGTTTCAAGTCTTTCATATCTTTCTTTCTTTTTCTTTCTTAGGAACCTGAGGAGCCAGTTACTGCAAAATCAGAGACGAAATCTGAAGCTCCTTCCACTGAGAATAAAGGTGAAGCAGAAAAATCTGTTCCTGCAGTGAAGAAAGATGGAGGGAATTCTTCTGCTCCAACAAAGGTACCTGTAAGTTGAACTTCATTTTCCGAGTTATTCTAGTACACTTCATTGAGGATGTGCATGTGAGGGTGCACAAATAATTGGCTTGCACAACCAAAATCTGTCTAGTACCTTTAGTGTTTTTTTGTTTCTCATTTATTCCTTAAAGTAATTTACAAAACTATGATGGCCAACAGGAAGTAGCTCCTGACAATGAATTTGAGAAGCGCATCAGACCAGAAGTCATTCCAGCAAATGAGATAGGTGTTACATTCACAGATATAGGTGCACTGGATGACATTAAAGAATCTCTTCAGGAGCTAGTCATGCTTCCCCTTCGTAGACCAGATCTATTCAAAGGTGGTCTTTTGAAGCCATGTAGGGGTATACTATTGTTTGGGCCACCAGGGACAGGGAAAACAATGCTGGCTAAGGCCATAGCAAATGAAGCGGGAGCAAGCTTTATCAATGTTTCAATGTCTACCATCACTTCAAAGTGGTTTGGTGAAGATGAGAAGAATGTTAGAGCTCTTTTTACCCTCGCAGCAAAAGTCTCCCCGACAATTATATTTGTGGATGAGGTTGACAGCATGCTCGGTCAGCGGACAAGAGTTGGAGAGCATGAAGCCATGCGGAAAATTAAGAATGAGTTTATGACACATTGGGATGGGCTATTGACAAAGCCAGGTGAGCGGATCCTCGTTCTCGCTGCAACAAACAGGCCTTTTGATCTTGATGAAGCAATCATCCGAAGGTTTGAGCGCAGGTATGTTTGAGTGTTGGAGAAATGGATGCCATCTACACAATAATGCCATCATAAATATTTACTTATTTATTTGTATCCACAGGATCATGGTTGGCCTTCCATCTGTGGAGAACAGGGAAATGATTTTGAAAACACTTTTGGCAAAAGAGAAGGTTGAAGAAGGTCTGGACTTTAAGGAACTTGCAATGATGACTGAAGGATACAGTGGGAGTGACCTCAAGGTCTGTACATGTCTTTGGAGCACGCCAGATTTTTTTCTGTGTGTTTACTAACATTGGGAACTGTTGCTAACAGAACCTCTGTACCACGGCAGCATATCGACCAGTTAGGGAACTAATACAGAAAGAGAGGCTTAAGGATTTGGTGAGAATTTGATTCCTTGCATCTCTTTGTCAAAAAGTGAATTTTTAAATTTGTATGCATGTCAGAATATTGCCACTTTTGAACAATTTGGATTATACATGGCACATTAGAAAGAGTGATATCATCCATACTGCTATATATCTCTAATCCCAACCCCCCCTCTTCGAACCCCTCAAACCATTCTCTATCTTCAACTCGACCACATTAACAAAAAAATTTAAAAGTTTGACGAATAGGATGTCAGGACTCAGGAGGTGTGAAGTAGGACCTACTGAATCAGGATTTAATTTTCTGTTGTTTAACATGTTATTGGTTTGCAGGAGAAGAAACAAAAAGCCGCGGAAAGAGAAAAATCAGGAGAGAGTGTTGACACCAAGGAAGAAGTGGTGGAAGAAATCACCCTCAGGCCCTTAAGCATGCAAGATATGAGACTATCCAAAAATCAGGTGAGACTATTCTACTCATATATATTCTGTTTAGTATGCACTTCGAATATATGTCTACCCAGTGACAGCAATGCCATAGACTTTCTTATCTTCTGGAAGTACTCCAGTTTCATATGTTATATTGGAGCGTTATTTCATGGTGAAAGAAGATTTTTCGATGGAAAAGAATACCTATTTATTTAGATAAATATAATGGTACTGCATTTTGTTGAATGCTAGGAGGTGGTGATGGTTGTATTAGTGAGACATTGCAGCAAAGATACAACACCTTTTTGGGTGGTTTAACTTTTAAAAGCAAGAATTTTTTTTCCCTTGTATTGGCTACTGTTCCTCATCACTTCTCAGTAAGGTGACACCTTCCTGGAATTGGCTAGTCATTTTTTATGGCTTTTATCATGGATTTTTCTCTAGCTCTCTCTTGTTGGAGCTCCTGTCATGCTAGATTCTAATGGATTTTACATGCTTGCCCCTCATGGTGGTCAGATAAAGGAGAATACCATAGTCTTTTTTATGTATATTTACATGATCTAGCTTGCTATATGCATCTAGTGTGCTGTGACAGTGTGGTCACATTTTATTGCCAGCTGTGTATATACACTGGTAGAAAGTATATGCCCCCACTCGTCCACTATATTTTGTAGTGAGCTGTAGCATTTTATAGAGAGATTAATCTTTTCGATACTCTAATCTGTATATGAATAATTGTTTAATATTGGATATGAATAATTTGTTTTACATATTTATTGAATGCAGGTGGCTGCCAGTTTTTCAGCGGAAGGAACCGTAATGAGTGAACTCAAGCAATGGAATGAATCATATGGCGAAGGAGGTTCAAGGAAGAGGCAACAGTTGTCCTACTTCCTATAAGCTGCGCAAAGATGCCTCAAATTCGACGTGGTGCAAGCAAGGATGGCAGAGATTTTTAAAGATCCATTGGGGTCAGAAACATGAACACTCTTGAGGAATCAACGAACAGCCCGTCTGGGGCCTTAACAGTTATTTCCAGCTCAGATTCTGTAAAATATTTGACCTGTCGTCATTGCAAGTGTATACAGTGTAGTGATGAATTATGCTAGTGTGTATACTCATAAGAATTAAGAACCAAGGTGGCTGTCTGTTGCATGCTTATTACTTCTTCAATTGGTCGGAGTTGTTAGTTGTTTAAAACAGTGCAGGTTATTTGGCTTAGATGGGCACTTGTGGATTGGAACTTCTTTCTTTTCTAGTGTTCTTTGCACATTTAAATTTATCATGTGTGTATATATAAAGTATTGATGTTATATTATTTTTGGTTTATTTTTGGTCTTAGTGTGGTATTACATACTTTTTATTGTGTCTAGTTGGTTTTTTTCTTCTTTCCCACCCCCTACTCATATAGAGCAGTTCAATGCTACTTGGACGTAGTTTGGGTGGGTAAATAACAAATGATTTCAACAGCCTATTAGTAAAATCAAGAACAATACGTAATCTAATAATTATGGTAGAAATTAAAGTAGTATTAAGAGTTTATACCAATTATCAAATGATTACGATCCAGGGGCCAAAAATTTGACCATGATATTCTATCACTTATTTTTGAGAGTTTGTCTTTTTTTTTTATTGTTCCTGACTAGATCTTAAAATTAGTTAAATGTTTGATTACTAGATCATTTTTCTTATTATGAGTTCGAAAATGACTACATATATATGTATAAAATTATAAGCTATGAGCATTCGTATTCGCGATGAGGGAATCTGAAGAAATGCTATCGCGAATCCAAACACATCTTTGGTTTATGCGTCCTAATTGTCCCACACCACCCAAAACATTGGGTCCATGTTTTCAAATGCACAAACTGGGTTTGAACAACTGGATCTTTAGAACTCCAGCGTGGATCCAAATGGCAGGTGGATGGGTTCACAAGGCAGAGAAGTCCTCTTATCCATGGCCTGTGTCAAAGAACTCGAATGGGCCTTGCAACCCCTAGAGGTCAAGAGATTCATAAGGCCCAATTTCTCCGCTCTCAGCCGTTGACGCTTCATCATCGTGGGTGTCGATCCATTCATTCCCAATGACGTGGCAATTAAAAATCCCCAAAAAAAAAAAAAAAAATCCAACCGGCTTCCAAAATTTTTGAAAGGAGAGAGAGAGAGAGAGAGAGAGAGGACAGAAATGGCGACGGAGAGGGAGAAGGAGAGGGATGCGGAGCTTGAGAGCGCGACGTACACGAATTGCCTCCTGTTAGGCCTGGATCCGTCGATCCTCGGAGCCACCGCCGGCAACCCCGTCCCCAGATCCGGTCTCTTCCGGCACTCCAACCCTAGATTGGGCGAACAGCTACTCTATTTCCTCCTCTGCTCCCTCCGCGGCCCCGCCCAGTCCTCCAAGGTACGTCTCCTCCTCCTTTGCCTCCAATTTCTTTGATCACTCGTTTTAGCGTTTTGAAGTGGATCGAATTCTGCAGGATTTCGATAAGGTCTGGCCGATCTTCGATTCGGCGCAGTCCCGGGACTTTCGGAAGGTAACCCATCTCGAATTTTGATATTTTGTCAACACTACATAAATCCAATCCTGTTAGATTAGTTTTGTTTGAAAATTGTTGTTTTACAGATAGTGCATGGGATCATTTCGGAGCTCGAGTCGCAGGGAGCGCTCCCGAGGAGCAACTCTAGGGTTTCATCCCTCGCCACCTGTTGTGGACCCAGGTCTTTTTACGTTCCTGTTTTTTTTTTTTTCCCTTTGCAGATGCAATGTGTGCGCGTGATGCATTGTCAATCATGAAGCATTGTTGGGAATTGGATCAACTTAGGGTCCGTTTGGATATGAGTTTAGATAGATTTTGCGTTTGAAAAGTTAAAAATTTTGGAACTCATATCCAAACACATTTCCAGCGTTTAGCTTTTCAAACCACAATCTTCATTTTTAGGCCAAAAAAACCTACGGTTGAAAATCTAATAAAACATAGCTTTTCAAAAGCTTGGTTTGAAACATAATATTTTAAAAATCTCATATTTCCAACCTTACATCCAAACGAACCCTTAGAATTCTTCAATCAAAACTTAGTTCATAGAACAGTTGAAGATGGGAAACATGGGACTAATAGACAATCATGAAATGAAATATAGCTTCGTTGGTGCTTGACGTTTGGGAAGGTTCATTTTACAGGTTTGTTGAGCTTTTGTGGCAGCTCTCTGTGCATGCCCTGCGAGAGGTCCACAGACGGCTCTTTCCAGAGGATGTGGCTTCAAACCCACTGCCGGCCTCTTTGACAGATGTGTCATACACCCATGCAGCTACGTTACTTCCTGTGACTAAGGTATTGCTGGCAATTCTGTACCTTTGTTGATTGGATGACCAATATTGTATTGATTGTCATTACTGCATCACTTATCTTAGGGTTTCACCTTCTTTTTTGTTGTGTTCGCTTGTAATGTCATACACTGATAATTGAGACTGAGAATTTTTTTTGTAACAAAGTTTATTTGGTTATTCGTGGTCATTAGGTTTGATTTTTTAAAAAGTCTCTATATCTTGTACAAATTCTTTGATGCAACAGTGACTATAAAGTAGCTTTTGGTTTGTTCAGTTACTCTCAACTGAAGTCTTGTATGCCAAACAGGCTAGGATAGCACTTGAACGAAGGAGATTTCTGAAGAATGCAAATATTGCTGTGAATAGGCAAGCTACATGGTCAAGCTTGGCCCATGAAATGACTTCTGAGTATCGTGGTCTTTGTGCCGAAGAGGTAGTTTTGAAGTTCTTGGATTGTGCTCCTTTTCTGTATTCTCTTGGTCATTTTACTGTAATCTGAGTATTGTGGTCTTTGTGCCGAAGAGGTAGTTTTGAAGTTCTTGGATTGTGCTCCTTTTCTGTATTCTCTTGGTCATTTTACTGTAATCTCTGCAAATTATCCCATTATACATGACCCAAAGTTCTCTCATTCAGGCTTTTTTGCAACAAGAGTTGGAAAAATTACAAGATTTGAGGAGCAAAGAGAAGTTGGAAGGGGATCTTTGGGATGATCGTGTCTCCAACTCCTTGGGTCAGAACTCCCATTTGGTATCAAAGGCTACTCGCCTCTGGGATTCCTTATTGGCTCGTCAAAGTAAGTTGCACCTTTCCTTTTCACTATGTTTTTTTGGTCTCAATGATGGTTTAAAGTGAGACTTTCTGGTCTAAAGTGAGATCTTCCGCGTGACAAATTTGTAAAATACTTCAAGATGTAGGGAGTGTGGAATGTAGAGGTTATGGATTGTTTGGGGAAAAAATGTACTTGTTATATAACTAATTATTGATGAACTAATACAAGCATCCTTTAAGGGTTTCATTTCTCATTTTAAAGTGCTGTTTTTTAGTTTAACTGAAGATTAATAATATGTTTTATTTATTTTAGTTCAGTATTGACCTTGTGCACTGATGACCATTTTATTCATTGCCTGATGGCACCAGTCCAGGCTTCAATTTTTTTATTTTTTTTCCCTCTTCATCTACATTCATAGTCCCAGGCAGATGGATTTGGGGGTGCAGAGACTGGATCCATTAAGGAGACTGAATGGTTCTTTCAAAGTACCATGGTTTGATGAAAGCAAATGTTTTAAACCGGACCAGGATTTCACCTATGCATTTTTCCTAGATATCATTTAGTGGAAATAATTTAAATACTCATTACTTTCACAGTTTCACCCTGTCTGGTTTAGCCTTATAGGAATAAGTTCAAAGAAGAAATTGGTAAGGAAAAGTTTTTCCTCTATTCCTTATCATTTGTGCTCTTACTAGGTAACCCCAGAATAGTTTTACCCTTATATGAAGGAAAGACTAGAATAACTTCATTTGGGGTTTTATGTAAACCCCTTCATCCCCCCCAACAAAAAAACACACACACACACACAAAAAAAAAAAAAAAAGTGAACATACACGCACTACTAGGATTTTATCGATATAAAAAGCAATCAGAAATGCCAATGGCTATTCCCACTCCTATCCCAAACCAAAAGGGGGTGTCGGGTTTGAACTTTGAAATCAACTTTCTGTCCTATGCACTCACCATTCGATAGACCTACTGCCTTTTTCATATTGATAATGAGAAGCATTGTTCGTTTCCCATCTTACCATAGTAGACCAATGACTTGATTAGTGGCATCTTGTAGGCTGAATATGTTGCTATACTCTGCAGTACTAAACGGGACTCACTCCTGATTTGCTGTATAAGAAGTTAGGAACATTAATAAGTCTTAGCATGGCATGTGCCTTGTCACCCCTTGTTGATAATAAAAGCTAATTCCCTAAATTATTTAATGTTCAATAGACACTCCTTTATTGGAATAGTTGTTAGGAGTTTTGAAGTTGGTATGTAATTCTATGCATAGAAGGTATGCTCATTTTCAAATAATATGATTACATAACTCTTTATCATCTGAGGATCATCGGGCATTGTTTTTATAGCAGCATCATAGTTCAAAATCATGTGCGGACCACACGTGCGGTGGGGTCCGCACATGGAATATGCGGCCGCATGTACCGAATATGCGGTCGCACATAGAGTAAGGCAACCGTTTAAACCTCCGTTTGAACCTCCGTTTGAACTGAATTTCGAACGTCCTCTGGACGTTCGAATTGCGTTCAAACGGCTTTCAAACGGTATGTTGCCGTTCGAACGGCAATCCGAACCTAAAGGTAGGTTTTACCGTTCGAAATTAGTTCGAACTGTTCGAACGCCCTCTTACTGTTCGAAGTTAGTTTGAACTTGGGCGCACATGCGCCGCATATTGGGGTGGGGGGGGGGAGGGATGTGCACTACCCAGGGGCGCACTTCAAACTATGAGCAGCATACCTTCTTTTAGTTGGTGTTCCCTTTGCTGTTTGGATTTTTTTCATTAATTTCCAAGACATCTCGTTTCATATGCGAAATATTTTAATTCCCTATGAGATAGTCTCTGGTTTTTTTTCTTGTTTAGAGATTCATCATGTTTGTTTCAATCTATCAGTATTGGTCATCTTTATGTCTGTTTGCAGATCAACATGAAGTTCTTGCCTCGGGCCCTATTGAGGACTTGATAGCTCATCGTGAACATAGGTGAACTCTAAGTTCCTTTTTCTATGTACTATTGATGTCCTTCTCTTCTTCTTTTCCATATTTATATAAATTTACTGTTTCAGGTATCGCATCTCCGGGACATCTTTACTTGCAGCTATGGATCAAACTTCTCAAGTTTCTTATAAACCTGGAGATTTGGTTCCAACTCCAGCAGATGATCAGGACAAAATAGCTGGTTCTTTTAATACTGTTAGTAGAGAGGGTTCAAGAAACTCTTTAGATTCTACTACTACTCAAGGGAATGATGAATCTCTTAATCGGGTAGCTGACAGAAGTGGGAGATCCCATTCCACTGTTGATGTAGCAGAGATTCTGAGGCGCTGGACTCATGCTTTACAACGTATTCATAAACAGTCACTTCATCTGGTATGTTATCTTTCTGTGTCATTTGGTCTCTCTCTCTCTCTCTCTTTCTCCCTCCCTCCCTCCCTCCCTCCCTCCCTCGCTCTGATAATTTATGATTTCGACTTTGCTTCATGACCAAAGCTTCTTCTCTCAATTGATTGATCCTTATGCCAGCTCTTTTGATGCCGCAAATAACTATTTCATAACTTATGGTCCACAGGCAAAGGCTAATGATGGGGAGGGCCCAGAGCTTCTCCGAGGCGCTGGTGGTCATGCAGAATCTTTGGATGCAACCCTTTCAGAACATCGCCAACACCTAGCTAGTATACAGGTATATTAGTATGATTGTTTTTTGTTATTATTACCTTTGAGTGAGTGTAGGCTTCTTGAACATTTTTTTCGTTCTAGTGCAGGCATATCTTCAACAATTACAGAAAATTTTATGTCGGATTACTTTTTGTTTGTTTTGCTGATTCATTCTTTGAATCTCTCTTTTAAGTGGGAGGACTACTGCATTAACCATTTGCTTTCTTTTTTAAACCTTATATTTATGCAGGACCTCATTGATAAATTGAAGGAATCGGTTCCTGAAATGCAACAATCAATATCCAAGCTCACTGAAGAAGTTAATCAAACATCCTCTGTGATCCCTTTGCCAAAACACAATGGTCGATCAACTTTGTCCACCCAGGCCCAGAGCAGTGGGAGGACAACTGTACGGATTTCTTATTTAGTTATTTATTAACCACTTTTCCAATGAAGTTTATTTATTTATTTTATCCATGTGCTTACATAATTTGCTGCTGAGTTTAACAGGAAAATAGTGCCAATGAAGTTGTTGATGTAACTTCAAGGTTGTCTTCTGTTCAGCTTGAGACAGTTTCTACCAGTCCTGCTCTTAAACTTCCTCAATTATTTAGTGTACCTCCTGGTAAAGCTGCAAACACACAAAAAAAGCTCACTGGAGTTCTTCAAGCAAACCAGGAAACGAATTTACCTAGAGGGAAATCTTTCAATCCCAATGATCATGTGGAAAACCCCATACAAGGTATCACCTTCTGTTGATTTTTCACTTCACCCTCCAAATTATTTTACATGATACATGATTTGTTCGCCACTTCTGGAAAGTAAAATATGAACAGGTGTTTGTGCTGTACAGGGTATCATATATGTTCTGCTTTAAGCTAGTTTTAAAAAGGATGATATCTTACAAATACATGAGCCAAAATTTGCAAATTTTTTAACATAAATAAGCAAGTTGTAGACATTTCCCTCTTCTAAAATCTGATGTAAAGATTCACATTATACATTGATTTCTCTATTGGTTCTCGCTATTTTGCTAAAATTTTATTGATTTCTGTTTTGGCATTCAGCTATTGGGCAGTGAAATTTGTCATTCATTTTACATTGAGAAAATTATATTGGGTTTTATAGCAGCCATTTCTGCTTCTTTTGCAGATAGTGATAGTTTTTATGCACAAAGTTTAAAGCGTTCTGTTCGTGAAGCCGCTCTATCTAAACACCAGCTTCCAAATGGTCTAATTGAGGGTGTTTCAGATAATAGAGCAAGTTATAAACAATTGAATCATTGGAGTGTGCCCAATGAAAATGGAGATCAAGTAAATGAGGTCTCCCCCTCTAACTTATCTATAGATCATGTGGCTTCTAATTCACAAAGGCTTTTCTACGATATTGGAGAAATGCAAGATCATGTGTTCTCTCCTCCATTGCTAATGGATTCACCATTCACCACGGATGCATATGAGGACTTGCTCGGTATGTAGATTCATCCCTAAAATGTCTCAAGTGTTTAGCTTCTTCTTTTTTTACTTTATGAAATATCATTGGGTCCTCAAATTTTGAAGTTTCTTTCTTTTTTGGTATGGTATGGACGACTGTCAAATTCCGTAGGGTTTCACTCATATGAATGTTCATGTCAGCCAAAAAGAGCCATATCTTTGTGCATGTCATTTTGCATTGGTTTTCTCTAAAGTTTGTGAATCTGCCCATGACATCTGTTGACCTTTTCTAGAAGCATGTATCAGTCGGGAAACTCAGATAGATTGACCTGGTGTGATTGATGTAATTTGTCCAAAAAAAATATTAATACCTTGTTTGAGTTGGTATGACCACATGCAACAGCTAATCAGCGATGAACAGATTTCAAAGAGAGGGGACTTTGACCAGTGATGAACCTGGTCTCCCATTTTGATTGAAAACCTACCCCAACTATTGAAAACTATGATGGTAGTTGTTTATTAAGAAAAGAGAAGATGATAATCCAATATGAAATAGAAACCCAGAAAATATTCATAGTGCTAACCCAAACCTTTGGAAAAGGTTAATATTAAATTATTGATGCTTTCTCATATCTATGCCATTGTGTTAACTCAAAAAACTGCTTAATGGTTGGCATATGTTGGGGGTCTAGCTAGAATGAAACAAACTGTATTTGAAGAGAGGAGAAAAGTTTAGGAAGGAGGCTTTTCAACTGGTTTCACATGTTAATGGTTAACCTGATCTCCCATTTTGATTGAAAACGTACCTCAACTAAATTTATCATTATGGATGGTAAGTCCCATGAAAACCCATCTTATTAACCCCTTATTTCATACCCCCCCCTCCCTCTTCAGCACATGCAGAGTATGTTCTTTGTATGCTAGTTGTACATATAAAGGTCACAAAATTCTTTCATTTTTCTTACAATATTGTTTTTTTTTCCCTCCTGGTTATATCTTTCTCCTATCATAGGAGAAAGACAAGAACCTAGTACCCCTCGGTGAGGAGGGGATACTTCTACTAACCTGCCAAGAGTTAGTTTGGTTTCTGACAACATTATTAAAGACGATGGATATCTTTCTTTTATGGCATTGTTTTCAGTAACATCTTTTGTGTTATGTAGCATGTCTTCCAGTTATCTGTGTTTTGCTCACATCGATCATCTGCTTTTTCTTTGCAGCGCCATTGTCTGAAACAGATGCAGCATTAATGATACGTCAAGCAGATGATCTCCATGTGTGAAACTAAATCTCTTTTGATGACCATACGACATTATGAACTCTCTCAAGGCAAGGAAAGAAAACATCATGCCTTCATCCTGTATCATTGTGTGATTTTTACCGGAAAGGGACATCATTGGGGAACTTGCTCGTCCTTTGGCAGCCTGTGTTGATGCGCAGGACAGTCGGCTGTGTATAAAGATTCACAAATTGAGGATTTCAGAATACTCTTTTGGTTGCAGGCTAATCGATTAATGGATTCTAGCAATGTGGTTTTGTGTTAATATGAAGGCTTTGTACACGGAAGCGGCCAAAGGGCCGGTCATTAGATATAGGTGAGAGAGTGTTTGTAATGTTAATCATTCCATTTTGTAATGATTTTTTTAAAAAAATATACATTCCGTGTGTACAATAGTTATATTGGGAATGTGTTTTTTGTGAGTGGTGGCGCCCATGTATGGATTATTTGGTTCCAATCAGGTATAGAAACTCTGGCTTTCAGATCTTTTTTGGGATTGAGTTACATCTGATTAACATAATAATGTATATGGAATGGATAACAGTTACAAAATGTGCAATAATGTGCAGGTGGTGAAAGATACCTCATAGGGCGTGCAATAAAAGGGTATTTTCATATGGGTTTTAGGATTCTAAAAAAATTAAAGGGTTGTAAAAAGTTAAGTTTTATTTCTACTTTTATTTTAAAATCAAGTTACATTACAAATGTGATAGATTGTTCTCTTGACCATTTCTTCACTTATTTCTCTAAATCCATTTAGGTGCGACGATGTCATAATGATCTCAGAATAAATAATTTATGTTTGATTGTATTTTTAATATTATCATTATTTTTTTGTTTTTTTTATGTTGTACAAGTATAATAGATTATTCTAGTCCTACTTGGAAGTTGGAATAACTGTCTATTTAGTTTAGTGCGCTTATAGACTCTTATCTGAGTCTGTCAATCGGACGGATACAGATTGGATATGTTAATATCTATATCCTAACTTTCATATTCGGATATGGATATTAATTTTTGAATTATATTGACATTAATTTAGATAATCAAGTGATATTTTAAAGAAACGTCAAAATTAAAATTGAGATCTTTTAGGTCTTTTCTCTTTTTCAGATATTATACATTGAAAATTTAATAAATTTAATAGTATTATAATATATCATCTTTGTGTTTAATCATAACAATATGAGTAATGTATAATTCAAATATATATATATTTTTATAATATATGTCAGATGCAGATATTTTTTAGATCGGATAGACTGATATCTATATCTGCACTCCAGATCATCTTCGAATATCAATATTTCTGTTGTGAATATAGTGGATAACCACCACTCCTCAAAGCCATAACCTCCCCCCACTCTTCAACTCCATAACCCCCACTATTAATCACTCCATTGTCTACCCTCTCACCTCTATAGACTTGTAACCCTTCCTTTTGGAATTCCTCTATGCACCCTATAAATAGAGAGGTTTCTCATGTATTCCACAACCAACAATTGAAGAATAAACACCTCTCTACTTCTCTATTTGCTTGTGTATTTTGTTTATGTATTTATATTCTACTTAGTTTATAACACGTTATCAGCACGACGAAGCTATTGTTTAATTCGCTAAAGAGGTTTGTATTTTAGTGAGTTCATGATGCTCAAATCATCATGATCTTATCTTATATTTTGTGTACAACATGGTAGACAATTTTATGATTTTCTTTTTTATAAAAAAAAATGGTTTTCGTTTTTTACTCTATGCTTCATAATTAAATATACCCATGCGCTATATTCTTTTATAGATTTGTTTTAAGAATGCATTTCTTTATGCAGTTTCTATAGCATAGTATTAACAAAAAAAAAAAAAAAAACTGTTTGTAAACCTATTACATTTAGATCAGAGTTTCTGTTTCTTCATGTGCTTATTTCATTGCCTAATAGTTGTACAATAGCATTTGTGATTTTAACAAATCATGCTTTCATGCATTTTGAACAAAGTTCATCACCTCTTCTACCATTATTCCTTCATAGCAGAATCTATCCGTCTTTTCTTGAAAATATATATATATATATATATATATATATATATATGCATTAGATGCCCTCAATAATGTCATACCGGACCAAATATGTTTTTTCTTCTTAGTATACTCTTAAAAACATAAATACTGGTCGATCAAAACTTTGTCCATCACCTACTCTTCTTAGTATACTCTTAAAAACATACATACTGGTCGATCAAAATTTTGTCCATCACCTACTCATTTTGACATGGTACACAAACTTGAAAGACATGATATCATATTGATTTGATGTTAAATGACTATAAACACATTCAATTCTATTTGTGTCTTTAAATGTAGAAATATTTTAGTGAATAGTGCACATTTTTTTTTAATAAAGGTAGTCCCTTTTGTATGAATTTTTTTCGTAAATCCATGATTTTCAAAATTATTATGGTTTATTCAAATATGTTAGTATTGCAAATACTTATTGCCGAACCTATATTATTTAAGGTAAACAATTAATACTTCAAGTTTTATTGTTTATATATTTATTTATATTCTCGATACATGTGGTGACATTATTTTATTTTTCTTATAGAGATATCTACCATGTCGAATCTTACAAAACTCGAATTCACCGCACTTGATATTTCGGGCAACAACTATCTCTCATGGATACTTGATGCTGAAATTCACCTTGATGCCATGAACCTTGGCAACACAATAAAGCAAGGAAATCAAGAGTCCCTGCAGGACCGCGCAAAAGCAATGATTTTCCTTCGCCACCACATTCATGAGGATCTCAAAAGCGAGTACCTCACGGTGAAAGATCCTCTTACCCTTTGGGAGAGCTTGAAAGATCGATACGATCATCAAAAGACAGTCATCCTCCCCAATATGATTGGATGCACCTGCTATTGCAAGATTTCAAATTTGTTGCTGATTATAATTCTGCCATTTTTAAAATTAGTTTACAACTTAAGTTGTGTGGTGAAAAGGTAACAGAAGAGGATATGTTAGAAAAAATATATTCTATTTTTCATGCCTCGAATGTGCTCATGCAGCAGCAGTATCGAGAGCGAAGATTTGAAAAATACTCGGCATTAATGTCATGCCTCCTTGTTGCCGAGCAAAACAACGAATTTTTATTGAAAAATCATGCATCCCGTCCAACTGGTTCTGCATCGTTGCCTGAAGCAAATGCATCAATGCCTGAAGCAAACGCATCCATGATGTCTATGTTATATATGTGTCACTTTTAGCCTTTTGGTCACCATTGGGACATTTCTGGTAGTTTTCCAATTTTTCTTTTTTCGATCAGAACCGCTAAAATTTTAGACTTTTAGCTATCTGCATGAGCTCGAGAACTCCGATTGAAAATCTAACTGCACATTATGAGTCCTGGTGCCATTTCGAGCCACTCACAAAAATTTCATCGAATTCCGATAACGTTTTAGAAAATTTAGCAGTTCCGAATCGTATCCGGGTTTTGACCGATTTTGGAATGTCAAAGGGGGACTTGACCAAGTCAAGAAGACTTGGACCAAGTCAAATTTGACCATTGACTTGGTCAAACCTTTTTGTTTTTTTTGTGTGGTTGGGTTGACTCAAAGTCAAGCCTCACCAACCATTTTTTTTTCATTAATGTGTTTGTGTGTGTGGTCCTATTAGTGGGCGTCCCCCTTCAATCCACATCTCCCTCTCCCTCTCACTCACTCCTTCACTCCCTCTTCCTTCCTCATTTGTTCCAAATAGAGGTAGTAAAAGAAGAAGAAGAAGAAAGACCTAGAGAGGAGAAGTGAAGGTATGTGTGTGTGAAATCTTTGAGTCGTATTTGTTTTTGTTTCCCTTCTCTCTATCTCCCTCTCATGCCTTTCCCCACCCCTGTTTTCAGCCATTTTAGGGCTTGAATAGTGGCTGAGAAGGTGGTGGTGTTGGTGGTGGCGGTTGTGGTGGTTTGGTGCGCAAAGGGCACCCGAGTTTCCCCCTTTTTCCTTCCCCTCCTTTTTGGTAAGTTCTCCTCCTCCCTTAGCTTGTTTAGATGATTGTTAGGGTTTTTAAGTGGTCAAGCATGCCTTGCATAGGTGGTGGGAGGGGTTCGGGCGCGCGCGCGGGGCCATACTAAAATAGTTATAAATCCTGAAATAGTTTATATCGGTACTCAAACAGAAAGAGTGTCAATAGAGGTATAAAATGGGTTATACCAACCCGGCCAGCTAACTTTGACAGACTGTGTCGTGCCTGTCCCGCTGGGCCAGCCCTTGATCTTTTTCAAAAAAAATAATTTTTATTTTAAACTTTAGTTCTTTTTATATTAAATTTATTATATATGTATATATAACACAGACAAAAGCATTATATATATTTAATAAAACAATAAGATAAAACATTTATTCAATATATTATATGCTTCATCTATTCAATATATTATATATTATATGCTTCATCTATATCATGTGTCATCGTATGTGTCATGCTCATTAACACGCGGCTGTCCATATACTTTAATATACTACCATGTCATGCATGTTTCTTAACGTGTCATGCATATCGTGTTGTGTCAGAAATGGCCCAAGTGCTATAAGGCTAGCCCGACATAGCCCATACACTTTAATTGTGCCGTGCCAATAACATGGACATGCCATAACATACCATGCCTCAGCCGTCACGGCACGTTTTACACCTCCAGGTGTCAAGTAGCAGTCAATCACAATTAATACTCCCGAAATGGCAGTGTCATTCTATGTTCTACAAGCTTATATACATTACCCGATGCAGCAAGTCACTAAAAAAACACTATCCAGAAGCATACTAGCACTCTCAGGTGGGCGAACATATGGAAACAAAAGCCACACATGAAAACACTTCACGTATCAAAAATTCATCACAGCCATCAAAATTATACTATGCTCGGTTTACAGTGTGAGATGGCCAACACATTCAAATGAAATTCAATGTCTACATAAAATATAGTTGTCAAAACAAATTCAAATGAAATTCACATTGCTATTCTAGCATTTTGTGTGAACTTTTGGCTTGAGTCATAAGTACGTAAACAAATCACACCTAATCATGAGAAACTACAAGGGCCTGGATTTTAAATTGATATTTACATGCATAACATAGGACTCTGATTGTCAAGGTTGAAATACATCTAAACCCGACCAAAAAACATCATTAACCCTATGAAACATCATCCAAGACTTGGGGATCAATGGTGATAGAAGCTAAAAAAGCTTTACCTGCTGAAAACCACACAAATTTTTGCATGGTTTCACATGATCAATGATTAGCATCTCCTAACCAGTACAAATTAAAGATCCAGTTTCTTACAGCTATTCCTACCCAGAGATAATATTTATCTCCAAAGAATATCAAATCCTTATTCTTTGGTCACCCACCCAACTCTCACACTTCCAGATCTCAAAATCTCTATAAATATCAACCCAAAAAAAACATTACTTTTGAGGTTTTCAAGAACCAAGACAATCTTCTTGTATATAAAAATCATCCTTTATATCCTGTAAAAAGAACATTGATATTCCTTCCTGAGTTCAACATAAAAACTTCATGATCATACCTATTAACTCTCATCTGTCTCCAACATAAATCAACAAAAAAAAAAACTGGGGATGCCAACACAAATTTCCAGTTGCATACTCAAATCACTGGTTCACTTTAGAAAACACAACTATGCACCCCCACTGTTCAGCAAACACAACCTCTCAACCAAATTGCACACTTCAAAAGTAACTGAAACCATGCTGCGTCGGCAAGCCCGAACAAGCATCTCCACAACACATGGATTTGTGGCAGATTGCTTATGCACCATAGGGTGCGGTGCCAATTAACTGGTAGAAGTTAAAAGGAGATATAAATGAATAGGTGAAAAGAGAGGTCTGAACTTCCATGATGACTATCACATAAGCTAACAGGTAAACCCTCAGGATCTTGCAACAAAATAACATGCAACTTTTTTTGGCGGTACCAAATTTTCCTTCCAGCAGTCAAAACTCAGAAGCCAAAATGCACCACTTAAAAATAAGGAAAGAATAAAAAATCACCATCACAACCACAAAAACATAAAAGGAACACACAAAACCAAGGAATTTTTTTTAAAAAACAAAAGATGGCCAAAAACTGAGATAAAAAAAAAATCTCATCATACTCCATTCAGCACATTTGCAGCACAGGCCTATCATGAACAATGCCAGAACAGCGGAGAATGAGAGGAAAAAAAGAATGCAGAAGGGAAGAGGAGAAAGAAAAAGATATGAAAGAAGAAGCAAGATGTTGGGGTAGGGGGTGGGGTGGACAAGGGAATCAATAATGAAAAAATCCATAAAAAATATTAACACAATGGCACTACACTTATAAATATAGTATAGGGAATAATAAACTAAAAATGTCCATCCCTGAACAAGTTAAAAAATCTAACTACTTGAAATTCTAATATATATTCTGATACCAAATTGATGAAAAACAGAAGAGGGCAAGAAATATGAAGAACAAATACGGGTAAGAAGAAAGAAGATTAGAAAAGATTGGAAGAAAGAGAACACAAGAAGATAGAGGAATTAAAAATCAATATTATTGTTCATAAAAAACTGACATCTTAGGCATGACATATATATATATATAGAGAGAGAGAGAGGTGATATGGTGTGGACACCATACTCCCTTTTAATATGCGGTCACCTTCTAATCACCATACAAAAATGGTGCATTTAATCAAACAAGAGATAAAAGGGGAGATCATGTGGAGAAAAAAGAGGGATCATGATTCATAGGGATATATGTGATTTCATGGGGTGGTTATTTTAACCGTCTGATTAAAATCCATTTAATCGGATGGTAATGACACCGGTGACCACACCTAAGGAAGAGGGTATGGTGACCGCATCTTATCATTTCACTATAGATATATATATATATATATATATATATTCATCTAAATGAAGAATCCTAAAATGAAAACGACGAAATCGTCACTAGACAATAAAATAACCTCTCACAGATCATAGACTAGAATTGCAACTTACATAAATTTAAATAATTTCTAGTATAGTAACAAAAAAATTTATCTCACTCATTAGTATGTTTTTTTGCAATGCGATGCTAGATTAAAAATTAACTTGCCAACATAGACTACTTATAGTATTTGTTTGTCAACACAGAAACAGTACATGTAAATCACAATGCATCAAACTAATATTCAACGTTTGGATAAAATAAAATAAAATAAAAAAACAATTGTTTCTCCACATATAGAGACCAAGGTATAGTAACATAAAAAATCCATATATCATCACAATGAAATAACATTAAGTTGTAATACTAAGGAAGAGCTAAATCAACTCCAACATTCAATCCTAAATCTTTATAGTACATTACTGATTTTTCCATAAGAATGAGATAGTGACAGACATATAAAGCATCTAATCTTCAACAGAGAACAAGTCAACACTCAACTGATATACTAGAACCACATCAAATAAACTTTATCAAAAAAATATTACCAAATCTGAATAAAGTTATAATATATTTTCCATATGGACGCATAGAGATCAATTTAAGAAGAGGATATGCGGATCACACAAAAATCCACTCACAGGAAAAACATTTATGCAAAATGCCCAGATTACATAAAACAGTGCAAATATAGGGATAATCCAAAGGACCCAAAAAACAAGCATTGGAATCGCTCACAAAATACTAAGTTTATCCACTCTGAGGCCTCTTCCCAGGCATGGATTGAAGGAATGGCTTAAAACCAATAATGATGAAACAGCATGAAAACACCGAAGGAAGGACATCTACTGAATCAACATCTGTCAAGACCTACCATGACCAATGGCAATACCTTTGCTCCATGTCTCCGTTCAATGCAGCTTATTCTTCAATGGCCCCTTTGGTATCTTGCTTAAAACCTTCGCATCAAACACCGCATACTGCTTCTTGAACTCAATCGTCGCTTTCTCAGCAAAGGAGTCAACTTGGGTCTCATATTTCTCGTACAGAACAGGCACCGTGTGCAGCAGAACAAACACTGTGCTTACCAAAGTCAATAACCAGAAGGAAAAGAACTCAACAAAAGACAAGATGATAAATCATAGACGATCCACACCTATGTAGAACAATGTCAGGAAATTGCAGCAGCTCCCCAAAATCGACAGAAGCCACAAACCAGCAATGACCTATGAAAAATATTAAAACATTGGAATGTTGACAACAAAACAATTACACACGTTGACAACAAAAACCCGTAAAAGACAGTGGATTGCAATTACACGTATATCAAAACTAGAAGAAGCTAACTTGGGCAATACAAGAAAAGAAAAACAAATACTTACTGCGAGGAACTTGCGCAGGTCACGACCAGACGCGATGTCCCTCAATACAGCAAAGGCCCTGTTGATCTCAAACCGCAGAGACAGAGCAACATTAACAGCCAAGTCCTCAGGAATGCTGACCTCTGGGATGCGTGGTGGAGACCTTGAAAAAGAAAAGGAATCAATTAATACAGATCGTTCAGATAAAAATAAAATAATAAAAAAAGGGAGACCACTATGAAGGGTATGAAGAGAAGTGAATTACTTGTTGATGAAGGTGGTGGCATTGGACCAGAGGAAGAGGACAGCGATTGACAGGATGAGGCAGTGGCAGACGAGGGTCAGCAGGTGGTACTCCAGCAGCTCGAACAGCACCCACGCTGCGGTCGCCCCTCCCAACACCCCCCCTGATATTTTCTTGTTCCTCCACAGGAACACATCTGCCGCTGCACATCAATCACGTACATATACGTACACATGGGTGAGATGAGATCTCTTGTGGCATCCGAAAATCCAAAAAAAAAAAAAAAAGACAAAAAAGAACATCTGATACAAGTATAAAGGATTTGAAAAGCAGTTTGGTCTATGTATATCCCAGACACCGTATGAAGAATACAGAGTTAGGGATTGTGGTAAGTAAAGGCGAAAAAAACGAAACGAAGATATCAGTACCAACGAATTATATATTGCGCACAATCAAAAAAAAAAAAATCTATAAAAAATGAATAATGAACGGTAGATCTCAGTAACTCTTACTGAACAAATGTTGTTAATCAGTAGATCAAATCATAAAACGGGATCAGTCAGAACAGAAAAGGAGATCGAACAAAATAATCGATCAATCCATTCCCAGAAAAAAAGAGAGAGGAAGAAATGAAGAGAACTTACGTTTACCGCCACCGAAGACGGAGTGGACCGGCTTCTCCCTGCCGAAGATGCGGAAGACCTTCTGCTTGATGGACGACTCCGACGGCTTCTCGTTATCCGAATCGGACGAAGACGACGAACCGTCCATGTGGAGTTTCTCGGTTATCTTGTCCATCATCGACTCCACGGCCGATTTCGATCCCTCCGCGTGCTCCTCCGCCATCGATCGACCTCTCTCTCTCTCTCACTACCCCCAAAACCCTAGATTCCCTTTCAGATCCACTTGAAAGAAAACCCTCTCAGTGTGAGTGAGTTACAAATCAGGCGCTCATCCGTCTCCGTCACCCTTTTTTATTTGAAACGCTCAATCGATCAATTGTGGGTTCCATTATATGTAGTTAGGATCCCGAGCCGGATGAGGAGAGATCTGGGCCGTTGATCGAGGGAGAGATTAGGTGGTCCAAGCCTGTAGGTTCGGGTTCGCGAAGGGCAGGTTGTCTGGAAAGAAATGAAAAACAAACAGCCCCCACTAACGGGCGCTTCGAGGTTTCTGCCGTCACATTTGACGGCGTCACTCGGGGATAACGTACGGACTTTTCCGGATGTGGAGACGTCACCGTCAAGTATCCGTTACTATTGTAACGTGGAGACGACGAGCGACGTTGGACGCACATGTCATGCGGGCCCCGCGTAACTGTGTACGTGTAACGATATGCGTTCGTCTCCATTGAGCTCCCAGACATCATTATTTTTTTCCTGAAAAAACAAATCATTATCATTTGGTTAGTACACGGGTGGTTGCACCAAGTTTTTAGAAATTAATTGTGGAGAGGACCCCAAATTTATATAAAAAGATATTTTTTATTAAAAAATAAAATATACAAATCGTATAGATTCATTTATACAGTGTATAAAAAAATTCAAGTAAGATATTGCCAGTGCTAAGTATGGTATTATTATTTTTTTGTGTAGTCCACTTTTTATGTTTTTATAGTAAAATCCACTTCTGTTGTTACTGAATTAAATTTTCTTTCCTGTTCAGCAAAATTACTGAGTTTCCATTAGTAACATAGCACATTACCATTGCTTTATTAATTGAAAAAAAATGCATTGATTTCAATGAAATGTTCCAAAAAGATTTCCAAAAAGTATAAAATACCTTTTATTATAATAAATGAAAAATAAAACTATTTAGATTTTTTAACAAAAGTGAGATTTAATATTTGAAAATATGTTTTCAAAAGCAGTTTTAGTGAAAAACTAAATTTCCAAGCTTGTTTCAAAAGAGAAAAAAATAAAAAAAATACTTAAAAAAATCTTCTACAAATAAGAAATACCCAAAACGGTTTTTTTAAAAAAATTTACTGAAAAAAGTCTCACTTAACAATCTCATAACCTAAAATGACACAAATGATTTTGTCTCTTATAATTTTTAAAATCTCTCACCATATTTAAAACCTTTCAGACCATTATCTAATTGAAATATAATATCAATAGAATAAATAATTTTTATTTGATCCTGATTTTTCATGTTTTTAAAGCTTCTAAGTATGTATGAAAAATGTAACATTGTCAAAATTGTCTTTCTTAAATTTACAAGATTTTTTTTCCTAACTTTTAAAAGTTTTTTTTCAATTTTTTGTTATTTATATCTTATAAATGTCTTGTATAATGATTTTTTTTTGTATGATATTAAACATATGTAAATGTCCTAAAAGATTTTATAAAGCTCATAAATATCTAAAAATATATATTTTATAATGAAATTTTTCATTTTTTTTATAATTTAACTCTTAATAGTGTATTTAGATATACAATAAATAATAATAAACTTCATGCACAAATAAATATATATATTTTTTATTTATTAATGTTATTTAATTGAGGTGTTAAACAATTAAATATGTGTAATGTATTTAAATAGTAGATAACATAAGGGTAGTCAAGTTATTTTATTTTTTTAAATTGTGAAATAAGAATTTTGTAGGTAGAATTTTTAAAAATTGCTAGATTTAGGCATTTTCAATACTTGGATGAATTTTTTTTTTTTGTGTTTTTCCAAAAAAATATTACCATTCAATAGGTGTTATATCGCTCTTGGGTTCTTCAAGTTACAACACCCTCGCTGGCTCACTCATTAACAGTTTTCGAATGAATCAAGAACACCATCATGGCTCGATATTGGGCTACCATCATGTGGTGGTAGCCCAATTTGCTATGTGAAAGAACATAAGAAAGGCAACCATTGATGCAATGTTCAGAAAACACACGGGTTGTAGACAAATCTTAAATCAAAAGTGTACATATGCAAGATTTGGAAATGCATGTATTCACTTTTAGGAGAGCTGTATCTGGTGGAGAATGTGAGTGCAAACCTGGATTATTTAAAGTGTACATTGGTTGGCCATCTAAAAAGTGTCATTATGATTCTGCAAAGTAAACAACAGCTTGGATGGTGAAGGAATTTGCAGTTCTAGTTCCAACTTCCACCAAGCCTAATTATACGAGGAATTTAAGTTATTTCGATTTAAGTGAGACCAGAATGGTAACATTCAAATTTATGTCTCTGGTGGTTATAACATAACGGTTCAAGGTTTAATGGTGTTATCAATAGGTCTGGGTTCGAGTCTTGGCGTTGACTTACCCACTTGTTTGTTGACGATTATTCGAAAGAATTTTTCGTAGGACCGGGGCAAACAGGCGAAGGTAGCCTTTCAGCTCAACCGTAAAGTCAACCACAGGGAGTTCCTCCGATATCAAAAAAAAAAAAAAAAACATTCAAATTTATCAAAGATTCCTTTAATTTATGAATAGCTTGAACACGGGAAGTGCATCAATTCAGCTCTGTAGAAAATCCTACTGGGTAGATCCAATCATCCAATGAGATAGGATAAGTGGAGTGACAATGGAGTTAGATCCCGAATGAATTTTTAAAAATTAGAAATTATGGAGATTTGTTTTTTGTCACTTCAGTTTTTGTGCATGATGCAAACTTACTGGATTTCAAGAATATAGAAAAGATAGTTTTGCCTTGTAAAAGCAAATATGGATTTTTGATCAAATAATATATAGTGGAAATCCTTAACGCACATTTTTTAAGAGAATCGTGATTATTTCTATTTCATCATTTTAATAAAATAGATAATATCCGAATGAGAATGATAACAGAAGAAAGAAAGGGAAAAAAAAAAACTAGAAATAGTTTTGTCATTCCCTTGCCCATTCCCTAGTGCATTTTCTCGTCATCTCCATGGTTTCTAGACCTCCAAAACAGACCACACTCCCGCTAGAATAATCGATAGAAGCAACCGGCCATGCATGCTTCTATCATCCTTCTTTTTTTATTCTTGTTGCCATTTCCCATAGTTCTTGCTTTGATTGGAAGTGCAAATTCACATGGGTAACCTGTTCAAGTAACACACATATTACATTCATGTGTTTTTTTTTTTTTGAAAAAAGATAAGTCTTTTATATACTAAAAAACAATTACAAAAGGTCTGATATGCATGAGGAGAGTACAATGGAAGATAGAGAGAACAAGAAAAAATAAAAAACAATTACAAGAAGAAAGAACAAGGGGAGGGCCACTTGAACACTAGGAGTTCACCGCCCCAACCACAAGGTTCAAACCCACAAGAAAGTCACTGTGCTCCTGCGATGGCCTCCCCTCTAGTTGGATGCACTGTTTCACCATTGCCCACAAAATTTCACTGTAATACCGCTGTCCTTAAAAAATGACGTCATTTCTAGTAAGACAAATTGCCCACGTACCTGCTCATAGATGACGTCATACGCCACAAATTTATTGTCTAATTTTTCATTAAATTGTGGAGGGTTAGTTGTGATGGAAAGAAAAACATTGTTCTTGATCCTTCTTAATTACTCCATAGGCATAACTGATGTACAAGAGATGCACAACCACCAATATATGACATGCATGCAGTAGAAAAATTGCCTTCAACTCTTGTTGGCATACTTCTCATATGAAGCGTAATAATTCAGGGAGTCCACATTAGTTCCCCTTTCCTCTAAAAAAAAAAATAAAAAATGTTCAGTTCCACATGTAACCACATATGCAACCTCTCATCAAATTTTTTTTAAAAAATAATATGAATTTTTTTATTAAAATATATACTGTTATTTGAATTGAAATATAAACTAAAATATATTTATATATATTTTTTTAAAAATAAATTCAACCACATACATTATGATAAAATCTATACAATATGATAACACAATATACATTACACTATTATAATATATGAGAGTAGAGTACATCGGTGCTCTTTCCCTAACTCTATGAACACATATTTGGGGGCAGTCAATACCACCTCCATCAAATTTTCAACCCACCCCCATATTATTATAATTTTGTATATTTGAAACAAATCAACTCCGCCCCCTTCAAATCCTAACCCACCCCACTCTGCCCCAAAATCCCTCCCAGTAATCCCCATTGCTGTGACGAGCTCAACAACCTCGCCTTCTTCGGCCACATCATTGTCGTCAGCAGCGGAGAAAGATCCGTCGTCGCTCTAGCTCACTCGTCGCAGGGAGAGGTGGGTGGGTGCGGCGACGGAGGAGGAGGAGGGGGAGGGCGATGTGGGGTGGCAGGAGGCGGTGGTGGTGGTGAGTTAGAGCGATGATAATTTGTTCTCTGCAACGAACAACAACGATTGCGGCAGAAGAGGGCGAGGTCGACGAGCTTGTAGAGATGGTGGGGATGGCCGGGAGGGTTTTTGAGGCAGAGTGGGGTGAGTTAGAATGTGAAAGGATGGGTTGTGAAAAGGTGAGATTGATTTGTTTTAAATACATAAAAAATAATATGTGGGTGGGTTGAGTAGTTGGCGGGTGGTATTAACTGCCCCCAACATATTTCATGTATTATCCATGGGGTGGGGTGAATGATAAACCGGGTGACAGTAAAGCTCCCCCCTCCCTAAAACCCTCGCCGCCGTCGTCTAAACCCTCACCAACGGACCTCAAACGTCGAACACAACACAGAGAGAGAGAGAGAGAGAGAGAGGGAGACAGAGAGGTCACTCCGACAGGGCCCAATGCGGTTCGTTCGATCCATAACCACTCTAAGACGCCTCGCCGGGTCCAGGCCCCACCTGTCCCGCCCATTCGGATCGGCGGCAGCCGTTCTGGCTCCGTCCGAGTCACCATCGGTGGCGGAAGCCCCAATTCTTGAGTACCTTGAGGGTTTCCCTCGGCCGGATCCGAAGCACTCCGAGACGATATTGGCAGTACCGAGGGCGGGACCGAAGAAGATCGTGGCGGCGAAGGAGAGGAAGGCGGGGCGAGTGCCTAGCATACTTTTCGAGCAGGAGAAGGGGGAGGAGGGAGGGAACAAGCGCCTGATCTCTGTGAGGACCAACCAGATCCGGAAGCTCGTCAACCACCTCGGCTACTCCTTCTTCCTCTCCAGGCTCTTTGATCTCGAGGTCAGGCCCGATTTCGACTCCGATGAAGTCATCGAGAAGGTCCGCGTTTTGCCCCGTAAGGTATCACCAATCCCCCCAACCTGTTCTGTAACAACTTTGGGTGTTCTTGTTTTTGTTTTGAGTGTATTACCTACCATGATGGATTGTTTCTCCAGACCAAGGCATGGAGGATGTGAATGATGACTATATGTCCAATTTCTTACATGTTTTGTGATTGCTTGCTTTTCATTTTAACCAAAGGCTTACTGGGGTCTGTTTTTCATTCGCATAGTCTGTGTCCGGCAAATGTGGAATCTGCCCAATTGCATGTTCAAACAATAACTAATAGTGCGACCAAGGGGTCAATTAGAGGATGCGGGAATTTAGAAGTTAGCTTTATGCAGTTGGTGTCAGGCTTGTTCCTTGATTAGGGGCAAATTGGATTGACATCATACATGATTTAGGCAATTTTTGTTATTTGAGTTTGATGTTATAAAAATTAGGAAGAACATGTATACCCTGAGGATCTTGCCCTCTCAGTTACAAAATGTTGGTCTAGTTGCTTTTGTGCTAACATGCTTACTGTCTTACTGGTTTCTTCTTCTTCTTTTGCAAAATCCCTACCTTGTGCATTTTAGAGTGTAGTGCTCACCAAGAAAGATGGGTGTGTGGGCATTTGGGAGGTATGTAATTAGGACATGACCTTCTGTCCATCAATAATTCCGGAATTCAATCAACAACATGAAAAGGAATATTCTTCTTTAAAAAGTAACGTCATGTGGGTCTTCCTGATCATGTCTTCATTATCCTTAATCCATTAATAGGCTTCTATAAGATGTGATGGTCATATCCAAGAATTTAGAAGTTCATAGGAATCGGTGATGTTGTTGGTTACAATTTTTAGTCTAATGTATATTGGTCTCATGTTTGGTTGCTACTGGATTTTCCATAAGTTCATGAGTCTGGAGTGATTATTAAGAAAGAGAAGCAGAATAATCAAGGATTATTGCATTGCAGTAGGGTGGATTGAAGCAATATCTTGAAAATATGAAGAAGGTTAGATCAAAAAATTGACCTAGTCCTACACCTGACAGTTGGCTAACATCACACTGTATAAATTGACTGCAGACTGGTTCGAGTCCCAGCATTTATCTACCAAAAAAAAATATTATCTCTAGAGCAGCCCACTAGTTTAGAAATTGTTTCACATAAACCTAGAATGATGCGTACCATGACCTGTATCTCAAACTGTGAAAGAATGTTGCATGTGGAGATGCAAATTAATGTTTCAGGGGATCATTAGTGGTTTCCAGCAGAAATTGTGGTAAATGAGTGTGTTTGAGTGATGGGCAACTCTTGGGTTTAGGCCATAGTATGAGAAAAGCGAAGAGAAGAAATTCCAGAGTGCTCTTTGCTTATCAATCAGCATTGTCAATGACTGATGTCTTATATTGAAAAATAAGATTTCCTTTTCTACATTTATTTTCCAGTTTTCTGCCAAAAAAATCAGTTTTTGTTATGATTTTTTTAAGCGTGCTGCGAAAGAAATCATTTTTTGCAACTCCTGTAGAGAAAAGGTGGTTCATTTGATGATGTGTGGGACTGGTGTTCTTGAAACAGATTTTGTTTAGATGAATTTTCATCAGCTTTTAGGGTCTAATTTTACACTGCAAAATCCATTCCATCTCTCATGTTAAATGTTGTTTTTATTTTTATTTTATTTATTTATTTCTATAAAGGTGGTGTCTACCAGACCTATTTCCGTTTATAGACTACTTATTGTGGTACATAAGAAATGTACCACCCCAAAACTAGATTCCCTTACTCTACTTGAAAGACTCCTCAGTGATTGATATCTATGCCTATATTTTCACCAATTCTTTAGATGATAAACTAGGGCGCTCCATGTGTTCTTAACATAGCGTTGCTTTTTTTTCAGTTCTTTTTCATTCCTTGTCTTCCAAATAGACCAGCAAAAGGCCTGAGGGATCATCAAAGGAAATACGTTCTTCTTGCATCTATCTCTGCATCAGACTGTTTATGGACGATGGGTTGATCTTTTTGATGAAATCCCAAATTCTGTCCATTTCGCTGCATTGATCTTGCTTCTTTGAAAAATTCATCTCATCTCCCATGCCAAATGTAATGTTTTCATTGTAATATTTTTCGAAGAGGAAGAAATATTTTGTTCATTAAAATAAGTTAGCAACTCTTTTTTTTTTATTATTATTATTTGTCCTTTTCTGGGCATCTTTGAAATAGGGTCCACCATAATTCAAGGGGGCTACCTTCAATTGACATGGTTTTGAGGGGAAAAGTTCTCCAATTTAGGAAATTTGAAGGTTAAAGAGAGAATGTGGGTAGGTTGGATGACAGGGTGCGGATAAGAATAGACCTATGAAAAGTGGTGTCAATCGCCTTCAGACTTGATATACAGGGAGTTGCAAATACCTCTTTTGGCATTTGGACTTCAACAGCTACCACTTTTCTAGTGAACTCGTCACATTTAGGCCCCGTTTGGATGCATGGTGCAAAATGCTGCTTTTTTCATACGCGGCAATGGAGATGGTATCAGGTCTGTGTGCGTGTTAAGGATGAATTCCACTGATTTTTCTCCCCTGTTTGTATGGAATGTTGCGTTTCGGACCCGTGGAGGCCAGATTACATTTTCACCCCTCGTTTATATAACACTCACCCAGTCATGTGTAATCGGGGACAGGGGTTGGCATTTCACCAAACCTGCAAGGGTGTACTTGTAAAACATTCACAAAGACCACCGAATCAGTATGCTGTGTTGCGAGAAGCGTTGTAGTGGGGCGACGAACAACGTGTTTTTTTACACTATGCTGATGATGTTGTCAACACAATACGATATTTGGATTAGGGTCTGCGTGTTTTTATGCGTCCACACCACAATCGCACCTTAAAAGCCTATCCAAATGGAGCCTTTGTAAGAAATGCAAGAGGTAATAAACTTTGTTTGTGCTCTTAGGAAGAGGTGAAGCAACATATTTGTTGTCAATTCTCTTTCCTTCTACAAAGAAGAATTTGTGCATGAATATAGCTTCTCGTTGTCACTAGACTGAAAATCCGAAGTTTACACTTCATTTGTAAAGAGTACAATTGTAATAATAATGAGGGCTAACTTAATAGTTTTGGCATTTTGTTGCCTACTCTTCTTGAGGTTCCTCCTAAGCTTCATAAGGTGCAGATCATCTGTCTCCTATTCTTAATAGTTTGGTTTTGAGATTCTCTTTGTGCCTTCATTTGTGCCTTGGTCAATCCATTTATTTGAAATGGGAAAATGGGATGTTACATTGATGCTGATGCTGAGGTAATTTCTATAATAGAAATTCTGGGTTATGTTCACTTCCTTCTTTAACTGATAAATGGATGCCTATGTCTTTAATTCTATTATTTAACCTTTTCTTTTAATTCAATAACTTAATTATAACAACTTTAATTCTCTCATAGATGTCCACACTGTGTGCTTTTAAATCCATGTTGAAGTTTGTTTTGTTAAGTTTTTATTTAATTATCCATATGTTTCTGCAGCAGTTCGTGGCATCTTCTCTAAAATATCTCAGTCACCCTGTTTGTTGCGATTTTTAAGTTTTTTAGATATGGAACTATTTTCAGTCATTTCTGCCAACTTTTCATGGTCGCAATTCTGTTCATTCTCTGAAACAAGACTGTTTATCATTGCTTAAGCTACATCTCGAGGCAGGAACTGAAGCATTACTTAACGTGACATTCTTGAGAGCCCCTTCACATGCATTGCTAAAGGTGGATGTTCCTCTTGTGTTCAGAGGAGATGATGTATCCCCTGGATTAAGAAAAGGTATGATGTATATGCCATTGCCTTATATGCATGTTCATGAGTACTTGTTATCTTATTCCTTAGCTTGTCACACAAATATGTAATTTGCTTTTGGTGTCTCTTCACCCTTTACTTGTTGTGCTGGATTTGCTAGTAAGTGTTCCAATTTTATTACTCTGGGATTAATATTGATAAAATGTGATAATTTTTTTTTTGAAGAAATGAAAAGAATAAACAGTAGGACATTACTTTAGCCATGACTGTTGTTATTGGGGTAAAGATGTGAATCCTAAAACATAGAGAAACTGGGTATGGTAAATGATATGAATTGTTTATGTTCTGAATTCCATAGCTAAAGCTATAATGTTACAATTTGTTGCCAAACCTATTTTATGAATGGGCCAGGTAGCTCAAAACAATAAAATTTTGGAAAAAGTAACTCAGTAAGGCTAGTAGCATGTATGTTGTATGCGTAAATGCTTTTCCACAGGGAAATGGCAATAAACGTAAAGTATGTAAGGATTTTATCACTCTAGATATTATGAAATTTGTTTTTAATCATTATGCTAGGGTTCTTTGATATTTGGTATGACTGGTTTCATCATTATTTGACCCTTTGTTATCACATAGAGAGAATCAGAGAAACGTGCCAAAAAGCCATCATGATTTACAACACAAACTTGCAGGTGTGTATAAATGGATAGTATGTGTTTGGGTAGATTTAAGGGCCAATTTGATAACTCTGGTTCAAAAGGAGAATTCTTCCTTTCTAAGAATCCAGTTTTAGTAGATTCTGTGGAAGGTAAAAATTTTGTCAGGATATCCAGGAATGAACAAAAGAATGGAGGATTTCAAACAGAATTTTCTTAAGTGTTCAAGCAGAATGAGAATGAATGTCAAATTTATCCTAATAGTATACTAACAAAAAAAAATGAACTATTTTGAGTTGACAGGCAAGAAAGTCAAGTTAAATACAAGAGTTTCCTTGGGGTGTGTGTGTGCGCGTGTTTTTTTTTTAGGGGGGGGGGGTGTTTTGATTAGAAATTCTGATGTGACTAATGGTTACAAATTATTTCTCAACTCTAATGCAACGTAATTGTGTTATGTGGCAGGTGCTTGTCTGAATACCATAAAAAGAACTGTTAAATGTCTTTGCCCAGCCGATATCGTGCCACCATACATTGACGTGGACCTAAGCGAGCTCGACATCAATCAGAAGATCATAATTGGAGATCTTAATGTCCATCCTGCTCTACAGATTCTTAGATCGATGGATGAACCTGTTTGTAAAATTGGGGGAATCAGGAGTGCATAAGCGAAAGAAAAGTTAAAGTACTGATGAGTCTGCCCAGCTTGCGAGATATTTGTCATCAACAGAGCGCTTAACATGTATGACAGGATATAAAGTATGGTCAGATGGAAATGTCAATCAAAATTTTTCGTTTATTAAAATCTGGTTGGCGGCATTGCAATATCATGTGACATTTGATTGCTTGCATTGTTATATGCATGCGCAACAAATTGGGTTTCGTGGATTATTTCATTTTCACTTGAAAAGCAGGCAGAATAAGAGGACTTATGTTTCATCCTTCATCTATATTATTTTGACAACAGCCCTTTGTGAGCACTACTTTAATGTTGATTATTCATAATGTGGATTTATTTCTCTCCACACAGAAATTTGACATGCTTTCACTAGCTTAAATTGTTCTATGTGCATCTGCAAATTTACTGGTACGAAAGGGTGGGGGGTGTTGAACATATATAGACCATGTTTGTTCAGAGATGTTACCACGAGGTCTGGTGGCGATTGCTCTCTGATATCTTTGTTCGATTAATGCAGGAAGAAGCATGATTTTCATCTCTCTTATATAAAAAATCAGAATAATCCATGGTGTAAAAAAATTCAGCAAGTTTCAAAATTTATTTATATTCCAAATATTGGTTATCCATCCTCCGGACTCAAGCCCATGTTTAGTTGAAAAATTAAATTATTCTAAGATTTATGATTATTTTAGTATAAATAAAGATAAAATGATTTTGTGTTTGATTGTGTTTTGAATTATTTTAATTGGGAAACGTAATAATAAAATTTTTATTGTTTGGATAAAATATGAATAAAGTGTGGATAAAGATTTATAAAAGATAAAAAAATGATGACAGATGATTTGACAATTGATTTATAAAAGGTTATGACAGTTGATTTATAAGTAGGCTCACATATTCTTTTGATTTGAATAACCTGAAATAACTTAATTCTAATGAGTGGATGGAATCCATATACCACTTTATACTAGTTAATTCTAATATACAAATTCTCATTTATTTCAGTTATCCAAACATGAAGTTATTCCAACTAATTTCAATTTATTTCAGACTTATTTTCTAACCAACCATGGTAAAATGATGTTTGGTTTTCTCCCGAGAAAATTGCTATATTTTCTATTATTATTTGGTTTTTTCATTTATGGTTGAAAACTAATTTTTGGCAGTTTGTGTATATACACACATATGTATGGTGAAAGCTAAACTATCTGGAGTTAGAACTCTTGATTAGAATTTATACGGTAGCATATAGTATTAGAACTCTTGATTAGGATTTATATACGGTAGCATATATTATTATCACTAATGCAAAGGATGACACGAGAAGCATTGGTAATTCAGATAGTCCAACTAAAGCAATCGGAGCACCCACCATAGAAGAGTCGGGCCTGGGTAAACCGAGAACGTGGACCTGCGACCCACCATAGACCTAGGGGTGGCTCTATTTGAGCCCCTCAAAATATAAGGAAGCCCCGCTTATTAATAAGTCTTTCACATTTTCATAACTTAATTTAAAAACTCATCGTATATTAACCTTATATTTAAACAATAAGTAAACCCCTCTCATATCAAACTCTATCTCTTACCTTTTGACGACTCCCTAAAAACTCGATCTCTCTCACAGATTCGACTTCTTTACATACAAAAATAATTTTTTTATATTAATATTTAACCAATCAAACATATATATATTTTTTATTTTTTGATAAAAATTAAAATAAACAATTATAAAAAAAATTTACATCGACCATATACAAAAAAGAAAATTGAAATCCACATTTATATGTACCTATTCAATTTCAATTTGAACATATATTGAGACCACATTGATGCTCAAGTACAATTCACCTCTTTTATAAATAAATATATAAATAAATAAATTTAAATGAGATGAGAGTTATGCTTATTAAAAGAATTTTAACTAAAGATTTTATCAAAAAAAATTAGGTGAGCTTACTTATTTGGGGGTGTACTTATTAAAAAAAATCTAAATAGATCTTTGATAACAAAATCCATTTAAGAGGAGCTTACTTACAATTTTACGGTGTTCAAATAGAACTACCCTAGACCTAGACCAATTGAGCCATTTCAATAATAGGATTGGATCCGGGTCCAACCCAACCTGCTTCCAGGACCCAACTACCCCCTATCTTGATTGATATTTAGCTAATGGTTTTTACTCCATATTATGGAAAACCATGCATTATACAAGTGTAGTCACAACATTATGAGGGCTTTTCAAATGTTATGCAATCAGTCATCCATATTATACATAATTGATTGACAGATTTGGCCACTTTAGAAGCAACCATGCTATAATGCGACCCCAGGCACAACTGATTGTCCAGGATAAAAAAGACATGATAAACTTCATGTGACTCATCTTGATGGTCCAGGAAAATTGTACCATTCACTCGGCTGTTTCAATTAACTGTGTCTGATGTTGGCCTACGACTAAACAGATATGCACTGTGTTTGGATACTCATTATAATTAATAGGTAGTTAGACCATCACATTCATGTTAATGCACTCAAATTAAATGATATGCCCCGGCAAATAAAATGTCGGCTCTGAGCATTCAGATTCAATGACATGACAACAGCAACAGAGATGAGTTAATAAATACAGATTGGCAAAGCATTAGATAATAATTATGCATCACTCTTGCCAAAGAACAATTCGGATGATCTAAACCTCACAAGAGATCCATTTTCTACCTACAATCATCTCCCCGGATGGGTTTGTTGATCATCTTTGTCTCCCATGTCAAGAAAAGCAAGTGTTACGAGGAAGTCTAACTTCAGTGAGTAGCCTACTCTATATGGCAAAACAGAATTAATTTCTAGTGAAAATGGTTTGAATTCCAATACAAGGAACTGTGACCATTATCAGATGTTGTCAAGAGAAAGTCCATAATTTTGCCAGGTAACAGCATACATAACAGATTAATTGCTCATATCAATATATTGATCAAAGTAGTTGATGAGGGTTATCAACAAACTGTACAAAAGCATAAGTTAATCCATCCATCATTTAGTTGCCAATGAAATGCATATGAAGGCCTGACCTACCCATTATATAGTCACAAACATCTGATAACTGGCAGTTGGTCAACCCTTCCTCTCAATTCAACAACACTAGCACATGGTTTGGGTAATGCTCCAGAACTTAACAATTTCAACGATACTGTGAATGCCCCCCATAGAAATACAAATTCAAGTAAGAACTAGTAAACAAGGTGAATTTGGAAAATTGGAAACAAAATCCCAGCTGAAGCACTTGATTTCTGAAGTCATTTCTTAACAGCTTACATTTATAACTGATCACAGTTTGAGGTTTCCAAAGTGCATTGAGCACACTAACTATCAGTAAGACTAGCTATAAGCAAATACAGTTGATTTCAAATTTCTTATGAAGTCCCCAGAAACTCTACAAGTCTGTAGATCTTCACAACAACACAGACTCCAGGATGGGGCATCCTACTGCTACTACCACAAATATCCTTGATAACCACACCTAAGTGGTCTAGAACATTTAGGAACCTAAAAGTGTGGGATCAAATTCTAGGCACACACCTCTACAGGGATTCACCTTCCTTTTCCCTCTCCTTTTTATTTTCGCTTTGTAATGGGGCATCGTTCTTTCTATCTAATACAAAGGCACATACCCACCGTTTCATCTCAAAAAAATAAAAATAAAAAATAATAATTCTAGAACACAAACTTAGCTTTGAATGAGATCTTACCAAATCCATTCAGTACATATAGAATATGTCTCCACTCATCAAAATGATTTCTTGAAAAAGACCCGTCTCTTCTTCACTTGGTTTTCTTAATGTCAAAGCCCAAAATTGAAAAAGTTTATATTACAATGAAATTACAAGTCTCTTGCTCAACACTGTTCAGCAGAAATGACAGCCTTGAACAAAATTTCAATGTCGGCCAAGAACTGGACACTTTCAAGGAAAATAATGCAGGTTACGTGCTATGAACAATGCATAGACTCTGCTGGAGCTTTACCTCAAGTTATGGATTAATAAATTTTAGTGGCAGAGTTCCTACCATGTCTTAAAAAAGAAGCAATGCATAGATTTTAAACATGCCAGTACAGGCAAGGAACCAAGTAATAAGTGGAATTATATCTACAATATTTTAAACAAATAATAAAAGTTGGGCGGGGCCATGTGAAACAGCAGTTATTTTTTCTTCTATTTAGAGTCTATACCATAAACACCATATTTTATTGTAATTGACAAAGCATTCATAAGATCCTGTTCACAACAATACAAGCACAAAGGGTTAAAAGTGGTTCCCTGGGTGGCATGACATCCAGTTCCAAACATAGAGGAATTGACTTGAGCTATCGAGCAGGTGTCATAAAAAATGGAATCCAACCGATCTATGTGGTTCTCGACTAATTATCTAACAGACTTCAACCACTTCCTACCAGTCAAAGGGATGCAAGTCTATGGTTAGGTAAAATAAAGAAAAGGAAACTATGCACATTATGACATTTTCTCTGATGTGCAAGATAATCCATAGAAATTACAGAAGAAAAAAAAAGAAAAAACAGAGAGAGTTGAAAATCAAAACACAGTTGAAATTCTAAATATTCGCATATAACTCCTTTGGAAGAAATTCATGTGAAACCAAGCATGAATTAAAAAACAGCAATTCAGATTTTTCTTTTCTTTTCTTCTTCTTGTTTTTTTTTTTTTTAAGAAAACAGCAATTCAGATCTGATTATAGGAAAATATGAGATGGAAGTATTAAGGAAGCTTTGGGACATGAAATTGAATGCCTAGATATTCAGCAACTGAGATTATTTAAACAGACTACATCACTTTTTATGGAGTTAGTTCGAGAGAGACAATGACATGTTATGATCAGTGTTGAGCGCCTAAACAGTTCAACATCAAAAGAAAGTACCAACACTTATCTAGCAAGTCTGCCGGTAAACTAATCATGTCCACTTGAATACTCAATTATACTCCAGTCCGAAGGAGAGAAAAAGGAACATAGGCTCACAGTCTTAACATTTGCACTCCAGAACTGAATGAATGACCCAAAATTTCAGAGTAGCTTAATATAAGAATAAAGGTGTCAAAAATGTGACAGATATATAAATTAATCCACACTTTCACCATTACAGAAATTTCAGAGGTGGCCTCCAAATTTGGAGGTCACCTCTAAAATCCAAATCTCAAAATTTAGAGGTTCATTTGGAGAGTAATTGGAGCAAACCACCCTCCAGATTTAGAGATTTGGAAGGTGGTTGGAGATGCTCTAAGAAGCCTTCAATTCCAATTACTTGATAAACTTCTCAAAATTGCATTATCAATTATCTACCACCTCCATTTCTGCTATTCATCTATAACGTAAAAAAGGATTTTTGTGACAAAATAAAATCCCCCACGAGAAACTCATTAGTTTCCAACACAATTGTCCTGAAGATTAGTATTGCTTTAGATAAAGAGTGGCACTAAATAAATTTATTCCTATAGATGTGGGAAAGGTTAAAAACTAATTATAAGGTTTCACACTGCAACAAATCATATTCACACTGAGTTAGGATGGGGCAAGGAAATTCAGCTTACAAAAACAATGCAAGGGAAGAAAAGAGTTGATACCCAAAGCAGAATTAAAAGAAAAACACTGAAATCGACACTCAATTTGAGCCGCAGCATTCCTTGATAAAAACAAGTAGAAGAACATATAAATTTATCCACTGTATTCATTGATCAGCAGAATAAAGACCAACCAACTGAAATAAATGAAATCTCATTCAAATCCTAAAGATACACCAAAAGGAGGAATCAGGGTCAGTTCCAAATTTCCCAGATATCCAATCCAATGCACCACCAATAAAAAAAGAAGAAGAAAAACCCAAACTTTCAAAAGAACTCCATGACCTAAAAAAAAAAATCCAAAAAGAAATATACACGGCATCAGAGAAGGATCACGAAAATAAAAATAAAAACCCCAAAAGAGAAAGAGAAAGAGAAAGAGAGAGAGAGAGAGGCGGGTAGGTCACCTCCTCCTCCGGTCGGCGTTGAACTGTGAGAGAGGGACGAGCTCGGAGAGAGGAGTGGACATGGGAGTCGGGAGGGGTGACGTACGGCAAACAGGGCAGGAGGCGTTGAGTCTGAGCCAGGCGTCGACGCAGGACAGGTGGAAGGAGTGCCTGCAGTCGGGGAGCATCCGGAGCATCTCCCCCTCCCTGTACTCGCAAAGGCAGATGGAGCAGACGGTGTCGTTGGTGGAACCTTTCGAGTAGGGGAACTTGGGGTAGGAGTTGATGGCGGCCTCGTCAAGGCCGGGGACGGGACCGCCGTCGTCGTCGTCGTCGTCCTCCGCGACGAAGATGATGCGGGGGAGGACGACCGCGTTGAGGTTAGGGTTAGGGTTAGGATTTTGGGAGGAGCTATTGTTGTTGTTGTTGTTGCGGTGGGAGGAGCGATAGCGGCAGAAGACGTAGGAGGCAAGGAGGAGGGCGGAGAAGAGGACGAGGAAGCCGAGGGCAATGGCGATGGCGTAGCCGAGGCCGAGGGTTGTGAGGTTGTGGGAAAAGTAGGCGCCTTGGGAGGTGGAGGTGGAGGTGGAGGTGGCGGTGGTGTTGACGGAGGTGGAGGAGGACATGTTGAGATGGGGAGGAGGGAGAGATGTGGTATTTCATGTTGGGGTGGGGGTAGAGGGAGGGAGGGAGTGAGGGAGTGGTGCTGGTGGTGTTGATGGGTGGTTACTTTCTTTTTTGGGGGTGGTGGGTGGGTTTCCCCAGCTGCCCGCATTTAATACACACTACACAACTGTTTATGTGCATTTACTTCTCATTTATGCTCTCTCTCTCTCTCTCTCTCTCTCTCTCGTTGCGCTGCCATGCCTGCCTTCTCCTCTCTTCCACAAAATGATACACGCAGCTCCGTTTCCAGAGCCAATTATTTTTAAATATATCTTAATTGAAATAATCATCACTATAAAAGAGTGAACTAATACAGATGTTTTGAATAATTAATAAATATTTTTATTTCTTTCATATATTATATATCACCTCTAGACTACAGACGTCATGTGTATCTATTTGAGTCTGTTTGTTGAAGAGAATGATCTTGTATGCTTTATTTTATTTTTTTATTTTTTTTTTATCAAAATAAGACTAAAAAGCAGGGTTCAAATTCAGTTGGATCTTAGTCTTATCAATGTCTATCGAACTACATAGCTTATTATTGAATGATATAATCTATGAATCGAATTACATAATTAATTGTTAGATACAAAATTATTTTTTTTTATACAGTTCTATTCATTGGCGCGCTATTAGAATTGATTGATTTCAGATTTTTTTTAAAAAAAAATAAGTAACACATGCAACGGAGAATCTGAGGTTAGATGGTGCTCCATCCATCTAATATAAATTGCAGTCCCGTTCAGTAAGTCTGTCAATCGGACATACGGATCGGATATGTCAATATCCATATCTTAACTTTCAAATTCGGATACGGATATTAATTTTTGGATTCGGATCCCTTCAGATACGGATCGGATACGGATTTTTTTTTTGGATAATTGACATGTTTGAATATTAACATTAATTTAAATAATCAAATGATATTATAGAGAGACATCAAAATTAAAATTAAGATTTAAAGACTTATTATCTCTTTCAGATATCATACATTGAAAATTTAATAGTATTATAATATATTATCTCAGTGATTAATCATACAAAATAACAATATGGACAATATATAATATAAATATATATATTTTTATAATATATGTCGGATACGAATATTTTTTGGATTAGATAGACTGATATCTATATCTGCACTTGGAATTTTAAATATCAATATTTTTATTTATACATATTGAGATCGAATTCAAAAAAAAATTTTGAATAATCGAGAGGTTTACCGTTCAGATGTTTTTAAAATAAAATATATGCTTTGATTTAATGGAGTGCATTGCATGTGTGGCCATGTCAGATTGAGATAGAAGCTTTTGACCGTTTGGCCACCAAGTTATGTCGTTGACTCTCTGAAGAGGGGTCAAAAAATGCCCATAAACAAATATGTTACTTGACTGATTACAAGCAACCAAGTCCATTTGATTGATGGATGGATGTCCAGCTTCAATGGTTAGAGCTAAGTGGATATCCACTTAATGCGATGATAATAATAAAGCCTACCCCCAATATCCATGCATTATTAGTCCATGACTAACCCCTCCCCAGTCCCCACTGTTCTCTCTCGTTTCCTTTGTTCTCCTCACTATCTTAAAAAAATATATAATAAAATTAATAGGATTGGGGAGTAACCGTCCCCTTTTATATTTTACAGGTGAATGAGAAAAAAAATTTACAACTGAGACTACATTTTTTTTAAAATAATATTTTAGTCAATGATAAAATATGTTTTAAAATTAGTTTCCAGAACCTATGTCGGAGTGGTTTGAGACCACACTATCTTGGGAAATGTTGAGCCCAAACAAGTTCTTAAAACGTTGAAAAATGTTAGACTCAATATTCGGTCTCATGTTTCCCAATCGATCTTTTGGGTACTTTAAAGAAGGAAAAAAGAAAGAGGTGGTCAAATCCCATCAAACCTATTGCTCTCCCTCCTAATCTAATAGAAATTTAAAATATTTTATTTTAGAAACTCATCATACTAACATCTTAACACAAACTCAATCTCTAATGTGATCCAAGGTGTGTCACCGAGAATTTTTCAACTGTAATATTTTAAAAGTGGCACGACACATTTTGGGTCACCATAAGTTGTTTGATTTGACATATTCTCAGTCAAACTAGAATGTTTATTATGACCTAAGACGTGTCACCCATCATTTTTTAATTACGATATTTTAGAAGTGATGTGACATACATTGAGTTACCGTAGGTTGTTCGGTTTGACATACTTCAAGTCAAACTGGGATGTATATTATAACCCAATGTGTCACCCGACACTATCCAATTGACAAAAAGTTAATTTTCTTATCTATAATAAATATCATAAATATATAACAAATAAAATATCATAAATAAACAACATTCGTATACATATAGTCATATAAGTTAATTCAACATTCACAGATCCAACCTGCACATTCACAAATCGAATACATTATTTTTTTCACAAATGAAAACCTACTATAACATAACAATCTTTTCTATTGAACATGCATACATCCAAATTCAACTAAGCAACACATTCACATTCGTAGATTTTCTATTCAATACATTGTTCAAAAGCCAAAATATAATGTGGATGTGGTGGTTGGTTGAATTTAGATGTGTGGATGTTGAACAAGGAAGACTATTATGTCAATAGTATGTTTTCATTTACGAAAAAAAGAATGATTAGATTTGTAAATGTGCATGATAGATCGAATATTTTAATGTTGAATTAACTTACGTGATGACTATGTACGTGAATGTTGTTTATTTATGAAATTTATTTGTTGTGTATTTATGATGGATATAAAAATTAAATTATTGTCAATTGGATAGTATTGAGTGACACACTTTGGATCACAGTAGATATTACGGTTTAACTCAAAATATGTCAAACTAAACAACTTATTTTGATCCAAGGTATGTCTCATTGCTTTTAAAATATTACAGTTGAAAATTTTTGAATGACACACCTTGTGTCACATTAGATACTTAAATATGACTGAGTTTGAGTCAACTAAAATTGATAGAATGAATACTTAATATAAAATATTTTAAATTTTTATTGGGTCACGGGTGACAGCATTTGGGTAGGTGGTGATAGAGGGGCTCAGTGAGAGAAAAAGAAGAGACCACATATATTGCTTTGGTTGCTACTTTATGTTGACCTTTTTTTTTTTTTTTGCTTTGACTTGGATAACTAAAAACTGTGATCACGTTGGGGAATCAATTTCTCTCTCGTCAGTGGTCTTCCCTTTCATACTCACGTGAAAGGATGAACAAAAAAATAAAATGGAAACGATGTTTTAATGTCACGTGACATTCGATCTTTGATTCCAATCTGAATATCATGTGACTATTAAAGGGTGACATTCGATCTTTGATTCCAATCTGAATATCATGTGACTATTAAAGGGTGCCTGGTAGGCTAGATGGGTTTGGGGCAACCCGAACTTCCAAAAGTGGACCCAGTCTTCGCTTCCTTAGTGCAAGATAGACCAATTCTGCCCCTCACATCAACACACCTCTCGTGAATTTCTATTTTCATATTTTAATCAATTTTTTTTTTTTTTTTTTTTTTTTTTTTTTGATAAAAAAGATGTTGGGTTTTATTGATTTTTTTTTGGTCATGTCGTACTCATCCCGTTTTACAATCTCGATTGTAGCCTCATACATCATATGATGTGTACTACATTATCATTATCGTAATGTATAGATTCTATCATAGTGTATAGAACTGTGAGTGTATTTCAATTTATATATCAATATTTAATTCATTGGATGGGTGTTTTTTTTTTAATAAAAAATTAGTGAGGGTTGCATGTGGGGCTGAAAAATATATCATTTTGTTTTTGTGTGCATTTAAGGTCTCTATGAATTTATCATGACATTCAAAATGTAATACTAATGAAACCAGCATTGACACTTTTGTTTTTAAGTAAATATTAATGGTACAAAAAATTTACTTTTTATGTTTGTTGGTAAATACTAGGACCGGACCCACGACTATTTTTTTTGCAATTTTTCTTGTCAAGTGTCAACCACAGGTCTACCGGGAGGTGAAATATGAGCTGAATGACAGAACACTTACAAAGCATATTGAGAGTGTTCAAGGGACAAGAATGCGCATGAATCAAGGTGAGGAAATATGGCTGAGTCGGAAATTTGTTTCAGGTGGAAGTGCAACCCTCAATAATTGATGACAGTATGTGGGATACATTGTAAAGTTCAAATATATGTGGGATGAAAATCAAGATTCATGAAGTTCAAACGTATTTTTAATTGAACGTGCAGTGTGTGTTTTTTTCTTCGTTTTAGGGTGCGTTTGGTTGCACGATTACGCTGCGATTGCGATTGCAAAAAGCTGCGTTATAATCGTGCAACCAAACAGTTTTACTGTAGCAGTTTCCTGCACACAGATTTCAGGCAAATAATGTCCAAAAGCTACGATTTCAAAAAACTGAGAAAGTCAGCTTCCTGCATAATCAGTTTTACAATAGCAGATTCCTGCAGAATCAGTTTTGCAATCGCGCAACCAAACGCACTCTTAGTCCTACATTGGAAAACACTTTTGGGATCCTTCTATACTCGTACCACTTTATTAATTTGTTGGGTTCTCTCCGTCGGGCGCTCCCTTCCGTGGATTGATGGACTTATTAGTAGTATACATATCTTTATGAATTTATAATGTCATTCAAAATGTAATACCAATGAAACCAGCTTTGATACTTTTGTTTTTAAATAATTATTAAAGGTACAAAAAGAATTTACTTTTTTTTTTGTTCGTTGGTAAATACTAGCTAGGACCGAGCCCATGATCATTTGTTTGCAATTTTTCTTGTCCAAGTGTCAATCATTGGTTTATAAGTAGGGGTGATAAACGGACCGAACGAGCTGAGGTTAAAAATTATTCAAATTCGACTCGTTTGTTTAATTGAACCAAGTCTGAGCTGTTCGGCTCGTTTACCAGCCCTATCTACAAGAGGTGAAATATGAATGAATGACATATTACATCAAAGCATACTAATAAGAGTATGTTTATTTAGGCAGCGTTTAATTGCACGATTGAGCAGTTTTTGCGTTTGTAGGAAACTGCTTATGCAATCTTGCAATTAAACAGTTTGACTGTATCAATTTTTTGCAAACAAATTTTAAACAAATAGTTTGTTCTGTGATGACAAAATTTGAATACACGCGTCCCCTAATTAAAAATAGATACATCTACCATCTTACTAAGAGGAAGTTCAGCAATAATATTTAATTGAATGTGTAAGTGGTTTTTCTTTGTTTAGTACAATGTTAAAAAAACACTTTTGGAAATTCTATACTCATACCGCTCTATTCAAATTTTTTGATTTGGTGAACACTCTTCATTTGTTGAGACTTGTTGGGCTCCCTCTAGCGCGTATGAAGGTCATTTATGTGGACTAAATGGACTTTCGTTTTTGTGCACGAAATAGTCAATCAAGCGTGGATCTTGCAAAGGACATGCGGATTTAGAATTGAAGCATTCATTTTTCATTACTCTCAAACCAACATTGTGAAAGACTTGTGTGATTGTGTTTGATGCAAGTAAGGTCGGGTTGAGGGGGAGAGGTAATATAATGGTGGCATGAGTGAGGTAGGGCCAAGGGGGAGGTGTGGTTGAGGAGTGGTGGCGAGTGAGGCCCGGATGGAGAGGTCGAGGTGGGCGGTGGCGGAGTCAGGATTTTTATGAAAGGACTTGTAAGTATTTTTTTAAGTCATGTCATTATGTTTTTTTTTCTTTTCAATTTCAATAGCATATCTTAATAAATAAATATGTATAAAATAAAATAAAAACTCTTACATAAAACATATATTTGAATAATTTAAAAAGATAATTATTATATTTTAAAACGATTTGTCAAATTTCATATCAATGATTTACAAAAAAAAAGATGTCAAAACCTAAATTTAAAAAGCAATACATACCTTTAAATTTGACCTCAACAAAGTTTTATATTTTGAAAATGTTGAATGATTTGATTATTTTAGATGTTTATAAAAATATTTGAACTTTAAATAAATTAATAACAATGACAAGAAGTTAAAAGGGAAAAATTATATATCTTCGAATTGTTAATGGATGAGAGGAGAAGATTATTAATTACAGATTCCCAATTGTGGAACGATTAATGGAATAAAAAGTAAAAATTAAGGATTTTTTTAGAGATGAAGATTGATATTATGAACAAATGAGATACCAAAAAAAAAAGAGAATAAAAATATTATTTTTTTCAAGATGGGCACCTGGGTGAGGATGCCGAGGAGTGGGTCTATGTTTCCATAGTTGTGTGTAGAATATGGATATTGAATGAGGCTTAGGGGTCAATGAAAAGGTAGAATCAAAATAAATTTTTGTTTTATGTGGAGGGGAGGGTTAATTAAAAAAGGGGTGAGGGTACATTATACACGTGGATGTTCCAGATAGACGTGTTGGGTTGTTTTTATTTAGAAAAATTCATATGTAGGTGGGGCCCATGACCTATAGTCCTAATTAAAATCATTCTATCACTCAAAAAATAAAAGGGTTTAAAAGTAAATAAAAAAGGTTTTTTATATTTTAGTCTCCATAAACTATAGGATTTAGTGATCGATCTCTCACTTCTTCATATTTTGGTTTTAGTCCTCAGATTTAAAAGATATGTTCCTTTTTAGTCCCTAGGAGAAACCTATCATTAAATTATTTAGTTTTCTTTTTAGTCCATAAGAGGGACAAAAATGAACATATTCTTTAAATCTAGAGACTAAAATTAAAATATAAAAAAGTGAGGGATCGATCACTAAATCCTATAATTTATAAAGACTTAAAAATAAAAAACCCATAAAAAAGTACAGGGTCCTGTGCCCCCACGGCCCTAGGTGGCTCGGCTAGTGGAGGTGGGGATTATGTTCTGATAGGTTTTAGAGTGGAAAAGATAGTTTATGTATGTAGATATATGGCTATATAGGTCTTATTTTACATATTGGGCTAGGTTAACCATGTATTGGTCTTTTTATCATATTAAGCTAGGTTAATATGCTTCAATTTAATAAGATAATGATATGGGATATGAAATAAACACATGATTATACAGATATCTGAAATTTTGAGGGGTCAATCTGAATATCCCATATTTAGCATATGTTTTCCATGTATATCCATTTATATGAATATTTTTTTTTGATGAATTTAAAATAAATAAAATTTGATTGATCGAATAGTCAACAGAGTAGAAGACACGGGTGCTTGATCCGGCAACAATTCAGCTACAATTTAAAAATTCCCAAAAGGACATGCTAGAACTATTTTTAACATTTCACAGAAGGACTGACTTTTCATATGCTAACCTGGTTTACTCAATTGTTGCTGGGGCTTTTTTTTTTTTTTTTTTTATATATCAGAGGGACTCTCTGTGGTGACTGATCTTACAGTTAAACTGAAAAAGCTATCTTTGCCTGTTTGTCAAAAAGAAAGACTCAATTGTTGCTGTTGGAGATAAATACATTCATTTTTTTTTTTACTTGGATAATATAGGGATAATTTTAGTGGCAGTAAAATTGCTTTTCTCACCAAGCAATTCATGGTCAAGAAGAGAAGGCCACGAGAATCACTACGAATGTGTGTATCAATTAATGGAACATAAATTCTACTGTAGAAGATTCAAAGTGATTCTATAAGGCATCCCTTCTCAAGCAGAGTGCTATAATCATTGGCTATATTTTGATTAATCGCGTGCATCATACACAACCATTATGAATAAAGAGAGGCTTGAATACAATAAGTATGTGAGGATTATAGAACCAATTTGTGAGACTGGCACTGGCTTCCTAGTAGAGTTCAATTCCCAGAAAGCACAATTCATGACTCTATTAATAGAGAACCTGACTCCTGAGAAAACAGTCTTTGAAGTCCTTCCAGGTAATAAGAAAAGTGACATGCCACGCTAATTACTTTATGGGTGCGTTTGGATGTGAGGTTGGGTGCTCATGGAGAGGTTGGGTGCTATGTTTTAAACTCAACTTTTGAAAAGCTATGTTTTATTAGATTTTCAACCACAAGATTTTTTAACCTAAAAAGTAAAATTGTGGTTTGAAAAGTTAAACGCTGAAAATGTGTTTAGATATGAGTTTGAGAATTTTTAATTTTTCAAACGCAGAATCTACATAAACTCATATCCAAACATACCCTAATACAGCTTTGGGACGAAATTAATAAGTTGGATGGAACTTGAATATTCACACATTTACTGTTACTTGATTTCTGGCAACTCTCACTCTTTGGAATGCAAGGAACAGAAAGTTTTTTAAAAAATGGTCCCCTCAGATTCACCTTTTAGTTTCCATCAAGAAATTGCACCAAAAACAGGGCCAACACCAAGGCCTAATAACATATATGGTCATGTTGCACACACACATTACTTATGACCCAATTAGTCACGATCGACGAGTTTATGCACAAAAGGGGACCTCCCCAAAAGGATGTTCTCATTTCAGCTTGACCAACCATTTTTTCTTGTCATGCATTTTTCACCACCACTTTCACTAACCACGCTCCGCCCTAGGAGAGCTAAATTCATGCACACACACACACACACCATATTTAACTTTTCTCAAATATAGGACCCATTTTGCAGTAAAAACGAAAACCAATTAGTTGTTTATAGGACCCAGTTGCACAGAATAGCTTTCTGGGTGCTTTTTTTTTTTTCTTCTTATTGAATGATTACCGTGTAATTAATTCATTTGCGAGACAATCTCTTTAAAGACTATCATAGGCACCAAATTAGTCCTTTGATATGGTCAATTCAACGGGGCTAAAGAGATTGAAAGGGATCCAATATAAACATGGCAACTAACAAGCTAAGTTGGTAGTTGTCCATATTCAAAACCTAACATCCCAACTTTCCTCCACCTCTCACTCAATTGCTCTAGTTCTTCTTTCTTTCTTTTTTTCTTTCTCTCTCTCTAAAAAGCACTTCGCCAACCATAGAAAAACAATCAAACTTGTATTAGTCTTATTCTTTATAAGACAAATTGCGCCAAGAAAATTCCTCGTGCCTCCCCCACTTAAATCAAAAGAATAAGTATCATAACATTTCAAAGACCCATTAGTCTATTTCGGTTGTCCCCTTATAAGCCAGTCGGAGGGAGAGAGAGAGAGAGAGAGAGAGAGAGACAAAAGATTCTAAAAAGACTAGTAGAGTTAAAACGTCATTTGATTGTTGCTTTGTCTCTGTCTAAACGAGTCAATGATAAATGAATTTTATTTTCATACCTTAATCATGAAAGAGTGTTTTCTTTTCTTATTTCATGTGTCCCTAACGCGAGTATAAAAAGCCAGCACCGACTCTTAACCACATAAAAAAAAGTCTTTCACCCCGTCGTTGATATTCTTTTACAGTAAAGAAACATAAATATCATCACTTGTTAATGCTGTTAAAGAACAACACAGTACAGTAATCAATTAAAAAAATATATTTTAAAACAAAGGAAATCTTTTTTTGTCGGTTTGTCAATAGTCACCTGACCCTCCAGCATCTCCTTTTCCCGCTTTCGCCAAGCTCTCCTTTCAAATCCGCGCCTTCCATCGATCGTATAAAATACGTATTTTTGGACATGACAACTTATGTATATCCGTACCGTTTCAGTCTTTTGCGCTCTAAATGCCTTTTTTTTTTTTTTTCCATCTCTGACGCGAGAAGAACAGACTCACATGACACACTGTGCCTTTCACAGGCCCCTCTCTGTCCCTCTCTGTCTCTGTTTCTGGTGAGATAGAAAAAAAAAAAAAAGGGCAAAGAAAGGCTTTATTACTTTTAGCAGTTGAATCCCTGTGCTGTGAGACCATCTCTCCCATTTCAACCTCTGCCACCACCACCATTTGCCCCCACAAATTCAGTACTCTTTCCCTCTTTTCACCCCCAAACCAAACCTCATTCTTTGTTTCCCCTCTCTCAAAATTTTTACCACCTCGTTTTTGTTTTCTTGTTATAATTTCCTTTTCCCTTACCTGTTGTTTCCAAAAGAGGGAAAACCCCCAACCCAAAAGTCTAAAACCCCGTCTCATTAATGTCCTCCATCTCACGTACCATCTCTTAAATACATAAAATTCATTTCATTTCATTGAAGGGGTGCCTGCTCTGGCTCTCCCCACCATGGAAGCCTTCAGCCTCCTCAAGTACTGGAGAGGCGGCGATGGAGCTTCCCATCCTCCCTCCTCCAATTCTCGCACCCCAAACCCAAACCCCAACCCCATTCCCACCACCACTGTAGCCACCACCGTCCTCCGCTCCGCCGAAGAGACGGACGACGAGGCCGACCCAGATGAGGGCCCCTTCTTCGATCTGGAGTTCGCCGTGCCCGACGACGAAGACGACGACGAAGAGGACGACGGAGGTGACGATGGGGATTCTGACGATGAGGGAAGCAGGGGGTTCGGCTTCACGGTGTCCTCCGCCGCGAGCGAGGGCGGACGGACCGATCCTGACGCGGACCTCTCGCTCTCCCCCTCCGACGACCTCTTCTTCAAGGGGAGGCTCCAGCTCCCACTCGAGTCATCCTCCATCGTCTTCAACAACAACAACAACAACAACAAGCCGCAGTTCCCCGTCTCCCTCATCAAGTCCGCCACCAAGTTCCGCGTCTTCATGCTCGGTCTCAAGAAACCCAGGCCTCCCCCGCCACCGTCCCCCGTCGCAGCCCCGGAGGCCTGCGGAGCCACTCCGGCGGCTCAGAAATCCAGTCCCCATCAAAACGGGAAGTTCTTCACGGTGAAGTTCAAGGTGGAGGAGGTACCCATCGTGTCCCTCTTCACCAGGGACCACAGCTCAAGGAGCACCGGCAGCAACCGAGGACAAAAGCCTCCTCCGCCGCCACCTCCGGAGGACCCCACAGCGACGACTACGGCGGACGACAAGCGATTCGCCAAGGATGTGATGCAGAAGTACTTGAAGATGATCAAGCCGCTCTATGTTAAGGCTTCCAAGAGGTACGGCGACAAGCCCAGGTTCTCCGCGCATCTCACCACGGCCAGGAATGCCAAGGCGCCATCACCGCCGTCGGCGACGGAGACGACTGAGGAACAGTCGACGGAGGCGGGAGGTGAAGCGGAGGTGGTGGTGGTGAAAGAGGCGGCGGAGGCGCCAGCGGCGACGGCGGAGCAGCGTACGAGTGGAAACAAGAGGAGTCTGAAGCAGGTGTCACTGCAGGCGAGGCTGCGGGTGGTGGGGAAGCAGCTGGGGAAGAGTCGATCGGCGTCGTCGGCGGTGGCGGCGGCTCCATCTCCGGCGGTCGTGGCGAGGAGGAGAGACGACTCGCTGCTTCAACAGCAGGACGGGATACAGAGCGCCATTGCCCACTGCAAGAGGTCCTTCAACGCCTCCTCCAGTGGTTGGTTTTATCAATTAATAACCAAATTTTTTTTTTTTTTCTATAAAGAAAGAAATCTGGGCCGTTCAATTGATGTTGCTTTATGTGATGCAGAGAGTGGGTCTCCGCTGCTACGTTGCAAGAGCGAGTCGTCGGATGACAGATCCATGGAACCACCCCCTTCTGAAGAAGAAGACGGGAAGGTCATTTCGTGTGGTTAGTTGAATACAGTAGTCATGTATAAATTAATATTTCTTTGGTTTTTGTTTTGGGGCCTCCCATCTTTTGAAAGAAACAAGGGAAGATGATGACTTCATGTAATTAATTAGCGCTTTGTTAGCTTATTAATTAATCTGCTCCGCTCCTGTGTTTAAAAAAGAACGAATTATGAATTTGCGTTTTTTTTATGCGTAGATCAGTATTGATTACTGGATGATTAGGAAGAGTGTTGAGAAGTTGGAAAAAAAAAAAAGGTAGGCTAGAGAGAGCAAGGATCTGATTGATTTTTACTAGCAGTCATTTATATATTAAGCAAGGATTTCATTTATTCTGGTAATGTATACTAATAAGTGATAAACAAATAGGATAAATATTTTGATCATTAGTACATCTGAAATACACCTGAAATCTTTTATTTTTGGGTGGTGTTTGTTCACGCGATAAAGTGAATGAATGTGAGAAAAAAATATATATATATTTTAAAAGCTTTGACTGCTTAAGAAATTAGTGTTTCTTCGGGAAAAAAAACCCTTCTTTTATGGGAGTGATGGAATCATCTATAACATTCACAAATAAGTAACATAAAATTGATTAAATAAATGATATTTTATTTTCCATCACATCTTGTATGTCAAGATTTCTTCACTTTTTTTTCTTTAAATATACATCTAAAATTAAATTGGGCATAAACAAACCCTAGATGCCAAAGCAAGACCAATTTCTAGAAAAAAAAAAAAGTTTGCCCTTCTTTGATGAGAAGACATGCGTGCAAAGGGCTATGAAAAAATGCCTTAATATCTTTGGTGCTTTTAATGGTTTTTGTCATGTTCGAAGAAAATCCAACCTTTACTCTTTTTTCTTTTCTTTATGAACTTTTTGACATCTAGTGTCGGCAGAGGGGAGCATGAACACAATATCCCGCCTCTTTTATCCGAAAACTTTATTAGAGAAAGGAAAGGAAAGGAAAGGTAAGGTTTTTACCATACCCTTTCCCTTGTGCAGTTGTGTGTGTGGTTTGTCTTTTTGTTAGTGTGTTCTTTCTCTGTCCCGTACTTCTGAAAACCTCGATGTTGTTGCCGGTCCGGTCACGCCATCGGGGCCGGAACAAACACAGTATCAGTACCAATGCTGTTCTTCTTTTAAAGCAGAGAATCCGATGCCCGTGGCGTGGCCTGGCCCCTCCATTATTTGTCAGTTCATTTGTTGAGAAATTGTTAATTGTTGTGAATGAGAGTTCCTCTGTACACCAAAGTCACTCCTCAACCGAGTTAGTTATTCCCTGGTTAATAATATTGCATACATTTTAACAATAAATTTATTATTAATCGTACTATATATATATGTGTGGGCATGCTGTCCTATGCTTATTAGAACATGATCATTTTATATTCGATCTTCCATCATAGGTTTCATATTTTTTTACATAAAATTTGCTAGCTAGTAGCCCTTTTTCAATGTTCGGGCGCCTGAAAAAGTGTATTTTTCGCTTAAGCTAAATTTGCCACATCAGCATGCGTGGACCACACACACACACACAAGATCACGTGACTTAATTCACAAGGTGATACATAGGAGTGGATCGATAGAATGATTTGATGCATGTTTCTTTTTCTCCTTATCATCATTGTTTAAATCAAGGGAATGAATACATGCAGTTTTCTTGTCTGTTCTGGCTGCTTTTGATCGTCGTTCAAACATTTTGAACCCCCAACAATAGCGTGCAAAAGGGGTTTGGTAGAGAAATGGAATTCGTGCATGCATGCATGGGTGAATGAATATACTGAGATAGGGATAAGGCGTTGTTGCCGTGTGCAACGTGCTGATGCCAGCTTCTATTTCAAATAGCTAGATGTCTCAAACCTTTCCCATGTTTTTTTCTTTTTAAATCGATGTCCTATATCTCGACCTCCTTCTTGAATAGGTTTTTAAAATCTTTGGATTTGGCAGTGGGCCTCTCCATTGTTGAGACCTCGAGAGAATCAATAATTGGTTGGTGGATTCTTCCTCACAACATACAGTTCTGATATCATTTGTCACAGGCTAGTGTTATCCTACAACATACGCACATGACCATACATGCAACACAAGACTTGTCACAATCTCACATGCATATTGTTTACACGCATAACCTCCAAGATTTTAACAATTTCTTTTCACTTGGCTGGGTGTTTGAGTAGTGAATGTCCAGTCATGATACTCGGTTCGTTAGACATGCATGGGTCCAACAACATATACAGACAGATTCGCGAATGCCTGCATTGGTTGGCTTGCAATCCTAGAAATATGTACCCATCGATACGTATACTTTATTTGAAGTTCATTTTTCTTTTCTCTGGCATGAAAGATAGTGTGGTTCTATATATTGAGAAAGGAAGTGCGACTGTGCGAGTGCTCTGACTTGCAGAGATACATGTCCGGAAAGCCTGATCACCCCTGTTTTTTAGTCTTTTTACGCGAGGGACTTAAAAGAGCATAACGTGTAGTATGGTACATATATCAAGTCCTACCTACATGAGTTGCATCAAACAGAGACACACTGACGATTAAAGTGGTTCCCGCTTTTGCTTTTCTATGATCCAGTCTTTCATTCAATTTCCGAGGTCCTCACTAGTCACCACTCTTCTCATAACCTTTTCGTTTTCCATCAAAATTGATCCTCTCGCTCATGAGTTATGTCCATAACCTGTTTGTCTTTTTTTTCTTCCGAACAAATATTGCTAGACTCGTGAATTTTATGAGGCTTGGAAAATTAATGTGTTGTTAGAGCATCTCCAATGGAGATCTCTAAAATAGAGGTTAAAAAAATATTAAAAAAATCAAAAAGTGAGTTTAGAGTCTCACTATTCATTTATTAACTCCAACCACAATCTCTATTTTTATCTCTATTCTATTTTATATATTATTTTTTATAAAACTTCGATTTGTAATATCTCTATTATTTTTTTATATAATATACATAATTGAGAAATATTAAGAAATTAAAAATATATTTAAGTTAATATTATCAGTTCCAGACAATATAATCAGCTTATCTGTTATTCACAAACTTAAAATCTATATCTGAAAAAACAAGATTTGGATATAAAATAAATGATATTTTAGTATATAAGTGTAAATAATAATTAATAAGAATAAAATTAATATTGATGTTAATGAAAAATAAATAAAAATTGTAAATATTTTTTTAAGGGAAAAATCCATATAACCCTTTGTAAATTGCTTGAAATTCATATAACCTCCTAACTTTTTCTAAAGGTCATATAACCCCCTTAAAACGTCTATGTAAATACAAATAACTCAATGAGCTAGATTTTCATTGACAGATATGAACTTTAGAAAAGGCCAGGGGGTTAAATGGATTTTAAATAGTTTACAGGGGGTTATTTGGATTTTTTTATTTTTTTAAACATATGTTAAACATATTCAATATTAGACTCATTTGAATCGTATCGAAGATATCAATCCAATTATACTAATTTTATGAAAATTAAAATTATGTAGAACAAATTATACACTTTTTTTTAAAAATAAATAAAAACTAAATTAAACCTCCATATTTGGAGGCTCAAATAGTGAGCCTCCAAGTATGGAGGTTCAAATGCCGTCCGCCAAAATACCCCCGCCAAAATGCAGGGGCATTTTGGCGGACGGTTGGAGCCCAACCGTGCTCCATTTTAAAGAAAAGGAGCACGGTTGGAGTTGCTCTTCTACTCTGTTTTTTTTTTGTATTAAAGTAAAAAAAAAAAAAAAACACCTTAAAACATGAAATAAAAATATAAAATATATATATTAAAAAAACCCCGCTAACTCAAATACCGGTATGACAATGGATGTAAAAAAAAAAAAAAAATCTGAGACAAAAAAATCAACATAATTAATTAACATGTGCATGACAGTCCTTGACGTTGATCGTCTGTTGTTGGGTGAGGGACAAGTCCATCGTCATGCTGCAATTGAGACCGATATCAACATGTTTCTTAACAATGCCGAGCACGCTCACCCTTCCCCCCATCTCAGTATAGCTCGTCAGGTCCACCGACCCCTTCAGCACATCCTGACTCAGCTGTGAATTGCTCGCCGCCTCATCGATCAGCACGTCCACCGTCACATTCATTCTCAACGTCCTCTCCGCGGACGCCTCGCCGGATGGCGCATACGCCACCCCGATGTTGTCCCCCTGGTAGTAGAAGCTGCTCGTGCTCTTCCCGAATTTGAAAGACGCGTGGTTTGGGTTCTTCACAGACACTTGGGTCGTTAGTGTCGCGTTCACGGAGACTGGTCGGTTGAACGTGACGGTGCCCACACTCAAGCCGGTGACCGTGATGGAGTTCACCGTGAGTTCCGGATCCTTGATCTTGAACACGGTGAGTCCCAGGACGAGGATCACAATGCCGAGGATCAGGAGGGTTGAAGCGCAGCAACCCCCACAGAGGACGCAGCGGCGGTGGCGGCGGTAACACGACGCGCGAGCTGATCCTCTATCTTCTACGTAGCTGGGGCTCACTGCGCGTTCGTTCGCCGGGGCTAATGGCCTGACCTGGTCCAGTTCCACCATGGCTTCTGAAACTTTGGTTTGGTTGGTTGGTTGGTTGATTGATTGAAGAGGCTTGATTTGGGTTGGTGTGGATGAAGAACCAAATGTCCCAAATTTATATATACAATACATAATAATGCAGGGGCCTTCGTGGAAAGAAAGAACACTTCCTTCCTTCCTTTTGGTCTGCATGTGTAATCCGTTGATATTTGACCTTTTGGGTTAGCTTTGTTCAATGAGACACGGTTTTAATTATTGACCAATAGTGTGTAACACGCCGGCTGCTAATTAAAAGATTTTGGATTCTAGAACTCTGGGAAGACGTGCATTGACTATGTGGTTTGCCCTGATTAATGTTAATAGTCTTCCAAATTAACCTTAATTAAATAATTAATGTTAATAATCCTTGATTATGTGGACATGTGGAAGATAAAAAATGGCCATTAAAAGGGAGATTGGGAAGGGGTTTAATGACCGAGAATATAAAACAATAAAAAATGGATTTTTTTTATATGTATACCATTGAAAAATATAATATTTTTTTTAAATAGTCTATTTGTAATAGTAAAAAAATAAATACCATGTTTTTCAATAGTATACATGTAAAAAACCTTTAAAAAAATTTGCTTGAGGGTGCCCCGTTATTGCTACTATAAATGTTATGAGAAAACAATTATAAAAAAAAATTAAAAGAGTGAGGTAACGCTGACATGGCATGGTCAAATAGACAAAAAAAAAAAAAAAAAAAAAGAGTAGAGGGTCACTTATACAAATAACTTTTGAGAAATGTTACTTTCAACATTAATTATTTTATTAAGGTTAATTTGAAAAATTTCCGGATGTCATAACCTTGGGAAACAGATATATGTAGCTCCTCCTGTTTCATTGTAAGAGAATCCCAAAAGCAAGGTGGAATTCATTCCCGGGCCAGGTTTAAAATTCATATTCTTCACAACCGACAAAAAGATCCGTATCCAAGTTCCATGGCTTAGATTCAAGAAAGGTACATGGAACCAACAGTAAAGAAAAAAGAACACTTTTTAATTTTCTTCCAGAGAAACACTGGTACCACAATGTAATTATGTTGACCTCCACAACGGGGGTGGGGGACAATGTAATTATACAATTATTGCCCGGTAATTCACTAAAGAAGGCCTCTCTTTAATTAACACCCTGCGTCAATACTCTTTGAGGAGGATGCTTTTCAGTTGAGTAAAGTTTGACATAAATCTCTCGTTATATGCCAACTCGATCCATTGTGCCCCTTGATTCAGCACAGTAAAAAAAAAGAAAGACGTATATATTACATCTCCTCAATTCCTCCGTGGAATACATGGCCTATTTTGATTTTCGAATTTGGATTCTGCCATTCCACATCCCATAATTTTGAAATAAATCCTTGTTGAATTTATTATTGTCCGGCCGATCCATTTGACCCGCGGGCCCGCTGATCCTCTGTCATCCTAAAATCATGGTCAGATAAGAATTGATATGATCGACAATTAGATTTCGTATGACTCTACCATGTAATTTTTCATAGTGAATATATATATATATATGATGCTATTAATCCAAATAATCTTTATTAGTATTGTGAATGACACGATATAACACGCAGTATGGAACTAAATTAAAATGTACCAAATGCAGAATTCTAAATCCTCAATATGTGGTCGGGAATTCTTAGGAGAGGGTAGCTAGGCATGCATTTTCCACCTAACACTGGTTGATACTTTTATAGGACTGAAAATTCTTCCAAACGCCAAACAACTAATCCCTTATAAACGGTCCTTCCTGGGTATGTAATTTTTCCCATTATCTGTTTGTTCTTAGAGAGTGATGGGTGTACGGACGTGAAGCCTAGTTCTTGTTGAATGTGTATTAACACTGAAAATTAATTCAGTAAAATTGACATAGAACAGTATGTTTTTCTAATTATGTTAATTTGGTCCATCTGTATTCCATCATTTGAGATCCTCATATGGCCTGGACCACACATGGTTTCATCTTTGTAATAAATGTGGTTAATATTACACGCTCACAATCGACATAAATACACAAATAATAAATTTTGTCTAAGTCTTAATTTTAGTTGGGAGCAACTACCCCCTTCAAGTAGTTTTTGAGTCTAATACCCTGAAAATTTTAAAACCAAATTTTCTCAGTACTTTTATATATTGTATTGCTATTAATTTATAGTTTATATAGATATACTGTTTTGTAAACATAACTCATCCATTGCAAAAAATTTTTAACAATTTTTAACAATCTTATGTAGTAGCTAGACGTATGATTTTTGTAACTGTTCTAGTCAAACGCCAGTTCTTTTGAGACGTCACGAAATAAAGTTCTATTGGATCCTATCCCTTTACAACACAGGAATGCCTGACAAATAAATTAATGTATCATCACCTGCATACCCAAAAAGAGAAGCTGACCCATGGCCATGCTGTAACCATGAAAATATGCTAACAACCAACTACTATAATTTTCATATATAATAATACTAATTAAAACAAATCGTGTCCCATTTAGTAAAATGATGATGATACCACACACACTGGGTTAGGTGATTGAATAGTACTACTCTTTCATTAGCCCCGCATGTCACGTGTGTGGGCAAATCCTCCCGAGCGAGCGCAGATGAAAAAAACACACAGGAAAGAAATTAAAGAAAAATCAGCCAATCAAAATTTGCAACATATATCAGACATTCACATTCAGACCAGACAACTGTGCCTTAGGACAAGAAAAAAAAAAAAAAAAATTACACCATATTTTTATATCTACACGTACAGAAATAGCGGAGCAAATAACCAAATAAGAAAAAAGCAAGCTCAAACCACATCATCAGTCTAATAATAATAATAATCTGATACTAAAATATAAAAACATATATATGTATATAATAAGGTGGGGTGGAGCGATCAGAGCTTGACGTGCTGGACGCAACGTTGGTCAAGGATGGACTGGGTGGTGACGGAGACGGTGAAGCTACAGTTCATGGTGACGACGACGTGTCGCTTAATGATGCCGATGATCTTAACCCTCCCCCCGACCCTGGTGAGGCTCCCGACCGCCAGTGATCCCGACGCCACGTCACCCAACAAGCTGGGCACCCCAAGCAGCTTATCTCCCATCACGTCCACCGTCAGGTTCATCCTCACCGTCCGATGCGCGGGCGCCTTCCCTGGCGGACCGTGGACCTCCCCCACGGTGGTCCCTCTGTAGAAGATGGAGGTGGTGGTGTTGCCGTATTTGAAGGATGCGGCGTTGGGGTTCTTGACGGACACGTTGGCCGTGACCGTGAGGTTGATCGTGCCAGGGGTCGACAGGGAGAACTGGAACTTCTGGAGGGTCAGGGAGTTCATGGTGATATTGGGTTCCTTCGCCTTGAACACGGTGAGGGCGAGCACGAGTAGGACCACAGCGACGATCGCGGCCGTGGCGGTCGCACACCCGCAGCAGAGGATGCAGTGACGTCGGCGCCTGTAGTGGAGCTTAAACTTGGATGATGGTGAGGAGGAGGAGGAGAATGGGTTCTCTAATTCGTGAGTGGGTGAGATGGCCAAGGGTCTGACCTGCTCCTTGTTGTCCCCCATCATTCCAATTTTTATGTTAAATTTTTTTTGTTTGAGAGGTCGGGAGAGTGAATTTTGGATACAGGGGTCTCCTTTCCTCTCCTTTTGTGTGAGGAGGAGGAGATGAAGTAATAAATATGTGGGAGTACAAACAGCATATCATAGAAGTCGTAGAGTCCCCAATTTATATTAATATTATTTACTAAATGAATAACAAGGGGCGTATAATCCATTCATTCATCAGGTCTGCATGTTCCTCTGGGCCCAGATCTTAAACCCCTGATTATGTTAGCTAGATGATGTTTCTTATCTTAAATTATTAATCCATTCATACCCATTAATAATAGATGATGATGTTCCAATTATCTTAAATTAATAATAATAGATGATGTTCCTCTGGGCTCGTGAGCCATGACTCCATTTTAAAAGCAAATCTTAATTATTATTACACATCATTTTTTTTTCATGCAACTACTACATCCTATTTTACACTTCTAAAAGGGAGATATTAGGAAAATGATCCGCTTACTTCAATTTTGCAATTTCGTTTATAGTCCACAAGCATTTAATTTTTTTTAAGTTTATATTTTGACTAATGTAAGTTGTTTTTTTTTTTTTTTTTGCCAATTACAAGGGATGCTCTTTAAAGGCCTTGGTGTTTGACACAAAGGATATGGACTCAAGATTTTGATATAAATACTTAGTTTTAGGTTTTTCTTATTTCACAAGTTTTTGAGTATCCCTTTTGATTATATTCTCAAACAAAGTAACAAGAATTGGAACCTTTAATTTGCACGTCCCAATCGAGTTTATGGAACAATGAAGTTACAGGTCATAACCATCATCGCAGGCGGTTGGATGAATTTAATTGTCGGCCTTAATATGGTCTTTGGATGCAGGATTTGGTTCATCTACTATATTGCTAGCTAGTTGGACTTTAATTTTTAGTTAATAAGAGTTATAGTGGTTCCTATCATGGACGTCGTCCCTTTTTAGTTTCTCTTTTATATACAGTCCCCCTGATTCAATTGGGTTCACTCATGAGCTATTCTTGAACTTAATGGCTATGTACATCAAGTAAGGATACAAAGTATACAGAATTAAGTAGTTCAATTATAGATAGATGAAGTTTACCATACATGATACATGTATGCACCACTGTGTCATGAAACTCCCGGGTCAAAAATATTTATTATTTCTCCACTGGCTCAATAAATAGGTTAGAGTGGAAGAAGGGACAGGTAACAGTCATGTTAGAAAAATGAAGTCATTCATACCCTATAATAATATATTGTATCATTATGTAGAAAAAAAAAACAGAGGAGAGAGCTTTTTTTTATTTTAAAAGAAAGAGCACAACGTCGACGTATCTTGGCATCCACATAATAAAAATGCATGGGTGGTTAGTGCATATATGTCCTGTGAAGTTGATACGGGTGCACCAGCTTTCAACTCTAGAGTTGTTTAAACGGGCCTTTTCACATTCTTATGAATCCATATTTCCACATTGACTCGAGAACTTTTTTTTTTTTTGGTCATCAAAACGTTCAAAAGTCCTTCCATGGCCCTCAAGTAATTAAATGCTTGGAGTTGTCATTATCAAATATTTGTGATATATGGTATGTATTTCACTCTAGCTGGTACTCAAACAATGGGTGTGATCTTAATTTTCTTGCCCAATTTAAAATCATGCTTATTTGTAAAGAATAATTGAATATAACTATATCAGAATAAGTGTAAATAAATTGATCCAGGTATTCTAAATACCCCGAGATTTAAATATGTTTAACTGGTATAATGGGGACCTAGATGATTTTAATTATAGTAAAAAAAAAAATCTTATTGTAAATCCTTTTAATATTGAATGAACTTAATTTTGGGTATAAAAACTCCTATGCATCTTAATGCATTGTGTGTTATAGAAATATACATATGTAATTTGTGATGGTATAGAAAAATAAAATAATTTTGAAAAGTTTATATAGTGATAAAACACTAATTAACATCCATGCTATATAAATTATTTTTAAGGGTTGTGTGGGAGGTGAAAATGTCCTCCTCCTTGAATAGGCCGGACTCGAGGGTGGTCCGGGTTTGGTTTGGGTAGATCCGCGAAGAGGCGACGACGGTGGAAGAGGCGATGACGGTGGAGCGATTTGGTGGATGTTTGTTTGGACTGAACCTGATGTAAATCAGGCTGCCTACGTACCCTTTTTGAGGGATCAAGCCACATGTAGTTCCTTTTTGGCAAGAACCTCCAAAGGTGAAGCCCAAACTCCATTAAAATGGGATTTCAAGCTTGGATCTAGGGTTCTCTTTTTTAGGGGAAGAAGAAGAAGTCTCCATCCTCTTTTGATGAAGGGGATACCCTCCTATTTATAGTGGGAGAGGGTGTGCTTATTACCATGGAGGTGTGAGCATATCATGGGATGGAATCTTCCACGTGGCTCTTGGATCGGTCGACACATAAGATCTTGGAATCAGTGCATTGGAACCACTTTCTGACAGTTTATTGCAGTCACTATGTGAGGGAATATTCCCTGGGATTTCTAATATCTCGTCGATGCGGATTCCATGCTCTTGATTCAAGTCGGACAGGAGCTATGCCCCCATTCACCTAGGTCTGGTCTGGAGTCCGATCAGACTGTTTATTGGCCCGACTTAAGATGGTGGTGTGTTTATAGCTCCATGTCATGGGCTGAGGCAGTATGACATTTTAAACGGATCTTAAGATGTGACAGATTTTGACTTTTATATATTGATTTCACAGTTGAATTGAAACGGAGTAGACATGCAAGCTTTACAATTTGTTAAAAAAAAAAAAAAAAAGATCGGAAAAAGTGTGCAAAAGAATTTTGAGGTAGATTAGGTAACTATTAGGTAACTATTGTATATTCCCCGAAAATGGCATATAATGTGTTTTATTGTGTGAGTCTACCGATGGCTTTCTTTCTGTGTCCATGTTTTTTTTTTGGCTCACATTTTTTCCGGTGACATCAAACGGATTGAGCCACGGGCCTAGCCCAAAATTAACAAGGAGCGTCCGTGGGCCGGCTTGTGCTTTGGTTTGGTCTAAATATAAAGAGCAGTGTGGATGCACTCAATCTGTTCTGCGGTTCTTTTTTTCAACTTGAAAACAATTTTCCAGCCACTTGCATACATACACTTTTCTATCACAGTGTAGAAAATTTTAATTTTATTTTTTTAAAAAATAAAATATATTAACATATCTCAGTATATATATATTTTTTTATAATGGAATGCATTTCAAATTTTCAATAAACAAATATATAGTTTTTTTTTTAAAAAAAAGAAAAAGGTTTGAGGATTTGAACGGAGCTGCACATAGAGCTGAACATATAAATTTTCAAATATAAATGGACAATAGATTTTCCATATATAAATGGACAATAGTTTAGTCTCATTACTGAATTGAATTTGTATATATAATTCTATGTTTATATAAATGAATACACATTCTATGTTTATATAATAGCATATATACAAAGTAGATCAAGGATGAACCTAGGGCCTCCACAAATTAAAATTTAAAAGGGACATTATTCATTCTGGTTCCCCAAGTTTACCAGTTTTTTTTTTTTTTTTGAATTCAAAAATTGATAGGGCTGCAACTTGGGTTGGGTTGAATCCGAACCCAACGGGTTGAACCCGTTTTTTACATGGGTTAGGTTGATCAAATCGGGTTCGGGTTCGCTAATTCGAGTTGACTCACAAATTGGGTTGGGTTCGGGTTGGCCTCACTCACAACCCGATCCAACCGAACTCGTAAACTAATAGTTAAAAAAAAAAAATCATAGACGTTCTTTCTGTAGCTTCTAATATGGGTAGTCCAAATTTTCAGTAAACCTAGCTAATCTTATAGGTTGGGTGGGGTTGATTTATTTAATTTGCACATCATGTTAAAAATTCGAATTGGGTCAGGTTGGTTCAATTCGGGGTTGAAAATTGGGTTGGGTCGGGTTGATCCAATTCGGGTTGGTTTATTTAATTACGGGTTGGGTTCGGGTTGGTCTAATTCGGGTTGAAAATCAGGTTGGATCGGATTAGGGTTTAATAGTTTGAAATTCAGATTGGGATCAATTTAAATCCAACCCGTCTGAGTTACAACGTTAGAAATTGGTCAGTAGATGTATAAATGCGATGTGGATGCTCCGGCCCAATTATTGAAGTCCACGTGCTCTATTTTAATCCAACGTTACGTTACTATCTGAGATGCTTTGGATTTCAGTCTCCGCTGCCGTGCCGTTTTCTTAAATCACAAAAAAAGGAATAGAAAAGTAGGCAAGTAGCACGTGAAGCTCAGAATTTCTACATAAAAGTAGACAGTGGATGCACATAAAATTTGGAACCACTCAAATTGCTACCATACCGAGTGGCGTGACCAACGAAATAAAATAAAAAATCACGGTACATTTATTATAAGACGGGGCATACAATGAATCAATGATTACTTAATCCAAATAATGAAAATTCCAATCACATTCACTAAAAAGAAATCATCATTCACCACGGCACCATCTCTTTAATTATTCTTCCACGCGTTGACCAACCCGACCAAGACCGAGTTCGATGACCCGCCCTCGCTGAGCGCGGCAATGGCCTCGTGTTTTGCCCTCAGAACTCGCTCTCGGAGACCTCCATCGTCGCTCATGAGCTGCCTCACCCTCCTCTCCACCTCCATTGCCCCAACTATTCCTCTGTCGAACCCGTCGATCGGTATCGCCAGTTTCATCTCCTCCACAAGGAACACCCTGTTCATCCTCTGCTCCGCGTAGAGTGGCCAAGCCACCATTGCCACACCGCCGCAAATCGCCTCCAGTACCGAGTTCCACCCGCAGTGCGTCACGAACCCGCCCACTGACCTGTGACTCAGTACCGCTGCCTGCGGTGCCCATGACTTGACGACGAGTCCCCGGTCCTTGGTCCGGTCCATGAACCCCGGTGGAAGCAGCGAGTCCAGGTCGGGCTCTGGAGTGGCGGAGACGAGCTTGCTCTGCTCCTCCGTCAGTGGGGGGCTCCGCACCACCCACAAGAACCTGTGTCCGCTCCTCTCGAGACCCAAAGCGATCTCCCTCAGCTGCTCCGCGGAGAAGAGGCCCAAGCTCCCGAAGCAGAGGAAGACAACACTCTTCTCCGGCTGCGCGTCGAGCCACTTCAGGCAATCACCGCCTCCTCCTCCCCTCTTTTCCGACATGATCAACGGTCCGATACAGTTGACCGGTACCGGAGGCGCGTTGGGCACGTGGAGCCCATCAGAGATGGACTTGAGCGCGCGGGGCTCGAGAGACTCGAAGGAGTTGAGGATGATGCCCTTCGCTTTGGGAAGTTGGTGCGAGAAATAGAGGAAGCCTTCGTAGGCGGGGTCGTCCCTGTCTAGCATCGGCAGGGGCATGTCGATGGCCGGCAGGGGAGGAAGGCCCGGGATGTCAAGCGGGGTCTGGCCGAGCTCCCTGAAGCTGAGGGTGGTGCTTTCATGGAGGGTGGTCAAGTAGCGGAGGGTAGCCAGGACGGCGGCGCCCGACGTGAAGAAGAAGTAGAAAGGGATGTTTAGGTGGGCGGCGACATCAAGGGAAGCGGAGCAGAAGAAGTCGGCGATGAAGGCGCGGACGGAGGTGGATGGGTTGGATGAGATGGAGTGGATGGCGCGGGTGAGGTTGGGGATGTGGAGGCGGATGAGCTCGAATTGGAGGGCCTCGTGGTGGGGGGATGGGACAGAGTCCGGGGGGAGGACGATCTTTGGGAGGTGGTGGAAGGTAATGGAGGGGTTGGAGGCGGAGACGGTGGTGATGAATGGGGCGGTGGATGTGTGGTAGGAGGGGGGGACGATGAGGATGATGACCTTGAAACCTTGGCGGGTGAACAGCTTGGCCAGCTCAACCATGGAGACAAGGTGTCCCATCCCTGGTGATGGGTACAGTACGATCGTCTCTTCCACCTTCATCATCTTCTTCTTCTGCCTCCCTCTTCACCCTCCTCTTAATGAACCACTCTCACTGTATACATTCTGTGGTTATAATGTTACCATGGGAACCACCTCCACTAGTGGATATATATATATATAAGAAAAAAAAAACAACCTCTCTTTAACCACAAGATATATTATAATATGGTAATATGGGTACTACAAAAGATATATATATATATATATATATATATATACTTACTGGTTAGGTTGGGATGGGATCTCCTGTGAAAGTGACACAGGCTCACCCTGTGAACTCCAATCACACGCTGACACCTGGCTAGACAGCATGTGTAAGTGACGTGCCTGACTTAACAAAGAATTCACGCCGATTAACGCCGTTTATTCACGCTGTCTTCTGTGATCTGGCGTGAACGGCGATCACCACCGTCCAAGTCGTCCAAGGCGATCACCACCGTCCAAGTGAACACCAATGAGGGTGTGACGCGTGGATGAAGGGGGGGGCACACGTGAGTGGCATGGTCAGCCTCGCCAGTGACGCCGTCAGCCTCCGTCTCCATTTTTTGTTCTCGTGACCCTCTTTGTTTTCTTTTTTTTTTTTAAGTGATTCTTGTAAGTCTCTGTTTTGTGTTTTGTGAAAACCCTAGCCACCATTGTCAATCCCCTCTACCACATCAACCACCATTGTCAGCCTCCTTCCACGGTTTGTATAATTTTTTTAACATAGTCTTGATGAAATTTTGCTTATGTAGGGCTTTGATTCATTTATTGTTTTGTTTAATTACTTAGGGTTTTTTTCCTTCAAAAATGGGTTTCTAAGTTTTGTTGGGTTGTTTCTTGAAGAGTTTGTAAAAAAAAAACATAGTCTTGATGAAATTTTGCTTATGTAGGGCTTTGATTCATTTATTGTTTTGTTTAATTACTTAGGGTTTTTTTCCTTCAAAAATGGGTTTCTAAGTTTTGTTGGGTTGTTTCTTGAAGAGTTTGTAAAAAAAAAACATAGTCTTGATGAAATTTTGCTTATGTAGGGCTTTGATTCATTTATTGTTTTGTTTAATTACTTAGGGTTTTTTTCCTTCAAAAATGGGTTTCTAAGTTTTGTTGGGTTGTTTCTTGAAGAGTTTGTAAAAAAAAAATTTCAAGGGTTTGCCTTTGTTATTTTGTCTGTAGAAGTTTTTTTTAATTTCTTTTGTAATGCCTTAATATGACTTTGAAGATTGTAGTATCCCTAACCTGTGGAGTTGCCTATAATGTTGGATTATAAGGATTTGTTTATATTTTGATTTTATTTTTTATCCATGCCTGTTTTTTTTTTTAACAGATTGGATCTTAGCTGAATATTTTATTAACATGGAAGGAGACAATGAGTTTGTTGAAGAATGTAGTTATAATTGTATGCCTGAAATTGGTATGGCATTCGATTCTGAAGATAGTGCCTATCAATTCTACAACACATATGCAAGATCAGTTGGATTTAGCATTCGAAGAAGTGATGCACATAAGTCCAATGGCATACTACGTAAGCGAAAATTCTGTTGTTCTAAAGAAGGGTTCAAAGGGGTTGATAAACGAAAAGCTTGATAAACGAAAAGCTTTGCAGCCACAGCCCGAGACAAGAACAGGATGTGAGGCACATATGGTTATCATTTATCAATCTTCTGGTTCGTATCTTGTCAGTAAATTTGAAGAAAACCACAATCATGATCTTGTTCCAACCCCCTTGCGCCATAATTTGAGGTCACATAGAAAAATTGGAAAAGCTCAAGCTGCTCAGGTTGATATCATAGATGGTTCGGGATTAGCACCGAAGACAGTTATAGATTTGATGAGTGGACAAGTTGGAGGTAGAAAGAATCTTGGCTTTGTTTTAAATGATGTGAAATCTTACCTCCGCACCAAAAGAGAAACAAGAATGGAGAATGGAATTGCGGGTGCTCTTATTCAGTATTTTAAGAATAAGCAAAAGCAAAATCCTTCTTTCTTTCACTCAATGCAACTTGATACCGATGAACAATAACCAATGTGTTTTGGGCCGATGCTAGGTCTATTGTCGATTATGCACATTATGGAGATGTTGTTTGCTTTGATACAACCTATCGTACAAATAATCATGGAAGACCATTTGCACCATTCGTTGGGGTTAATAATCATAGGCAAACAATTATTTTTGGTGGTGCATTACTTTATGATGAGACGGCTGACTCATTTATTTGGTTGTTTGAAACTTTTCTTGAAGCAATGTCTGGAAGACGTCCGAAGACTATTCTAACAGATCAGTCAGCGGCGATGGCCAAAGCTATTTCAATTGTTCTACCAGATACTCGTCATCGGCTCTGTATTTGGCACTTGACTCAAAATGCAACAAAACATCTTGGACATCTTTATGCTACTGAAGGTTTTAGAGATGACTTCTATGCTTGTATTTATGGGTATGAGACGGAGGATGAGTTCTTAGATGCTTGGAAAGTGATGCTTGAAAAATACAATCTTGAAGGTAATAAATGGCTACAACAAACTTTTGCTGAAAAGGAGAAATGGGCTCTAGTGTATGGGAGGGATACATTCTGTGCAGACATGAAGAGTACACAACGTAGTGAAAGTTTGAATGCTCTTCTGAGACGCTATTTGAACTCAAAGCACGATCCATTGCGTTTCTTTCAGCATTTTGATAGGGTTATGGATGACCGACGTGAAAGTGAATTGAATGCTGATTTCAAGATGATGGATACGATCCCCGTAATTCCATTTCATGCTCCGATGGTGTCATGTGTCGCATCAGTTTACACGCCAGAGATCCTTGAGTTGTTTCAAGCAGAGTATGGAAAATCTCTTAGTTGTTCTATCTACATTCATGGGGAGGTGGGACATATGATACAGTACAAAGTTCACAGATATCGTGGTAGTGAGAGGACCGTTTTTTATAATCTCTCTACTGATATGGTCACTTGTAGCTGTAAAAAATTTGAATTTATGGGTATCCAATGTTGTCATGTTTTAAAAGTGCTTGACCACAGAAACATCAAGGAGCTTCCACAACTATATATCTTGAAGAGGTGGACCAGAGATGCAAAATCTGGCGTTGTGCTTGATTCATGTTCTTCTTCAGTACAGGTTGATCCTATATCTGAATTGGGAAGACGCTTTCAAGAATTAAGTCATGGTCTCATTCAAGTGGCATCAAAGGCGGCTGAAACACACCATTCAACAAATCTTGTAAAACGCCGCACAAATGAGATGATGAGGGAGGTTGAGGAAGACTTGAGAAAATCTTCTACAACATTTGAAGATGATAACGTGCAAGATGATGAGGGAGAGGATCCTAGTAACAACGAGGTCGCCAAAGGCTTTAAAAGAAGAGGAAAGAAGACTGTGGGAGGGAAACCCCAAAAAAGATGGATCGGCGGGATGGAAAGGAGATCACGAGGTCAAAGCTCCCAAACTCAACATGAACCCCATATTGCGAGTCACAGTGTTCCATTATTTCAGCCAATGGTTGGGAACTATGATAATAGTGAAGGAATGCATTCAATGACTCAATTGCTTCAGGTATATTTCATATCCCTTAATACTTTTAGAAATATTTATTAAATGGCGCATTAATATATGAATTTGTATCACAGGCACAAGAATCTCTTTTTTATCCTACTCAAATGAGTCAATCTTCTCAAAATTTATCTGAAGAATGGAGGAGGAATACAGATTACTGAGCAGATCACAGTTCTATGCTTATAATGAAGAATGTTTTGGTTTTTTGGGTTTTATTTAATTTGGGTGTCTTTGTTATGCTTGTACTGAGGAACATGTATTAAGAACTATTTTGGATGTCTTTGTTATGCTTGTACTGAGGAACATGTCTTAAGAACTATTTTGGATGTCTTTGTTATGCTTGTACTAAGGAACATGTCTTAATAACTATTTTGGATGCCTTTGTTATGTTTTCTAGATGGATAACATCTTTAGTTGGAGGCAGTTCTAGACGGATAATTTTGGTTGTTGTACAGGTTTGGTTGTATTTATATCTCTGTTATGATTTTCTTTTGGTGATTATTGTTGTCTGTGTGTTAAATTATTGCTGGGTATCATTATTTGTTGAGGTTCATAGCTGCTGTAGGACAATTCATTCGTTGTATGAAAAATTCAACCCATATTGATGTAAGCTTCTGTGCAGCTTGTTTGATTTTTTTTTTACCTGTATAACTATACTTATTATCTGTTTTGTAGTATTATTGTGCATCAACTATCTTCCGAGTTTCAAAGAATGTCTATTTTTTCCAACTGTCATTAGTGTTTTCTGGTGGCCTAATTAATGTCTATCCATTAGTTTGAATTGATGCTTGCATGGCAATAGGTGAGGCTTTTGATTTGGGATATTTTAGCACTTTCATTTACCTGCAATGCAAACAGCTATGCTAAAAAACATTGAAAAACAGATGTTAAAAAACATCGGATTCATATCAACATAAAAAGAAAGAGAACTGAATGTTAAGAATGCTTATTATACCAGCAGCCTCATCAAAAATCTACTAAATTATGAGCTAGATTTTACAGCAATGCAGCTTGAACTAGGTGCTAAAAAGCACAGTTAGCTCATAAAAACCATCCAGAAGCTCAAGGAAGCCACTCATAGATATAATCCATCATTCATAAAATTGCATAAATATAATCCATCATTCATAAAATTCATACCCTCCATCATTTAATCCCAACCGTCCATATTAAATCGGACGGTGGGTGCCAAAAAAAAAAAAAACTAAAAGACCGTTCGATGAAGTCGACTTGGACGGTGGTGATCGCCGTTCACGCCGTTTATTAGCCGTTTATTCACACTGTTTCTAGTCGCCAGGTGTCAGCGTCGAATTGGTGCTCACAGGGTGAGCCTGTGCCACTCTCACAGGAGATCCCATCCCCTGGTTAGGCCCGTTGGAATGTGCGGTGCCTTAGCGTCTGCGTCTGAAATCGATGATATATACTGGTTAGGCCCCGTTGGGATGTGCGGCGCCTTAGCGTCTGCGTCTGAAATCGATGGGATGCTTGTCCCCCGCGTTCACAGTGTAAAAAATTAGACATCAACAATCTCTAAACGCTAACAGACAGTAA